>OX411883.1:18392096-19592096 GCA_948293265.1 Cheilosia impressa | reverse complement strand
GTAGAAAAGAGAAATGAAATTCTCAAGCTGTTTTCTGTGTTACTACTTGGAAAAGTATGTGTGCAGTGTTAAAGTAAATATGCCGCACGCATCACAGTTTTTTCTTTTATTACACCTCCCGCCATTTAGAATTTTTATTTGCTGCTTCACATGTTCACAGATAGGAAATTTAAGAGAGAATTTAATTTTCAAAATTTGTTAGGGGAATCGGGTGGTGCGCCGAAGATGACAATCTTAGTTTATGTTTAATACTTAGTTTATGATGGCTGCTATGCTATTGTAAAGCGGATCTTACAGATAAAACTGGATACCCATATTCTTTTTGAGGGTAACATGGTTGAAGCCGATTTTTGTGCGTTTTAGATAAGCACTGAGGGGCAATTAGACCTTTTATAGCTATTTAGTAACTTTATAGTGGAGTTGGGTCAATGGAGTACCTTGGGTACTTTTAATACATCAAACGGCACATGCCGAAGGTGTTTACAATTATTTTTGAAACTTACACAGAATTGGACAATCGTGCAACGCTTGATTCCTACTAAGTTATCGCACTCAATGACAAGTAAAGAGTTTTTGGTTGTTTATTTTTTTCAAATGCGGACTATTTTTATAACATTAGACTAGAATTACGCCTCGTCAACTAAAATTGATTTCCTAAATAAAGATTTACAGATCTTAGGGCCGTTTGCTGATACGACTCATAGCGAACTAAGTTCCACATAAACTCTTATGTGACAGTTTATGACCTGAAAAAAGTAGCCCATAAGTATTTAAGTAGAACTTAAATCGTTAAGAGTACTTTGAGCAAACGGCCCTTAGACACTTGCCACTTGGGAATGACTAAATCCGATCGCTTTCGAAACTTTCATAAGCCAACTTTGGCGAGGATTCGGTAGTTGATAAACTAACTATCGAAAGTTTAGCTGGTAAAGATAGTAGACTGTAAAGTTGTTGCTACTAATATACCTTTTGTTTTGAAGTGGCAACATGAAAAGTCAGTCTTCATTTTTTTTATATTTATATTATTTTTCTGTTTTATCTTTTTTGGGTTGACTTCAATCTTTTCGTTTTTCAAACAAAATTTAATTCAAATATATAAGTTTTTGAAGCAATTCCATTCGTCTCGCAAATGATCTTGGCGACAATATTTTTGTAAATTAAAAAAACAATCTCTTATTTCCAATCTCTGCTGTTTAAATTATTTTTCCCTTGAATTTCTAGGCAAATTGAGTCCCGCATATAAGCTGAACTGAAACCATTCTAAAAACACAAAAATCTATCGGAAATGCAATCGTTTTTGTATTTAATTTTTTTTACCCTTATCGCGTGTGCACTGATGGATTAAGTTTCATTTTAGCTGCGTTGAATTTTTGCCCAGTAGCGACTGGAAGGCGTCTCATGTTCCCTTTGGGTAAACTTCGCAACAAGGCACAATCGTGAATCGGTCGGTTTCTCCGTTTTGTTTGTCTTATTCGATTCGTATGAAATTTTTTAAATTTATCAACTACACGAGTGTTAGGTTTATGCAATATGTGTATTTTTTTATACTGCAGAAAATGAGAAAATGAAATCTAGCAAAAATGAATTTCCACGAGCTGTCACAAAAGCAGGTGTATGACAGGTATTTGTTTAAAACTTATGTTGGCATAGTAAGGTCACGCTCTCGCATTCTTTATGCGATTTGTTAAATGTTTCTTTAGAAATGAAAAATAATAATCACATCGCATCACAATGAGTCAAATATTTTCGGGAAATACAGCGGACATGCATGATTTTCCGCATGGAATTTCCACAACTGATTAAACCAATTTAAAGTTTTAACCGTGATATTGCTCATTTTCATCGAACATCACGTACCAGTAAATGCGAATTTATCATCTGGAATGAAATTAATTGTTTTATATTATGTTGGAAAGCTTTTATAGCATTTGATCCTTATTTGCGTGGTGAAATTTTAAGCTGTTGGAAATGGGAAATAGCGTCAGATTCGCATTTTAAAACCAATACCGGTCATCTATGAGACAATTCGACATTATTGAACGACTCATCCATGGAAAGGCATAGACTTTTAGGGAAAAGCTGTGCTCAATCGTTCCGAAAGATGTTTTAAAACGGCCTCTAGTCTAACGCCTTCGCATCGATGGGGGCTATAGTGGTAGAGTTGACTCAAAGTCCAGTTTCGTCATAGATAAATTGTATAGATACATGAGAAGTTTTCAATTCCACCAATGGAATAAAGTTTGAAATAAAATATCTAAACCCCGATTATCTGTTCTTTTCAGGTATATCGTCGGTTCCGAGACAGCACGCATGGCCGGCTCCTGGCGGTGGGCACTACGTGTTACCCCATTCCTGGGGATTATCGCGGTTGTGCTAATATTCCTGATCAAAGATCCAGAACGCGGTGAAAGTGAAGGATCTCACAACCTGGAAGCCACAACCTACACAGAAGACATCAAGGACCTAATGAAGAATCGCTCGTTCATGCTTTCAACAGCCGGTTTCACGTGTGTCGCCTTTGTTGCTGGCGCCCTGGCCTGGTGGGGACCTAAATTCATTTATCTAGGTCTTCGAATGCAGCCCGGAAATGAGGGACTTACACAAAATGAGTAAGTTTTTCCAAAAAAAAAACCCGCCTTTGTCTTGACTAGTTTCAGAACAAAAATAACTAACTAAAACCAAACAGCGTATCGTACAAGTTCGGCATAATAGCAATGTCCGCCGGAATAATTGGCGTGCCATTTGGATCTTTCATGGCCCAACGACTTCGACCGAAAATTCCGAACTGTGATCCATACATCTGCGCCTTTGGATTACTGTTATCATCGCCCATGGTCTACATGTCACTGGTGATGCCACGGACAAGTGGATTCATGTGCTACACCTTTGTGTTTCTAGCGCAGATTACCCTAAATCTAACTTGGTCCATCGTAGCTGATATACTTTTGGTAAGAGCAAAAAGTACTTTGTCCAAGGAATGTTTGAGGGAGCTCTCGAGAGAATGCTGTACGATTGCGCGAAACAATTTAAACTTTTTTTTAACGAACTTCTATTGCATGGAAAATTTACAAATTTATTTACGAAAATTGTTTTTATAAAATCTTTTCAGTGTCGCATTTAAATTCGGTGCACTTACAATGGTAGCTGGTATTATCGGTGTCCCAATGGGAGCGTACCTCTCTCAAACACTAGTCAAACGTTTGCCGACAGCAGATCCATTGCTATGCGCTTTTGGACTGTTTGTCAGTGTGCCTCTCATGGCTGGTGCCATGATAGTCGTTTCGAAAAATACCATTGCGGCGTATACGTTGGTATTTTTTGGTGAATTAGCTTTAAATTTAAACTGGGCAATTGTTGCTGATATTCTGCTGGTAAGGATACTCGTATATGTGTTGTAAATTAACACGAACATTGAAAAACGATTTTTCCTCTTCTTTTTTCTTCTTCTTTTCGCTCATATCGTTCATCCTAATCTATCGCTATCCATTCCCATTTATCCTATAACCATCATCATTTATGTATAAAATTTTATCGCAAATCAAAAACAAAAGAAAAAGAAAACATCAACATCAACTACTTTGCAGTTTAATATATATTTACATTTTGAGGTGTTGGGCATAATTTGTTGTTTGAAGCACACACGATCTTTAGTTTGAATTAAGTTTGCACTACTACATTTGTATTGAACTCTAGACAGACAGTTTTCTTTTTGGTTTCTCAAGGACTGTTTGACTTTTCCACCAAAGCTTATTAAATTGTTGTTTATAACTTTTTTCATTATTATTCTTTAGCGTTATATTACATACCTGTTGGTTGCACAGCTACCATGAACAATGAAAGAAAGAAAATACTCATCACAAGTACGAGACCATTTTTCGCAAGAATGGCTCATATTGAAAATGCTACTATACCTAAACTTTCAGTAAATATCATCCATATCTTATCGATTAGTCAATATCTATAACACTTTTCATATTGGTCTAGCTATTACTTATTACTAGCTCGATGAAAGTATGTATTAGGGAATTTCCCTGTTAGTTTTGGTAATATTTACTTGCAACTTGCGTGTAGTGCGCTGCAAAGCATAATTTTTGGTGTGACCAGCGCCCACTTTTAGAAATGTACTAAAAGTTGTAAAAAAAAATTTAAAGTACACCACTTCCTTTAAATTTTTTAACTACAAACCAGATCTATTTTTTAACTAGTTTTTCTTCTTAAGTCTGTACATCCAGGAATCTAGAAAAACCATTGTTTTCATGGTCGTTCTAAGAATGTAACTGAAACAATTTCATAAGAATTTTATATATAATGAAGGTTCATACGCCGAGATGATATGGATTACCATTTCCAAGATATGTTCTGGAACACAATATGGAAATGTGCAGCTTTTTACTGCGCTCCAAATATTAAAAGAAAACCACAGTCTTGGTGTATGTGGTTCACTTTTATGCAACGAATCCATGGGCATCTCGTTTTTATACAGCCTGTCTAGGGAACACTGAACGCCTCATATTTAGCGGACATTATGTTTTCCCAATATCATGTATGGCTCAGTGGCTATTCCGCTGAACTACAGGACGAGGGTGAATCAGTTGTTTCGTGTTAGAGTTGCATTGGTATAAAATGCGCGCGGATAAGTATTGTCCAAGAAATGTATTTTTAATCGCAAATGGCCATAAAACGCCTCATTTTCTAGGATTGGGCTGCGAATGAACTATCCTTTCGACTGATTGTGTGAATGTCGCACTGGCGGATGAAGTCATGCGGTTTATTTTTAAATTCACGAGTTAAATGTAGTCATCTCGATCTCGAAGCATAGGTGGTAATTGTTATTTACACATTTTTTAGTGCCTTAGTTAGTTGCTATTGTAGATTCTATTTGCACATGACATTAATTTGTGGTTTAAGAAAATGTTCTATTGTGACCTTAAATATATTCAGGGGAACTTTTTTAAATGTTTATGACTAATGCTCAATGTTTTTTCATGCAATACAATATTCACAATATTGTCTACGCAAGCAGCGCCCATATCATTTCCCAGAGAAATTGCCTTATCAAAACCGTTTTCTATTTACGTCATTAATCAATCGCCTCCAATTTTAGTTCCACTTAAGGGGATGGTTTATTGAGGTTTAAAATAGATAGACTGTAAACCTTGTGCCAAGCACTCATTATACAGAATATGATTGTTATCAATTCAGCTAAAGATCTAATAAGTGGAGCGTACATCTAATGGTTTTTATACCCTAAATCCCATTATGGCTTGGGTTACATGACAGCTGTCTGTCTTTTTTTTTAAGGCAGTAAAAAAGTGCATTACATCGAATCATCTTCTCAAAAAATAAATACTACTTGTTGCCAATCTTATCTAGCCACTGTATTGATAGCAAATCCATGTAGATTTGTATGGCATGACTTTTTTGAATAGATTATATACCTTTCGAGGACGTGCACTTGATATGTTCGTTCCGACACGTTCACTTGCAAAAGTTAAAAATCACAACAAGAATTGTGTATATCATTGACAAGCGATACACCACATAGGTAACATTTTTGATGACATGTTCAAATTAAAAAGGGACTTTGGGGGGAAACCTAAAAAATTTCAAAGAAAAAAATTCCATTTGGCTCATTGAGTTTTTTGGTGGTAGTCAATCGGGCGCGGTGAGGAGTATGGAAAACCGCAGGGGTCCATAATATTCCCCAGGTTCTGGCTAAAACGGGAAAAAAAAGCTCCGTAGTTTTTGAGTTTTCTTTTTTGAGTAAAGCTTTTTCTACCACATCCATTCCACTATACACACACACACACCTACTAACCCCTACCCACTCACATTTTTCACTGATTTCCTCTTCCGGGCAAAAATGTCAACAACAATTGCCTGGAGACATTTTATTTTAAGCTAATTCGCCTAAAAGTATGCTTGTTCCTTTTCCCACTCGCTACTAGTGGTCAGAATAATTCTCTCCACTCGTGAGTGAATATTCAAACCAGAGATTAGCTTTTACATACTGATACACGAACCATCCCTGTGGTTTGGATTTTTGATGTTTTCCTTTAAATCAGCACCATCTCTTGAGAGCTTTCCCTTGTATATAATTTGGTTGCACACTTTTCCGCATTGTCGGTTAATTTTAAAAACTCATTCATACTTTCTCATCCAAACACTTATCTATATTGTGTTTTTTTTTCTTGTACGTGTGTGTCTATAATATATTGTTTAATTTCCCCTACAGTATGTCGTGGTGCCGACAAGAAGGTCAACAGCTGAAGCCTTCCAAATTCTCATATCACACGCATTGGGTGATGCTGGTAGTCCATACCTAGTCGGAGTGGTAAATAGTAATAATAACAATAAGATTGTTGAAATTAACTTGTTGTGCATTTCAGTTGTCTGAAGCAATTAAGAAACATCTTAGACAGTCGGCGCATTCAACAACCGACTTCGTATCAAATGGATTGGAGAGTCTGGCACTGACACTGGAAAATGCCACAACGACAGCGAGCCCTATTTTGGCAAATGTCCTTCCAGTCGCGTTGGATCAGGTAAAAAAACTTGTTAAATTATGAAATTTTTCAATTTTATTGATCTAATGAACATTTTTCTTTTATATTTAAGGACACAAATCTGACCAAGTTTGAAGCATTGCAGTATGCACTGTTTTCGACGAGTTTCGTTGAGGTGATTGGTGGCATTTTCTTCCTATTCACGGCTGCATTTATTCTTAAGGATAAAATGAAGGCCAGCCAAGCTGTGAGAGGTGAGTTGCAACTTTCTAATAAGACCGTTCGCCGAACATGACCAACTTTTAACTATGGACGCTCATCGTTCTGACTCCATTCAGATTGGCCGCTGAAAATAACCCTAATATTTATTTTTTTCTGATAAATGAAACTCTTATCTGATGAATATCCTACTTCATTAATCAATTACACTGAAATTATAAAAACTATTTTATCCATTCATCTTCTTTTTTCTCTTTGCAGACAGCCACAGAGCAGTGCCTGATCAAGCACCTGTCGATATTGAAGAGATATCATAAGCAACTCCATCCATCCTAAGACTTTATTACATTTTTTTAGATGCATACCCGTGCCTATGCATACGTTCCTGTTATATGAATTCATAAAGAAACTTATAACGCAGCTGTTAATGTTTATCAAGTGCACTCTACTCTACCTACCCAATGTTTAGATAGAACAGATTGTTGATTGGTTAGACACAATGTTTCCCTCTAAGCTATGGTAGTCTCTAAGAATTAATTAATTTTATTTATGTTTAACATTAACCTAAGTGGCTTTTTTGCTTACCTCTCAAAACAAAGAAAAAACCAACTCATTTTGTAAATATGATTCATTAATCGATCAGAGTTATTATCACACGTAGTCTAAGAAAATTCGAAAAGTAATTGCTCAGTAATAAAAACAAAATTGATTCCGAATTGCAAATCATTATGCAAACTAATTGAATTATAATTGTCTTTCGAGGTTAGACAAAATTAGCATTAACATTAATTAAGTTTTGAATACAAACTAAAAGACAAGATATAAGCTGCCACTAGAAATAGCAAGAGCAACTAACTGCGTTCAACAGAAAACAAACGGAAAATCATAAAAGAAAAAATGAGTATCAAGAGAGAAATGGAGAAAGGAAACTCTTTTGCAGGAGACCCCTATTGGTGAAAAGGCTTTAAAAAGACTGCTGAAAATAAATAAATTATATAAATAATTAATTTAAATTTTTGTTTTTGATCTTTTATTTTTTTTATTGTTCGCCAGTAATTTGGATTTAGGCTACAATTTTAGGAAAAGTGTTTACTTTTCGTTTCTCAGTTTCAACTGTGTATGGTACTTTACGGCTAATGCTTAGCGCTTGTTGTTAGCATTGTTGTGTCGGTTGAAGAACACAAATGGAGATATTTATGTACATATATGATTTTGTTTTAATTTTAAGACCATGCAAGTGGTAGACTATAATATTTTACAATTTAACGAATGGACAGACATATTTTTGATGTTAAAAATATCAATAAATGAATAAAAATTTTATATACATATAACACAGTCATTAGAATGTTGTTTTCTTATCGATTTCGTCGCATTTATGACTTTAATTGCACTGTAGAAGATGATCACTTCAGCATAAGCAACAAATTCGTATTGAATATCAAAAGAGATTGCAAGACGACAGAAAACAGCAGTTAAACCTGTCAAAACGTGAAGACTACTTAAATATCCTGCACCTAAACAAATTTCGATTACAGAACTAAAAAAATCCATAAAGTACATACAACCACTCAATAGAAACATACTGCACCAGAGGTGGTATATTCGGTTGACACATCGTTTAGGTAAACATCACCATTTACACAAATCCTACCCCTCATTTTCCTCCTCTTTCGCTACCCACTTCAGTTTTAAATTAGTTTAAGTTAACTTCCTGTGATAGACATCCGTCAAGGTAAACTTGCAACGCTCCGTAAGCAAGAGCAATCTTTCTCTCTAACTCGAGAGAAAAACCTAAGCCATTTGGGCATTTAAACATATACTATGTATAACTTAACCAAGTGAGACGGCCATACTTTTACAGCCTCTCGTAATATACACCAAGAAACTGATCACAAATTGTATCCTACTTATAAACCAACAGCAATTATGAAGACTTAATAAAGGAATTACAATATAAATATCCTGCGCAAACCAACATCTGAAGAAAAGAAGTGACTCAATATTATATTCGCTGTCAGGGGGTGAACTGTTTTTGCTCTCGTTTCAAATACAAGGGTGAATTTTGTCTATTTTCCCGAACAATTCTAGCGTGTCTCAGAAACTATGAGATGAAGTTCCACAATTTGAGAGTTTTGTAACCTAAGAAATTCCACATTTGAGAAAGAAGCCTTTTGGGGAGATACGCAGTCCAAACGAAAATTGGGGTTTTCCGAGGTTAAAGCAGGTGATACAAAGTGCTACGGAAAAAATAATTATCTCAAGTATACAATTGGTAAGCGTATACATTTGCACAATTAGCATAAATGACGTTGCATTTTGCGCATCATGTTGTTGTTGTCACACAAGAATAATCTATAAATTGGCTATATTCGAAATAGAGATCCGATTGATTCCATGGGATTGATCCAGGGTACAAATGGGTGTTGCTGCTGATTTAAGGACTTTGACTGATCTATTGGATTTTCGTCTATTTTTGCACTGGCTTAAGCCCACAAAATTGTACGAGGATACATTAATACGCGACCAGCGAAATTATCATTAAATAAGATTTATGTTCAAAATAAAGTGGATTTCAATAGCACATATCAATCAATTTGGAATTATAATCAAATATAAGCATTATTCAATTGTGGGCATCAGTTAGTTGATTTATATAGACTTAAACGATTTTGTTTTTGGGATCAAACTAAAAAAAATACAAATTTGGTTGGATGCACTTGTTTTTCAAATTCTTTGAATTATTCAAATCACAATAGTTTATTACTGGGATGTTTCAGTTAACGTTACAATTGCAGTGGATTTCCTCTCTGAAGGAGTAACAAAATGATCACCTTACCCAGGTTAACCGTGACAGCAAGGAGGCGGCGGTTGACAGCATGGTGGTGGTGGACGAGGATGTGCTGGCGCAGGTGCAGGATGTTGTCTCGGCGGAGGTGCTGGATGCGTTTGAACTGTAATAAATACCGGCTTTATCACCGGAATAAAGACTGTCTTCGGTTTAGGTGGTGGTGGTGGTGGACGAGGTGGCGGAGCTGGAATGTATACCGGTTTTTCTATCGGCACATAAATAGTCTGCTGTTGTGGAGGATGAGCTAGAGCCTGGATGTATATCGGTGCTGCGGGTGGATGTACAAGAAAAGTATTAGGAATAGTTATAGGCGGTGCTGATATAAATATCACACCTCCGCCGCCGCCTCCTTTTCCTTTTTTCTTGAATGTTGCGCGTGCTGGTGGCAATGATAATACAGCCGTGATTACGGCAAAAACTATAATCCTCCTCAACATGACGTTTTTCAATCAAAATTCAGCACTACAATAGACTGTCACTTTCATGAGTGCAAGCTTTTATAAGATGTGGTTGGTGCCTTGAATTGTCATTACGACAAAACAAAGATTGTGAAGGATAATTACCTATTTTTTACATAAAACACATTGACCCGACACTGTTGGTGTATACATAAGCTTATTCATGCATGGGGTTTCCCGTGAGGATGATTACAACGGTTGGTATTATAAAACACAAGTGTTTCTGTCTCCTCTAACAAGTAAGTGGTAATTGTTAAATTGGCACTAATATTGAAAAGCACGATAACTAGCTGTAATTGACAACTTGTGGTTACAATAATTCTTAAGATAAAACTCATTACAAAAGCCACAGCAGCGCTAGGTTTTATTTGAATTAGAAAGGGAAAGTGATGATGGTAAGTTATTCTGATGCAATTGCTATGATCGGCGTTATTAGCCACAGATTTAGCTTAAGTCGATTGAATATTATGCCAATCACATAAGTTTAGGTATATGTACTTCTTTAGCGTAATATTTTCGCCAGTTAAACCCCTATGGCACTATTGATGGGTATAACATAGTCAGCTGATACATTTTGAGTGCTAGCAATTTGGAGACACGGTCCTGAAATGAGCCCAACAACTACCACCCATTGCATAAACGTCAATTCTTGCTAGGGTCATGAAAACGCCATAAATATTCTCAGTTTATGTAATAGCGGGTCCATCAGCAGAATGATTCATGGTCTGAAATTGATCAAACAAATGCTGGTATCTCTCAGGCATCTGGTTAACCCCGACACTCATTCTTCTTTTCATTTATAGTTCATCATCTGCCACTTCTATTTCTTCCCCAAGAAAACTGTGTAGGGTTATACTTTGAAATAACCAGTGTTGCATGATTTAAACCATTGAATCAACATATCCGTTATTGCCTTAACTGTAAAAAAAATTAATCACTCGCTGTATAGATTTCATATGAATTTTATTAGGCCCATCAAAATGTCATAAAATTTATGAGAGGTCTAATGAAATCGTTACAAAAACACATTCAGCCTTATTGTGAGTTCGTTCCACCCGAAAAAAAATGACAATTCAGAACAGAAATCTGTTTTTTTCGGGTGGAATATTGTTCGGGCGAAACTCACAATAACCCTGATTCTAAATTAGGTACAAGATTCAGTAAATGACCGTTGAAAAAATCTACTACATTTTTGTTCGAACTGTCTGTTTGATCAGAACGCTATTAAAAACTGTTCGTGACACTAATAAATGACAAAAGGTGGGACTGGCATCATAGGAAATAGCCGTCCATAGAAGGTAAGAAATTTTTGTCAAAAAGACTGGCTCGCCCTTTGATGGGGTTCTTGCATTTTTCCTTAGACACCAGTTCCATTATACAAATCTTTTTTGTAGTTCCAATTTTTATAAGCGGCAACTTTCGAACGAACTTTATGAGGTAGGGGGTTGCATAATGTTGTTGTCGGTAGAGTCATTGGGCACAATTATAAATTTAGTCGTCTTGAGTCGACTATATTGGTCTGGACTAGATGTAACCTGAAAGCAAGATCAGAACGTCACTTTTTCTACGTCACCAACATATGCGAAAGTACCCAGTTCAGTTACGAATATCTTGTCCAAATTCATCGGCTACACTTCCATAAACGTCAACTTAAAAGGCTCTTCATACGACCGCTCACAACTGCAACACATCTAGTCAGACGTCAGAATAAATAAACTAGACTTGAACGTCCCTATCGGCAAAACTCAACCACCCAAATATAAAGAGAAACAAATAATATCAGAGTTTCTGATTGGTCTGAGTGCTCCAGAATTTGGAATCCACTTATTATATATAATAAAAAAGATCATAATAGTGCAAGCTTACTAATATAGTGTACCCTGTATTAATAAACAAATGTGCACAAGTTAGTTAGCTTTTTTGACGTAACTTCTGAATAACGAGTTGATAACTTTTACGCAGCGTTTATTAATAAGGGGGTATATATTTTAGCTTCCTTAGCATAATTTTCTTCGAGTTGATTTCTAGTTCAAACAATAATTATTTTTATAATCAATTCCCTTCGTTTGAAATTCCACTCTTTCCTTTTAAGCTTGGTGATTGCAGATCCTTTTCTATTCTTTTTGTTTAAAGAAAAAACAACTTTCTTATCAAGTAGGTAAAGTAGTTTCACCAACAAGAAAATTACAAAAAACACAAACCACAAAAATAGTTTTCGAATTTTCTTCAGAAATTTATTAAATTTATTTATTATACACAGGTCCTTATTTCAAATAAAACTGATTCATACAAATTGTTAACCATGTTTCTTTCCGCTTTTCTTCTTATTGATAATTTTCGCCACAATTGCACCATGATGTCCACCTTTTCCATGTCCATGTCCATGTGAATGACCGCCTTTCTTCTTAGTCGCCTCCACCAAACAAATTTCTCCCAGCAGACAGGACAACATAGCCACAATCAGAAAGATAAGCGACAACTTCATACTGCTTAAGTGCGATTAAGCTTTTAAACTAAACTCTTCAAAATGTCATCTCTTTTTATATGCACTTGTGGATTTCCACAACCAATCACGAAATGTTAAATTTCTTTTTTATTTCCACTCATGTGTTGCTGGTTTGCATACAACTAAAAGTGGGGACTAAGACAAAAGCTGTTGACAGTACTTCTCCCACCGCAGCATTGTATAAATGCAATTGCCCACGACGGTATCTATGGACTGATTGAGGTTGCGCACCTAGATATAAATCTTTTAGTCTCATAATGGCCAATTAAAAGAAGAATAAACTGGGACCAGAAGTTTTTCTGGAAAATGTTCCAATCTATAATTTTGATTTCTGTTTTTTTTTTTTTATATGAAATCTCATGACTTTGTTCACGTGTACACCTTTACCTAATATTTTCCTTGTTACGTAAAGTCGAAATAACGAAACCAGGGGTCAGAATCTGTAAGGCGATAACGTTAAAAAGTTTTTGTGCCCACGAACGATTTGCTCTAAGTTGCAGAAGTAAATCGTTCGTGCACACGAAAACGTTTTAACGTTTCGCCGACCCAGTAGTTTTTTTTTGCCGAATTAGTAACTAAAATTCATAAAAACTGTTATTTGAGTTTCTAAACTACGTCGGTGGAGTGGTTGTGTAGAAACTATACAAACCGTTGACTAGTTGAAAGCTTAATAAGCGAATTGAAATGTTGGTTGTGTACAAGAAAAAATACCCGTGTTGGATTATTGTTCTTAATAAAGGTAAGCATAAAAAGGTTAAAGATTTTCCGCGATACTAGTAATTATTTTTAGTGTCCAGGCTTAATTTCTCGAACTCACAATAGCGAAATTCTTCATATAAAAATGGCATATTCTGGCCTACAAAATGTGTAGGGTGGAGGTTAGAAATGGTTAATAAGGACCATTGTGGGCGAGTTACACACTCTATTCTTCACTTTCCTCTTACAGAGAAAGGATTTTAAGCTCCTGGCTAATCGACCTTTTAGACAGTGACAGTCTTGACGATTTATTGAACGAAAATGAAACCCTCGATTTTCATGGATTCAAATTTTGGCTAGTGATTGGAAAGCAAACCTAACTACTAGTTAAAACCGTTAATATCGCTGCTCAGGATACCGAGTTAAGCTGATATTCACATTTGGAATTTTGAACAAAACACCTTTAAACCATCGGTGATTTTTCATTCTACCGCTCCTCTCCCTGGAGGGAGTCTCTAGCCCCCGTTAATTCAGAGGATCACCTAACTCTATAACAGTGAATAGCTTTCCGTAGTACAGTTTACCAGACGATACCGCCAAACATGTCTTAGAACTGACTGTTGAAAACTGATTAAAACCTTTATAATTCAAACGAACCACTTTCGACAGACTTTTCTCAAAATGAAAGGTCACTCTTATTCCAAAAGCAAAAGAAACAAAACTCCCAGTGATCCTTTTTACCCAAACTACATAGTTCTTTATTTAGGACTCTATAGTCACCACAATAGTCACCAGTTACCACGTCTAGCGTTCAGCTCCATTATCATCCGAGGATGGTGGGCGTTTAGTAGTGGCCGGGCGTCCTCTTGGACTAGGCATTGGTTCGGCCATAGTTACACTTCCCAAGGTGGCGATCATCGCCAATAGTCCAAAGATAAAGAACAAGCTGAGCCACTTCATAGTGCGATGGGATAGGACTACTTGCGCTGAATATACGAAAAGGATGTCGGCAATATGCACAAAGCTTAAACGATGGCTGCGTTTTGACCCAACCCCATACCGGGCACACAGGTTTTATACTGTTCCAATGGTTGGACATTTCCTGTCGACGTAAATTCCTCTTGAATTCCAAAAATACGAAAATTGTCTGCGATCGGGAAAAACTGTCAAATGCAATCGATCAGTTGAGACATTGAGGGCTACTTAGAGGGGTTCTTGATGTAAAATACAAAACACAGACAGCGACCGACAATCATAAGAATCAGCTAGCAGTATACCTGTTGAGAGATCACGAACCGCGTATCGCTGAGTTATTACATCAATTACATGATCATTTACACGATAAGTACTTTTTTCTGTGAGTTGCTTGTTTAGAGTTGATTTGTTTATGAGAATCACCGTTCAATAAACAGACGTTATCTGCTGTACATTAAGACGTAACTAATGGGAAATCTGGATATTTGGACAGAATAACATCTTGTGAGAAGTTTTCCCATTGAACTATTTGAGGGAGTTCCACTTTGGAGTAGGGGAAAATATAATTGAATCGCGTTTGCCTACGTATTTTCAAAATGTTGCTATCTTACTGGCTTAACTTTTGTGGTCATATTGTTTAAATAATAAGGAAGAGCCCCTCAGTTTAATCCCTTTCTGTACGAAATCAGCTATTGGGTCAATTTCTAAAACATTTTAAGTGTCTCAAACCCAAATTCTGCAAATGCTTTTGAATGCACGTACCAAAACTGACTTAAGTTTTTGTACTAAAAATAGATTCTGGTGCAATTTCGGAGAACCGACTTGTACAGAAATCATTTCATTCATTCATTTACAAAAAAGCGTAACTGATCTCTGGTCATAATCAAAACCTGAACAGATTAATCTCACTGCAGGCGACAGAAGAAATGAGTTTAGTATTTTAGGACGCCAACATCTACTCCGACAACCTGAGTACAAATTGTTGATTGTAGTTTGGGCGATATTACTACAATTTTAGAAAGTAAATAGTAGGTACACCAGTCGATATCTTATAGTCTGAGAAAAGTATTAAGAAAGTTTCACGTCGAACGGCTACAATCGCGAGAGGCCGGTAGAACTCTTAACGACCACAACTTTAATGGTTACAAAACTCGCAAAGAAGAGTAAAATCTCCAGTACAAAATTACAATGCGCAGCTTTAAGAATATAGCTATCGTAAGTCGACTAAATTGGTCTGGATGTAACCTGAACGCAAAAACTAGATTGGTCAACTTAGAACTGTGAACTTAGTACTCGGTCACGAATTTCTTGACTAGATTTGTCGGCTACCCCATAAACGTCAACTAAAACAGCTGCTCATATGACCGATTTCAGCCAATCAAAACCGAGACTTACTGAACTAGATACTCATACTTGAACGAACGTCCCCCAATATTAGAACCTTAGGTATGTGGTTTTCGATTGGTCTTCTTCAAATTTGATGCAGATTTCAGATTTCCCGTTGATATTTGTGCGATTGGAATATGTGTAGCCTTCGACATTTTTCTAAGCATTTTCCATTCACTGGTTAAATTTTATATGAAAACATTCAAAATGCCCGCTATCTAAACATTTGTAAATAAATAAATAAAAAAAAAAATAGATCAACCCGATGCAATTCGTTTCTTTTCTGTACAAAAATATCACGAAAAAGTAAACAAACTCCACTAGGGGTCAAACTCAAACGTACTTGTATTGGTAAATCTAAAGCAAATCTGAGAAAAAAAATCCAGATTCGCAAAAGTGCTCTGAAATCTAAACAAAATTTGCTTTATTTTGTACCAAACGAATATGAAAAGTGCTCTAAGAGCGCCCAATCCAGTGACGTTTATTCAAAGGTGCGCAGGTGTTCTCTGCACACCCTATTCAAATCTATTATAATGCACTGAACTTAAGTTCATTATGAAACACATTTCTGTTTTTGTCTTTGCAATAATTTGTATTTTAACAAATCAGTATCTGTAAATGAATAGTTGATCTCAACATAAAATGTTGAAAAAATTGTATCGAACCAAAATCCAAAACTCCCTGTATCGATACTTCAAATTCACATTCAACGCAACTTGGTGGTAATGAAACTCACACATCGGGGTGTTCATCTCGCTTTAGAGCACCGTCGACAGGCAAAATTGCATACAAAAAAAAGACAAAATAAAAAAAACAAAAACCCTTTACCTACAGAAATCTACCTGGCTTGGTGTTCTCCTACATCGAGCGTACCTCGTTGCAGTTCGCACTTGTAATTTCATTTTCGTTTTCGTTCCACCCTGACAACATAGTGTTGGAAGTTGGAACTTGGAAGTTCTTTTGTGCTTTTGTGCCTAATGTACTGGTATTGGTATTGTGTGCAGGAACAAAACAAGCGCAATGCAAGATCATACAAGATGCAACATACAACAGCAAACAGCTAGAGTCAAAGTCCCATTTCGACCCTAGTGCTTTATTCTCCTGTTGTGTGGTCTGCGCTCTGTGGTGCGTTATAATTTGCAGAACCTGAAAGCGCAAGCTGGAATTTTGTATAATTTTTCATTCCCACTCGGTTGTCGATTCTCGGGTGGGTAAATATGAAATAGAGGTCGGTTGCTCGAATATTTGAAATCGCAACTATAACTGAAAAGCTACTTGCGAAACCATTTTCACAGCTGTGTTCAGCTGAAAAATTGGAAATATGTTATTTATTATGTGGCCTAACATACACTACCTTCTCCAAATTTTAATAAATATTTTATTAGGAACTTTAATGAAAAAAAAATGTATTCAAGCTTTGATTGTGTGGTTGCCATTCTATAAGCAAAGTATTCATCGTCCTCGTAGGGTCCTGGAATAGAACACAAAATTCACTATTTTACTACGGTAAAAAATATAGTGAACACCCTACCAAAAGCACCACGCCACGTCACTGGCCCAATCGAATGTCAGATTAGTTGGGAATTTCGGAACTCAAGTGGTGTGGATGTGTTCATAAAGCTACTTCTGGGTTACTGTCGTACATGCAAGAAAACTCGATGTAGATTACTATTAATCCATTGATATCTTTATTAACGAAAGTTAAGTGTTTAAGCTTTTACAGCACAAAAGGAATTAGCCGACTTCATGTGATATTTATTATAATAGATTTGAAGAAGAGAAATCACCATGAACAAAAAATGACAGTTCACAATGAATAAAATAAAGTTAAGGCGAAAACGCAAGAATAAAACTATAAGGTTAGAACACAGTTGTTGTATTTATAATTTCTTTAAACTGTAATCCCAAGCACTCATGAGCTGTTAAAGCAATACACAACATTTGAATATACCGCTATATGTACCATTTGATATTAAAAGAGGTTGCAACTGATAGTATGAAAGATGTATCCCGGTATAGCTTGATTGGGCACTTGTTAGCTTCACATTGGTTTGCTGAGATAGAGGTTCAATGCAACCTATTGATGTGATAATAAAAATAATACCCCTGATGGTATAAGCCTCTATACCCAAATTCGCCGAAGCTAAGCCTATGTAAGGCTGAAGGCCGCATTTGAAAAATTAGGTAGATTGAAATAAATTCTCGAAAGTACTCGCATAAGCAAAAACATAGTATTGCCATAACCCAGCGAGAAGTTTTTGGCTTAAGCTAGCGTTAGAAATGGCAGAAACTCCGCTTAAGGTTAGTCAAATAGTTAAAAAAAAAATGCCTAATCTCGATTAAAGCCGCGGCATATAATTTCACTGGTCTTTCAGGTTCGCTAAAGCTGGACTACCACCCCTCCGTGAGAATTGGGCAGAACAAGAAAGATGGATTCCGATGAGATTGAAATCTATATTGCCTGCACGAAATGACAGATCGCCCGACAGATATCATTAGAAGTTACAGAGGGCTCTGTCCACTTAGACCCTATAGTGAACTTTGGCTCTTATATCAACCCGAAGATCAAACTCTTGCCAATAACTAAACGGCGGGCTTAAAAGCCAATAATGAAAATTATCCGTGTAAACTTTTCCTACAACATGCATAATCTAGAGCTCTCCAAAGCCAAACTATTATTGATAATATTTCGAACTAAAAACATTATACTTGACTTTCTTTAACCGAGACAATTTAAAAGATTTTCCGTGACACAGCCCTGTTGTGTCACGTCGTCGCACCACCTGCGTAGCTAAATTAATATGTAAAATGTGAAACTGCCAATTGCAAAACACTTTTAAGCGGCGGTCTGTATCCATCCCATGCATCTTCATACTAACCGCAGAACAACGTAATGGTAATGTCGTCAGTGCCGACTGCCGATGCATGAAGCAAGCTGTCCGTAAAGCTAAACTGACGAAACTGCTAAGAAGCACGTATCTTGGGGAATCTTTTCTTTAAAACAGGAACCTCCCCAGAAGCACCCTACACACAGATCTCTTTGGCTAATAGCGTAAGAGGCGCATGTCACAGAAGCGCCATTTAAATATGACGAAGATGACATGTGTAAACTTGCAAACTTCTGTCATTATAAAAATACCCAATTTTATTAAAGGAGAGCAAATTATTTTTTTTATTGAAACGGGACAATAACTACATAATTGTAAACCGAATAAAAGTCAAATTCTTAAAGCAAATAAATAAAAATGAACACGATGTGATTGTCAAAAGAAAGTAGAGAAGAAAAAAGTTATTCCAGAAGAGTGTCACAGAGAGTAGGCATTCCGGTGTAGTTTATCCAGTTTAGATAAGGAGTCCTGGTCTCTTAACCAAGAGTGGAGCACGTCCAACCAAAACGGGACGAGACACCAACAACGAAGGACGACGAACCAAGATTCCTCCTGCAGGCTCAGCAGCAGTGAAATGAATTGCGCTGCACACCATCATGGCGAAGATAAATACGATCTTAATGAAGTTCATATTGAATATATTGGTAGTTTCTACGTTGAAGTTGAATTGATAATAATAGACTTGCTAGTGTGCTTGGATTGAATCCACTACTGAAGATTAAGAACGATGCAGGCTGATTTTATACTAATTCCAAGTTGCAGACACAGATGCGTCAACCATGAACTCATAAGCTTTGCGCGACGCACGGTACTACTCAGTGGCAGGTGAAATTTAATCCGTCGGCCCTAGATTCACGAAGGAAAACGAAACACGACGACCATTGTGTATTATGTGGCTGAGTACGTTTACGATTGCGCGATGTAAAGCGCGTATCTGGGGTTGCAGTGAAATTCGAGATATCCAGTCAGCAGTGTGCAAAGTGCATCTCAAGGTGTCTATAGTGTTACAACTAGTGGTTCTGGGCGCTACTATAATTAACTGTTTCTTTCAAATAAAAGGTTTATAAGTAGGTGCATGCAGGTGCAATGTGCATTTCTAAATTGAATGTAGCTTTTACAATTTTAATACAGTAGGAGGTGTGCGGGCCCAATGTCAACAACTTTAACTATTTTTATATACAAACTCGCAGTTGATAGCTTCCCATGAAATCAGCCCCAATTTATCTGTCCCGTTTTCCTTACATCTTAACATATAGGACGGACCAGAAAATCTATGAAATTGAAATTTTAACAGAGAAAATTTGTAGCACAAACATTGTCGTCGTGTCTCTCCCAAGTTTTCTTCGAAATTGAAAATGAATGCCTTAAGTGTTTCAAGTTCTATGACACACGAACTAATGCACTAAAGGTCCAAGCACTATCTTTCGGTCAGTATTCAAATATCATTTAAAATCTCTGAATGAAAGATATATACATACTCGTAACTTAAATTTGGCACCAAGTCGGTCCTTCTGACAAAAACATTGACCTCTGTACTAAAATTGGTTTTCAGTTCAGTTTAAGTTCTGTAGCTGAGCATCACTTCTCGTTAAGCTTCAATACAGACGACTACATGCCTTTGGAGTGCGACACCTAAAACGAATGGTTATGGTGAAAAGCTAGGGTATCTACGGAACAGTTGCTTGAACCATTTTTTTTCTTACCCTTTCTTGAAAATAAACACAATAACATAAAACTGTCAATCGCCGGGAGATTTGGCAACTATTATCTAGCTATTTGACAGACAAAGTGATAAATTTCTTTGAACTGAAGTCGATTGACAAAATGTCAAAATATAGGAAACAAATTGGAGACGTTCAAGTATCTAGTTTAGTAAGTCTGACAGCTTTCTGATATATCTCGGTTTTGATTGGGGGAAATCGGTCAAAAGAGCAGTTGTTTCAGTTGACGTTTATGGAGGGGTAGCCGACGAATCTAGTCAAGAAATTCGTGACTGAGTACTAAGATGACAGTTCTCATATGTAGCTGACGCAGAAAAAGTGACGTTCCCGACCAATCTAGTTTTTGCGTTCAGGTTACATCTCATCCAGACCAATCTAGTCGACTTAAGATAACTAAATTCTTGAATGCGGACATTGTTATTTGCATAGACTAGACATATGTGTGATGGTTGGCGTTGACGGTCTAAATTTTCGTCAAATGTATTTAAAACTACGAAATAAATTTCTGTGACTTTACACACCTCAGAACATCTAACCCTGCGAACAAAGCTTTCGTCAAGAGAACAGACTAAAATTCAAAATTGTCCTAAAATATACTCAAATTATTAAACCCAGCAATTCACCCTCTTCATGCAATGGAACAGTTGGACTTTGTTCAAACTTTACAGATGCATTCCGTGTTTCATTGTTCTGTAATCTCACCGTAGTAGTTTGTGGGGTAGATCATTTTGTTTGGTATACTTTTCTATCTCAACAAACAACTTACCACAAACTGTTGAGTAAACTGACTTGTATCGTATCTCGTAAGCAAAACACTTTACCCATTTTCTAAACCAAAACAGGTTTATTTTCAATTATAATATTATTTAACCAGTTTAATTTCATATTGCTTATCCACCTTCAAGTAATTTAAGTGTAATGCTGCATTGAGCTTCTGTTTTGACAAGAAGAGATGAAAACTTATTTTCTACTTCATCCAAAAGCTTGTTTATGTGATGGATTAGATCTTAGCTGTGCTCGTGAAAAGTAAAGTAAGTTAGAAAAAGCTTACCTACTGCATTTCGTTGAGTTGGAGTTATTTGATGGAAACCGAAATTTGCATTCAATAAACTTTCTAAATTAGAGGAAGCGTTTGACATAAAAAAAAAAAAACATTAGACAAAGTGGTGCGCACTGTTTTGTGGCTTTTTCAGTATCATATGCGTGCAAGCCAATACGTGGGGCAAATCTTTATAAATTTTAGATCTTTAGATATTGGAATTTTATGACCACTTGGCTTACAGTGTAATCCAACCATTAGTCGTAAAATTCTTCGATTGATTTTCGATCCAGTTTGCTATGGCCGGTTTTTGGAAAAGGAGATTTAACAGGTACCTACACCCTGACTAAGGCGTCACCTAAATTGGTAAGCAAAGAAAATTTAGATATATGCTTAAGCAAATCCCATAGACAAAAACACATCCATGGAAACTATATAGGTTAGGGCAGGAGTTTCAAAATGTGCGCCGCGAAACCCTGGTGCGCCGCGCCGTAGAAAGTAAAGAGGGGTGCCGCGCCGTGAGCTTTTCACAAAAATACAAACAAATTTTTATACCTGTATATTAATTATTTCATTTGACTGTTTCTTTTTCAAATAGCTAGGGAAGGACTTCGTGAAAAAATACTAAACTTGTAGGTGCGCCGCGGGCTGAGAAAGATTGGCAACCACTGGGTTAGGGCATAGCTGAAATATCAAATGAATTAGTAATGGATAGAGCTACGACAGTTCCAAACTTATATTCTCTTTGTTTGTGTATTTTCGGAAATCGTTTTTTTTGTATTGGTTCACCTTTTTCTACAAGCCCTAAGTAAGTCGCTTAACAAGCATGTCACTTGCTAAAACCATTAATTTGTACCCGTACTGAGTAATATCTAATAACTAACACTATTTTCTACAGTTTGACTTTAATGTAGTCAAAAATCGATTGCTATTTCAATATCCGAAGGCGAAAGGCCTGGTGTGTATTTAAACCGATTTAGACCTTAAATTCTATTCCAGAAATGAAAGTACCTCTCATACCAGCCACATACCTACTTACTCAATCAATTCAATGCTCTAAAATATAACACACCCTTAAGCAACCGAATCTTAACACGAAGGTATTCACTAACGGCTATGGGTATACCTATACATACGCTTCCCCATACAGTTAGATTATCATAAAAAATAACTTGTCCTGCACTTTTTATAATCCGTACAGCGATTGTGGCTGCAATCGTCTTATTGCATTAGAAACACTACAAAACATAATTAAAAGTTCAGCAGCCCTCAGCAAGCAAGTTCAAACCCATCCGCAAGCATTACATTAATAAGTGACGTCTGAAGCCAACGTCTAGGCGGCAGAATGTTTTTGGAGCGCATGCTCTCGCCGATGTGATGTCACCATCGACCGCGTGGCCTTAACGACGAGCCCCCATATCGCACAAGAAAAAATTGCACTCATGCCGCAACAATTATAAAAGCTTTTTACCGCTCTCAGTGGAATGTATATAAAAGCTTTTCTTCCAGCAGCTGGTATCTGAGATGACGGTGACGTCAGTGCGCGTGTACCACTATAAAAGATATTTTAGGGTGACTTGAATATTTTTAAAGGTACTGCCAGTCGTATAGAGTTATTAGTCATAAAAAATAGAACAAAAACTTGCACATTTGTGCTCAGAAGGAGCACTTACCTCGTATTAATAAACACTGCGTTAAAGTTATCAACTCGTTACTCAGCAGTTACGTCAAATTTTCTATGTTATCCGACATCTAATAGCTAACTTGCTTATACACATATTTTTATTAAGACGGTGGTTAGTCCAAGGATTTTTTTAAGTTCGATAATTGTAGAAAAAATCCTCAACCAAAAAGTCAGAAGTTATATTAATTAATGGGAACGTTGTCTCGTTGTGTAGCGGGGTACCGTGGTTATTATTATTAACACAGCTCAACAGCTGTTGATGTGACTACTTTTGATTTCAAAAAAGAAAGCTGTGACAAATGTGCAAATGACTAACAAAAACTAAGCTGTAAATCTTACAACAGCAGTCTAAAAAGCAACAACAAAGGAAAAAAGAGATAGAAAGTTCAAGCCCCATACCATTAATCCACCTTCGTGACTTTGAGGCGGTTTGGAAAACCAGGCTTTCTCCAAAAATTATTAAAGTGGAAATTAAAAACAAAGTTGATTTGTAGGACTACGCAAAACCAAATAAAAGATTTTGTCAATATGGCAGTAGTGACTCTTTGATCTTGAAAAAAAAATATTTCTCAACTGACTAAAGCTTACTTTTACGTTTAGGATCGCTTGAGCCTCTTTTAAAATATTTTCCATTCGTAGAACTTTCATTACAAAAAAAAAAAACCTACAAAAACCTGGCAACACCTGCACTTCCGATAGATACGCCATTGCCTATTGCCATCATAATCAAACACCCAAAGAGGAAAATGAGCCGTTGCGTGGTCGCGAAAAAGCGCTGAGGTTTTTTTTTCGGGGTTAAGCAATTGTTTGCTACCGAAACCACCATTCAGTTAGTCGTGTGAAGTAACGGAAAGCGATTGTGTGAAAAATAAATTAGAAAAGTAAACATCTATAGATACATAATTCACTCTGCATGCAGATTTTTATTTTTCAAAAACAAAAAAGAACAAGATTTCATATTTCCACATTTCCGTGACAAGTTGCATAATTTTTGTCAGAACTATTTTCGTTTCTGTGTGTACCTGAGAAGTTTTCTTCAAACAGACAAAGGACTTTAAACTACACGTATTCGAACACTTTAATTGGACAGCAAAGGAACAAATATAATGAATAAGGGTCCTGTTGTGAAATTGTGGTTGTTAAAAAACTCCCAAGCCTGTTTGAATTTAAGTAAACGTTCGAAAACCACCGCTGCGGGCCTGAGTACGATCGATAAGAAACTATCCAGTACTAGTTCGAGTCCTGTTAAAGATACGGATATTCTAAATCAGACCATTGTTCCAAGTTCAGCAACAGTGATTAAGGATAAAAGGTCATTTGGCCACAGAGGAAGGGGACTCCAAGAGAGATTCTCATTCGAGGTAAGCGGGGGGCGTTCGAATGGGTGATTTGGTTTTATGCTTCGCAAGACCGAAATCATATCGATTTCTGCTAGAAGCATATCGGATAGATTTTTCGTTGTTTTTTTTTGTTTACATTCTCGTCGTGCCGTTGGCCAATATAGGTTTGTCAGCAGATTTCGGTAACTCTTCTTGTGAATGTGGCATCGATAGATGCTTTGCTTCGAAGTCGATTTTGAATATGAAATGTTTGAACAAATGTTAGACATATTTAATCAGAGTTGTGTGTTTATTTGTAGGTTGCATAAATTAGTCGGTCACTCCTTTTGCTAAGTTTGATCGATAAGTTGGCAACATTCGCATGTTTCGTGGCCGGATTAAGCCAGTTTGAGTGTGCAGATTTTCAAACGAATGATGTTCAATTTACACCTTTGTCAAAAGTATTTAGACACAATTCCCGAAATTGTTTCCCACTTAGAGGAAACCGCGAACTGAAACCACATGGGTGCTAATCAGTAAATGATAAGTTGATTACCGAGTGCTGGTATGTGAGTCACAATTTGCACTTTGATAGGAGAGATACCTTTTTCTACGTAGCTTTAGTCTCTGTCTTATCTTAGCGATATAATAAAAACGTGACTTGCTGTAGACAGGGGCCGGGCGGATATATGATGAGCTAATTATGTTCTTATGAATTTCACAATGGAATTCCGTTTTAATAATTGAGATAATATGTACGTACTTGGTTTAAATTTTAAAAGGATACAAACACCTTGTGACTTCAAGTTGATTCATTTTGAATGGCCAGAAGGTGACTACTGCTCGCAAATTAAACACAAAATAAAAAACAATAAAAAAATGTGATGAATATGAACCGGTTCACCTACTTTCATTGTGAGGGTATTTACCCTGACTATAAATCTATCGTGGATTTCTTAATGCGCCTTTGATTACGTAGGTTTTGCAAGATAAGGGGTAGCATGGAAAAAACGCGCTTGGAAAAAACGCATTAATTTTCACAGTAAAGCAACTTTATATCTTTTGAAACTTTGTTGTGGTTGGGATTTGGGAAAATGATCATATATCTATCTGTTTTTCTGATACATCATATTCCAGTCTTTTATGATATCTTGAAACAGTAAATGTAACTTACTGACAGAATTAGAGTAGCAGCCCTTCGAACCCCGTATATCTGAAACGTAATCAGAGAAATCACCTTCTGCCAAAAAGGTGTACCCACCTGCTTTTCTATAATACGTTTATCTGACTTCTGAGTACGTAATGCGTAAACTTTTGGTTAAATTTTCATAAAATGTTGTAGGTATGTTTGAATTAAAATTTTCGTCATAAAATTGTAGATGGATTTTATTTTCGGTCTAACGTCTTGGAATAGGTGTTATTAATTTAAAATTTGTTTAAGTCGTTGTTCCCAATTTTATTATAGTTTCACATATAAAGGGTGATTTTTTAAGAGGTTTAGAACTTTTTTTAAAAAAAAAACACAAAAAATTCGAAAAAATGAATGAAATATTTATTTGAATCGATAGTTTGAACCTTGCAATTTAATGTTTAAAGATAATTTCATGCAAATGTTGACCGCGGCTGCGTCTCAGGTAGCCCATCCGCTGAGTCCAATTTTGGCATACTCTTTCACACATATCGGCCGGTATCTCACGAATGAATGCATGGATGTTGGCTTCCAGTGCGTCAATCGAAGCGGGCTTGTCCCTATACACATTAGCCTTGGCATACCCCCACAAAAAATAATCTAATGGTGTCAAATCGCACGATCTAGGCGGCCAATTGACCGGCCCGAAACGTGAAATTAACTGTTCACCAAACTCGCCTCGCAATTGCGCCATTGTTTCGCGTGCTGTGTGGCATGTGGCACCGTCTTGTTGAAACCACATATCATGCAAGTCAAGAACTTCCATTTCGGGCAAAAAAAAGTTTGTTATCATCGCTCGGTAGCGTTCACCATTGACAGTAACGCTGCGATTCGCATAATCTTTGAAGAAATATGGCCCAATAATGCCGCCGGCCCATAAACCGCACCAAACAGTGGTTTTTTCGGGATGCATTGGTAGCTGTTGCAATGCTTCTGGCTGATCTTCACTCCAAATGCGGCAATTTTGCTTATTTACGTACCCATTCAACCAAAAATGAGCCTCATCGCTGAACACAATTTTTCGATAAAAAAGCGCGCGATGAACATTTCGAACCGAGCACGAATTTTGATAGTAAAATTCAATAATTTGCAAGCGCTGTTCATTTGTAAGACGATCCATGGTTAAATTGCAAACCAAACTGAAGCTGTTTGACAGTGACACAAGGTACTAAACACACGTCAGCTGTCAAAACCAGTGTTGCCAAAACCAAACCAGCTAAAAAATCACCCTTTATTATAAAATTTGTCTGGGAATTTAAAAAAATTAACAACTGCCGTGTATGTTTTGCTTCTAAGTACTGCAAAGTAGTAACAAAACAACTGATTGAAGTAAATCAATATATATAAAACTGCAGATTTTGCTAGATCACTTACAAATTTTTTTAAATTTGTTTAACACAAAGGTTAATGTTAAATTATATTGTTATTTCTTTACTATGACTATGGTTACAAAAATGACATTCGGTATCGCTCAGTAAGATATACATAAATGAATACTTACAACCATTTCCTAAATTACTAGTTCCACATATCTACACTTAAAATCAAATTAGACTGCGGTTTAATACAAAAGATTCACAAGATTCAATGTTGAAATAAAATGAATTAAATTCGATGTTTCTTTTGTGTTATATGGCAACTCTTATATTTTCTTATGTGTCACTTTGTGAAAACCAAAATGGATGATAATAAAACTTCTTGTTCTTAACCTGAAGTAGCACGCGTTTTATTTTAAGATTTTAAGAAGAGTCTTTCATCATTAATAAACAAAATGTGCACAAGTTAGTTAGCTGGTAGATATCAGATAGCATACAAAAACTTGACGTAACTTCTGAATAACTAGTTGATAACTTTTACGGAGCGTTTATTAATAAGGGGGTCAATTTTTGCTCAGTTTATAGATATCAACAGAAGATTGATTGATTGATTCAGACACAGATTTTGAAATTCGTACCACATTACAATGATTGCATAATTGATTTTTTTTTATCAACAAACGATAATTACCGTTAACAACATTTGGGAACAATCCTGTCAAGCAACCATCATTATTCATTTGGATATTGCCATGCAATTAGTATTGAATTACATATTCTTTAGAGTGATAAGCAATACCCATCGACCGTTTAAAATTATGTCATCCATATTTTAATACATATCAAAGGACAAAGTAAACACTAAACATCCGTTCGCTTCTCCTAGCGAAATCCAATTAACAAATGAACCGGGGAATTGCGTACCAACTACCTACTATGGAAATCATTTCAAACATGCAAACCAATTAAGTTGATTAGCAATTTTTTATGGTTGGAAATTTCACGGAATATTTAGTAAGGTCCTTAATTTTGGGTAGGGAATAGTTTTTATACGAAGAAGGGTGTATGTACTTAGTTAATGGTAAAAAACAAAATGGTTTTTATTACGAAACAATAAGCACAGTCTGACAGCAGTTTGACGGAATGTATCACTCACTTTATTTACCTGTCATTGAGTGATAAAGTGATCAATGGGCACATTTAAGGATTTAGTTATCTAAATTCGACCAGATTGATCGGAAACGTCACGTTTTCTACGTCAGCCACATATTCGAACTGTCAACTTAGTACTCAGTCACGAATTTCTTGAATTAGTTCATCGGCTACGCCTCCATAAACGTCAACTGAAACAGCTGCTCATAAGACCGATTTCCCCCAATCAAAACCGAGATACATCTAGTCAGACAGCTGTCAGACTTACTAAACTATATACTTAAGCAATGAGAACATTTAATGAGAATTTTATTTATAAAATCGAATTATCGCAACAAACTTAATTCTTTAACAGAAAATTTGCCAGAAAACTTTACCCTGGAAATGTATTACCTAAGCGAGTTACCAAGCTAAAATACTAGATTCGAATGCGCATACGTTTTTTAAAATAGACATTTTAGTCAAATTCCCTTCATACTTAAATCCATTGATCTATCTAAATGGGTATTTTTGATAAGAACTGCAAAATTTATACAAGTGCTTATTGTTACCTAGAGTTTGTTTATAAATAAAACTGTTTCTACTCCCTTTGAACAAAAAGAATGTCTAGAGCTAAAGTTGCCCAGTGAGCACACATTGATAGGGAGTTCGCAATTGTATTCAGAAATTAAATTTCACTACACAAACACACTTTTTGTAGACGCATGCACTTCAAATGTGATCTATTTTTAGGTAAAAAAAATGAAAAAAGAAAACAAAACGACTTTATCTAGGTAAACATTAACGCCATACGTTTTGTGCAAACGTTTTAGTTGAGTAAACATGTGAGCCTCGTTTTATATTTAACATTTTGAATAGCGGCGGCAAATATTTAATTTAATATTTTACGGTATAAGCAAAGTACAGTCTGGTGGCGGCTGAATTCCCAAATGTATGAAATCAAAATATTTACCTAAACTGGGTAAAAGACTGCAAAAAACTATAGAGGTGTCCTTTTAATAAAAATTAAGCAAGCGGCAATAAAAACGTTAACATTTAAGGTCAATTGGAATTTGCCTTTGCGTGTTTGATAAGCATTTCAATTTGAACAGATTGATAGTGTCCTTTCGAATGACAACATTTATAGCATGCATGCTGTTCTGCACAATTGATTGGGTCTATAAATACTCTGAAAGATTCCAGCTAGAGTCGTGTGTAAATTGAAAATACAATTACCAAAGCCGAACAATTTGCAAATCAATTACCATCCGGTCGGTGAGTCGCTAAATCGGGTGAGATTTTTCTCGTTACCATTATTTTCTTGCGAAGCGATTAGTTGCTACCCCGATAATTAGTTGGGTATCTTTGAGCCTTGGTCAGTCGATGTGCATTAGATGCTGTAAGATACTTAGATTTCCTTCGTTGAATGGATTGCCTACTGACTCAAGATGATGAATCACAGAAGCTTGGTTTTAGTTTAAGGTGCAATCTAAATAACTTGAATGCGCTTAGAAAAAAAAGGAATGCATATCCTTCCCCCAGAAATCTTCTAATTCTTTCTAATGCATTCGCATTTCGTTATATTGCGGAGATTTTTAACGAATGACGAATTCACTTGAAGGTATTGGTATATGCTTGCCTTCGATTCTCAAACTAATCGTCGGTGGCTCTATAAACGGAAACTATATGACATTTTTTGAAGTTGCTTTAGTTGGGCGTTGTAGGTAGTTTCTGAAATACTTTCTTGTTACTTTTATCGGGGGAAAATTGCATTGCAAAAGTCTGGCAGCACTCCTTGTGTTTGAACTAACCATGGGCAGTTGGAATAACTTATTCCAAAAGAAGAAAAGGAAAAAAGCCTAGGTCCAAGCTTAACGCTTATTGTGCTTAAGCATCCTCAATATTAATAAAAATATATATATATATGGAGCGATGCTCTTTAAAGTGAGGTTAGAAATCTTAAAATCTCAGACACCAAATTGGAGCTATAAATAAATTTTAGCCTGAAGACGATTTCACTAGTCTACCCGCGGCACTCCACTAGAGAATTCACTTCAAACTTGCCAATATAATGTTGGTCCGTAATTTCAGTAGCATCTCTATTAAATTTTTACAACAATAGGAATATTGGCATTTGTTTGTATTGGTTTTGATATTCCTACCGCCACATCTTTTGACACTCCAGCGCATTTGGTTGTCCATTCAATTTCGTAAAGTACAGCGCTACGCCAATGTGCATTTATCTCAACGTCGCATTTTATCAATTGAATAGTTGTTGACGCACTCAAGCAAAATGGATCCCATTGCAATCAATCAGTTTAATAAATCAAATATGTGTGCAATTAACTAACCAAACAGTATACCGTATACAAGAGCACTTTTAACCGATCCAATTAACTTTAACTGACATATAAAACTGATTTACAATTTTGAACAATAATTCAAATCAAGTTTCGCTATACCAAATTGAAATTTGTTATCACCTTTAAATTGTTAGCCATAAAACGGCACCCTCTCTCAGTAAGTTTAACAACAGTTTGAAAAGTGTTCATAAAACCATTAGCTGTATAATAAAATGCAGAATCACGTGCTGGTACTTGCCCTATGAAACTATGTAGTTATTTAAATTCATCTAGCAACAGCGATATCTATCCAAGTAGAGCTGCAAAGGCAAGTGTTTCTCAAACACCTAACGCATCGCGACAGCTGTTTAAATATGTTCAAACCATTAGGTGCCAAAAAACCACACAGCTACTATTTGCTTTTGCAAATTTCTTTTTTTATTCCTGTTTGTTAGTCAGCCGAAATGTGAAAAAATTCACGTATGCGTCACAACACCTCTGCATGGCATTCTTCACCACATCACAAGACACACATGACTATCATCATCAAAACAAGAAACAACAAATTCCAAAGCTTTTATTTTGCGCGGTACCAAATTCAGAAAGCGCAGAAACGTGACTGCTGTTTCTCCTCCGTTCACCTAGCAACAGTTTCAACACCCGCTAACGATCCTCAGAAGTCAGAACATTTGTAGTTTACTTTTTATTCTGGATCTTTTTTTGGTATCTATATTGTAACTACACTTCTCTTTCCCTCTCGCACGTTCATATGACAATCTTTTCGATACACACCTCCAAAAGATTAAAGTCCAGAGGGCAATACATTTTTGGCTTCATGTTGGGGACTTTGATGTATAAGAATAGCATAGATCGAAAAATCAACTTAGCGTTGTGCCCTTGAATTTGTTGATCTTTTGATTTGTTTTTGATAATGAATTTGTTATAAAGAAAATTGGGTTAAATTGTCTGTAAAGAAAAAAACACAGTGGACATGAAAGGTACGCCGAAATATTTTTGAATTTAAGAAAGATGTCGTTGCGAGGATCATTGACCTGTCTGTTAAAGAAATATAGAACATGGTTTATATTTGATAGCATCTGTAGGAGTTTTTTGATTCCGCTCCTATTGCATTAATCTAAAATGATTGACACACACCCACGTTGTTATTCTAATTATTTTTTTTTTTTTTTAAATGTACAAAGCTTAAGTCTGTCAATGTTAAACTTTTTTTTTAAAGAAATAGTCGGTAAACAATTTTTTGAAAACATTCTAAGAATACCCGAATGAGATTGCATTTTAAATTCTATTGTTGCTCTAAATTTACGCAACAGCATATTGGCAAGGGGGAAACATTTACCTAATAACACTCAAAGGCGTTTTTGGTTCTAAAATGTACGGTTTTATTGTATCCCAAAAGAGAGATCTCGACAGCTGCACTGTTAAAGTGGGAACACTTGTTAAATGCACTCAAAATGTCAACAAGAATTATTAACACTTAATCTTAATACTTATTAATTTAGAGCTATGAATCTAATCCCATCCTTGTAAAAATGTATACGTATTATTTATTTTTAATTAAAATTCCATGCTATTAATATTTTTCCATCAATACCTTCAAATTTCAGACCGCCATTTTGTTCTTTTTGTTTTCAGAATCGCTATGGCAGATCGGAGCCATTTCTAAATTTGGTATTTGCCAATCGAAAACTATCTTTCTACGATACTCATACAAGTGTGGACAATAACAATGAAGATATGCGGTAAGTAAATTATTTCTCTAACAACAATGTAATAATATTTTGCTGTCATCACTATTGCATTTGCAAATAAACACTGAACAGTGTTTTTGTTTTCGAATTTTACTAAGAAAACATAAACAAAACAGTTGATAGTGAGTATTATTTTAACAATAGGTATGTCTTACATCTATGGTACATTTGGTACCAGGTGCGACAAATGTAACTAACAAAACAATAACACGAAAGTTATATTTATAGATATTTGCTATAGCAGTGTCAAAATAATATTATTCTGTAACTGTTACACATTTATTCATAATTGTTATGGCAAATATTGTTCTCATGTGATGATTGTTGGCAATATCATCTTGACTGTGTCGCAGTAAAGGTAATTAACCCACATTCAAATGGTTTGAGAGCTTAAATTCGAAAAACTGTGTTGTGATTTTGTTAATAAATGTTAATAAATTATAAGAAAAATCCCCTGGTTATTGTTTCCCTTATAAATAAATATACCGGTCCTGCAACTTGTGGAGAAGCAAAAAAGATGTACTATTTTTTTGTATTAATTTCCATAGCAGCGATGTCATGTGGACTTCTACCACGACATAAAATTCAATAATCTAGTACTTACATACTGCCGAGACCTTGAAAATATGTACCAAAAATTGTATTTACACAATTCTGCTCATTATTCAAAATGCTTTATGTTTTTAGTTATGAAAATGTGCAAGAGATGGATTTCAGTCCGCTCATTCACCGGAATTTTACGAGTTCTTCTCGGATTGTACTAGATGAAATGTCGAAAGTGTAGGGTTAAAAAAAATGGAGAAGTTATTCTTTTCCAATTTATTTTTAATTCACAAGTTTTATCGAACGTTTCTTGCAAAGATTTACGAAATGGATTCTGTAAAAAGATTAAAACTTGGCCCTTTTGAGATTTCGTTATCTTAAAAAATTATTAGAAAGGAGGTAGTTACCGTCGGTCGTCAAGAGCAATTTTCGTAGATGATTTTAACTTTAATCACAAGACATGATAACTCGCGACTCATAGGAAGACCTACAGGGTATGGTGGACCTTAGACCTAACCTCAACTGCAGGCTCTGCCGAAATGTATAATGTAATTGGATAAAAGCCTATAGCTATGTGCACTAACAGTTATAAATAAGGCATTGCACACTTATTGAACCAATGTTTGATAACGAATGTAGCAATCCCAAAATCATAAATTATCAGATAGAATATCAGACTACTTTATCTATCCGTGATTTCCATTTTCGAGTTATAAAATGTTGACCAATGTGCGGCAATTCGTAATTTATTAATCAACTTTATACGATCCAAAATTGCCTCTTCTTATTAACTTGCCTACAACTATTGACTTCAAACGTGCCACGTGTCAATTAAATGTGCGCATTATAAATTTAGGCTGAAAGTCAAATCCAGGTGAAAAGGGCTCGTCCTATAGAGAGCCGTCAATACAGAGCCGATCAGTGTTTTCCAAACAAGTTTTTATCTATGTGTATGTCTGTTAAAGAACAACTTCAAAGATGAAGTAACTACCTTTCCAACACGCGCTCGTGTATTGACGACACTATTGGCTGAAGGAATGGGCGTGTTGTTTTCCAAATTGCTTACGGCTTTAGTCAGTCCTGGAGACCAATATGCACACACATTGAAAACCCACACAAAGTAAGAAAAAATATCATTACCCTAACTTTATATGAATAAACGATTGTTGTTTCCCCAAATTTGATTAGCACATTTTATTAATGTTTTCTTGTCTGCGATTTAAGGTATAAATATTTCCCAATCTAGCTCGAAATAAGTTTTTTTTTTCTACTTCTCACTTGAAACCATTTCTTCACAATGGATACAAAGATGTTGTTCAAAATCTGGCTACCACTTCAGCTGCAAAAACTTGTTGTCAGTAATTTAGCATTTAATTAGCGGAATTTGTATATGAATCTTGGCTTATAAAATGTTGTACCCCTTTTATAAATATTCGATTTGAGTTGTGATCCACCACACTTTCGTATCAGCTATCGGCAACTTTAGTTCGTGCAAATTTACAAATTTTGATTGGATTTTTTTTCGGTTGTCTTTTCGTGTGTGTTACAATGAATAATACCATTTCAAATTCAGAGAGAAATCTTCAAAATATTATCAAAGACAATTTAAAAAGTCAACATCATATCAATGAGGACGATCATAGTGAGATGGCAATAAAGGAAATTGTCCATGGAATATCGTTGAAGCAAAAGGATGTGTTTGTGAAAGTTATTGCTCGATTTTTAAGGTACGCTGATGTGTTTTTGTTTTCTTCTATAAATATTCAAGTGAACTTTAATCGAATTTATTGCTTTGCACAGCGCCAGTCGGAAGATGATTCAATAATTTGATAGCGTCTTCGAGACAACAAATTTGAGTTTTATATTTTTAGCCTTTGACCACTGGCGGCGAGCGAGCACTTTTTTTTTTACAAATCTGTTGTGATTCAAAAAAAACATAGTCTGTGAGCACATGGTAAAAGATTAGAAAGAAAATGTTTTTGTTGCTAGCAGAAAGAAAACGTGGACCGCAGACACATTTTATCAGTTTGTTTATGCTGAATTCTTGACAAATTTTGGCGTGGGATTTTATATTTTTGATGAGTTTATAGCGTAGTAACCGTTGGTTGGTTTTATTGGATGTTATTAAGAAATAAGTCTGAATGACAACCAAAATTTGAATTATTGTGCTAGGTATATGGAATGTTTGCAAGCACGTTAAGTTTATTGCTTGCAAAATAATCGTTTGCACTTTATAGAAGCGTCGCTATGCGATGTTTCTTGTTGTTCAAGCAACAAAAGTGAGATTGGCTGGTGGTGCGATATCGGCTCATTTTGAAGGAAAGTTCATCTCAGTCGGTTGACCTGTAGTAGGTATAACTTGTGAACATAAGCTCGGCAAATGTGACAAATTAACAACAACTGAGTGCACTTATAATAGGTAGTTAGTGATGCCATTTACTGAGTGCATTTAGGGTCATCGACTATCTGGGAAGTAGTTTCTGATAGCTTTTGCGAATTAATCACAGATTGTTTGTTACGCATAAAAATGGTTGCCCAACGTCAAAATACTTGATATAAATAAAACTTACTTTTAGTGTTAATATTGTTTCTTTTAGGACTTCACTGTAAGTGCGAGTTAAGAAGTTTTCTATATCTGTGAATACTGAAATTTTCGAGAAAGTGGATCAACGCCAAAATCGATTTAAAATTGGTTCGCTTTGATTTCCAAGAAAGATACGTTTAGAATACCAGTAGAATAATCGACTGATATACAGCAAGGCCCAAGTAGAAGAACCAAATGCGAATAAATATATGAAGCTTCTTTGAATACATTATGCAAGCTTCTAAAGATCAATACGTAAATTTAGGGGGGTAGATTTTGCGATGTGCGCAACAAGCTTTACATTTGTTCTGAATTGTGTATAGAATTGGAACGGATTCCTTATTTACAGCCACATCAGTCTTAATGATAGAATTTATTTTATAACTCATCTATCTGCAGAAGAACGAGCTCAGTTGTTTTATAATCTGTCACCATCGCAAAATGTTAGGAAGGATTTTAATTTGCCACAACAATTTGGCACTTTTATTTCGGTTTTCCTTTGATTTAAAGCTTGGACATTGTAGTTATGTTCGAAACCAGATATCGCTTAAATGTAAACTTCGGCTTGTTAACAACCTTTAAACACCTACAACTGAGGTCCAACTTAAGTAATACATTTTTTTTTTAGGGATCGGAAAGTGTCTGCAGAATAAAGCTGCAAACTGAATATATTTATAGCTGGAAGAAAAATTATATACACGAACCGAGAACTTTTTATTGAAAAAACTATCACCCAATTAAATAAAAGACAGGAGTTACAGTAAATCTTTTTTGGGATAGTCCAGGTGTAGTACTATGCAGATCGAAATATTTAGCATACATACAAACAATTCTGGAAAATATCGCTGATTAGTTTGAAACTTACTTTTTTAACAGCCGTACTTAATGTCAATGATCACGGTTTTGAAGAAACACTGGTCGTGCAAATGTAACAATATTTTTAAACCGATAGTATTAGATTATTAGAGAGAAATTTGCTTAAAATTTATTACAAAATATTTACTTCCCTAAAAAAATTAATATCTCGTCGTATGCCGACTTTATTTTGCAAATTTATCTTCTGTTTCATTGCACATTTATGCCAACAATTTCTTGGCACTTTCTGGTTGATGTTTATAACGCCAGTCTTGAAAATTTAAATAAATCACACGACAGCTTGTATTATGAGATTTTATCAAAACGCTGCCAAGTAATTTAAGTCATCATATTTTGCTAAAGAGTCAAATTTATTATTTCATGTTATTACCTCAAATCCTTAACATTTTCAACTAAAACTGCGCTGTGTAAAATATGATTTATGGTTTTCTCTGGGTTTGTGTAATTTAGCTGAAAAGATCTACACAGTCTTGTCAATAGAGCGACATGGAGGGCTATACTCAGTTATATACTCAAACTCAGCACATTTTCACAGTTTAAAGGTGAATTTCGCTTAAGGCGGTTCGAAATCGAAAAGTTAAAGTTATTCAAAAATAACTTGCTTTAATAACTAATAACAATATTTGCACAGACAAAAAAAAACACTACAAAACCGTTCAACAGTTCGCTAGTCTATATATAAATCTGTTAAATGTCTTACATCCTTGTTTGTTCTGAATAACTTATAACGCACTGTAACCGAGCAAAACTGACAAACAAAAACGGACACCATCAAGAGTGTATACAAAGCAACCAACACCACTCAAAAAGATGGCACTTATACGTTATACCCCAAGTAATAGTCTGTTAGACGCATTAAAAATAACTTTTATTTGCGACCATTAAAGCGTGATTGAAAAATTAGCATCCTAATAATTCGTCTATTACCGGTACAGTTTACTCGGTTGGCGGGTAGGGTTGCAGCTGATTTTATTGAAAATCTAACACAAAATTTTCTATAAAGATCACCGTGAGTCCGAACAAGTATCTCACTAAGTTGATGAATCTAAGAGTGTTAACTTGGGATTAAGTTGAAATTGTGAAAGAAAAAAAAAAAGTAAAAAATATTCCACATACGCCATGAGTGCCCTAGTTGAGGAACGAAAAGACTCGGGATCTTTTGGACGTGAAACTGCTCTGATTATCGAGGAAATTATCCAAGGGATCGCATTGAAAAGAAGAGGAACTATTGTTAGAACAATTTCATCGATCATTAGGTAATTAAAAATAATGTTGTGCTAATGTGAAAAGTTGCAATTTAAAATGTGTATTGACTGAAATTAAGTGAAAAGTGATTTGTTTTCGAAAATAACCACAAGTTGGATTTTTTATTTTTTTTCACCATTAGATATAATGAGTGAAATGAGTTTTGTGTTTTGTGAGATGAGAATTGTTATCCGATTTATTTTATTCTTTGGTTGTCTCAAATATTCAGACGGTAATCTTCCACTCAAATAGCAAATACAAAACCATTTTTCGGTGGCCATTGTTTAATCTATATCACATTTTATTTTTTATGAGTTTTAGGTTTATATTTATATACACAGCATATACATTTTTATAATTTAAAAAAAATGTTTTTGTTAGCCTGTCTGTTTTAGATTTATTTTAAATTTTTTGACAGGACGGAGGATGAACTTACCCCGTATTTCCTGTAAGTAGGTGGTATTCAACTATAAATAAATTCGTGTTAATATTTTTAAACTGTTTGCCAAGTTTTCCTGTGATTGTCTGACATCAACTTACACTTGCCTAGTAATATAACTGTTTGAATTTTTAAATGTCCCAGAAGGGGAGTGCTCACTTCATTGACCATTAAATAATAATTAAATTTTATTGTTTTCCTTGTTACTTTATTTCTTAAAACTTTTCTTCAGTTAAAGTTCTATTACATACAGGTATAAGTTTAGTTATTTTCCTCTTATTTAATACATTCACTGAAGGGAAGCAGTAAGGCATTGAAACTCCTACGTGCATCAAGGCGTTCAGCTATCTCAATGTATTTTCGTTTGAAGCTTGCATTTAGCTGATGAGTTAGACTATGCTGCTTTTAAGAAATTAATTGTTTCATCGCTATAACCTAGCCTGAAAATAACAAACAATACCTCAGCCCAAATAATCCATAACTAGACATAAAGGAACAGTGGCTCCTGAAAATAATTCCCGCTGACAACTTTTTTAAGTACATACGTACCTGAATTTAACATTATTTGTTTCGGAAACTATAATTGTAAAACATTTCGAAACTATTTCAAAAGTCGTTCCCTTAAATGTCCGTCATTTTTGCCAACACAAAATGCTTTTGTTCGTTCCTGTCTCGAAATTTATTGAAATATTGAATGTTCGATTTTCTTGGCTTTCAATTTTCGGGAAATACCACATTTGACTAATCAAAAAAGTTGACAGCGACATATCTAATATTAATGTCCAATCAATACTAAACACATGCATTACCGAAATGAATGCGTGACCAATTTGAATATTCGAGAATTGATTGCCGTATAGATAAAAACTCCAATAAATATACAGATAACACCGCTAAATAGAATAATGTAATCAGTACTATTGTATAATTCCATTAATGGCGAGAGCTTGTAACGCAGGTATCTTTTGGCAAATGCAAGTGCTACATTATGTTCGTAATTATACATGATTTCAAGGGCGCAATATGAAAAGAAGGGAGGCAACAGAAGTTTACTATGGCTTTTAAAAATCATTTGAGGTCCACTCATGCTTACGGATGTTTTCTCTTGATTGGAATTTTATATTCAGAAATGAAATGAAGGAGGCATTTGCATTAGAACTAGAGCCACATGTTTACGTTTCGTGATGGGTATTGAAAAGATCCGCCATTTTGTCTTTAAATTTGTAGCCGGAAACTTACATAAGCAGAAAAAGTATAAATATTTAGTAAAATTGGTCGGATTTCCCTTCGGTTAATTACGGATGAAGAAGATTTGTTCACCGGCGAGTCCCACGCGATACATTAAACGTACAAAGTATAGTTGATGTCGCCTTGAATGTATAAAAAAAACATGAGCATTCGAAAACAAATTATTTATGTACGTTTTCATTTTAAAGAACTTGTTCTTTCTATTTTCCAACAAAATGTAACGTCGTTCACAAAATATTCACCTAGGAGAACGTATTTTTTCTGCGACTTGATGGAAAAATCCATTTTTCAAAAACATTTGTGAAATGCTCGTACCACACAAAAAAACAACTGCCAAGTTCATGCGGAGCTACGATTTCAATCCGCAGAATGTAAAAATAGCAGTGACAATCATAAAAGAATAAAGCCAACGGCGAGATCATTTAAAATGTGCTTCCAGTTCTAATATATGATGGGCCTTACCACTAAACATGCTTCCAACTTTAAATTTAAGTAGTTCACAATGGTTATATTTTCCATACGAATTTCGCAATGTGAGCTTTTGTAAATTTAAAGTCGGAACCTTAGTTTATTTTAAGTACGGTGCTGTAAAAAAAGCGGCACTTGAGATCCTTTTAGCCTTATCCAGTAGCATGTTTTAATTTAACAAAAAAAATGTAAAAATCCAAAATTTTCTCTCTCAGCCTACAGAAGAGATATATGTCGATGCGACCGTGAGTAAAATAATATACGTATTCATATCCATCCCGTTGCTCATGTTTGAAGTTTGATATTGGTGTTTTCTGTTGTCTTCTATGTTTATTATAACAGTTTGCATTTTATATACTCTATATACCCTCAAATTGTAGTAGATATAAATTGTAATAAAACACCACACAATACACACCTTGACAGGCTTTATCAAATTGGCAATAGATTGCTATACTTTACCAAAATTTTCCTAAAAATTCGCTAATAACATGGTAGCTATAGTTTCTTTTTTAAGAATTTTGTAGCCAAGCCAAATAAAAAATGGGTCTGAGTACATTATATACTATTTAGCATGCAAATACAAAATGTCTACGACTGTCTAAAATTCAAACACTATATTCGTCACTTACTAATTTGTTGTCTTTTTCAATTCTCTAGCCAACGTGAACAAGAGCAAAGAAACGCTGAAGATGTGCTCTTTGATATGTTCTACAATGAGGAGACCGGTCTGCTGTCAATGGGCAAATTCCTGGCGGTAGGTGTTTACTCAAAGTCGTAAATGGTTTGGTGTAATTATTTGTTTAAACAATTTAGGCCCTCAAAACGACTGGCATTCGCAAGACCGATCCACGCATAAAGGAGCTGATGGATAATCTAAAAAAGGTCCATAAGCTATCGAACTATGAGTCTGGATCGTCAGCAGAGACTCAGAATCTTAATCGTGAAACTTTTAAGGGGTAAGTTGTGACACAAACCTTCCGCAAATATTTTGTAGGTCACAATAGATCTCGTTGGTAGTTCGTAAAATTTTAGCTTTGTGGCCCAAAATTATTGTAGGGTGAAGATTTAGTAGTTTAGGCCATTGCATGAAGACTCATCTCTATATATTTTGAATTCCACAGTGTCATCGCACAAAACATAGTCCTCATCGCAAAGGCCTTCCGGCAGCAATTCATCATTCCAGATTTTTCCGGTTTCGTTAAGGATGTCGAAGACATTTACTGGAGATGCAAGACCAATAACGACGGCAAGGTTGCCAATTATATACCGCAGCTAGCAAGATACAGCCATGATTCGTGGGGTGTCAGTCTCTGTACTATTGATGGTCAACGATATTCTATTGGCGATGTTGATGTACCTTTCACTCTTCAAAGTTGCAGGTAAATTACTGAAGATTGGAACATTGGAAACAGGGTTGTAGCAACAACTTTTATTAATTCCAGTAAGCCTCTTACATATGCCATTGCACTTGAGAAGTTAGGCCCGAAAATTGTTCACAACTACGTGGGACAGGAGCCAAGTGGAAGGAATTTCAACGAGATTATTTTAGATCACAATAGTGAGTTTAAAAATACATTAAATATATTGTAATATTAACCTGAACCATTTTTGGTTTCGTTTAGATAAACCGCACAATCCAATGATCAATGCCGGTGCGATTATATTGTGTTCTTTGATGCAGACACTCGTTAAACCAGAGATGACATTGGCCGAGAAATTCGACTATACACTTCACTGGTTTAAGGTACGTTTTTCACAGCTGGGTAATGTTATTGTTTTATAAAAAGTTGTGTTTTAGAAGAGGTTTTCTTTTATCACATTGACGCGTTTATTTTATAGGGTTAAAAACGACGAAATCATGACAACTGAGCTTCAGATCAGTAACGTCGCTTTTAATAAAGGAGCCACTTATGCGAAATGTCAATTAAGTACTAAAGGGCCCAACCCATAGAATCCGTCGCATCCGTTGCGGCAACGTATTCGACTGATAGTCTGATAGAATACACAGCATCTTATGGAAGCTGACCCATAAGCAACGCACGTGCCGGATACGACGGATAAAGTAGGTTTACTTTCTACTTTTCTGTCCGTTGCATCCGTTTACGGTTCTCACAGCTAGAGAGGTAGCATTTTCATTGGTGGAAATATTGAGAGCATGAGAGAAACTGTTATTTTCTGTCGCCAGTTTTCTTATATGGTGGGATTTCGTCCTTTTTGTGGGAATTTCGATGTCCGAAAAGCCGTCCACGGTAAAAAAAAAAAACCTCCAAGTCCATAAAATTTTTGCTGAAATTTCATCAAAATTGATATCTGCATTTCACCACGATTAAAAACACAATGAATGTATACATAAAAAGAGCTTCTGTAAATCGCTTTTTAGCAAGATTTGTTGGTATTAATATTAACAAACTGGGACTTTTATAGCAAACATAATTTAATATGATTTTTATGTCCGTAAAATATAAATTTTACTTTTAAAAGAAAAATTTATTCACAAAAAGTACTTTTCAAGGTAATTATTTAAAAGGGAATTTGAGTACGGTGAATAGGGAAATATTAGGACAGAGTACTTTGCCACTGGCTCTCACCGTATGCGACGGATTCTAAGGGGACTGCTTGTTCCGTCTAATCCGTCAATATTGACGGATCCGTCGACGCAACGGATGCGACGGATTCTATGGGCTGGGCCCTTAAGTCACGAAATTTTTAAAAAGATTTGTCGGCAACTCTTCCATAAACATCAACTGAAAAAACTATTCACATGACCAATTAAGGCCAATAAAAACTAAAATACATACATCAGTCAGCTGTCAGACTTACTAAACTAAAAATCCGAACGTCGCCTATGATTATTGAAAAAGTTATTTCGACCTCTTCAGCATTTCAACGTTGTCAGTTAAATGTCAGATTCACCTAAATTAATTAAGTTTTTACTTATTTACTTTTTATAAATTTATAGACTGACTAGTTTATTTCTTGAATTTGTTAGTACATATTTATTATGAAATGAGGAAAATGAAACTTATATCATTCGAAAGGTACTGTGCCATAGATGTGCACAAACAAAAAATTGTGGGGATTTATGTCACCGTTAAGGCTGGTAAAATTATCTGCGAGGTGTTGACAAGCACTTTTGATGTTACAATGGAAAATTTATTTCGACAAAAATATAAAGCACAAATCTTTCAACAATGACAGAATTAGGTACTAAGTAATTAAATTTAATAAATTAAGTACCGGCTTAAAGAATAAGTTTACGACACGACACGTCTGTTCATTTGAAAAATTAGGCCAACTTGCTAATGGAAATTTCAAAAGTTGTATGAATTTTCATGAAGGAGATGTCTGTCGCTGTCTGCGGTTACTTTCATCATTTCATAAAGTTTCTAAAATGTGTTCTATTCGCTGTTCCCGAATAATTGCATAAATCAAATACACGTCATCGCGACAACCCCGAACGGCTACCCAGTAAAAGACAGTCTTTTTAACTTTTACAATATTCCAACGATAAAAATATTTTAAACTTTTTACTTGTTTACTTAATTGTAATCTTATTTATTTGAATTCTTTTGCTTTTTAGAAAATGTCTGGTGGTGACAACATCAGCTTCAATAATGCCGTCTTTCTTTCCGAGCGTGAAGCTGCAGACAGAAACTATGCTCTTGGATTTTATATGAGAGAAAATGGTTGTTTCCCCAAAAAGGCGAACTTGAAGGAAGTTATGGACTACTATTTTCAGGTACTCTTACACAGGACATATAAATCATTATAACCGTTATACGAATTTGATACCTGCATTTAAGAGACAATTTTTTTTAACACGATTTTGAATATTTTTCTGAAATTAGTAATTTGTTTAAGTTTTAACTAATTTTGTCAACTGTACAAAACTCAAATTAGGACAGCAAAACTATTGTTGCACAACGCCTTCTAAAACTAATAATGTTCCTCTTCAATTCTAGTGTTGCTCCATGGAGGCTACTTGTGAGACAATGTCCGTGATTGCCGCCACCCTTGCCAATGGTGGAATCTGTCCCACTACCGAGGAGAAAATATTCAAGCCCGAAGTTGTTCGTGACGTCCTGTCAATTATGCATTCCTGTGGTACCTACGATTACTCTGGTCAGTTTGCGTTCAAAGTGGGTTTGCCAGCCAAATCGGGCGTATGCGGCGGCATGATGTTGGTCATTCCAAATGTTATGGGCATATTCACATGGTCGCCACCATTGGATCAGCTTGGTAACAGTTGCCGCAGTGTGCAATTCTGTCAGGTAAGCATTGCAAAACCACACCAAGTGTGTACCTCCTACTTAATATTTATTTTTTGTATCCAGGAATTGGTTAGTATGTTCAACTTCCATCGATACGATAACCTCAAGCACGCTTCCAATAAGAAGGATCCACGCAAGCATCGATATGAGACCAAGGGTCTCTCCATTGTGAACCTATTGTTCTCTGCAGCTAGTGGTGATGTGACAGCACTGCGTCGTCATCGACTGTCTGGCATGGACATCACATTGGCCGATTACGATGGACGTACAGCGCTGCACTTAGCCGCATCTGAAGGCCACTTGGACTGTGTGAAATTCCTTCTTGAACATTGCCATGTACCTCACAACGCGAAGGACCGCTGGGGCAACCTACCGGTCGATGAGGCTGCAAACTTTGGCCACCAAAACATTGTCGACTACTTGAAAGACTACGCTGAGAAAGTGGGCAGCGCTGAGGTCCCAACAACACTGTGTATCAAAAACACCGAGGCTGATGAGGAAATTTGCAGCGAAACAGACTACGACCGCACCGACATTGCCAGCCCAGTACCCTCCGAAGACAGTGACAAAACAAAGCCAGGTCTGTAAGACCGATGTAAGTTTGCTTCCCAGGAATCTCTCCACCCAGTCGTCCACCTCTCATATATACATCTAGTTGGCCTTTATGTGACCAGATATTGTATTTATTATTAACTAAAACTAAATATGTGCTGTGCGTATACTCTGACTAAGGTTTGTGTGTTCCGCGAGAGACTTTTTGTGTGCGTGTACCTCCTCAGACTTCCTAGAACGAAATCTTCTACGAAGTAGTATTATTCTCATTCAAAACATATAACAGCAAAGCAAAAAAAACTCTCTCCCTTTACGAAAATATGACAATAATAATTATAATTATACAATGGAGTGGAGAGCAGTAGTTAACTAAAACAGCAGGCAAATCATTCTCACTTTCGGCACGCAAAATTATGTTATGCTCATCATCACCCTTTTGTTTACATCTTAAGCTACTCGAATTAAGGATTTGTTTCTAATTTTCTGTGATTTACTTAATTTTATTGCAAAAAGAAGGAGAAAACGTTTTGTTTATTTTCTTTTCTTTTAAATTTTACAAATTAATTTAGTTCTTTGTTCTCTCGATGTGAATAGAAATGTCAATTTCTTGAGAAAGATGTTTAGAAAGAACAATAATGTTTATATTAGATGTAACATTGTAGCTACTTATGTTTACGTTTTTCTTAAAGAAAGAAAAAAAATATATATTCAAGCTATTATTGTCTTTTTGTGACGTTTAATATTATCTGAATTTGTTTCGGTTAAGATATTCGAAAACCTTTATGTTTTGCTGAAACTAAAATAAAACAAAAGTGTTGAATATATTATGCTTTGTGAAAAGATTTCATCGCAAGTGTGTTGTCTTGTTTTATTGATGTACTTTGTACAATGCACAGTAGAAGTGTGTGTCCACAATATTTTTAGCAGCGTTTTCCTACTTTACTTACACGTCGTAGCTTTTGGGAAAAATTGATAGTGAGACTCGAGTAGGGCTCTTTCCGTTGACGCTTCTTGTTCGAATACTGTTAAATTGCCATGTCACAAATGAACTGTTTGTTGAACAAGCTTAATCCAATCACATCGATATCAGCAAACCTCTGTTCAACTTCTCCCGAAACTATGTAAGCATTATACTATAAAACATGTTGAAGGTACCACCTGTTGAGATTGACATTGGCATGCTCAACTTGTTGAAACCATACGTCCTGCCGCCAGTTCCGGATCGCGCTGCGACTAGAGACATAAGAAGGTGGTAATGAATTCCATTTATGAAAAATTGTATCGAAAAGTTATCAGTTTTAAAAAGAAAAAACTTTATTTAGAAAAACAAACATATGGAGCCGAAAAAGAGCAAGTCAACTCAATCACTTTGACAAATAACCGTAAACAAATTGGACATGAAATGCAAGTAGTCTTCCTCGACTAATTGCACGTAGGACAGAGGACTGTATCGCGGGTCTTCAGGCTGAAAGTATTCAATTTCCTCCTCGATTTCATCCTCAAAGCAGACTTTCTTCGATCCCTCATCCGAAACAGACATTTCACTTGATCTCCGAATTGGGGGTCGTGCCAAATTTGGAGTCGATGAAACAGCTGCAGGCTGATCTGATGAAGGCTGATCGGCATTTGAAGTAATCGGACTGATCATTTGTGACATTTCGAAGGATCCCCTCTCAAGTTGCGGAGTTTTCTGCTGTTGTTGCAGATGCAATCGGCGCACCACATTTACACGCATTGAATGCTTGTGGTCAGAGCCACGTTTCGCTCCGCTGTCGGAAGGTGCTTTTGCGGATCTAACGCCACTAGTCGAGGGCTCAGAATCGTCGTTTTCTGGCTTCAACATTAGAGCGATGCCATGCTTTCGCCGGTGCCAAATCTCTTTGTGTTCTCGGAAATCGCATATGACCTTCTTGCGGACAAACTCGTGATAGGTTATCAGCTCAGTGCTGATCTCACGGCGGATCAGCTGCTTTTCTCGTGTGGGTATGTGACAGTTTTTCAAAGCTAGGAGGCTTTGAGATGCAGCCAGCATGAGGACATGTTCCAATGCCATTAGGCATAGTTCTCCGTCCAAATTGGAGAGCAGTTCGTTGGGTGGTGCCGACGCTGATGATACCGATGTCACAGACACTGATTTCGAGAAACGAAGCTGGGTGGGCGTCGTGGAAATATGGCGAGTTTGTGGATAGCCGTCCGGAGCTTCGAGCTCTGTGTTGGCAGGCAGAACATTCAATGGAACTTCGTGGAAACCATAGTTTTGCTGTAATAGAAGAGGCAAATTGGCGGGGCACTCGAAAAGTGTGCATGATCGTAACTTACCAAGTTGAGGACCTTTGTGAAAACGCCAACCACACTGAGAACGGTGCCAAAGGTCAGTTGCATATTGGTGTCGTTAAGCTTGGGTGCGCCGAAATGTATCTCGAATAGCGGTTCCCATTTGCTGGCCAGAAACTCGGGTTCGCAAATCAAGTCCAGCAATGGCGGACTGAAGCGCAACAGGCATTGGACACAAAACGTTATTATCTCTGTTAGGCTGGAATTAGAGGAAGAAAAAAAATGCAATACCTCGACTATTGTTGCAAGGAATCGAATGACTTTCTCATAAGCACAAAGAGCTCCCTATTTGCGTGCACTCTGTTCCCTTGTAAGCGAATTGCCAAGCAAAACCAAAAAAAAAAAGAAGTTCGGGCTGTGTCAACCCTTAATTGTGGACAAGATCTTCACAAGATCGTGGTACGGCCAACAGAGAAACAAAGTCACGCCTTGATAATCATTGCATTTTCTACAACACTGTTAGACATAAAAGTATTCCTCGTACTTACTCATTGAATGCAGTTATCACTTCGTCAACCAGTCCGCCACTCTCGCTGTCCTTTATAATGTCCAACTGCGTCCGTCGTCCACTCACTAGACTCTTCAGATTCTTCGGTTGATGGAACAACGATATCGAGTGACCCATCAGCATTTGAACACATCTCTGCCAAACGAAGGAAAACAATGAAAAAAGTATATAAAAATATATAAATGTATCAACTCTTCGCAATACGCACCATCAAATTAAACAAACTATGCGAGTGCTCCAGTCGCCACTCCTTCTCGTAGTCCACCAACTTGGCCACAAGCAGCACAGAGTTCTTTATTAACACCATGGCGCTGGGTTCTAGCGATTGTTTACCCAAAAGCAGCGAGTCCATCAAATACTCCTCGTGAATGCCAACAAACGTCAGGACATGCTTCAAAAACTGATACTCGTGCTTCTCGAAGAGAATCGTAACCAGTTCGATGCCGCGCGAATAAATTGGCCACCATTTCTGTACTGCCCAGTCGTTTTCACGCGGCTGCTTCATTGCGTAGTTCGCCTGCAGAAGCTCCTTGGGAGGCAACAGTTTTAGCCATAAATAGTCGCCAACGTCGCAGTGCAAAAACTCCTGGGAACAGTTGCCTTTGGCAAAGACAATCAAAACGTCTAGTAATTCCACAGATAGCTTCTGCTTGGAGTAGAGCTGCAAAATCCAGCCAGTGCAGCTGAGGAGGCGATTGAAGACCTTGTTGGTAATGAACGGCAGGTCCCAGTTACCGGGACCGTCATTGTGGAAGATTGCGGCGAGGGTTTTCAACAGATTCAAGCTCAGGACTAACGAGTTCGACGACGTAGAAGAATTGGATGTCTTTGAGAGCTTGACCTCTGCTTTAACTTCGTTCTCGAGATTGCTCAGCTCTGAGCAGATTATACCGACCACGGAGTAGAGAAAACTTAGAGCCACTGTCGAGTCTTTCAGCAACTCGGCAGCGAGGAGATCGGCACACTTGATAGTTATCGATAGACACGCCTCCTTAGCACGAATGTGAAGATCCTCATAGCAACTGGCAACGCCGCTTAGAAGTTTTATCAACTGCTGCAGCATTTTCTGGTCCTCCTGAGCACTCTCTGTGTATGAATGCTTGTAGCTAAGGATGATAAAGAGGTACAACTCGGAGAGGATTATGAATGGCCTCAGATCATCGATGTATTCGGAACGTTCCACGAGCACCTGCAGGCACTTCTCGGCGAGGAGTTTAAATTTTGTCTGTGGAACCTCAATGCCAGTGGGGCTCTTCTTTAGGTAGATCAAGACGAATCCCTTGAACGCCTGCAAACGATTCAACCACTCAGGTGTCTCATCGACAGCCTGCAAGGTCCTTGGCACATTAGGCAATTCAAAGACGTACTCCAGCCAGACGTCAAAGTGCGAACTCTCAAAGAATCGGTTCAACACCTTTTTCAGTTCGGTGTTTGTCTTGTTGCTTGTGCAGAACACCTCGATGCCGAGGATGTTGAACAGCTGACTGTATGCCTTGACGTTTGGTGACAAATCGCCAAAAAGGGGATTGCAAAGTGATGACCAAAACGTCGGCTTCTGTACGAGTTCCTCGACAAGACTCTGCATGTTGTTCTTCCACAGCGAGTGGAATAAGGTCATGATGCGACTGGGCAGCGGATTCTCTACCGCGTTCGGCGAATGCGACACAGCATCGAGGTAGTCTTCCATGAAAGTCAGAATGCTGTCGCCGATGTTGGATTGTTTGTCCTTCAGTTTGTCTCGTGCAAAGTTTACATTGAAGAAGGCCTCCGTGACGCCGGGTTGTTTCTCGATGCATGCCTCGACGAGCTCCAGAATGGCGATCTTCAGGCTGTCACTCTCTAGGTCATCGGGTAGCTTGCTAAGAAACGTCAATCTGATTTGATCGGGTTCCATGTCCAGACACGCCAGCAGTGACATGTTGAACTCCAGCGCAATGCGTTTCAGCAATCTGCAAGACAGTAGTGGCAGCCAGCGATCGAAAATGTTGTTCATATAACTGGTGACCACCGGTATTATCCGCAGAGTGTCCCTCTGCTTAGGTTGAGTATAGATGAGAGCTTCCAATGGTGACAACTCGGAGCTAGAGAACACAGATGTTTTGAGGCGAAGAAGTTGCATCAGAATGCGCATCGACAAGCGAACGAGGAGGATCAGTCCGTTAGAGGGCACCATCCAATTGGACTCCATTTCCATCGAGAGCTGCAAGTAGGGATTGCCAATCGCAATGAAACTAGAAGAAAAAGAGTTCTTGAAATGGTTTGCGCACAGAAGGGGTGCACTTACCGCAGGAGCACCAAGCCATTCTCAAGGTTGAGCAAGCTGTAGACACAAATATTTCGCAGTAGTTGCTTCGAGGCGTTTTGGGATCCCTTCTCTGTGGTCACCATGTCCAGGATGTCGCATATGAATCCCATTATCTCGGTGTAGATTTTATTTTTATCATGTTGCGACTCGAACCGCCACGAATGCAAATGCGGAAAGACCTCGCGTAGGAGGAATATCAAGCCGGGAATCTCCATTTGGTAGAGACGATCCCGACCCATCTGGAAGGGGAAGAGTTGTCTAATAAACTTAGTTCCCTTGATCAAAACTAGCTTGGTCCACCACATAAACTTGCAGCCAAATTTAGAGCTAAAGTCTAGCGCAAAATTACACCACTCACCTTGGCATAGGTCCTCAAAAATCCCAGATAGGCCAACAAAAAGTCATAGCGCTCCATCTTCTTTTCAACATCGACCAAATACGTGCCCACCAAGTTCGAATCGAAGCACAATCCATGAGCGTATTTCTTATAGTCGAGCGATTCGTTGCTCATTGCCGGAAAGATGCTCAGGTTGATGACTCGGGCGAAAATCTCCTTGTCCACCAGCGGCAGCAGCGCCGAGCAAACATTCAAACAATTCGCCAGCAGCTCAATAGGAGGGGCATGTATCAACTTGAATTTATTCAGCACATCGATGCACATCTCGGTGGGGTGGACCATTTCAGTTGAGATCTCACTGAGCGACTTCACACGGCTGATCGCGGACTGAAGGTACTTTAGCCCGCTATTTACCCGCGCCAATCGGTCCTCGTTGAACTCGGTGTAGCGCATCGCTTCGTCGAGCAAACAGTTTATCTCGTTGTGCAGCACATTGAAGTAGTTTACACTCGTGCGGAAGTGAACGCAACACGCTCGTGGGCGCTCCATGACCACTGCCGCTGTGCCTGCTCGGATGGTGTAGTCGATACGGGAAAATGGGGAGAAATCACGACTGAGGATGTACTCGTCTTCGATGTCCGGCGAGGACTGTAAGCCGAATTTCGATTCATCGTAGATTTCGGTGTAAATGGGTAGCGATTCCAGCTGGGATTTGATATAACTTCCCATGCCGCCTATTGTGAGGGCTTTGGCGATCATCGATATATGGATAAGATTTATGGGAAAGTTCTCCAGAGCGGTATTGTAGAGGGAACGAACCCCACCATCTGAAAGTGAGTGGAAAATGTTTGAGGTGTTGACAGTTATATATAATGTACAAACCTTCAAGCGAACAGAAGTCCTTGGCCAGGGACGGCCATGAAATGAGCTCACAGAGCAACTCGTATATGGAAGGGTGACGAGCGATAGTCCCATCGGCGTCGAAGAGGTCGCACAAGTAGGTCAACTGGTTGTAGATGGTTCTTCGAACTATTTTCGACACAACACTGTCGTCCTGAAAGAAAAAGAGTTAGTTGAGTTTTCGTATGGGTCGTGTTAACAAACCTTAAACATTTGATGGCTGACAAGCTCTTTGAGGAACCCAAAAACGTTCAAGTGCACCGCACGTACTCCGAACTGTCCATACTTGCTCATAACATCGTCTTCTTCAGCCAAGCTACTGCTTCTTAAGTTCAGGAGCATCCACGACAGCAACAGTGGTCCATTTTCCTCATTGTGATACATACTAGCAATATCTTTATCCAAGAGACTGATGATTTCGCTAACGCCCGCTGTGTGCTGTGGATTCTGAAAGTCAATACACCTCATAAACAGAGCCACCTCACTAAAGGCGATTTTTTTTATCAACTGGCGGTGTAGTTCATTCTGTGGATCCAAATGACGTTGCTGACGACCGAAGGAGTGTTGTTTGAAGCAATTGAACAGCTTCTGTAGTTGCTTAGGTTCCACACCCACATGGTCAAATATAAGAAGCAGGATCTGTAACGTCTCATTGATTTCTCGACAGTTGCGCTCTGCCCATGCATTCAACTTGTTGTGATAGTTGAGGAACTCGCCAGCAGTGAGCTTTGTTGGTGGATTCTCACTGATCAAAAACTCAAATTGTTTGATGTACGAGTCCCTCAAGTTTTTCATTGACAGCTTGTCCACAATAAGTTTGTATTCGTTGTGATACGGATGACCGGGTATTTTGTAGAAAATCAGAAGATTTTTCATCACCTTGAGCACAATCATTCGCTCCAAGGAATAGTAGCCCCAAATATCATCCAGTAGCTTGGTCATATTGCCCTCAGTGGATATGAATGCGGTCAATGAACTCGCCGAGCCGCGATACTCATTCGATAGGTAGTAGCAAAGGATTTGCCAGCACTGACTGGACTCCAAGTCCTAAGCAGGTGAATAGAAGTTAAGAACAAAAAATCATCAGAGTTTGAAGCAGTGAACCTACCAATAACTCCTGTAGTTTCTTTGTAAACGGATACAACTTGTCCTGTTTTTTATCTTTGAGAAGCGCCTCCAAGTCTGTGTTTGATGAGGTTGTGCCTTTGAATTGAAGCAGACCATCTTGTAGTTCTTTGGATACTTGTAAAAGCTTTTCCTTGACTGTGTCTTCAGGGGTTTCGTAGTGGATACCAGACACCAGTTGCCAAAGGCGCTTCCAATCAGTACTAGTGCAGGGAAGTCAAGTTTTAAAACAATACAATTATGTCCGTCTTATATTTACTTACATTTCTCCATTCGAAGACATGTTGTTTTTGTTTTAATACAATACAATTTATATCCCCGACGAAAAAGCGGGAATACTATTTGCAAATAAACAGCCGGGTGGAATTTCTGTCTATTTTTTCGACTCAACTGTCAGCATGTTTCAATTGTCATTTGTTTAGAAGAAATTGGAATAGAGGAGTCCACAAATAAAGGTAGTAGAGTCGAAGATATTGTGAGTATGAAATAGTTTTGTTTTAACGATTATTAGGTATCTAGCTACCTACAAAGGAAAATTCGCCCGAATTTGAATTTGGAAACAGTGCTTACTGCAAATTTTTGTCTGTATACCTAAATAGGAAGATTTTGAAAATTTCTATTACCTTTTTAGGTTTCATTAAGTAACACAGTGGAGTAGCACAGAATAAGAGACTTTTGCTTGCAAGAGCTGTCTGATCAATAGTCCTTTGATACAAACTAGTCTAAGTGGGTTTTTTAAATATTCGTATCGTCTGTGATATTAGTTAAAATTGAACAAATCCGAAATGGTCGGATAGATGACTGAAGCAGAAAATGAAAAAGGAATCGCCGTATTGCAACCGTTTACGACCGGATACATCGACAATATTTTTCTTTGACATTAGGTCGTTTTTTTTTTAGCTTCAATCTTAGCAAAGCAAAGTAAAGCAGAATTTTCAATACGTAATTACAACAACTATGTTCTACTTGACATTCGAGGACTCACAATAGTTGTTGTAATTGCGTGCTGAAAATCCTACTTAACTTTGCTTTGCTGAGATCGAAGCTAAAAAACACGCCTATTATAAATTCAATTGTAATAGAATCGACTAATCTTGTACAATCCAAACATCAAATACAATAGTTGGCAATGCTGCATTCTAAACAGTTGCCGACAAAACCCCTTTCAAAATTTTGAAGTTTTCTGTGGAAAACAAAATACAAAAAATCAACAACAAAGTAAACAACAACAAATACTGCAAGCAAGCAAGCAAAGCAAGCATCCCTTTTATAACAAAGATGCTAGAACCAGGCTGAAGGACCCATCGCAACCAAGCCAACGACGAGGATTTTGCTAAAGTGAAACGTCAAAGCCGCAAATCAGTGAGCAAAGTGTATAAACCGGTTTTTAATTGTTATAAAGAAGCATCTCCACCACAATAACCTCATAATCGTATCGCCGACATCGATTGCAAAAATCTATTTTCCAACTTAGCCTACTACAAACACAAAGTATTCGCTAGATAAAAACGAAGATTTTTTCGCTCGCGGCATTTTTTCACTTCCAGCAAAATACAGCAAACGCATTTAAGGAGAGTAAGCTGCCAAGGGTTTGTTTTGTATTAGATGCGAGAATATCGAGGTCTGTAACGCGCAACATCAAAACGTTTCTGGGTACAGCAGCAGGAGCAGAAAAGCAAGACAGCTGCTACTGCTTGCTGCAGCCTACGTCTTCTTGTGAGGAAGATTTTTGCGTTAGTATTACCAAACTATCGATACGTCACAGATCTACAATTTTGTGCGTCTCGCTTATAGATATTCGCAGAGAAAGAGAAAAAAATCAAGTGATTACCTTTGAGTGACGACCACCCACCCTCCGTAGCCGGTTAATGGCAGAATAACAGGGGTGGACAGCGCCTTTTACCCACCCCCTAGCAGTCAACTAAGAAGAAAATTTTGCTCCTGTGCTAAGAGGGAAAATATATCGAAGGATATACAGATTAAATTGATTTTTCTCGAGCGGTCAAAGGTATTTCCAGCATCAGTGACAGTGGAGCGCCCTTATAATTGTTTTCCGCTGCATTTTTGACCGACACGAGTATACGAAATGGAGGATAAATCATCGAATTCACAAATGGAAGGATGTGCAAGTAAGTAAAGCTAAGTTTTTTGCATGCAGAGTTGTTTTTTGTTTTTTTTTTCTTTTTTCTCTCATATTTTGTTCATGGAATAAGTTCAAAAAGTCATTTGTTTTGAAAGAGGTTCTAAATTTAAACTCGACATAGCACTCTGTGCGATACTAACGACAGTGATGCAAGAGCCAGCATAATTTTTCTCTCAGATTGCATCTAAGTTATGTGCTGCATGGATGTGGTGGGAGGCTGAGGGTGGCTAGCGCAGTGCGCTGTATCTATAACTTTTTGAACTTTGTGTAGCCACCTAAGGGCTAGAATGTACATTTTGTATGTACCTATGCCTATGTATCTAACTTTTGCAAGTCTTAGAAAAAAGTTTTGCCCGAGGGGTGGTTGCAAAGGGATTATCTTGTCGTGCAAGAAATATCTAAGAGCTTTGCTTTCACAGCTTCACCGCAGCAGATATTCTTATTCTTCTTTGGGAAAGTCTTAAAAAGAATCGATAGATTTCTACATTCTACGACCAAATGAAAGGCAACTCCCTTTAATATTCAATTGAGCTGTACTTTCAGTCGACTATATAATTCTTCATTTACATCAACTCGCTCCATGCACTGCGAAATAGCGTTTGACGAGTTTAAGTAGGTACACGCCCAAATAAACACTGAGTGCTAGCATTGCACTGGAATCACTGAGCTATTTGATTTCTTTAAACACGTTTCTTTACTTACCCTAGTCGTCCTTAGGGGGTTTTTAAAGCGCTTTTAACCATGCTTACTACTGACGACCTGCATTGGAACATCTAGGGAGTTGTCTAATTGGCTCGTTGGCACTAAAATGATTCTACGCCTCGACAATAGTTGAGTCAACTAGTGACTCATTTTCCCCTGCTACTGACTTATCTACATCGCTTGTGAATTCATTATAAAACGTACCTACTCTGTTGCCACTTCTGGTGTAACTTGTTTTATTTTGACATTTTGTAATTTTGTTTCCTTCTCTTACAGATTACTATCAGATAAGTGACGACGACATCGATGACAATGACGAGAATGGCGAAGAGTCCGTTATCGAAGATCCCGAATCAGCTAGTGGACGCGGACCATACGAACGTGCATGGACCACAGAGGCGACTCGTGCCCTCATCCACATACGTGGACCCATGGAAGAAAAATTCACCGAAGGCCGACAAAAACGTACTGCCCTGTGGTTGAATGTAACCAGGCAACTGCAAAAGCTCGGCTTTCGCTATAGCGCAGCAAAAGTGCAAAAGAAATGGCACAACATCTTAATCACCTACAACAAGAATCTCAACAAAAAGTTCCTCGCCGGCTACGTACACTGGGAATTCTTCGAGGAGATGTTCAAGTACTTGCAAGGCAAAAAGGCCGAATGTGACACAATTGTCAGCGGATCACAGTTCCAAGATGAAAGCCAGTACGGTCACGACAACTCAATGCTTCAGCCACAAATTCACATGGACAGCAAGTCAGTAGATGAGTTCGAAGAGAGCAGTGGCAGTCCCGAACGAAAGAAAAACAAATACGAGTACAATAACGATCATGCCGAACTTCCGCTTGAGATTACGCACGAAAATGGTAACGAGGACTATGTGCCGCACGGCACATGGTGGAAGGACTACTTTGATCGTAAACTGTCAATGGAAAAGGAAAAAATTGAATTGCAACGCGAAATGCATCGTGATTTGATGCATTTCAACAAAATGTCACTCATTCAGCAGGAGAAGATCGAGCGTATCAAAATCGATGCAATCAACAGTTTGACATCGACCCTGCAAAAGTTTGTCGAAGTGAAGAGCAGAAAAAACTAAACTAAGCGCACGTGTATAAATTTTAGGTTTTAATCAGTATCAACAACAGATCGTATGTTCCCAATTTTTTGTGATTTTATTTTGTATTTCAATAGTTTTAACAACTGAATGTGTATGTGCTTTTAAGCGTTTCGGATACATTTAGGAAATATATCAAGTACAAAAATTTTAAAGAGTTTTGTGTTCTTCATTTGATTAGTTTATCTATAAATGATGGCGGGGAGGGGCCATTTTTAGCACACAATTGGCGATGGGAGACAGTTGTCCCACGTACTAAATGTCTGCATGTCTGGATAGTAAAGTTAATCTTTGAACAATGTTTTTGCTAAACGTGTAAGCATTATGTCGTAACAATGAGTAGCGCAAGGGCTTTGTGTGACGATAACCATTTAACTTGTTATTTCAGAAATCATAAAAGTTAGCCATCATCAGCGGCGTATTTTTTAGGATCTTCGTATCATATAATTATCATTTACATTCAGTGAGTACTAATAACCAGTTTAACCTTCACTCTAAATATTTAGTTGGTCACAGAGTAATTTAATATAGAAAATTCCGCCACTGGGAGTTCGTAAAATCTAGCCTGGACACAAACCTTATACTCTTGTTCATCTGCAAAGGTGTGTTTTGTGGTAGCTTTTATTCACAAGTTCAATAGTCAATGCTCCAGTTATGCGCCAAGAAAACGAATATGTATTTATGACATCCTTTTTATTCCCCTTAGGTTTTATGACGGTTTTTTGTAGACCTGATGGTAAGTTAACTCCTCGAAGACGTATATACCAAGGATTCTATTTCTAATTGGACAGAATGCTGGACAGATACAATAAAAGTGTAAAGCGTCCCCCTGCATCTATCCTACACAAGTCAATAGTGCTGAATCAATTTTTTTGGATATGATATGGGTTTTCATTTTGCCCTGCAACGACACCCACGAGTGATGTGATGACAACGATTTTCAGTTCATTTGTAGATTTCTTTCTGTTTGTTATAGAGTGACCACAAACTTTCCTGGTTATCAAACTAAATCTGTCATCTGTGCCCGTATTTTATACTCACTTTTACAATCTGTAGTTAACCAAAAGAGCTATTGCCAAATATTTATACGAAACTGAAGTTTGACAAGCGGTCCATATATGAATACGCCAATTATAAAAGCTTGACAAAAATGACGACTCAACAAGGTCAAAAATTAATTTTTAGTTTATTTCTTGTTTAATTCTTCGAAATCTTTATTCATTACATACAATTAAAATTAAGTTAAATAAAAATACATGTTTTCCTACTTTCGAAATAAATTCTAAATTCTTATGCTACATTTTTATCATTTAAAAAGTCTTTAAGTTATGTTTATATATATTTTATGTATAGTTCTTTCTTTTGCATTTGATGTGAAAATACATATTAAAGCTGTTCAGTAAATGCATTTATGCATACGATATAATTTTGTTGTACATCAAACGTGTGTTTACTTAAATTTTAAGGCATTTACCAAAAATGTGATTTTCAAAATATTTCTATAAACTTTGGTATTGTTTTACATAGTTTATGAAAATTATGTTTAAAAAGGCAACGTTGGTATATTTTTTTTTATTTTTTATTAAATAAAAAAAGGATTCTACGCATTTGCATTTATGCTATTTCATAATTTTTTGTTATTAGGTTAAATGTGCTGAGAACACATGGAAGCCTTATTGTTTAAGATTATGGGTTTATGGTAGCACTTCTACTGTCAATACGATATCTATATTGTGTATGTAAAAAGGAGGTTTCAGCATGCCTGTATGCAAATGTAAAATCACCAAAACGTTAATAAGAAAGTTGAAGAAAGAGATATCCAACATGTAATTTCCTTCACATTAGTTTTCGACTTTTAAAAAGGAGCGAAGTTCGCAATGGTTTGTCCCCGTACACGATTTAACTCTTGTTCCCGTACGTAAGAAAATTGCTTCACCCCACGATATGTCAAATTGAATTGATGTTTGCTCGTTGTCGCTTATGATCTATTCACGCACTTTTAAAATAAAAGCGTGTCTTTAGCAGTCAAAGTTGTTTCCCCATCCTTGCAGATTAGAAATTTACGAGCTTTACTGAGAGAAGACCGCGTTCTATGAAAGGCTAGATGACCAGCCTGACATGTCAAACTTATGTCAACATCCGCAGACAAAAACTTCTGAGTTCTACGGCAAGCGTCAATTTTTGTATAGTTTGACATTTGTTTTAGGCTATTCATCTAGGCTAGAGATCAATAGAACGCAGCCATTTTATTTACAAATATTTACGGTAAAAGAGTTAAACCTGGGGTCGAATCGCGTCGTCCGTGAACGAGCTATACGTTCACGGAATTATGTCGATTTTGCATGTGAAACAAAAACAAATTCCATCACGTAATGCTCGATCACGGACGACGCGATTCGACCCCTGAATCCAGAAACACATTGGTAACGCATTGCGGACACCAACGACATTCTTGTTCAATATGGAAAGATCCAACAAACTACTCAATTAAAAAAAATTAAAAACGAATGAAGACCGCTCTCATTTATTTTCAAATACGTTAGCACCTTTTTTATTAATTTGTTTTTAATGACAATAAAAGTGCAACCAATAAACAAACAAACTCTACACTTAAACTTAACAATCTAATTACGCATGTCAGTTAAAGTTACACTTAGGCTAGGTTTAGTTTAACCACAAACGTTGGACGGAATCACCAACTCGACCCACAAAATACCTGTCAACAATTCGACATATAAGCTACAATAAAAAAGAAAAAATATTTACATTGTTGTCTCCGAATCTGGAGGCGTGTGATAATTTAAATTATATGCGGGTGGACCGCTGTTCAAGAAGGCCATCGATCGTATGCTCTCCCGCGAGGCGGTTCTCTTCGAAAACGGGATATTCTGCGGTGGACTACTGGGAAAATTTGGCGAATGCTGCTGTTGTTGTTGTTGCTGCGGTTGATGATGGTGGTGATGTGAATGCTGATGTTGTAGAGTTTGTTGCTGATGTTGTTGTTGTGGTTGCTGCTGCTGCTGTTGACTACCACCCGTAATGCCGGCAAAGACATTCTCCGTTGTGGGATTATACGAGCTCAAGGGGCGAGCCCCGTGGAAATTCGAATAACTCGACCTAACCGATGGTGGACGGTTGTTGTACAACTCGTCGACATGTTCCCCATCGTTGAGATTCGGCGTCGAATGTTGATAAGTTGGATTGTACAGGCCAGTTGGAGGGCTTCCAGAGCCCCAGGACTGCTGTAGCTGGGTGGTGCTTCCACTGGTATTGTAGTAGATGGGATCAGGTGGTATATTCTTGGTGAAACTGCTATACTTGTTCGGCGGTTTGGTTAAACTACTCACAATCTCGTTGTTCAGTGACTGGAGATTGGTCGCAGTCAACGCTGGATTCTCTATATGCTGGAAGCTAGCAAATTGTTTGCCAAGACTGTTCTGGTGTTGCTGCTGCTGTTGTTGTTGGTCGATCAGTTTGGTTACCGGATTCTGTTGATACTTACGACGTGAAGTGCGCATACTATTACGATTGCTCGAGCTGGCATGACTACGTCGACTTGTGGTACTGTGACGGCTGTTCGATCCTCGAGTCATAACAGAACGTCTCTTCACTCGTCGCGGTGTCATTGGTTTGGGACTTAGTTGTCCGTTGCGATCTTCGACCTGGTCGTCGTAGTCCAAAATGGTGTCGGCTCGATTGCGGATAGTATCCATGGTTGATGGGCCAAACTCGATGGAGTACAGAGATTGACGGTGTTTGGCCTTTTTACTACCGCTCTTCACTAGATGGCGACACGTAATGGGAGGAGCAAATAAGGGGATCGTTATAAATGAAATGTATTAACAAAAGTTTTGCGAGTTTGTATAAAGTTAAAGTTACCTTATATCAGTGTGGGAGGATGGATAGTTGTGAAATATTAAATTTGAATTAGCTATAGTTAAAAGGTACACTCGATCCGGTAGAGAAATGTGAAAATGTGGTCCAAAATACAAGCACTAATAACTGGTTTATTTACTTTTTACGTTGCGATTGCTGATATTGAGTTACTTGTTATGCGGTTTGGCGTTGTTTTAGGTTAGGTTAATTTACGGTTTACTTTTGTCCCTATACCTGATAGTGGAAAAATTATATGCAACAATAAAGTCGGCATAAGGAGAAACACAATAACTATTGCTTTCAAAACGTCCTGTGAGCAGTGATGCCAGACTTTTCAGATTGAATTGCCCACGACGATTGTCAAAAATACCCAAAATTGTCCTTTTTGCCCATGTTAAAAAACAACAATGTACCTATGTTCAATGTTCTGAGAGATTAAAAATGCCCTTTTTTGAAAGGCAAAATGCTCAAGGAATGGGTATTTACCCACGATCTGGCATCACTGATAGAGAGGTCTCTAGACTTAACTCTGACGTTAAATTTGCTATTAGTACGACGCACTGATTATAATAAAGTCCTTAGATCGTTTAACGCCGACTAAGCTTCGACTATTTCTCTTGAAGCCGACCTTCTCTACAAAGAGTGGACTTCTGTTTACAAATGACTGCGTAGATTATTACAAAACGCAGAGAACATATTTCAAGTATTTCAACAACAACTATTTGTTGATAACGAGTTTTACTTTTCAAAATCTTTGAAATCGGATATACTCAGACAAAGTGCGTCAGTAAAACGTTCTCGCAAACGAGTTCTGAAAGAGCAATGCGCAATGTATAGAATTTCCTGGCAGCAAGTTTAGAATATACATACATATTTATATCCTAATCCACAAATTTAAATGATTCAAAAAATCATAAATATACCTAGATCTATAACAGCAACGAATTAAAATAAATTAAATGAACTTGGTAGCATTGAAATTAATCTGCTGACGCCGACGAGTGGAAGTCCAAGTTTTATAAACAATGGGCACATTCAAGAATCTAGTTTTCTTAAGTCGACTACGACTAGATTGGTCTGGATAAGATGTAATCTAAACGCAAAAACTAGATTGGTCGGGAACGGCACTTTTTCTACGTCAGGTACATATGAGAACTGTCAACTTAGCAGTCAGTCACGAATTTCTTGACTAGATTCGTCGGCAACCCCTTCATAAACGCCAACTGAAACAGCTGCTCATATGACCGATTTCAACCAATCAAAACCGAGATACATGTAGTCAGACAGCTGTCAGACTTACCAAACTATATACTTGAACGTCCGCATTGTGAAGATGTTTTCCACACAATCCGAGCTGCAAGCCCTCGCATACTCTTAATGATGTTATTTTTCGTAATCTGCTTTACACGGCTAGAAAAGTTCCTCGTGATGTATTATGGACTGTTGAAATTGCTGTTTAAATCCGTTTTACGTATTATATATTAAATCAAATTCGCAGCTGCATCTTTGGGTATTACGAAATGTTTTTTTAAATAAATTGTATGATACCATCAACCATTTCGACGATGGCGGCTTGAATCTTTCGAAACAAAATATCACTTTGAAGAAAATTCTATATTGATGTTTGGGTTACGCATGCGACTATGCAAACTCTTGCATTTACTGGATTGTTCGAATATCAAAATAAATCTTCCTCTATCCTCGCTAGCACATAATGACAAACAAACTGTTCTACAAGGCTTCCTTTACGGCTTTCCTCATTCAAACTTATTACCACGAATCTACGTTACCACACTAAAAGCAAAAGTACAATTAAGAGAGCACTAACAGCAGTAAAAACCGTACACCGCAATTGGAACAAAATATTGTTATTAATTAATTAATTAGAAGAAAAGTCATATATACTGAAATAGTCACAAAAATGCCGCATGAAAAGACGAAAGAGGGGTTAATAAAATACAAAATCAAAAAACGACACAAAATATGAAAACAAAGCGCTTTATGTTGTTGTTTTTTTTTCGATTCACATATATATATTGTTTTAAATTTTTATTTGTAAATTAAAAAATAACTTAAAAATAGACTTCATTAAAGTGTTAAAATTACAATAAGGTTTTCTTTCTATAATAAGCTTTAAAAGATTAATAGTTATATATACTTTTATGTTAATATTACTTGTTTCTCTTTTCGAAGGCAACATTAAACTGTACTAACAGACAACACATCTCTATCTACCTTTATATAATTTGTTTATATTTTTGAATTCGTTTTACTTGTTCTTTTTTGTTCTTCATTTTATATTCTAAAAGGCAATTACAATCTTTTTCAGTGATTTCGTATTCTTTTCAATTAAATTTTATCACAGTTGACAAACTCGTGCTTATATTTTTGTTTCTTCTCCAATGTTTACTTTTCGGTAACACATTTTTTGATACTAATTAATAAAATATTTTATTTATCTACGTTTTCGTGAAAGTTCTTTATATATGTATATATATTTTTTTTTTCGTTCAATAACTAAGAATTATTTTCAATACGTATTGTTGTTTTATTTATTTGTTTTTATCAAAAACTTAACAAAATGATTCTAATACCTAAAACTTAAAAAGAGGCGTACAACAAAAAGCTTCTTGTTCTAGTGGCGGGAAGGACATACGTTATTAGTGCTGTTAAATTCTTATATAAAATAAAATAAATTCAGTTCAAAGGGGGTATAACATTTAAACTGATATTAGTACAAATATTTAAGAGAATAACATTCAATAACTGGATAAGGAATGTTGAAGGTTATAAAAAAAAGGACTTTAGAAGCTAAAAACCTTTCAGTTCTTATAAAAAAAGAAGAGAACAAAAAGTTTTCATTACCAAGCACATAAAAACAGGAACTTTTAATTCGATGTCGCATCGATTCAAAAATTATAGCTGAACGAAGATTTTAATGTTGACCAAGAAAAGTTGCTGACGCGCGACGCTTGCAGTTGTCAAATTAAGCTATAATAATCCAAAGGGGTTGGAAAACTGTTGATTTGGCAAAATGTGTACGTTTTAATGGATAGTGTACAAACAGAAGTAGAAAAAGAATGATGAAATTATTATTTTTTTAATTTTTCTTTTATTTGTTTGTGCAGTAGTTATGGCGAATTGGAAGTGTACTATTTGTTAGTCGAAGAAGCTGTGTATTGCATCGCATTATTTATACTGGATTTTGTAAACCTCCTGTCACTTATAAAAGAAAAATCTCGACGACTAACTTGGATGTAATATATATGGACCTTTCTATGGATAGGAAAGCAAATGATAAGATAGTCCGTTTCATTTATAACAACAATTTAAATAAAAAAAAGGAAGTGGCTCTACCTGATATGTTTTTAAAACAAAAAGCGGAACTAAACAGAAAGGTTGCGAAATATGTTCACCTTTTTACAAGGAACCCATTAAAAATTACAGTTTAGTTATTGAATAACATTTACAAGCAATAGATGGCAAAAAATTCACTTTTTGGACAAAAACTATTTTCGTACACTTGCTAATTGGGATATGTAGTAGATGTAGCTGCCTCTATCGACGCGTTCTTTTTGCTGACATTTGATTGTAAAAATATTAAAAAACAAAAAGTCATTTTGCTTAACATTACACATCCAATTGTTTTCCATTGGTGGAAATATTGAAAGGATCAGAGTAACTGTCAACTGTAATACAAAACATGCTGTCTTTGGAATAATTCAGCAAAAAATATTTTGTGCAAAGGATATGCGACGGTAGGTACAAACATTCTTGTGTCATTAGTTTTAAGACTACACCACACTTAACCAACATTCCTTTGCGTTTCTTTAAACCTGTTACACTCATTGTCAATCTTCTAAACTTTTTCTGGCAATCTTCTTGGTTTTTTTATGCAACATAAATATTTAAATAGATTCTTTTACAGAAAACTCTGCCAACTGCAGTTTAAACACATCTGTTTGTATACTTTGCATCCTAGGCCTGTGTGCCACACTCGCTCTTTTTTGATTTGATCATTCAATGAAAATGTCGGTTCCCTTTTAGTAGCACGCAGTTGCACAATGGAGTAACTGAGGTATTCGCAAGGCCTATCATATTTGCTTTGCGAAGTATTTATTTCATGCAAAACTTTAGTGCATTTCATGAACTTTCTGAGGCACACATGGCGATGATGTTCTGAACGATATCGTTTTGGAAATTCTGACGACCTACTTAACTTTATTCAACTATCAAAAGTTTGCAGTTTTGAAGATCTATCGTTTCGACAAAAACTTGGTTTAATACAATTGAATGTTAAATAGTACGCAGTCAAAGAAGTCTTGACATTGTCAGTCGCAATTCTGTATACCTACATCAACTGGACACTGTTCACTTGATCAATAGTTATATGCCAACAAAAACTTTGACAAATTATATAAGTCAACTGTTTGACGTAGGTAACTAGTGCTTCGATGGTGGCAATTCCTTGGAATTCGTTGCAATTTGACTACAGCATGACCACAAATCAAAATCGCTTTCAAAAATATTCTAGTACAATTTGTGTTGTGTAAAAGTACAATTTTACATTTTCTGACATCAACGGCCATTTTGTTTTGCTGGATATGGTTTTTAGGGACTGGGCAGACGTGAAAATTCCAACTGAAACTTTTGTTTTGCCCTAACAAAACGATTATAAACTTAATAGCTCAAATAATAGATTAATGGTTATAGCTGCCTCAATTAGGGTTTTTTTTAATTCTATTACCCACAATTCGTGGGACAGACTTTTCTTTTACAGTGCCGAACGGCAGAATTGAGATGGTTTTTCAGAAGAATTATTCTCTCGGATGATTGTCAGACGTTTGTAAAAAATGGTGCAAAGGAAAATGAGACCTATCGCTCAGTACTATTCCAAAGGATCGACTATCGAATATATTACGGTTGAAAGAAATTTCGTGGTATAAATCTACAGTTTCTTAAATCAACCCTCTTTCTATTTTATACTGCTATTTTAGTCAAGAGCTCAAGCAAGTGCGTCCAACTTTTTAAAAACATCTCATCTTTCTCACAAAAATATCCCAATTCTTTTTGAGGCACAATACCTTAGCACACAATGTCCGGCACACTTGAAAGCATCTCTATAGGTCAACATTAAAATAGCGAAAAATATATTTAAGCCTTTGGGAAAAACAGAACAAAACCCCTCAGCACATATGACCATCACCGCCATCACCCCCGCCATTTGTGCTGCTGCCATAACTAACATTACTAGGATTACAATAGGACCTAGGACGTGGCTTTTTGCCACCTCCGCTGCCGCTACTTCTACGCGAATGACGGTTATTGCTGCCATTAGTGTCATTAGCGTAGTGCATTTGTTTTAGTTGCTGTTGCTGATGCAGCTGCTGCAGTGGTTGCATTTGCTGGCCACCCCCAGGGTAGCCCACACCGCCTGCACCACCACTGCCACCGATTCCACTACGACTTGACAGTCGGTCATGTGATTTCGCTCGACTTATAACGAAGCCCGTGTCCGCGTAGCCCGGTGGGGCGTCTCGAATTTGATCGCAGAAATTCGCTACGTGAGATCTGTTGTCCTGCCGACGACGTGCCGCTACTCGGCTCGCTAGCGGTGAACGCGGCACATACTGATAAGGCATGGAGTACTTCTCGGTGACGTCGGGTGATAGATCCGGATACGGATACTGGCCGGATCGCTGAAATTGTCGTGGTATTTGCTGAACTGGAACATTTGGTGGTGTTGCGTTCGAGTAACCTCGGTTTTCGAAGGCGTTACTGGCGGGGCTGCGGTTAAAGAACTGCGAGTTGTCGCGAGTGAAATGACCCAAACCATCCTCTGGGATGGTGTTGTTGTTGTTGGGACTGGTATTACCGTAATAAGCGCCATTTGGAGCAATAAAATTATTGTTTTCATTTGAAATCGAGCCGGGGGTTGGTGGCGCAACAAACAGCGCACTTGGCACGGGCTTCTGAAACGGAACGTAAGTGGTACCGTGCTTGTCCGCAGTGTTAAATGTCTGCAGTGCGATTATATCCTCGATGGACTCGTCAAAATTGGGATTTTTCACCAGCTGTTCCGTCGACATTTGAGTGTACTTGATGTCGGGACGATGACTGTTTATGAAACTACTGTAGCTGCTGGAGCTTTTGCATTTCTTAACGCCGCTGTTGTTGTTAACCTTGCCGGCAGCCGGATCACCTCTTTGGTTTAGACTATTCAAATTTCGATCGTATGAGGACGATGTCGTCGATAAGACGCTATTGGGCGGTGCCGGAGCCAATCCGGCTGCGGCCTTATTCAGTGAAGTGTACGACGTCGATGACTGGGTCGTGATTGTTGTGGATGGTAGCTGGTGTTGTTGTTGCAGTTGCTGTTGTTGTGCAGGCGGTTGTGGGTGCGTCTGGGGATAGTGTTGCGATTGTTGTTGTGCATTGAATTTATTATTGTTTTTGCTGTTGTTGTTGCTATTAGTAAACAATTGATCAGCGGTAGCTGTACTATCGTCATAATATTGATTATTGATTATTGTATGATTATGCAAGTTACTTAGGATACTATTACTATGCGATTTGTTGTTATTGCTATTGTGAAGATATTGTTTGTGTTTGTTAATTGATAGCATTGTTGCGCTAGCCGATGTCGGTATGCTAGTATAGCTCACGTACATTGGATGCACAACGGTATGTTGTGGACTTTTGGCGTCGCCATTCATGAAATCGACTGCAACAAAAAGTAGGACATACAATAACATTTTAGAATTTTGTCGTGATAGCTTTTGTTTTTATGATTATTTTTAGTTTAAGTTTATTTTTTTATTTTTTTTTTTATTTTAAGAGTCTGATTGAATATGCCAGCGAATAAAATAAAACAGTTCTGATTGTTTTTGAATGCACTTAATTAGTATATTTGCTAATTAAGAAGCCGTCAATAATGCGTTCAGATTTGGGTTGAAAAAAAACCTTCCATTCATACGATATTTTTTCTTACAAAAGGGATCACACGGGTAGACACTTATTTGTGGTAGGGAATTTTCTTATACGATAAGGAGAGGCTTGACGGATTAGTGCCCGTAGCCAAAGAAGTATCTCATTTAACAGTCAGAGACTGTATAAAAGTCAAATGCAACATTTGTTTGGATAACAAAACAATAGAGGCGACTGTGTCGTATACGTAACATTTTCTTTATGTAAATCTTATGTCGTTTTCCATTGGGACCACCAAAAATCTTTTTCAGATCTTAGATTTATCGCGGCTCATGGAACATGCAACGAAATTGATCTGCTTTTGTGAATGGATTAGTGCTTTATTTGACACCAAAATCAGCTGTTCAAATTGCATTTGCTTTTGCAAAAATCAGCTATGGATATCGACTTGAAAAATGTTTCCCCTGTTGTAGACACAAATGGAATAGTTTCGGTGATTCGTAGTTTCCAGATGATGATGAGGAAGAGAATAAAGATAATAATTCCTCTAACATTATATCAATTGCTTTTTATGTATTTCTTTATTTTGCTTTTCACCGAACTTTGCGCATTTGTTTTCAAAGCAAACTTCTTACAATGACGTAAAACAGCTGTGGGTATTTGTGGCAGTATGTGTAAATCTGAAAAATTATCGAGATCTGCAAAAAGTGATCCGAATCGAAAAAAAGATTGATATTTTGTCCCAATGGAAAACCACATTAATTTTTGTTAGCGCATTAGTTCCAACGGACGTTTTAGCTTTAGGAGTTAATTTAACTTTTGAAAGTAATCAGTGAATTTACGGTGGTTGATTTTATCCAAATATATCCATCAACCCACTGGAATTTGTGTAATTAGAGGGCACTCGAGGCGATGCATTCAGGAGTCTTTTGAAACACCAACAAAATCAAAGTTAGCTGGATCTTCGAACACACGAAAACCAAAATCGAAAGTGCTGCCACAATCAATTGAAACAGTGAACTTTCGGCGATTACCGAATCTGTCTTAGCCATGGCGAAACTTTGACTGAACAAACTGTTATGGTGAACGCAATTGCAAGTAGAGTTGTATACATTTTACTGATACTCGTGATCTGCAGATCAAATCATCAATGTTAGAAAGGTTTCGTCAAAAGTCGAAAGGGAAATATGGCCAGTTCGTCGGCAAGTATCGCTTTTCTGAAAGGACTGCATGCAATCAATACTGACTTATTAATATTGATATCGTAATACGATGAGTAGGAAACGCGTCAAACAGTTTTAAACCAAACTAATCGGCACGCAGTCAGCGCAGTGGCTTAGTGGTTAGTTTGTTGAACTACTAAGCAAAGGGGTCCCAGGTTCGAATCCCGAAAAAAAAACCTAAAATTCCAACTTAAAGTTTTTTTCCACTACGCCACCTCTCGTGAACGTCCGAGAGTATTACTGTCATGAAAGAGCTTCTCAATCAGCCGTTTGGACTCGGCATAAAATTGTTAGATCCCTTCCAATCGTCCCAAAAAATTAAAAGCTCTCACAAAACGAATGGTTGTGAGTAGCTAGGCCTAGGGTCCCTACGGACATGTTGCGCCAACTATTTATTTATTTATTTTTAATCGGCACGTAGACTTGCTGCCCGGAATATCCTAGACAACATCAACGAATTGCAAAATACCTCCGTTGCATGGAATTCGAACCCTCATACGATAGAAATCACCGTCTGGAGGGAAAGCAAGCTTCGCGAAGTGCAATTGGACGTAGCTAAGATTACAAACACGCACCGGGATTCGTCAAGGAAATGTAGTTTAATTTGGTTCTGTAGAAGATAGTTTCAGTAAGGCTTTTAAAAAATTGACTGCTTTGTTTGGAACTTGTTAATGTTGACATGAGTTTGAGTTCAACGGCTGAAGATAAGGAAAGTAAGGTTAGGAATGAGTGTCAGAACAAAGAGTGCTGTCACCGGCGAAGGAATGGAGTCAATTAGAAATAGCAGATATGGGAAGCTTTTTACGGACTAAACGAAGCCTTCGGTAACTTCAAAAGTATTTTTGAAGCTTTCTGATTTGAAGCTACTGCCAGACGTTTCTTAAACATAAAAAAAAATGTCAAACTGCCGACCTCGGTGGTAGTTTTGTACTGGGTAATCGAAAACCGGTCCACTGCACTACCAACACCAAGAGGAGTCTTAGGCAGGTATTTATCAAGCGCTCTTAAATCGATTATTAGTTTACGAGGCTCATAAATGTGAGATTTTTCGACGTATCCACAAGCACTATTAGGGTTGAACTTATGCTAGTTTGAATGTGCGAAAAAATTAAATTCAGTTTCCAAACGAGTTTATGAACTCTTTTTCGAAAATGTTAATTGTCGAAATTAGTGTGAATATAAACTAATTAATTTTCAATTCGTGTGTTAATATGAGCGATCTTCTTAGCACTTCGGAAAACAGCTCATATGAAGAGGAGCTTACCAAATATTTGGAGAAAGCCGCAACATCAACAAGTGAAAGAATTGACTTCATTTAAAAATTTGCCGATGCTGAGTAAATGGTAAGCAAATTATCGAGCCGAATAATTGGATCTGAACTGGTTTACTTGGATAAAATAAGCAATCCACTCTCAGAGCGTGATTAAATTTTCAAGGCCATTATTTGCTCTTTTTCCTTATCGGAAAGATTTTTAACGCCTGACTGTCTAAATATTTTTTTTCTTACAGCGCCATCTGTTAGGGGGACAATTAAGTAATTTCTCAACAACCAAGCCGAGTATTTCAATTTAACATTTTTTACCGATTTAATGTATAGAATGACTTTTATTTTGATATATAGCTTTTCCATTTGTTTTGTTTATTCGCTGGCATAGCTAGACCCTTCGTAACATGTGTTTTTTATTCTTACAATAGCTTTATTTTGAGTACAATTTATTTTTAACAAAAACAATATAATAAGGGGGACGATAACATAAACGGAAAACACATCGACACATTTATCTAAACAAAAGTAATATTGATTTCGTTTTATTTTTTCATAATGATTTTATGTACACAATGATGGGCGATTAATTTATATATAATTACATTTCATAAAGTTTTTTTTTCTTGAATATTGTTACAATTTTTATTTATGAATGTCCTTGATGAATTGTTTTTCTTTTTTGTAATTTAAATAAATTAATCTGATGAACAGGGAGACGAGTCCCTGAGTTGTTAATGAAAGAGAGAACATTATGATACAAGAATCCTCACCCGAAACAGAGAAAAGTTATGTTATGCGGTTCTAAAGCTACTACTACTACCATACTTTACCCCCGTTGGGGAGTGGAAAATAGAAAAAAAAGGCATGCAAAGGATGAAAAGGGTTTTGATAAATGGTACTAGACATTTTAATTTTAACCACAGTTAAAGGTGGTGTTGGGAAGTTACTATCTAGGTAGGTAGGTACTTGCACGTGTATCTCGTTGTGTATTTCGATTTTTATTTTATTTTATTTCTTGCAGTTGTATACTTGGAACGAAGGTAGGAAGGAGAAGCACATTCAAATGTTTGTGCCTGGTGTATTTAAGTAGGATATTATGTGTCTGTATTTGCAATGCAACTAGGTCAAGGATAATTTATCGAATAAACTACTTTTGCATGCACCGAGGAGGAAGACACTAAACAAAAAAAAAAAACTGTTAAGGAGGAGGCTCATTTATTTGTTGGTTGGTTTTGGTCGATATGTGTAGTTTTGCAAGGCATTTCGGGGGGGAATTTCTTTGATACGGATGCATGAAATTGGAATTCAAAAGACCGTGTCATTATACAAATGGAAGATTTTCAAATCGAAATACACACTGAGACCGACAAATGTAAATAATAATATAGTTACACAAACAAAACACGCATTCCACGAATAAATATTTAAATTAGGAATATGAAACTGTGAACTTACATCGATCGTCTTCATCTAGGAATATGTAACTTATCATAATAGAGCCTATAATGGCAAGAGTCTACAAATGAAAAGAAAACGGAAACACAAATTTAACAATTGAACCAGCAAGTAGCAAGTAAATTTCGACAAACTTACCGCTAAAAAGCATTGTACACCCGAATGTATTACTTCCACTAACTGATACTCTAATAGGCAATCGTCTACACGTTCTGGCCGTATTGGACGGTACGGATCATCGGAGGTTATATTTGTTGGATACGTAGGCTTACAGCCATATCCATTGACTTCGAACCATGAGACGCTACCGGTTCCAAGGTTCAATATGTCGCTGTCCTGTAATAAGAGAAGACGAAATGTTTTTGAACAAAAGATTTGTGTTATGAAATTGTGAAGTGACTTACCCTGTCCAACTCTCCAACATTCAAGTAGAAACATATTAGGAACGAATTCCATCCGATCCAGATAAAACTCCATATTAAATACTAGAAATGATAAAAGGGGTTTGTTTTTAGATAATAATAGTGAAGCATTTAAAAAGTGTCCCCATCCACATATTGCAAACAAATCAAAATAAAGCGAAAGCCTTATACAGTTACGCTACTGACTGTCATTTTCAACATTAGGGTGCCTATACTAACTGTATACTTTATATGTATTATATTTCGTTAACATATTTCGGTTTAGCTAGAACTCAGTTCACAAAATGTGACAAGTTTTACTATAAGTGTCCTGTTGATATCCTATCTAAATTCTGGCGCCACCGTTGATTTGCATACACTTAGGACTGCCTTGTTTTTAATAAAAACGCAACCCAGCTACGAGTAATAACACCTTCGGCCAGCATTTTTCCCCTACAATATTACCCAATCTTCATGTCAACAGAATCGTCCCCATAAAAGCTTCTCACTGTTTAGCTAGCCGCAAAGTATACACAGTTGTTTAACCACAACATATTAATTTTGTACGGTGTATGTATACAAAAATCAAACTCATTATCAAGGGTCGACTGTTAATAACCAACGAATATTATTTATGCAATCTTTGTTATCGATTCCCGATTAGATAAATCGTAGTCTGCGGGTATAGCCCTGTATGTGTGAGATTAGCAAAATATTTATACAACCTAGAATACGTTATCGATCGATTTCAGATAAGATACAACAGCATACGTATCTCCCGCTTGACGCGTATTTAAACAAAATCTTTAATACCAACGAGTAGATCGTAAAACAACGACAATCGGGGAAACTGAACGCATATGTTGTTTCACAACTTGAGTGCCCTTTCCACAAAGTAATAATTAACGTTGCATATCGGGAGCACAAATGGAATAGCTTTTTGGGCACTACACCTAAGGTACATCTACAACAAATTTCGTGATATACACATTTATGTTAAGTAGGGAAACTCACTGTAATTATATATTTCACTCGGAAATGATATGCTCCATAAAATCCAAATATTACAAAGATGATGTGTAGAAAATTAGCGAATATGGGTGCCCACATGTATCCGAGGAAGTCGAACACTTGGCGCTCGATTATGGTTATCTGCAAGAAGAAGAAGAAAGTTTACGATTAGAATAATGGGATTCAAATTGAAATTCAGAAAAAAAAAAACAAATTGCACCAAAAACTTGGGCATTTTTATGTCAAAATATTCCTTAGAAAATGTAGTGTACACAGAATGGAAGTACAGCCGTTTGTTTATCTGGTTTTGTTGTGATATGTACTTTTTTTTTGTAATCAGAATTCCGTGAAGAAATGCATTTTGGACGCAATTTAGCAAATTTTCTTGGAAACTAATTTTTCTAATGAATTTTCAAAATTATATTCACGACAGTTGGTGTTTTTTTTTTTTAAGCGACCCACTTACCGTTTTTTTTTGTCGTTTATTTGAACTAGAACTAACTAAAACATTCATTCCAATTGGGTTACACAGCTGTTTTATATTTTACCTACATGATCTATATAGATAACTGATGTTTATGGTTTAAAACAATGGTTGTTGTACACCATGGAAATCAATGATCTACATATAATATAGATTATGTTTGAACACTAAAAAACGCCTAATGAATCAATTTTTTAATTTGTTTAATATAATATGATTTTTCTCTCGTCATTTGTTTACCGCTAAGGGCTTCTTTCTCCCATTTTGTTGACAATTGAGGATTGCGATTTGAATTGATGTGCGAGATTTGGAACCGTCTAAAATGCCCAATGACTGATAACTGAGCTGCAAACTGTCGGTTTATGTATGCATGTAAATATTTGTTTATTTAGCATATAGAACTATTATTACATTCTATTTAAATTTACTTTAATTTTGGCACTGATCGCCGCAAAAAGCGACAGAAACACTCTTTCATTGATAAAAAATGGATCGCTTTAAAATCGAACGACTTTTCAAAATATTTCAAAATCTCATTTGCCCAGTCACAGTCACCCTTTTTTAAAAGGAGTTCAAAATTTACGCCAGACTTGAATTAAAAGCCTGCTAACTTAGGGTGACGCTACAGTCCTGAACCTGGGTCTCAACTAACAAGCGTTTCAAGCCAGCAGGACCTCTAAGACAGCTGTCCTTAGTTCTGCACTTCTAGTTTTGGTTAAGCTCCCCTTCCACTTGCGTGCGCCACCCGATTCGCGGTCTTTCTCTACTGCGCCCTCTCTCAGGTGTGGATTCAAAGATCTTTCGTATCATTTGTGTCCATTCGCTCTACATGACTCAGCCACCTCAGTCGTTAGACCTTCACTCTTTTGGCTAGGTCGATGTCGATAAACAGCCCGTACAGCTCGTCGTTGCATCTCCTCCTCCATTCGCCGTTTATGCAATCGGGACCAAAAATTATTCAAAGAATTGTCCTCTCGAAACAACCAAGCGTAATCTTATCCGCTTTGGAAAATGTCTATGCCTCTGCACCATAGAGCAAGACTTGGATGTTTTGAGTAATTTTTTTTGCTCGAGATTTTCGATTTTTGAAATATTTTTAACAAGGAAAACACAGTGTTCTTTTGCGGAGGGCTTCATTTTTAACAACCCTTAGTTGTCAACTGTCACACTGATTTTATTTTTTTGGTTGCCAAAACTAACCACACAATTGGCGGCAAGTTCAAATCTAAAACTTTGTTTGAAACAATGTGGCTGCTTTTCAACATTTCTAAGGAAAGTTAAAGAGAATCGTCAACATTCAATTACAGTAACTGAACTGTATATTTGACACTTCCAAGACAATTTTTTTTAAATTCAACGTAAAAAGGTGATTTTAAAGCAAGCTGGGTTGAGGGAAAGAGAAATGTATTCTTGTCATCAAATTGATTTATTATGAATCAACATCGCATGTAAATGTTGATATCAAGATTTTAAATTGACTAATTTGCTTGGACTAGACTTCCTCTGAACGCGTCAACTGAATTGCTTGTAAATGTCACTTCATACGCGCCCAGCATTCGATGGAAATGTCAACTCAGTAGAGGATTTATGGACCGGATCAAAACTTAGACAAATCACATCACAGAATTGTCGGACTTGGTAAGCTAGTGTTTTGAACGTCCCCATTTAAAAGCAAATCGCTCCGGGTGATCTATGGACAATAATCGACACAGGTATTTGCCATGGCACATAATGGCCATTAGGCAAATTTGTCTGCAATTAATATTCGGATTACGGAACGACACATCCCACTAACGCATGGAATCAATTGCGATGTCTAACATACAGCAAACAGCAGACGACTCGTGTTCGTTAATCCCGAGCAAGACCACCCCATTTCTTAGGGCAATCCCAACTTTAATTACCCCAATCAGTAATAAATTAGTTCATCCATTAACGAAGGCAAACTGATTGTGATGGAACAAGATTTTCCTGATTTTGGGACAACAACAGCCGACGGTTACACACACACACTGAGCACATTTTATTAATTCTCTATTCAAAGCGTTTATATTCAATTCGAAACATCTGGCCATGGACAGGATAGTCAAACGCAACAATCACCGTCGTGCATACATCAATTAAGAGCAACATCAGCACAGAAACTTGAACATTTCCTGGGCAATATACTATGTTCTTCAAGATATAAATCGTTTTGAAGTTGCAAATCAGCCATTTGAATGTGTGTACGCGTACATCTGCATCCATCTGCGAGCGATGCGACCTCAATTTGCACATTTTAAATAAATGTTTCGCTTAGATCACTTTAGCGCCGGCTGGCAGTGTTCAGTAGTCGTTTGTTGTCGTCTTGCAAAATGAGAATTAATTCCACACTAGGTCAATGGTTAGATCGCACTCCAAAGATCTGTCTAGTATACGTATTCTCCAGAATTGGAGCAGTCAAATTAGCTGGTTTCCAGTTAAATTGCATTTCTGAAAGAATAACAAAAGATGCACTCAAAGTGGTGAAATGTCAACGCGAAAAAAAATAAAACATTTCAAGATATTTGTGGCACAATTGATGATCACAAGCGAAGATCGTTTACAAACCAAGTACGTGTGCCCCGAAGAATGTATGTCAGGCACAACTTCTAAACGAAAATAGACAACGTCATCTTTTTTTCAGAGTCCACACACAGAAGCGGATTCTTTTCGAAATTGACAAGTTCAGCGGTTTCTTTCCGATTTGTTGTAACACATGTCGGGAAAATTGAATGAACACAGTTTTGAGAATACAATTTGTTCTTTTGTGTATGGAGAAGATTCGAGTTCCCAAATGAATCATACACTTCGATTGTGTTGACCTATTTGAGTTTTAATTGAGTAATAGGTTTTAATTGACGTAAACATTAAGCAGAAAGAGAGAGGAAGCGATAAGGTAGCGGACTTTTCTTCGCATTTTAAATTTTAAAATGTGCGATCAAGTGTGGTACAATAAAAATTGATTTACACGCGACACTCACCTCGTACCGTGAATGTGTTGATAATGGAATCAAATAGAAATTTAGAAAAGATTTCGTTTTGAAAACTTATAACATAGGTAGTTCGAACACTTGTTTCACTGCCGATGGCTTTTCATGGGTATGGGGATACGTTTATGTTCCACAAATAGAACGAATGCTTGACCTTAGGATCCCAATGGATTCTGTTTTGTTTTGTTTTTCTCTCAAAAAATATTCGGTAGCTTTTAGTGGACACCTATCTCACGACGAACGCCCAATAAAACAGTTTAAAGCAACATTTCTGTAATAAAGTGGTATAAACTGGCATACTGGTTGAATGTCTCGACTTTTGGTTTCGTTATCGTAGTTTTATTCGCTCGATGACATAAATGGCGCCGAAAGCACTGAATAATACTCGTACATCTAGTAAGGCAGTGTTAGCATGAACTTAACTCTCAATTTACCTTTACTTGGGATAGATATAAATATATTATACTGTGAAGTAGAGTGTTGCGGTTGCAGTTGCGTGTTTAAAATTTAACTTTAATTAGAAAAATTATATTTAAAACAACTACAAGGGTATAAATGGGGTAGAGAAGTTTGCTCGTTTGAAAGTTCTGTTTAGAAAAATCTGTACAAAAATGTTTTAGTTGCATCCATTGTCATGAGTGACATCTTTGAAATGCATTTTTAATGGATCTCCCTATTAATACGAATGTGACTCCAATACAACACTTCTTTTTTCATCTTAATATGTTCCTGCTTGGCTCCTATTGCTTTGATACTTAATGATAAAGCTTCAAAACATTGTGATTGTGACAGAAGTCCCCATTTACTCGACCATCCGCTTCTTATACTTTATCATTTTTATTAGGGTGAAGCCAATGTTTTTCACGCCACTACGCCTGAAGGTTTTTTCAACCTCTAGAGTAAAGCTGTCATAAAAGAGCTTATCAATTAGCCGTTTGGGCTTGGCATACTACTTAAGACCCCTTCCATTCGCCACAACAAATAAAAACTTACGCAAAAGAATATTTTTTAGAAGCTAGGCCCAGGGTACCTTTACGGACCTGTTGCGCTAACTATTTCTTTTGCCGAATGAGCTTGCCAACAACCTTCATCAAGAAAAACTTGAGAGAAGAGCTCGCTAAAGAATAAGATTACCAATCACTCTACTTCGGTTTTTCTTTGGAATATAAAACTTGGCGTTGTTAGATCTCCAACGTTTTTAAAATGAGCGCTAGCAAGCGCTAACTTCAACTTTACTGAAAAAGAACAAAAGGGGAAATCATAATTAGGGCAACAAACCACTCCAAGTAAAAATAAAAACACACAAATAATTCTCAAAACACCGTAAAGTACTGTAGATACTAAGCCCGTCGTAGAATTAAAATTGATTAAGAACTTTGTAGCCCAAGGCGAAGTTTTGCCAATGATTACAAATTTCCTATATTTTCATTTCCTGATGTAAGATTTTCCGAAACGAGATTCACATTTATCTTAAGCGATTAAACAATTATTGAAACACCTACTACTCCGGCCATAATAACACAGCCAGACCATGACACATGTATAAGACTCACTTCACATCAACTTATTGTGTCACTCTTAAGCTGCGGCGCATTGCAGCGATATGATTCCGTGAATGTCTTCAATCGAATAAAGGCGCATAGACATCATGATGTCATTAACGATTATCTAATTACACAACTAGTTAAATAAAAACAAAAACAAAACCTTAGAATCATTCTCTAAATTAATTGAAACCAATTAATTCCTTTAATTAAATTTGTGTTTAATTGAAATTGCATGTCTAGATGAAAATGATTTTGCAAGAGAAACTACACAATTTGTTCGCATGGCCGTCTTCGTCTCTCACTGTTTTCATTATAGACCAACACTTGTGCATGTGAGGAAATTTATTGCAAGTCATTAATTTCCTTCGATGGTACATTTCCTTCAGGCATTCATGGGTTTGGGTAGTTTTAGCATTGGCTCAGGTCAAGGCCTTCCCTTATTGCTATTAAATCAATACAATAAGCCCGTCACCCCCCAGAGAATGAAAAATACGATGATAGTAAATTGTTTTGCGAATTTATTTGCATGTCATCGAGTCGGCAATAAACAAAATAGCTAGCAGAAGTTTGTTTTTGTTTTCTTTTCATTTTTCTTATTAAATTCGCTCATGTGCAATCAGCAGGAAGCGAAATATCCTGTCAAGAACGCAATAAAGAATACCTCCCCACAGGGCGTGGAAGTATCACAAACAAATATGTGCAACCGAAAAGAGAGTCGTCAAACTGGATTGCATTTTCCGCAACTATTTGATGTGAAAATTAAAAAAAAAAATACATTTTTAAAAGTGGTTGCTTCCCTTGTGTAAATTCAATCGACAGATTTTGCCAGCAATTGGAAAAGATCCAGTTTGGAAATTTAGCAAACAAAAGGTTCAATCGAACAAAGCGCAACGTGGAAGTGTAATTTTCGACACTATGTTAGGTTAGGTTCTACTCTTAGTTAAATGGCAACGTATAATTAGCAAAAAATCACCTCCAAGCTGTCAAATTAGTTGTCACTGGAAAAAGTGTTGTCAATTCGGAAAACTTAAAACAAATTTCCTTTTTTTTTAATTCTCAAACTTGGCTTGGAAGATCTATACTAACTGCCCAAATAACAATACCAAACATAGTACAATATTACAATTGCAATGCTACATAAATCGGTTGTCAACGTAATCAACAAAAAGCAGTTAGCCAAATATTAAATAGAGTTCCCCAGTTTAGTGGTCGCCCCCCTAGTCCAATTTTATAAAAGAAACTTCGATAATCCCAATAAAAATATTTGATCCGCCTCAACTTCGCAAGGCAACTAGACTTACAGTAAAAAAAAAACATTCATCACTTTTCATAAAATAAAATTTCTCAAAAACTATACCTCAGTACATCCCTGTTCGATGTAGGACTTCTCCAACTGTTCAGTTAAGCTTAAACTTCTCAGTCTCTTTGTTTTACTTTTAATTGCATGTTCAAGTTATAACGGGTAATTAAACTTTGAGTCGATGAAACATATTAGTTAGGTCGATGAGTCTTGAAAACAATATTGTTGTTATTCATCAGAAGCAACTATAGGTATAGATGCTCACGTTCAGTCCTCGTCTGATGATTTAATTCTAGTTTCTCTTTATGTCGATTCAATTACGTAATGCTGTAGGTTGTTAACGCTAAAATAATAATTGTAAGCACGTTTCAATCGAATTACCAAAAAAGAAAAAAAACTAAAGACTAAAGGGAAGCTTCAATCAACAACCTTGTTCTATTCATGAACGAAGATAGAACTTCCACGCTTAATGACGAATGTTTTGCTGAATTGAAATTATTGCTTCGTTAGCATGTTAATTGGATTATTTTTGCGAAGAAATTCATCGGCACCACACGAAGGCGTTTATTTATCATTCATTAACTTTTTGCTAATGTCGCTACTCGTATACCGTATGTCAGTTGATTCGTTTTGTTGCGGTTTGTTATGCTTGGTAATTGGGTTTTATGAGAACTGTTTGTTAACTGTCGTCGTGTTGATATTTTCTATCACTTTGGGCTTATACTTTTGATGGGATATAAGATATAGTAACAAGTTCGTTGAATTGTTAAGGACACACAAACGCAACAAATGTTTTCGCACGCAAAAAATCTAAAAACTTCGCTCTCGACTTTTTTGGATGTAGAATTTGGGTTTTGCTGTCTTAAACGGTATGACGAGGTGCGATTTTTTTTCTTGTTACCATGTTATGTCTTAGTCAGACGTTTTATCGAAGATGTTTTTACACCTACTATGCTTTGCATAATTGCTTAGATGCTTCCGTGAGTAATTATTAGAAGATCCAGTGAAGAGACTATACGGTGAATTAAAGCATATACCCAAAGTTTAGTGCTCTTTTGAAGGCAACTCTGATTTCGGAGAGCTTAGTTAAGCCTTTGAGAAATGCACGAACACAAGGGTCAGTATTCTGTGAGGCGAAACGTTCACACGTTTTCGTGTGCACGAAAGATTTACTCCTGTGCACGAAAACCTTACAGAATCTGACCCAAGGTTTACAAGGTTTAACAGACATGTTGTATAAACCTTCATTCCTCCCAAGACTTATACATAAAATGTTCAGTGAGCTGGGTCTAGAGTTACAAAGAACTATTTCCGGCACGATTCAATTTTACCGGTAGCACTTGTGGCGTGGTCTCCATTTCGGAGATATTTCAACTTACATACGTAGGAGAAAATGTAGTGTAACCTCAAAATTGAGTCTTTTGGAGCTCAGAGCGTAAAGTACACCAAGAATCTTGAAGATCACTAAAAAATTGAAGCCTCCAAGCCTGCAGAGAGAAGTTCAAGTTATGAAGGTTCTCAAACCTCAAACTTGGGGGAGATTCATAGCTCCTTGAACACAAGCTAAATCTAACGCAAAGTTAAAGTGTTAAGCCGAAGCATTTTTTTTTAATTGTATTACGTCAAATGACGATTTAAATCGCCTATTCCCATCTCATATACACATACAGGTAAAAGCAAAATGTGCATTGTAAAGCAACAAGTGAAGAACCCCTTAGATGGGGGCTTGCACGAAGCTTGTACTTTAATAAAAGCCTGGCAAAGACCCCACTTCCGGTTGAATTAAATTTAATTCTTTCAGCAAACCGACAATTAGCGTTTAGAACCTGACTCACACAATAACCGGTTGAACTATCATTCGTTTGAAAAGATGTTACAAAACTTTCTCCCTCCAGTCTCTCCTCCCTTAAATAATAAATATCGAAACCTCACCCCGAGATAGCATTTTCTCTTCCGATTCGATACACTGTTGTTAGTTTGACGCGGATATCGGAAAGTTTTAAAAACAAAATCAATCTTAAACTGGTGATGATTCATGACCACCACATCATCCGCTGTTACAACTGAAAGAAAAGCAATTTCTCGCGTACATGTATACAGCAAAATAAAAGAACCACTATATCTACTAACAGTCGACACCTTTAAATGACAACAACAAGAAAATGTTGCCACTTCACTCCACTTTCGTGCCAATTAAGTGTGCGTCAATATCCGTCTATTGATTTCGATGAGCTGGTTCAGCTCACATGCACCGCACATTTTCGATTGAATCACTCAAAAGACTCCTTCGAACGTGACTCAATACAATGTACACAATTACACATCTAACGAAGTAATTAATGAATTTTTGTGGACGAGGTCTTTGCCCTTGGCCAACTCGATTTGATGGATAGATTAGCTCCTATTTGCTATTGCTATTTTGCAGGCAGAAAGTTCTTATGAGAGGTATTTTAACCACTTTGTGGCATTCACCTTTGAGATTGTTTTCGAGAAAATAATCGAGGGGCCTGCCTGCAACCCAGATTTTTCCCACACTTAAGAAACACAAACACACACACACACACACCTGCTGCCGCCAGACAAGACAATGGTAAATGCAGTTTCTTCCGAGTGGCCCCTGAAGACGTGTGCTCCCAATCTATGCACGGTTGCTCGCATGCACCATATATCTGTATGAATATTTAAATTGAAATATATATAAGGGCCTTGGGATGAGAAGCTGTTTCTGGGCTTCCTCTTTGAAAAAAAAAAAATGGAAGATTCGCGCTGTGTGAAAAACTGGAATCAAAGTGAAATTAAGAGAACACTTTAATAAAAAATTAAATTAGTTTGCATTGTGCGAAAGGAGGGAAGATGTGCGCGCGATAGCTACTCGGTATTTTGTTTGCAAACTGTGTGAGGGGATGTCGTGACATGGGGGCGACTCTTGCTTTCGAGGAATCGGGATCAGTTCATATTCGCACTCTCTGCATAACAAAGGGCCATGCGGAGTGAGCTGGTTAGACGTGTGTCTGTGTGTCGGTATTTGCACCCCGGTTTCCATATTAAAGTGCATAATTCCGTATGAGTGAGGCTTTGTTCGATCCAGTGTCACAATTTAATTTACCCCTATGCCATTGTCAATGCGGGCGTTTTTTTTTATTTTTATTATTTTGTGCGGAGCAATCGTCACCGCCGAAGGCAATATAATCCGCCAACAGATGCGGCAGTTAATGAAATTAGCGCGTCTTTATTGGCTAATTTTATTCAATTTGAATGTCTGATGGTGATAAATGTGTGTGTGTAGTTTGGCTTACTTGACGGGGGTATGGAAGGCATTGGTATCAAGCGGTTTTCGATTGGATTAAGTTAATAAATGTCGTTGATTATGATGTTTGGGTAGATGCCTCTTAAAAATTACCATAGGGCTTCGTGTTTGTATTTAAGGGGGGTTTGCATGGCTTTAGGGGGCGTCATATCATTGTTGAAGTTTTTTTTTGTGATACCGACCTCATTTCAGAACCGATTTTTATGAAAAGTTAACCACATTAAGGGTGAATCTTTGTGGGTGAATAAAATCTAAGTTTGCACTTTTTACTTGGGTTGATTCCATCTTGCTGCTCTCTAACGCTTTACGGGATTTCGCTACTGATTGGTTCTCTGTACCTCCGCTCCTTTCTTTTTACCAAAGGGTTGGTTTTTTTCTTTTGAAAAGGTTGTGTGCCCGAGCTATAATCAGTAGGTATAATTATAGGAAAAAAGAAATCATTTCATCTACGAGGAGGCCATTTAAAGAGTACCTTAAGGTGTCCGATTGTCTAGAGCAAAATCGAAACTGGGCTGATTGCTGCCGATTATACAGACCACTTATTTAAATCACTTATTCAAAATCGACCAACCTTCACCTAAAAACCACCAAGGAATACTGTTTGTATAGCTCCTACAGAGTTAGTGGATTAAAAATGACCGAGTCAACTTGTTTAAGGAAACTTGGTTAAAAATAAACTTTTTTTGAATTTCCTACAAATTTTCACTCAGCTCCAGAATTTTCTAAACAATAGTTCCTAGAAACTTGGTAGATAAAAGCTGATAAAGCGTGTCTTTTTAAAAAGTATGCATTTAACTTTTTATCACGGTAGTTTTCCACAACGAATACTCGTTTTTTTTTTTCAACAGAGTTAATTTTAGCCCATTTTTTAACCGAATAAAAATTACACTCGGAGTCCACGGAGTGCACGGGAGTCCAATTCTTTGGGACCGGTTAGGTTAGCTCTGTTTTCAGATACAATCAGTATTCCACCTCTCGTTGGTTGTCTTTTAAGGTATCGGTGAGAAGAAGAAATATTGGTGGTTGTATCAAGGTAGACGGTTCCTCACCGTCAGCGGTTTGAAGAAGGCTTCTAAATAGTTTGTCCGCCGCGGCTTTGCTTGTCTACTCTAGTATTATTTTTGCTGTTTCCAGTGACTTAATCTAATTTTTGCATGACTGTGAAAAACCTGCAGAGTAGGAATATCGATTCAGGAGAAGATTCACCTAGCAAGTGCAGCCACATTCAAGCCAGAGTAGGCCCATTGTGAAAAGATGGGATCCAATGATTTTAAAACTACCCGTTGAACCAAAATTTATTATTTGAGCGAGTCACCCTAAATTGTCTAAGATGTATTCTTCTAGAGGTAATTTTCTTCGAGTAGTAAGACCCTAAGCAGGAGTTAAAGATAAGTCTCCTCTTCCCTGATCGCCATGATTTCCGCCTGGAAACTGCTACAGTGATTAGCGAGGCGGGAGATCTTACAGTTCAGATCTTGGAAGAAAATACCATACCCTCTAATCCGTGGCGTCCCTTACTCCCTGTTTTCAAAAATATCTGAGCAGTTGGGAAATTCTATTTACCTGATGAAAGGGAGAAGTGGACGTGCTTAAGCAGAATTTCGCACCATCACCATGTGGAAAGATAGCAATAGCAATTTGTGAAATAGGAAAGTAAGAGAAGACATGTATTCTATTCCATCCAATCAGTTGCAAATATGGACCTTACTTTGACAAGAGCATTCGCTGCCATTAAATTATTTAAAACTCATTCTGTAGCAGATAAAGGCAGAGGTGTCACCACCAAATGATCTATCCTCTGTCTGTAAAGTGTTTTGGTGGGTCCACTCAAGCAGAAGGACAGAAATGCGAACTCCAATTTCCTGGAATACAATATCTTTCCTAAAACGAAAATGTCAAAATTGTGGACTTACATAATTCGTTCGACAAACAATCCGTCCCTAATCACAAATTACAATAATTCTGTACGTCGTTAAATTTACGCACTCCATTTACTCGGACACTGTATTTGATTAAATAAAATTATTTAAATAAATTGCTGTCTGCGTCCAACTCATGCCAAGTATTGTTCGTTCAGAAAAATTACATCAGAATACATTCTTCACTGTCATAGGTCATTAAGCGATTACACAACGATGATTGCGTCGGGCAAAATATAACAAAAGCAGTCCAATTTTTTGTCAACGAAGAAGGGAAAGAAATATGTACATTGTACACATCCTCAAACATCTGCCAAGCGCATTTTTCGTACAATCTCAACTGCGAAAAAAAAACAATCAAGTTGAGTAAAAACTATTCAAGCAACAGGAAATCAAACTCACTGTCATATGCATGTGCGTTCAGAACAGTTCCGCCGTTACTTACAATCTACCTACTACCATGGAGTGGATGTGTATTTCTCCTGGTACATATCCCAAAACCCCCAAAAGCCACTTTAAAATATGTTTTCCTCTTAGGCTGCGGATAAATAAAAAGTTAAACATAATGTACACAATAAAAACACACACTCATGGTCATGCTTATCTTATCATTTTTTTTCTTTTGAATGGATTTACTTTCCAGTTAGCTGTACTTGTGAAATGAAGACAACTACGACCACACGATGGGGAACATTATTTGTGCAGTCTCCTCCATGAGTCTGGGATTCCGGCAGAACGCCAAAATTTCAGAAGTCGCAACTTGAAAGTTGAGAGATACATTTGCTTGCATATTTTAAAGGGTTTCATCATATTACGACTCGATGCAGTTATTTTTTGTTCAAGAGGGTATAGCGACACCACAAGTTGTCTGACTGGTAGTTTTTATATGTATTTAGTTCTCTTCGAAGACAGGGTGTTCCAATGGTGCAAGAGTACACGGCTTGAGCGTGGGTTTGTTTTTAGATAACTTTTCTACTTGTAGTCGGTGCTTTAGTTACGATAAACTGGCCTAGGATGTATATTTGGAAGCCTAGGAGCGCACTTCTTATTTCAAATAATTCAAACGTAAACTGTGGAAATAAAGAACATCAATGGCAATGCGATATTTTTAAAGGTCCGCAAAGTCAGCAATTTAAACCCACCTGCAGGTTATAGCTGTCAGCAATTGGACCCTTGGTAGATCTTCCCTTTTAGAATGCATGACGTGATATGGTGATCAAACTTGTCTAGCATACTTAAGCAGAGGCAACGCATAGATTTCTCAAGACGTAAGGATTCTACAACTAAATTTCACCAGTGACTTGTGGCGTCGAGAAAAAAACTTTTTATTGATGTTTATGCTTATTTTTAATTTTATCCGACTCCAATGTGAATTAGAAAGAAAAGCTTGGATTGACACCGTTTTGTGCAACCAATTCCGCCATAAGTTCTGTGAAAGAAATATCTACGTTACAATATAAGTTCTCATACATTTTCGTGTTGAATTCTAAAGCAAAAACCAAGGATTTATGGGTAGACAAACAGAAAACGACAAAACTAAATTATTGCTTTGATGTCAAACCTTAGAAGGGTGAAATCAAATCACTGTACCTTTTTGAAAGTCAATTTGCTCGCATCACCCTGTTATACAAACTCTAATATTGTTATTAGCAATTTGTCCGACTTCTATTGGCTTCTCTCCGCCCGGCCCCATGTAAAACAGCAAAAGGAAGTCGACGATTATGCTGTGCTGCTACTACAGCGTTATGGGCCATCACTCTGTCCGAGTGCTCACGACTTTATTGCACAAGAAAATTGAAATTCGAAGAATGCACCAGTAGACCGTACACTACACCAAAGAGAATGCAGAGGCGACCAAAAAGGAGTACACTCTCAATCTTTGCAAGAAGAAAAAGAATGCCGTAAATAGCCTTTTCATCTACTCCTCCTACTGCTTTGTGCTAAATTGGATTCGAGTCAAATTTTGTCAGAGGCAACTAAAAAAAAAACAAAGTCGTAAGTAAGTTTCTATTCAGACCTTGGAATCTATTTGTTGGTTGCTTTATATTAATGTACCGTCCCTTGAAACAAAATAAAATCGATTTGCTTATCAAGCGAAAATTATTTCCAAAGATAATAAAAATGGTCGTCTCTATGTCACACAAGCAGTTTGCACTAAGAACGAGTGGGCTGCGGTGATGGACTTCGCCATCCCGCACACACTCAATCAAACTCAATAGAGACGACAACAATTTAAATAAATATTTTTCAAGTTCAAGATGAGGAGCCCGTGTTTCGTAATCGGTTCTGATATTGACGCACAAATTCGGAACTCTATTTGCTCGTGGTTTCGAAGCTCTGCGGGTAGTATTTGTCAATTGATAACAATGACTACTTGTGTTTGGCTTTTTTTCTTTTGATTGTGAGGACTCTTATCGATCTTGTTTGGTCGGCAGATTGACTGTGTTTGTAGGGTCTGTAGGTTTATTTACCCCGAAGAGTGAATTTCAGTGTAATCCTACAAAGAATGCTGCTCTGTGTGTGAACTCTGTGAGTGCGTGCTATATTCCTTTGAAGTGAGTTTGGACAAAAAGGCACACAAGGCACGTTCCTCGGATGATTTTTTACGAGTACCGCATTAGGAACTTGTTTACACAGTGGAGCTTGTTGACAAAGTCATTTAAGGGGTTAGCTATGTGATTTCGAATGCGTTTTATTAATGTACGAGTATCATGTTGAGGAGTTTAACCAACTGAGGGTCATCAACGATTTATGACATCGTATTCAATTGTGGGCACAGATTTTAATTGTCGTATGGCGCATGTAAATTTTACGATTATCTGACAAAACCTATAGAGTGTTAAAAGGTAGATTGGTTAGCCAGTGAGAGGTCAAAAGAGGTTAACAGTTGGATGTATTTCTCATGTTGTGCTATACTTAGATAAAGTGCACGACTGGGTCGAACGAAACTTTCTCGTTCATCCAAAGTTTGGTTGCTTGTTTTCTTATTTTATTAAGTAGGTATAGGTAAAAATCTGAGAACCGATGCTAGATAAAAAAAAAAACGGTGAATAGAATTTAGGAAAAGGAACATCTAGTGTTAAATAAAATTCACTTTGGGTTGAAGCTCTCCGTAACAGGCAAAAGTTCCAAGTTATGATTAAAGAGTTATTTTTATTATTATTTATTAACCAATAAACATAAACGTGCAGGTTAATCTTAAAAAAAATGACAGCGCTAGCTCCAAGGCTTACGGCTGGCGATTAAAGAGTTAAAAGCGTCGGAAGTACTATTTTATAAGCTCTTACATTTTACAAGATTTTTGAGTACAAGGCAAAGTGTAGCAGTGGTTTCTGTTTTTTTAATTTGACTGGAATATATTTAGTAATCGAGATAGTTAAACAGGGAAATAGAGTTAAATAAAATGGTAAATTTGTGGTCTTCACATATTTAATATAAGAAAGTTCACAACAAACCTACTTTGTATGTAAATGGAAAACTAAACCTGAAACTAAAACCAGCATTATTAACGCGCATAAATTGATATCAACAGCGCCCTCTACAATTACCAAGGGGGTTACAATATCTCTTTTGAGACAGCTTGACTTGAGTGTTTAATAAGTTTCATTTTTATAAAAATACAGTCGAAATTTTAGAATGATTTTGAATCTTAGCAGCGTATCTGGTATTAAGTCGAATTTTAGGTTGAGCCCCCGAAAAAAAATACTCAATTGCAATGTCCGCTGTCACTTCCAAACATCGAAGAAGCATTTGAGAGTATAACTGTCCCAAACTTTGAAAATGTGTTATACAAACAGCAAAATAAAACCGGGTTGATTGTAAATAAATATTAAAAATTGTATTTTTAAATTGTAGTAATAACTAAGATTGGCGCAAAATTATAGTTGGATAAAGCCCACTTTAAAATTATTTTATTACGTGACAATCTCCACATTAGTGTTTTGCTAATTATAGTCGACATAAAACCCATAAAATCACTAAAAGTACATTTTATCCCTTAAGCTACGATTATGTATGCCACTTTTCATGTAAAATTTTGACAGGCCGACGTCATTTTGACGTAAACATTTGTCCGCTTGTCAAGCGTCTGTTCACGGGGGCTCTCAGAACGCATTCTCACGAAAGGCACACGAGTGACTACTTAATGGCCGAATTTTTGTGACGTCATGTCAAGATGTCAAAATTTGTATTAAAAAAATATGTAGGTAGTCTTTTATTATATATTTTACATGTCTGGTAGACGGCCATGGCCAAAAAAATTTTGTAAGAATTTGAAACATGAAATAAAATAGTCAATTAAACTAACTAACTATTTTACAAACATGACTTCAGCAGAAATTGATATGCATGACAAAGAATCCGTGCAAAAATGATCTTACCGAAAAAATAAAATTCCTGTGGTGCTTGTGTCAACAACGCGACAATAATTTTTCTATGCACTTTCTCTAGATGTTCGCATTAAGTTCTTCCGCACGCGTTTAAATGATTTGCTGGCGAATCTTCCTTCGACATTCGCAGCGATGTCTACTATTTTGTGCGAAATTTATGTCCCGCATCAAACTGTCAAATGAACTCGTCATAGAGTATACCAATAGTAACAGGGAACAAAAATCAAGTAACCGATCAATTTGTTCCATTTACGTTTTGGACAAAGTAGGATTTTTTCTTAACGTATTCAAAAGTTGGTCTAAGAGCACGTATTTTAACACTTCTCCAGTTGAAGTATTCAATTAGTTTTGACAAACTTTTATCAAATTGTTTATCGTAAACGTTCTTTAAAAAAATCTTCTACTCTCTAAATTAGATGCTTAAATGCTGGGAGGTAGGTAGTTCATTAAGAACTTACGACGCAACTTACTGAATTCGTACGTCCAAGCAAAGCATTAAAGTCAATTTGGTTATTGGTAACTCTACATTTACAAGAGTGAAAGTATTCCACAGCCCTATTGTTTTCAACAGCTTTTTGGTAGGGTCCAGTAAATTAATCGTAGTCAAAAAAGTTCTTTCTTTGTTCATAGAACTTAAACAATTAATAAAATGACGGTTTTTCTTCAACCAAGTGCTTAAATAAAGTACGCTAGGGTAATTTGAAAACCTCTAAAAAGGTTGGGAGATATTTCCGAGCCCTGTTGATGGTACAATCGGCTTCTTTTTGGCACTTCAGTTAATCTTTATTGTTCGCATTAAAGACAATGACCTCCGTGGTTGTGATTTGGCCCAACATTGAATGCAATCGCAGCAATAAATTTTCTTACTGCTGATTATATTTTCTATTTAAACGGTAAAACACATAGACAGTCGCTAAGAAATGAAAATCAAAACTATGTGCATTTAATATATATAACGACAGCGTGCTAAATTCCCAAACACGAAAAGGAGTGCGTGGTGCAGTCTCCCCTTTAATGCACGACATACCCAAGTACACATGAAATATGCATAAGTAAACTCAGGGCAGCTAAAAGCAGACACAAGAAGAAACAGTTGAATAGTTCAGTTTACTTGGAATGGAAATGCGACACCACAATGCGGAATGGTAAACCTACGACTTCCCGGGTGAATGATATGATTACGGCTTTATAAAGATGTCAACAAAGTTACCAACTATTGGAGGAAGGAGAACACAAACTGCCAATACAAGTCAATACAAGAAAATTAAGTGCAAAATGTAACACACTCTTTGTCCAAGCGACTATGACAACATGCAGTTTATTTTGTTTGCGTAATTACTGGCGAAGGAAAGAATGCAAAACAAAAACGAATTTGCCGGCTGATTCTAATGCGATTTTTCGATTCAAATTACACAAAACCCCTAGAGCTATGGCCATATCCTACCTGTGATCCGTTCCAAAGGGCGCTTGGTAAATAGCTATTTAATGCAAAATTTGCAACAGAAGCAGAGACGGACACTGAGCAGATGCATACGGTTGGGTGTATAGTATATTTTGCACACTATGGTGACAGGTCGCATGTTGGCAGAGGTAGTCGAACTATATTGACGTACATTTCCGCTCGAGTGGAACCAATCTGCTTGAATGCGGTTGACTATCGATTTCGGCGATTGCAATCGTTTTGAATAGAATGTAATCGGTGACTTTTTTCCATTGCATGGTATTGCAATCACACATTGTCGTTCTTTGTTTAGTTGTTCGTCATCAGACAGGGTTGGCAATTTAAGCCAATGTCAGGCGATCAAACAGAAACAACTACGTATACGAATAAGCTGTGGAAGCAGTTTTCTTTGTTTTTTCATTCCTTAGCGACTGTCAATGTTGTTTTATCCTTTTCCATGGGGATATCTATAATAGCACATGTATAATATATTTTTTTATCAAATTGTATACATAGCCTGCAATTTCCTGGAATAGGATAGAGTGCAACAGCAGCGAGGGGTGTGTCTGCATAATAAAAACAACATAAAAGTAAACCGAAGCGACGACGAACCTCAAAATAGGGCAAATGGTTTTCAACTCATTACGAGTGGTGAACGCGACGAGCTATTACTAGAGGATCTCGTAAACAAAGCAATTACGCAACTTTATGGTCATTTAAGGGAGTAACAATATAGGGTCTGGGGTCAGGATAAGGAGTGTTCGATAGGCGTTTTCAAAATGTTAAGGTTCAGATGGAAGATGTACTTTTTCAAATCGTAAACCCGAGAGAGTTGGTAACACTGAGAACTTAAATCATCAAAAACCTGCGGCCAGAAATAATTTTATAAGCAACAAACTTTATTAGAGACATAATCGTATTTGTACTTTTCATATGTGGAACCCACTATGTAGTTAAGTTGGCAATGAGTAAATCCCATATCTACGGTGTGAACGAGCGGGATATGTTTTTGTCTCTCGACTTGATTAACATAACTATATACGTTCCTTATTCATTCATCTGACAGCTTTCTGAGCACAAAAGTCAAACAAAATAATATCAACCAATTTTAGTTTTTGATCAAAAAACTAACAGCCTTATTTATAAACCCACCGTAGAGTCTGCTTAACTTTACACACCCTCTAAAATGCCCTTACGCAGGGAAGAGCGATTTATAAAGATTTTTCGAACTTAAGCAACGTTGCTTTAAGGCTGCGTGGTTAAAACCCGAAAATTTGCGTTTAGAGCCTGCGTAGAGCCTACGTAAATATGTTTTTGCAGCATTGGAAACAAATCATTCATTTCGAATGTTGTGTAAATTTGCGCCAAACGAATTTCGTCTGCAAATGAAATTATAAAATATAATTTCAGATTTGGTGGTGGTTAATAGATTATTGTAGTTTTCCATTGGTTTCACTCGGGGATCCACTCATTCTGAAATCCAATGGAACAAAAAAACTGCTTCTGAAGGAATCCACAAAAGTATTGTTGAAACGCCAAAAAATAATCTACGGCTGCTATAAAAAACATAAATTACACGTGACTGCTTCTTGAGTGGTTTCTGACTTCAAATCGAGAAGCGAAATTCTCTTCTCAGAATCACCAAAAGAGTATTTTTTGTGCCAATGGAACGATTCGATTTTTCGATTCCGGACTCTCCCGGACGCTTCTTTCTGCCTAATGGAAAACGACATAATGATTGCAGATCGATTTTTCAGCAGTCCCTCCAAAGAAATTTCGGAATTTTAGCAGATAATTTGGCTTTTTGTTTGTATTATGTATGATTTTCTTACGAAGCTAATCTGTCAACCACAGCTAAGATCAGTTTCAGTTGCAAAAAGTAATAGATTTCAGTGTTTTCTGTAATAGTTTATCGAAATTCTTACCTATTTAGACACAAACCTCGTTTAGTAAAGTTACCGCGGAAAAATGTTTATAAATCACAATTTCAGGAAAGCCACGTAGAGGCTGCGTAAATTCTTACGCGATGTTTAACTAAACAACATCGTAGAGGCGTCGTAAGAGAATCTAATAAATACGGCTGTAAATGTTCTGCAGTCTTCCTGTGACGTTTCTCTCTGCGTCAATTCAAGTTTATTGCGGGAACCTGAAGTTCAGACTGTGTAACTTCGAAACTGTTTCCATATTTCAATGACTTTGCCATTTGAATCCCATCTGGCGGCGCGGTTAACCATGCCCCGATTGCTATGCAAAGTCAATTCCAATGCAAACCCGTTGCAGTTGTGGTTAAAAATGGAAAGTGCGTATGCGTATAAATTCTCTGGGTTAGATTGAATTTTCTTTATAATACAACAGATTGTCGGCATTATCGCCCAACCCCATGTCATCATTGAGAGTTGTTAACTATTTGAATCTATTTGTATGGGCTGCCGTTTGATTAAAAATGAAAATGGGATTATGTGGGTGAAGAGTGTATCTTCAAGTGATTTATTCACAAAATGGGACAGATATTTCAATTGACCGACTTTTTAGTTGGATAATCTTTTAAATGGGTTAAGTGATTGTTACAACAATGTAACAATATGTTTCTTAAAAGCCTCTGTAAGGAATTTATTTTGATGACATGGGTCTTTGAATCATCGCGAGTATTTGTGGGTGGTGTTTTTTAGACTTCTTTTTTAAGCCTGGACTGTGTTTGGGTTAATAAATTACAATAATTATAGAAATGTCAGTTAAACAAAGTTAAGGGCGATGGAAAAAAGTACATTTACAACTTCCTTCAATGGTTGGACAGCTGGAGCACGCTTTTTATATTCCACAACTCCTGAAGGTAATGAAAAACAATTTTAATTTTAACAATGTGCTGAAATTTCGTAGGCCACAGACACCTGCTAACATTTAGAGAGCTGCTAGGATCTAAGTTTCAGAGTAGAATAGAAGGCAGAAATCCAGATATCACCAAACTACTTTTGCTTCGAAATATGGGAACTGGAATACTGTTGTTTGAATTTTTTAAATGACACTACTTCGCCAAGTAATATTTTTGCTATTAAAAAAGGATTAAAAAATAAATTATTCGGCCCTAGCGAGGCATCCGTCAAAATGGAATATTCTCCGCAGCGCAATCTGTCGGAGCCTCAAATTACAAACGAGTTCGTGGTTTCTGTTTCCGAAAAAAAAACAATTAAATGCGATGAAGTATTGACTTGACGTCCTCGTTTTTGTTGGTACTTGTTTTTTGAATGATCTTGCACTGGAAATTTGTATTTCAGCAATGAATACTAGAAAATGTGTTGCTATATTGTTTTTTATTTTTTTGTTGCCAATCGTAAATAAATTCCGCGACTTATTTTTGTCAATTTTGATGAAAATGTCACTCAAAAACAAACTGAACGCAAAACACTGGAGTGCGTTACATTTGTATGGGAACAATGCTCCGAACAGCTGTTCGGAAGAATATACCTCGATTCAAAAATCCTCCAAATCGTATAAAATCGGAGTTTTCCGTTCCGGCGGATACCTCACTAGGGCCGATCATCTTAGATTAGGCCTTATAAGAGAAGGTTAATCTGGTGAAAGCTACAGCTAAAAATATTAAATAGCTTTTCTTGCAAAAATTTCCCCTCACCAAGGCTTGTTGGATCTCACAAACACAAATATTACTCAACTAAAGTTTACTAAATAATCAACTTCCCTGTTCGTGGCATGCATTGTTTCGTTTGAAATAACTTTTGCTTGTTTTTTTTTATCATCCTCTGCCTGCAAAAATAAAAATGTCTATTAATAAGAACACTGTGTGACATGCGCCACATATGGTACCCTCGACAAGGGGCTCATATTTTTAGCATTTAATATGCCTTTGTTCATGATCACTTCAGCGGCTGGGTGCAACATGATGTTCAACTTGAACAGGCCAGTGTTCTGGTCATTAGCTATGTAGGTATGCATATGCAGTATGGACTCTCCATGGTCTTCGAAGGGAAGCTACACTTTTGAGCGCACTATCGTCTTTAAATGAAGCAGAACGATGTATGAACCATGGCCATGCATTTCTTATGATAGAATTTCTGTCCAGTTACCAGTAAAGAATTGAGTTCTATTTTCAATTCAAAAGTACTCACGATGCAAACAAATCTACCGTGACTAATAGGGCGCATGCCATCAGCTGTGTTTGGAATTTTTGGAGAGCTCTAACCGAACCCCAGTCGGAGATAATGAAATTCGTAAAAACGAGCGCATACTCGTACAGATGAATCAATACGGTCTTTGTGAGCACATGTGCGAAGTGGGTAAATAAAAAAAATAATGTTAAACATTATCCCTCGGTAGAATAAACACTGCGTAAAAGTTATCAACTCGTTACTTCGATTTTGTTTATGCTACCTGTCGTTTACAAGCTAACTTACTTTGCTCATCTTGTTTAATAATACTGACGTTAGGGGCATAACTTTTGGCAACGATTGTTGTTATAAAATTTTAAGTAAAAACCAGCAGTAGCAACAAATCGCCATTGCGGAGTGCAGTCCTTGTATAGATTTTTACTTAGAAATGAATTCACTAAATTATACTGCACAGAGGATAAACATTTTCTTATTTACAAATTATTTCGTAGCCATTTCTTGAACTATTTATACATGGAAATTGGTCTATTGTTATTGGCTAATATCAGAAACCTTTATTTTATATTTTAACTTAAGCTAAGCTCTCCGCGATACTAAGAATCATTTTTAGTGTCCAGGCTAAAAACTCACAATGGCGAAATTTTCAATACAAAATTGCAAATTGTGACCTACAAAATATTTAGTGCGAAGGTTAAGAATGATTATCTATTATTAAGGTCCTCTGTTTTTAGTATTTTATCTTTGGCAGTGTATTACTCACACATTTTGTTGCAAATGAAACATTATGACCACAAAGTCAATAGGCGAACACAATTTTGCCGGCAATCCCCTCTTCAATTCAATCATTGGTGGCCTAGTGTTTATCGTTCGAAAGAAGCCACAAATAAGCGCTGCATCAACTGACGGCGAAACAAAGTGCATGGTTCACTTCACAAAAAACATAAATGTCCTTCCAAGAAACATATACGGAGAAATGACTATCGGACTTAAATTGATTTCACAAGCACTTATAATGAGCAGTCGCTTTAAGTTCCTGTTTTGAAATCAATTTTACGATTGCGAACAGAAGTTATCTTCTCCCGATTTACCACTATTCCTATTTCGCACCCAAAAAAAAAAACACCTCCACAAGCTTTAAATTTATCATTTCATTTGACACAATTTAACGAAAAATAGTCAAAGTTGCAGTATCACAGGACGAAGCTGTCTTAAAGCGTGCATTCAAACGTGAGATAAAAAATATTATTAGTACAGCCTTCCAAGGCTGAATGAAACCGGACTACCCCTGCTATTTGTTGTAACAACGCTGCACCACAGCAAACTAAAAGAAACAAATAAAGCAGACAAAATTATGTCAAATATAAGTAAAAAAAAAAATAGACCTCCTACACAAAGAGAACAACTAATGAAAATTGCACCCCCTCACAGCCAATTTTTATTCCATAAATATTAAAAATAATAATCCATCTAACCAGACTGACCCATAAACCTGAAAGAAATATTTCAAATCATAAATCCCATTAGACTGTGTACATGTACATGGTTCAACCTAAATTTCCAACTGAACCAATTTGGACTGCAGTAATGTTTTAAGGATGCCCCATGGGGTGGTTTGGAAACGGGTTCTTAGTGCATTTATCCCGCAGTCCTGTTGCCAATTGTTTTATTGAAATTACAAATTCCAGTTGTGGTTCTTAAAGATAAATCAAATTTTACCATTGCATCATGACATGCTTTCTTTTCGATGTGCAACCATGTAATTAAATAAATTGATAGACGGAGGTTGGTATGCATACATTTGGAAAATAAGGTGTTGCATCATGTCGGCGGCTTTTCATCCGGAAAACCGTGCTTAACGATGCGAATACAAAGCAAGGAAGGCGGGCTTAATTTCTTTAATAAATCGGACTTCAAACTGAGCTGAACATGTCGTGGGAAAAACGAAATTAATATCAACCAAGGTTGGCAGTGCACGTTACTAGGGTGATGTTAGTTGTATGCTTCGCGTTGGGGTTCGATGCGTTTTTGAGAAATTCTAATTTTTTTTCAAGCAGGTAAGTTATACCTAGAAGCGGTTGAAATATATAGAATGTCCCATAATTCACACAAAATTTGATATACCTGATTTGATGCCAACGGAAAAAGATAGCAATGTGACAGCTGTCAATTTGGGGTTAGTAAAAATGGAGCGCTTTACGAAAGAACAACGCATTTTCATTGTTGAGCAATATTTTTAAAGTAATGAGGGCTTGTCAGCCGCAGTCTGCAATTTTTATACAAAATATGGCCGTCATAGTGATTTAAAGCCATCAACTGTGAAGAAAATAATTGAAAACTCAGGGAGACTGGATCAATAAGTGATCTTAAACACTCAAACGTTCAACAGAAAACCTCGAAGCAGTTCGCGAGAGTATTGCTGACAGTCCAGGAACATCAATTCGACTGGTCAGGCATTGTAACAATTAATTGTGTTCGTTATCGTGACATGTTAACCTAGTTTTTAGTGCCTAAATTGCAAGATATGGATGTGACCAACGCGTGGTTTCAACAAGACGGTGCCACATGCCATACAGCCAGAGAAACAATTCAATAACTGCATGCGTCGTTTCCTAATCGTGTAATAGGCCGTTTTTGAGATTAGAATTGGCCATCCAGATATTGCGAATTAACGCCATTGGGCCTTTTTCTTTGCGGTTTTTAGAAGTCAAAAGACTATACAAACAAACCCACAACCACCAACGTCTTAAAAGAGGAAATTGGGAGCTGTATTAATAAAATCCAGCCACATTTATGCGAAACGGTCATAGAAAATTTCAATGAAAGAGTACACGTACTTGCCAGCAAAGCTGTGGTGGCCATTTATCCGATGTGCTCTTCCATGCATAACCCCAATCTGTATTCTCTATGAAACAATAAAAAATTCAAGCTTTCTAATTAAAAATCTGTGTTTTCTATCAAAATCACACTTCGGGTAAATTATGGGACATCCTTTATTATGTATCGATGCAAAGTAATGGACGTTGGTAAGTCAACTGAATTGTTTAAAAGACGCGCTTAAACAAAGACTGAGGTCCGTAGATTTTCAGATTTTCCAAAACTAGCAACTCATTCGGAAAGCACAAGTTTGAGAGTTCTAAGCAAATCTATAAATACGATGAAATTGTTGGGAGTTAGATTTAGATCAAAGTTTATTTGAAATGTCTCCTAAGATTTTTAATTGCCACGCCTATTTTTTGGGAACATTTTGTTCCAAAATTAATTTTTTCCGACTTTTTACTGCTCAAATATTTCTTAGTTCAAAATAGATACCTAAGAGAAACAAAAGGTCCTCAGACATTTTAAGCTACCACTCAGCTTTATGATTCCTCAAGAAGGCAGACCGAAATGTGACTCGATTCACTTTATTTTAACCAGTAGGAAAATATCAGCAACGATTGCCTTCGTGAATGGTTCCCCGCCAAAAAAAATGCGATGTCCACCAGGTAAATGTAACAGCGACAATTTTTTTCTGAAAAAAACGCCGGTAGCTCATGAGACACCTAGGAGTGAATTACTATATCCCTGATCGGGTACTACGTGACTGAATTTGTTGTTGTTTTGCATGTTTCATCCACAAAATTCAGTGACGTATTGCTCGCTCACGGGTGCGGTAATTCGACCCCTGAGTTTTAAAGTTTTTTTTTTTGTTTTAGCGAGGACCTAGCTGCATTTTAAATACCCATACACCCCTTGCAAATCAAGTTCTTTCCAAGAGTCCTTTAAAACTAAATATTGCCAAATGATAAATATTCACAAGTGGTCATTAGTAAAACAATTATCTAGATACGCGTACAATTAAATTCAAATTTCTACTCATTTGTGAGAACTTTAAGAGCTTGACTCTACTTAGCGCCTGCATCATTAATTACTTCAAACATCATAGGGTTAGTTTTTCCGTGCTAATAGCATGCGGAGACTGTTTTGCCACACAATGGGAGTTCCGTTCGTTAGAACAAACACAAACATGCACATTTACATAAATTCATTTTGCATGATGTACAATGCACGTATATTGTTAAGAGTGAGTAACGATGGCTTTTAACGGTATAATATCCCTGAAACAAAGAACGCAATCTCTCAAACTGCAAAGCATTAATCAACAATGTCCAGTAGAGATTTTTTTAGCTTTCTTTGCGATATTCTGACATTAGTCTTCCAACTGCTGTCTCGGGCAGTAACTGCTGCTTTGGCCGTAAAAGAAAAGTATACGTATGTGTATAGCGAACATTATGTATCCTTGAAATACTCGCTCAATATGAAAGAAACGGCAACTGGGGTTTTTCCCCCGCTCAGCTATGTTGTACTTGTGTATGTAGTACGAAAGTGCACCATAAAAATGCATGTACCTACTGCTCGAAAGGCGGCAAAACTAACACGACAACGGCACTTCCATAAAGACGGGAGGTGTCCGCGACCGAATGCATAAAAACGAGGTCATCAATTCGTAATTTAACTTTCATTGACACTTATGCTTTCTCTGGGATACCCAGTACAGTGAGGAGGGAAAGGAGTCAGTGGTGGTGTTCGTGCATATCCGGTTGACAGTTCAGTTGGTAATAATAAAGTTGACAGGGTTAAGAATCGGCAAAGTCGTGTTGGTTTTTTTATTTCTTTCTGTTGCCCGCATAAAACTCGTGGTAAGCTAACATTGCTTAGTTTTGGCGTGGGACTTTGGTGGAATGTTGCAGCTGTTAGGAAGAGTCTTTGGGCCTTACTAACAATCATTTTTAACCTTCACACTAAATATTTTCTAGGTCACAATAGACAAAATTTTTATGGAAATTTTCGCCATTGTGAGTTGGAAAAATTTAGCGTGAACACTAAAAATGATTATATATAGCATCTGTTGTCTAAAATTTGGAAGTTATCATTTTCATTGAACAGCTCGTCGGTTTTACCGTCAACTGCCCGCTACTCCGGTTTACTTTCTGACGATCTTTTTCGAGTTAATTCCGGCGAAGTCCTTTTTTTAACCAAAAGACAACAGCATTTTTTTCACAGAATCTTTTACAGAAAATTTTAACAAAACTTCTTCCATCTTTTTGTCCTTTATACATTGCTATTGACACTGGCGGTCTTACATCCGCCGGTGTTTGGAAGGTGTATTCGGAGGTTTTCGAGTCAGGGGCTGTGGCACCTTCAAACTCCAAACCCACTTAAACGGTATACCTTGAGAAACAAAAACATTTTTAAAGGTATATTTGGTATATGGATCAATATTGCCTACAGCAAGCAATTTTAAAAATGTAGGTGGTATCAGACAAAGAGGGCGTGTCACCAAAACCACCTTAAAAGAGCGACGCTTACAGGGCACTCATTCCGTAATTTTTCAGACGATTATCGTCGAAACGATAGACCCCAAAAGTAGCAACTTGTTGCCAAAATTACGAGTTTGAGACCTTATTCCAGTTCATTTCCCACAAATGTAATGAACGCTGACGATAGTGAAACAAATCCGGGCAGAATATAACTTCCTATGGTCATCATAGTCTCAAAAACGATATCGTCCCGACGATTATTGTTATACGGAATTTGCCCCCTGGCCATATAGAAATCAAAATAAAAAACAAATACTTTTGCATGGTCCTAGTGGATAGAAAACCTCCCTTACCGCGGGACTACATTATAAGAAATTCTTGGAATATCCAGTTCGATCGGATTCCTGACCACAGCAGTATTTTCCAAGACAGGGTGCTGGGAATGGAAACAGTAAAGAAGACTCGTTAGATTAGGTTTATTGGCTTATTCCCAGAGGTCCACCCCAGACTGCAGCGCCACATAAGTCAGTTGCGCGTTCACCTAGAGCGCAAATAATATTCCATCAACCTCTGTTAGCCATTTCCTCAATTTCCCCTCAGCATGCTTTTTAAAAAGAAACCCCATATACGTCACTGTTATTTATTGCAAATTTTCCATCTCGTCAATTAGTTTGTTTTTGAGCACCAACTAGAAACAAAATCATGTCTTATCTAGCAATATTAACAATAGATAACCAAATCACGCATAGTTATCAATATCAATAAAAACGAAACACCAACATCCACGGATGTTTATCGATGGATTAGCACCGACGCATTAGATATATCCACACACTCATAAGTTGTGATAATTTGTCGCACTCTTCCGCAGTCATGTTCTTTGTCAAACACTTGACACACTCATCTGTGTTTGTCACAACTCCGTCTTGAACATTCGTTACGCACGTGTCATTGCATTCGGTTGGTAGGTGGCTTTTCAACCCATCTAGCGTGCAAAACCGCACAAATCATTGACAGCGACAGTTGATGTTCTAACAGCGGCAATGATGCAATTCTGCCGAGTGTCAGATTGATGCGGTTGAGGTTGGCGTACACCACAAATTGGTTTGTTATTCAACGGGGACATCTTTATAGTCATAACGTAAGAAAATACGTCAAAACTGAATATCCCCTTTTATTACATTATACAACTTAGCTGGGCTATATGCCCAGTGCCCACCTCTGTTTGCGGTGTCGCCGCCTGTTGTCTTCGACGATGTCGGCTATCATTTATGCAATTTCCTGCTTGATGACCATAAAGCAGTCCTTGAATTTTTCCAGTTTTAGAATACACAAGTGGGCCGGGCCATGTTGTACACTAATTCACAGAAAGTAGGTCTCTGCCTCTGGGAGGATTTATAGGTAGTTTTGAGGTAGGTATGTATATATATATTTGTTGGCTTCGTAAAGGAAATATTTTTATTACAACCGAACGAAATTTCTGATTGAGAACAGAACTTAACCTCTTTATTTTTTTAATAGAAATTTTGTTCGTTTGTCAAGCAACAGCTTGTGAGGAAGACCTGAAAGAAGGCCTTACAATGGGAGTACTGAGTTTGTGGTTCAAACAAATTGAATAGAAGTTGTAGACCTAAAAGATAATTTATATGGCAAAAAAAAATTGTCCTTGTTGGATTTCTTTCTTTTATTTCACGCCTACGGCAACCACTCTTTGTTGTTATCAAGTGATCTATATTCGTCGAGTGCCTTTTTTCTATCTTCTATCCCATCTTTCATTTTCCATCTTATATCTCCAACCTTAAGTCTTCTATCTTCAATTAAAAATTAAAAATCTTTAATCCTAAGTTTTTTTTATTTTCTATCCTCCATCTTTTATATTATATTTTTGATCTTCAATTTTAAATCTTCTATCTTCAATTTTCAATATTCTTTCTTGAATTTTTAATTAATTTTTAATCTTAAATTTCAATCTGCAATTTTCAATCTTTAATCGTATATCTTCTTTCTCTATCTTTTATCTTCTATCTTCAATTTTCAATGCTGAATCTCTAGTTTTCCATCTTTCATCATATATATTCGACCTTCTATCTTGTTTCTTTCTTCTTTTATATTCTATCTTCAATTTTTAATCTTCAATCTTCAATTTTCAATCTTCTGTCTTCCATATTTGATCGTCTATCTTAAACTTTTAGTCTTCCATCTCCAACTTTTTATCCTCAATCTTCAGCTCAGTCTTCTGTCTTCAATTTTCATTCTACAATGTTTTATCTAATTCTATCTTTCCTTCGATCTTCTATTGTGAAAGGCTTGTAACTCCAAGGCATTTATAAAGACCGCTATAGAAGTTTTCTAGCTTTATAGATTCAAGTTGATACCTTGATCAATTCACATCTGTACGTCTACCTTCTGTGAAAGAGGTTATAACTCAAAACGCGTATTTTTGAAACGTTTCCAGTGGTCTACCGATGTTTTATTTTGCAAGTAGTGGGCTTGTATATGAGACTTTTCGTAAACCAGAATATATATTCTATCTTTTAAAAATTTTCACGTAGAGAAGCGTTAAAATCAGCTCGTGTAAAAGACTTAAATATGTATTTGCAACCGCAACAAATTATAATTTCGAGTACTTTCGCTAGAGGTATACTTCCAAAAAACAATTCACAACGACCTCAAATGCGTTATCGACTCGATTTCCCCCAAACGGAAGTAGGTCCATGTTCATCATACCAATGACCGCAGGAAAATTCCTTCCAACTAATTGTAAATAACTTCTACCGAACTGATACGATATTCGAATTCCACGTTTGTTGAGAATTTCCTTTCTTATTGTCTGCACTGCACCTGAACATGACTGCATCACAAGCGAATGGCAATGGCGTGAGGTGAGTCAAGAAATTCCAGATAATTTCAGCAACGTAATGAGAACAGCTACAGCACTGTCTCGACGACGTGTATAGGGCATAGTCCTTAGGTGAGCTCGTAGCAAAAGCATAATCGTAATCGAATAAATAATGGAAAATATTTTTTTTGTACGAGTATGTGTCCAGTGTCCATGTTTATTCATGTTGAGAGAAACGACCAACAAGTGTTAGCGACCAGAGACCATAGTGTTGATAAAACCAGCCCGCAACCTGACAGTCCTTGTGGCCAGGTAGCTAGCGTTGTAGGTAGGTATATCTGGGTGTATATCTTCAAAGTGCACCTGTCGTTTTTAGATTCCTTTTCTTGCTCGGATAGTTTTTTTGTTTCATTTCTTTCTTACGCGAGTACATAATTCGTTTTTGCTTTTATTTTGCTTTCAGTGAAAATATCAAATGATTTCCAACAACGGTGGGCAGAAGACGACCGCAAGGCGGCACAAGGCTATCTGGTCGCCGTTGTCGGACTAGGTGGCTAGTGCCAGATACTTTGCAGTTTGTTTACCTCCAGCAGACGTGAGACTCGTTCGACTTCTATCCCGCTTAGCACATTTTTATTTCGAAAACGATTCTTCTCCTTAACTAGCTATACGACCACAAAAAAATCTGTTTTTCATCAGAGATTACGGTTGATAAGCCGCCAAAGATATTTACGATAAGTTTACTGCGATTAAACAAAATTTCAGCTAATTTTGCACTGTACACGTGTTTGGCTGTGTACTGACGCAGCCAGCGACTTCAATTTCGATTTTGTGGTGCTACAATTGAAGGAAGAAATTTAATTCCCACGAGATTTTTGGAATCGCTGAAATAATTAAGTGTCTGGCGTGTATTTTTAGAACTTAAATATATATATATATTTTTTGTTCGTTTGAAGGAGAAAAGAAAATTGTTGCCATTAAATCATTAGACGGACGTTAGAGCTCGAAACAAACATCCGACGTGTTTATGTAGATCATTTGTATTTTATGACATGTAGGTGTAGAGTTAATGGAATTTATTTAAACGAAATTCCAAAGGGACGTGAATTTTTATTCGAATTGTTGGAGTTTTTCTTTTCTATGCTCTCGTTTGAAACTGAGAAGTAGGTGACGATTTATGCAGGTGCGCATGTCATCCATTGCTCGATGAATTAAATTTGACTAATGGATCCGTAGATCAAAAGGAATTGAGCTTGAAGCACTTTAAAATAGACACCTGAGTCTAATTAGATTACCAAAAAGAAATCGTCTTCATGCTCGTTGTTGAGAGGAAAGGGATATCTTGGAACGCTACAGGTGCAGACCGTTCGCTGTGGGCAGGGTAAATCTGCAGCAAGAATTTAGTTTGGAAGGAATACTTTTCCGTGCGATTTAAAGGCGTTGACACAAGATGGGAATAGAAGGCACCAAAGCAAATGTAATAAGGGATGATTTAGAAGTAAGGTAGAAAATTTTAGCTTTTCAGCCATGTTTCCTGAATAAATGATTCTTCGATGTAGAAGTAGATCGCAAGATTTAAAATTTCATCGGTGAAAAGTGCTGTGTTAATAAGTTCAAAAGGACGTCGTTTTTCTAATTGAATTAAACGCAGTTTAAACCAAAGTTAGTTTCTGAACCAAAATATTAATTTCACTCGCGAAGAATTTTCAAAATCAACACAATTTCCTCGGGAGACTTTTCTCTTGCCTAAAATTGCTACAATGACGCAAGTTTTCCAGTGTGTCGCCGCATTTCCAGGCCACTTAAATGACACAAGAGTGTCTCTGAACACCCTCTTAAAGTAGGGCCCAGATTTCACATAGATTTGTTAACTTCTACCGATTTGATTTTAAAAGTAAGTTCCTTTATAGGACTTATTTTTTGATCAAAGCGGTTGATCTGCAGTCAGTTGCAGTTCTCAGTTTTGAGTTTAATAGAGAGTTATAGCTCCATCTGATGGGTGAGATTGAGCTGTGGTTTACCATAGAAAAAATTTAACCATCTATGGATTTTACTCATTTAACGAGATTCCACTCCAATCCGAGTTCCCCAACTGATCCCACTCGGGCCGTTTTAAACCATACGTAGTTCTTTCTAATATCACCACCAATCGTCACACCGGGATGATTTACTTCGCAAATTTTTGCTGTTTCTCTGTTAAAAAATTTCCACCATTAGTGGAACAATTGGAAATTTCAGTAAAATTGACTTCATTTAATTTAAAAATCTCGTTTGCTATATACGTACATATTCCTATTTTAAACAAACAATTTTTTTTTTTCATAATTTGCCATAATTTGTGGAGCCCCTTTCAGACTGCACTGTGCGTCTTTTCCCTTAGTATACTCAACTCTGTTAATACATTGTTTAATCCGGTTTCACTGAGGCTGCTGCTTCCATACTTAAGAAGACTACGTCAATCTCTCTTTCTCTCAAGTATATCTCTATCTGTGATGCTGCTATACTTTTGTGAAACTATTTGAGATTGGCTTGGAGCATGGCGTCAAGCGTGTGTGGAAAAAAGCCTCTTTTCGTGTTATACTTGTTTGTTTTTGTTTTGTTATATTTGGGAATGGAGGCCAAGCGTTTACTTAGTATTGATGTACAAAACTTGGCAACAACACAGTTGGAGCACAGTCACTTCGCCAGTTCTCTTTGTATAAATGTATGGGTATGGCGTATGGGTATAACGAAAAAGAAAACAGGAAGTCGGGAGATAGGTTCAAATGAGGAATGCCGGTGTTTAGGACCCTGTCAGTGCCAACTGCTATTTGTATTCCTCCTTGCTCTTTTGTGGCTCCTTGTGTCGGTCGCATTTGTTTTCTTTAAATATTTTTCCTTTTTTTTGTTTAATTCATTAAAATTTCTTGGAACGATTTACACAACTGCGATTGTGGTAGTTCTGTGTATGAGGGCACAGGTATGTTATTTATCAGTTTGTGTGACTACAATGATAGACTTTAAGCCCCGATAAGAAGCGGTGTAGGAGGAATAACAGTAGAAGGTGGTGAAAAGGTACGAACAACACAATGAACTTGGTCGCGGGTTGACTCACATATTCATTACTGCAGTCAGTGAGTTATGAGTTTGCTTTTAATGAATTGAACGCGTGTATGTTTACGGTATGCTAATGTCGCGATATGTTTTTAATTAGATAAACACTAAAGCAATATGAGTTTGATAGCTTGATGGGAAATACATTCGAAGGGGAAAACTCGCTCTACGTTAGGTTTTGCTTGGGTTTCTATTTTAAGGAGTTTCAGAAAGGGAGTGGCCTTTATTAAGTCTAATTAGCATGCTATTAACTCAATACAACCGTATTTGGGTTCATTTGTAGAAAAGGAAAGCTAGGTAGACATGTACTTTCACTTGTCACTTTCGGTTCTTATCATGTTAGCATGCACATGATAAGCTGACTGATTTATATTATTTGGCTAGAGAACTGCATTTGGAATAGATTAACTAATTTGACAACCGAAATAGACATTCGGAGGTGAATTATGGTTTGTGGGTCTCGTCATGATTGTTAGCGACATTTTATGAGTATTTTATTAGCACATACCAACACGGAGTTGCAGAAAACATAAAAACATGGGGTTCGTTTGTTGAATTTGATTTCGTTTCGAGGACTGTGGTTTGTTGGTGTACTGACATTTGACAGTTTTATTAGTTTTCATTCTCAATGAAATGACTTCCGGTTGGTCAAGTTTGGCACAGAATAGGCAAAACTTAACTGAAAAATATTGTAACAGCCTCGTGTACCAGCTTATTTTAAATGGGCGAATTCAAAAACATATCACCTGAACCTAAAAGCTAGTTAGGGCGGAAACGTCACTTTTTATACATATATTATACAACTTGTCAACTTAGTACTCAGTCACGAAATTCCTGAAGAGATTTGTGAGCAGCTATCTTTCCATAAACGTCAACTGAGAAAATTATTAGGTCTGTTCCTTCAATTTTAAATCTTACGAATTTTTACTAATTCTTACGAATCTTTACTCAATGCCGTTGCCTAACTCGAAAAGTTTGTAAAAGAGAGCGTCATCGAGAGAATCTTACGAATTTTTTAGTTCAGTCATCCTACAATTAACAGCTGATTAAAAATTTTCTGTCCTATTTGACATATGAGTGCGTTTGTTTTATTTTCCTGTGTATGAAAATGGTAGCAACAGGTTAAAAATAAAATTGAATGTTGTCCTACAGACTTTTCCTCGCTGCAAGAAATGACACTTTTTCCATGCCTGTAGTTTAATTAACTCTTTCAAATACTCGGATTCATCAGAAAGAATCTCGATTCCGAATCACTTTCATCGCTAGATGAATCAACTAACATTGTTAATAAATACAAATTAGTCAACTCTTCTAGTGTAGCAGACATTTTAACGACTTTTCGTACCAATTTTAAATTTTTGAATGGTGTATCTGCCATTTTAATAGATTACTACAAAAGCGTTCCCTAACTTCTTTGTAGGTGTCTCTCTCTAATAGAGAATTTATCCCCAACACTGCCATTTTGACAGTCTTTTTCATTCTTACTACAAAAGTAAAGGAACAAACCTATTATGTGATCAATCAAATACAAATTGAAACACATCAAGCTATTGACTTAACTTACCTAATAAACAATATTCTTAAACGTCCCCCGTATGTTTTTTCTTGGTAGGTATGTTTGAACACGTCTTTTTATGTGGCTGCTGTCATTTTAGGAGACGGCTCGTCAAGAAGAAAGGAGTAAACTTACTGTAGCGGGAATTATACTTTTAAAATATTCGTATGAGTTCAGCTCAATCGTAAAATAATTCCCATAAAAAAAAGCTACGAACTTGTGAGTAGGACATTTTTCATGTCTTCTTTTTTTTGTATCATGGGCTTACAAAAGAGAAGTTTTTTTAGCCCAACTTGTCTTTGGCAGCACTCATTTAATATCAAGATTTTCAGATTTTGCTCAGATTTCAGATTTTTCGTGTCCAATGGCATATAAAACGAGATTTTTCTACCCTTACATTTGTGGTGGTGCGTGTTTTAAAAGTCAGCTGTTCTTAAATTGTAATTTGTGTTTTTAAAAATCTATTCAATTTATGTTGCAATTGCAATATACATTGCATCTCTATTTTTCACAGACTTGTCATCTAAAAATGTAAGTAGGTACCTACGTAATAATACACTTTTAAGTTTAACAAATAATATTTTGTTGTTAGTGTAAGTATAGGTGTAAATCTCGCCAAAAAGTCGAGATTCGCAAAATTGCTCTGAATTTTTTTTTTTTTTTTGCCAAAGGAACATAAAATCTGAGAGCCAGCTAATTTCGACAGCATAGATCTGAAAAAAATGTCTTTCTGCCCCAATGGAAAAGGACAATAGACATTTGTAAAAGTTTATAGAAAAACACTTTTTGTAAATGCCACAAGTTTGTGAATAGTCACAAAAAAAAAAAAAAACAAATTCACAAAAACCAGACTGCATTCCTAATAAAAATGTTTTACCTATAAACAGTGACCATTTTTTTAATTCAGCAAGACCAAAATAATAGACGAACCCACATAATTCTTAAACATTTTCAAGTCAAATTCATAAATATTTTTTATCACAAACTTTATTTCAACCTTCTTTTAACTGCGAGTACAAATACACAATAATAATTGAATTTCATGTAGGTATGTAGGACTGTAGGTATGCCTGACATTTTCAGCAGAAATTTGAAGTCATATCCACTGATCAATTGGAATACCCCACTGTATAGCCAACTGGCATTGTAATAGTCTCCTTGTTTGAGCTCAAAGGTAAACCAGTCGTTACCTTAGTTCATAAATCTTCAATTCATGTTTGCACTCCCAAGTGCCAATCAATACCGTGAACAACCGAATCTCAATATTGTACAAATTTCCCTGTGCCATCAAAAGGTTAGAAAAAAAACTTACCAATTGCAGAAAACATGTTGACAGCAAAAGGTGTCGCCTGGTACAAGATCCCATGACATAATTATTCCATTGGTTTGTTTAGAGATGAGTTGGTTCCACTGCAGATTAGTGGTCGATGACAGACGTTGTTTTTGTTGCTGTTGAGGTTAACCACCACCAGTTCAATACCAGTCGAACTAGTTTCTTGCGATGTAAATAACAGTGTAACAGACTTTTGATCCGAATTTAACTCTTAGCACTCTCCGAAGCCCGAACCTGCACCAATTTGAAAGAAATTGCTTTTATTTTACTTTGCCTCTTCTGCTTTTTCTTGTGCTCAACTGAAATTCGTTGGCTATTGCTTCCTTTATTGGATTTTATTGCCCTTTTTATGCTTATTCTTACCCGAAATGAATCACAAAATTCGCGCACACAAAGCACACACTCGACAAAAACTGCGATGATGATGACAAAAAGAATAGTTGATTACATAAAACGAGCACTTTTCGGTTATTTATATCTGTGCGATTTCAATGAAAAGAACTGAATCAAACGGGGAAGGGTGGGCCAAAGAAAGCAAACAAACACTTTTTTTCGTTCACAGGTTAGAGCACTTAACTAGCTATCTCCACCGAAGGAACTCTTTTTTTTTTTTTTTTTTTTAAGAACACACTTGGTGACACTTGAACTAGGGTTTTGCTTTTCTCAAAACAAGGAAATTTCTTTTTACCTGAAGAAATGACAAGTTATGATAAGATTTACTATAAAATAGAAAACTACTTTGAACCTCGACTGTAACGTACAAGGAATCGAAACACGACGAAGACACGGACGATGAATAGCGACACGCTGACCACTCACAATGGCAGCAATTCGAATAATGCCGTTCGTGTTCGATTTCGACTCGACGTTTCGTCGGCTTCGTCTCGTCGTTTCGTTTTTTGAATACCTATAAAAACCGATTGTAAAGATGCAGTTTTATTAAAAGGAGAACACGGTATATGAGAACTTGGCGATGGAATGAAATAGAACTAAAGAGTGAAATGGAGTTTACATTTTTTTTTTTGAAAGCTGACACTTGTTGAGTGGAATGAGGAGAGAAGAGTGATGTCATATTTACAATCTGCAATTTGAGTTGGAGGGAGATGAGTGTAGTGGTTGGTTTGTTTTATTTACATTTCACAGCGGCACTGCTCCAATCCGGCGACGGCGAACCACTTTATGCGGTTTATTTTGTTGAGTGAAACGGTTCGTTTTGGGGCGATTGGCTTTGGCATTAGAGATGTTGTAATCAGTGTTGCCACTAAAATAAAATGAATCCGGTCAAATCTGACCGAATGACCGATTTTTATTTTTTTAAATTCGGTCAGAAAATCCGGTCAAAAGATAAAAAAAGATTTTTTGACCAGAATTCCGGTCAAAAATGGAATAAATAAATAATAAATAAATGAAAAGCTTTGCATCACAATGTTTTGCAGAAAAAGGAACTTTCCACTCCACTTCGGCGTTTGAAACTCGTAAAACCAACACCGAAATTGCAAAATATGCTAAATCGTCTTCACTTCGGTCTTGTTTGAATGCACACACCCAGTCACAGTTGGTGGGAGTATTCAAATAAGACTGGTTTCTGTATGAAATTGTGAGTGTTTTCATTAAGTATGGCCAAGTATTATTCAAAGTTTAGAAATCTATCCTTTATCTAGTCATAGAACAATATTATTTTTCCGGTCAAAAAAGGTTTTTCCGGTTAAAAAATTTTTTCGTTCCGGTTAGAAATCGGTTAGACCGGATTTCAAAATTTTCTCCGGTCAGAGTGAAGAGATTTCGGTCAGATATGACCGGAATCCGGTCAGAATGGCAACACTGGTTGTAATAGGTGGAGAGAACGCCATGTTGCATAAATGGAAACGGTTATAGTTTGAATTAACTATAGTTGATTACAAAAAACGAGCACTTTTCGGTTATTTATTTCTGTTCGATTTCAATAAAAAGAACTGAATCAAACAGGGAAGGGTGGGCAAAAGAAGCCAAACAAACACTTTTTTCGTTTACAGGTTACAGCACTAACTAGGTATCTCCACCGAAAAAACTCTTTTTATACCCTCCAGAGGAAGGTATATTCACTTTGCCCATACATTTGTAACGCCAAGAAGGAGTCACCGGAGACCTCATAAAGTATATATATTATGAATCAGGATCACATTCTGAATCGATTTAGCCATGTCCGTCTGTCTGTCTGTCTGTCTGTTGAAAGCACGATAGCGCCCAAAGTAATTGACGTAGGTGAATGAAATTTGGTGAGAGAACTTCTTTTTATCGTCGTTAGGTTGGTATTGAAAACCTGCTATGTCGGTCAAGTAGTTCTGGTACCTCCCTCACAAAACCAATTTTGCATGACTTGTATGCAGTGGAGGGTATCAAAGCATCGGCCAGGCCGATGATAACACTTTTACTTGTTTTTTTTAAAGAAGTTGGTAACACTTCGACTATTCACTACTAAAGTAAACTCGTTTAGGTTTTTAACCTATACTGTAATTTTGAATTGATTTCACCCGGGGAGTCAGTCATTCTGAAATCCATTGGAACGAAAAAATTGCTTCTGGTTGACTCCACTCATGTAATGGAGAAATGTCACACTAGAAATAGTCAAAATCACTAGAAGAGTATTTTTTGTGTGAATGGAAAGGTTTTGAGAAGTAATTTTTCGATTCTAGACCTTTCCGGATGCTTCTTTTTGCCCAACGCAAAACATAAAACGTCAATCGCAAATGTTCGCAATTCGGACTGGATTTCTACTTGCTATGGGGACTATGATTATAATAGAAAAGGCAAACGAACGGTGTAAGGCAACATGTACCTACTACTTTAGGTAAGGTTAGGTGAGCTGGCTGTGATACCACATGAATTAGGGGAAAAGGAGGGGGGGGGGGGTCTAGAAGGCCAGAGTATTAAACTAGACCGGACATACGTGGGTTTGTTTTTGCTGCCTAAAAATTTTGTGATTTGTGTCGGCTACTCCTGCGTCCCGGGAATCAGGGTGGTCCTTATCCTTGGATCGGGGTAGGGGTACCGAAGCAGTCTGCCCCTTGCGAACCTCGGACGCCCCATTGCAAAGAGAAGACTGGGGATGGCTAAATTGGACGATATGTCTTCGAATAAACGACGCGAGACCGCAACAGTGTGCCCCACGCTTATTATCCTCCGACATCTCGTCCGAAGTGACGTATTCCGTTACGTCTATCTTTGGTTTGTAAATCGGCCCTTTCATTTAATAGGCGGGTGATAACCGTAACGGTTGGACCCTCGCTAGTATTCTCTGCTAGCTAATCGGATAAAGCAGATAAGGCGGGGTGTGGTGATTGAAACAATCAGTCTGTTTACTGCGCAAATTGGTCAAAAGGTAAGTCTGACCGAGTGACGGGTTGTTTCGGATAGAACGAAGGCTTACCGAAGCAGTTCCCACCTCGATTGCAATATCTACAAACAGCTGATGACACCAACTTCTGAAAGTATTGAAAAGATTATTGCAGTCATTTGGTCTTAGTAATGTATTTGCTGATGCAGCGTGTGTCTGTGAGAGACAAGTCACTGAGATCTACGAAGAAGTATTTTCCTAAGATAGTTTTTCGTAAGAGCTGGGCAGGTGCACAGAAAATGAAGAACGGTTTCTTCTTCCTCCTCATCCATCCAGCTCCTACAGAAATCATTGTAGGGTGCTCCTAATCTACTACTTTAGTTTATATCGAAAATGTAACTAAAATATGTATGTCTATCGCCGTTCTGAGTTTTCAAAAAGAAAATGGATACTAAAAACGGTTATTATCTTGGTACATTCTGCTATTATAAAATTAATCATTTTTTGTTCGGGGTTTATCTGATAATTTTACACATTTCTTGAATGAGGTTTTACTTTTAATTTGTGGATATGTCCTCCTTGTTTGGAGGTTCTAGTACGCTCTGGGTCCCAGCACCGGCTAGCCGCCATAGTAACGGCTTCTTCAGACTGCACTATTGAGTCACACTCTAGCTTGAACTATCGAGATTTCAATAAATTGTTTGACCGTCCTTTCCTAACTCTACTTACCTCACCAGTCAGACATTGCTTTTTGGCTGAAATTTTTAAATAAAAGTCCACACAAAAAGCGGTTTTTTTTCTAATTTTTATTCACTTCTTTCTTTCGATTTTTTCGCTATAAAACACATTTTGGGAGACATTAATTTTTTTTTATTGTTAAATATTCTTTGTTCCTTTTTTTTATGTCGGTTTTGCAATCATTTACAATTTAGTTTTCAACTATTATTTCAAAATTATTTCCTAGATTAAAACAAAACTAATATTAATTATTTAAAAAAATAGTTAATAAGAAAAAACCTACGAAAAGTTTAAAAAGCCGCTCTTGGGAGCGGCTTTCAGCTTCATGGTTCGTCGAATCGTTTCCTTAAATTTCGTTATTAATATTCTTGTTTAATAATAATAGTTTATTATTTTTGTATCTAACATTTATATATATTTGTTTAATTAGATTTCTGGTTTTAATAATAATAATATACTATTTACAAAAAATAAATGATTTTCTTATTCAGTTAGTTGTTTAATTTGTTTTCTTTAATTTATTGGCTTTTAAAAGAATATATATAATAATAGTGTTACAATGGAAAAGGAAAACATAATGAAAATGGGAAAAGTAAATTGATAAGTATGAAGAAAATAATAGTATGTAATAATTTACAACATTGATTAAAGAAGAAAATAACAAATTCCGGGGATGCTTACTTGTCGCAAGGTTGGGAGAATTTCGTATTGCTTTTTAAATGCAGAGATACGTAAATGAATAACATTGTAAATGGAGTTGAGTCTTGAGGATTTTCGTTCTATTACAATTTTCTTTAATGATCATGAATGTAATTTAAAATTTTCTGAAATGAAAAACGTGGATTTCGTAGAACGAATATATGTTTATAATTGCAATCGCATCGTGCATTAACAGAATAAATGTTCACAGAAGAAAACTGTTTAACAAAATATTGAGCAAATTTTACTTAATCTTATAGATTTCTATGTTACGAAAAGTTTACATTGTTTTCATTTGACATTTGAGAATTTACCGGAGTTGTCTCTGTTAACTAATAGTGGTAAAAGAGAACGGGGAACGGATAAACTTGGAATCGTTTAATAATACTAATAAAGAAAAAAACTGCTACCCGAAAGGGGTTACTCAGAAAATAAAATTTTGGCACAGAATGGTCGCAGAGTGGAATTTTAGGAAAGCATGGAAATGGCTTATGCACATTTTTATGGCCAGGGGGGTGATAAAATGTCCTAAAATATGTGTGTACTGTGTAGTTCTTTGCGCTCATTTATTTCTTAAGGAAATGTTTTCTCAAATTCAGACTGATAGGTGTAAGATATTTCTCCAAACACGATGAGAGAATAAAATGGATTCTTAAATGAGAGCACCGAGTATTGCTTGCAATGGTATTGAGACATATACGACAGAATCAATTCAATTCGAGAATTAGTTATACCACATGACAGTGTTAACTCAATAGTGTTTGTAGAGATAGAAATACGTTTTTGGTTTGACGAGTAATTTCGATTCGGGCCTGGCTAATGCATATATAAAATTTCACAATTGAGAATCTAGTCTGGACAGCAAAATTTGTGATCAGTACCATGCAATGGGTATTATTATTTTAGAAAGAGCGGTGATTTTCGCAAATTAAGTAACGTATGACTAAGTCAATAAGTTCCGCTGCAAAAACTTCGCGATCATTACCACCATTTTCAGTGCTCAGTTGCAAACGTAATAAGTTAAAGGCGTCGTTTAAAAATGATTTTTAAAAAGTCCTTAATCTTCATCAGCGAAAGGCGAAAAGCAACAGTCAAATATAAATTGTTATCCATATTGTTGGTATTCGCTTATTGGTTGGTCGCCACATGTTTTCTAACTTACTCGTCAAGGAACAACGAACAAATGTAAAAACCCAAACACAATAAATGTGTAAGTCAAACTGTACATAAAACTGTTCAAGAAGAGACCCTCACCTTTCTACAACTTTGTTTACCTAGCGCTGATAAATTTGTATTTTCTTCTTTTGATCTGCAATTTTGTTCTCTATATATGGATATACTATCTTCTCTTAGTAACCCTTAATTTGTAAATATATTACTTTCTCTAATTGTTAATTTATTTAATTGTCCTGTTTTCATTCTATTTATATTCTTATTCTGTTTCAGAGTTAATTCTATTTTATTCTTGAGGACATTTTTAAAATGTCCCAGCCAATACGCTACGATATATTAAAATATATATATAATCCTCTTCTAAATGAAAAATTAGGTTAATATATTTAAAAAAAAAAACGAAAAGAAATGTGAAACAACAAAAAATCTTATAGATTTCGCTTGATATAGATTTGTTTTAGATTGATTTGTTTATTTTTCATTACTCTTTGTATTTGCAAATTCTCTCACTCTGCGGTTATTACTGTTCTAGTTTACTTTAAGTTTTTTGTCGAAAAAATGTCCTTTATCCACGGTGTTTGGTTGGTTGTAGTGATGTGGATGGATTAGCTGTTTGTTAAAGCTCGTTCGCGCGCATGTGCTCTTGTTTTCTTCAGTTTCACAACCCGCGGTGGATGGTTGTGACTCTGGAGGTTTGATGAGTTGATGGGTGGTTGTGAATAAGGGTTGCTGTTGTTTAGTGTTACGTTTCTTTCTCTAATTAGGTATTGTTTTGTATTTCTTTATGTTTGAACAAAATCTGTATTGTTTAGAAAAAATCATAAATTACATTTAAAACACAAATAATAAAATTTAGTAAGGTGGCGTTAAAAAACAATTGAATGAGAAATAAGTTGCATGAAAAATTATCATGTGACAGGATAGAGAGAATAAAGAAAAAGATGAAGAAAGCAGCAACGACAGGAGATGAATACATTGGTAGTTAGATTTTCGAGTCGAATTTTAAAAATTTGTAATTTGGCTTCTTTTTCTGTGGCAATGATTTGATTCTAAGCAATAGAAACTAATTTGTTTTGTTTGTGTTTTTGTAAATTAGAGTGGGAAATACTTTTTTGTGTTTCGATTGAATTTTATAACAATGTGGTCGGAGGATTGGTTTCTTTAAATTTCAATTACCCAGCACATGGACGTCCTCTTGTTCCTGTTCACGTTGGCGCACGGCTACAGCAGTTTCCACAAGTAGGTACAGACACTTGAATTTATCTTTATCGTCACGGATGACACCTGCAAATGAGAAAATTGTTTTTTACAAATGTATTTTTTCAGTGTTAACAAATTGCTAAGCTAATAACAACCTAACACACAGATGGACTAATAAAACCACTCTAGTGGAATAATTTTCTAGATTCCCAGTGCAGAAGACAAATGGAAAAAGGCAATACTAAATCAGCTTCTACTTGCAAGGTGGCGATTCATGTCTCACTGGTACATTATGGGAACTTGCACTGACAAGTGGTAGTTGTTATCTAGTCAAGACACACCTTGTTGATGTGACTCTGCCGAATGTTTACAAGCTGTTAACCCGGATATCTTTAAAAATATTTAAAAACATTCGTCCCTCACTCAGTGAGGACCAAAGACAACTGGCAACTTCAATTCGCTGGGCTTAATCCGTGGCAGAGAAATCACTTTCAATGTGCAAATGTGAGCAAGGCAAAATGATCACCGATAAATGTAACCCCGCTCCCACTCCCTCTTAACAACGTAGTGGACTTCAAAATAAAGCTAAAACTCACCTTTCACCATATGACTTGGAAGCATTATGCTCTGCGCCGCAGCCGGCGTCAGCGCATTGTTATTGTTTGTGTTTGCATTATTATTATTGTTAAGCACATTATTCTGCGTCGATGAGGTGACAACTGTTGCTTCAGCACCAACCGTCGTTGCTGCTGATACTTCCGCTATTGAGTTTGCTGTTGCTGTCGATATCACATGATTATTTGATGCATTCGATTCGGTTGTAGATTGCACTACAACTTGGGTAGTAGTCTGGTTGTTGGCACCTCCTCGTGATAAACCAATAGGAACTGTTAAAATTTGTTCTCATTGCATCTTGCAAAATGACCCAAAGGCCGTTTTGATAAACTACTTACCAACTGTGCTAGTGGTATTGCCACTCAACGGGTGCTGTAGCTGCGGCAAATGCGCCAAATGCGGATGTGGGGCACTCCAGTAGGCGGCATTCGATGGACTTGTTGTCACTTCTTCGGTACTGCAATAATAGGCAGACACGATGAATAAACAAATGTACGCACAAAATTTCGAGAACGGTGTATGCTTACCTTATTACACCCTGCCATGCGTCAGAGTTTTCGAATTTGGAGGTGTCTTCCTCGCTGGGCGAACAGGACTCGTATTCATTAACGCTATCATCTTCGGATCTGCGCACAATAGAAGAATATAATCGTTAGCAAAGACAGTATAGCGATGTGGCCAAGATTACCTCCGGGGTTTCTTGAAAGCGGGTTTTTGAAATATTTGATTAGGATTGTTTTGAATGACTTGGTTAACGTTTTGGGTATAGAAATAATTGTTACGGGAAAAAGAACAGAACTGATAGGCTTGAGGTTGTGGCCGGGAATGGCTAAATGGAAATCTTGAGGCTTGTATGAGTCGTGGATGTGAGGGCGACATTTGCCGTCGGAATCTTGTTATATGATTTCTGAAGTACAGACGGATGATATTGAAATGGAATTGCAGTTACCTGTATATTACGCTGTCGTCGTACTCCATTTCGGGCTCGACTTTGACCACTTGACCGCCCGGTGTCTGGACGAAATGATGACCCAATGCAGTGAGTACATTGGCGACGCCATCGTGCACTTCCTCGCCTTCGACTTCTTCTGTAGCTCCGACAATCTGAGGAAGAGAGGGAGTGATTACTTGTTTTGAATAGTGTAATGTTTTGTATTCGACTTACAACTTCTGAAGCTGGACTGCCGGTGATCGGATTGGGCGCATTCAATCCGGATGTGTTGAGGCTGGATGAGCTCATGCAGGAGCTGTTCAGCTTTTTTCCGCGCCTTGAAATGGTATAATGCAGCGGATCGTTCCCTTCTCGGCGAATCATCTCGGGCAAGATTCGACGACGAGCATTAATGAACCAGTTACAAACCTTAATAGGACATACATGAATATTTAATGCTAGGAACGTGCTGTGAATAATGAGATCATTCTTACCTGTAACACTGTAAGATTGGCTTCCTGTGAAAGTGTTAGCTTTTCCGCGTCACTTGGATACGCGTTGTATCTGTGCTCATAGAGCCAGCGCTTGAGAATCTTCACCGAGTGTTTTGGCAGATTTCCACGACGTTTGCGTATCGATGAACTGTCCATGTTGCCGCCATCTGTAGAATCTAGTATATCCTTGATATCTTTTATGTCCTGCATGTCAGTCATGTCATGCATATCTTGATGGTTGTCTCCGCCATCGTGATCGGATCCAGATTCATCGGCACTAGATGTTGATTGGAAGCGGTCACGTGCTGAGAAGGAAAGAGCGCCAAAGGGAAAATTAATGCATAATCACAACTACAGCAACTTAAATAAAACGTATATGACACAGATTTAGACGTTTATTGTGCACACATATTTCGGTAAAGTGAAGCAAAGCAAATAGACGAACGCGAAACGGTTCCAGTGACTTTGTCACGTCTATCGACTTTGAATGACGCCAAAAGCAGTTTACTAGAAACTCCTAAGGACAACACCAGAAAGGTCTCAATCGCTTCTAATTGAGATTACTTAAAACGCTAGTGCGAATCTCGGAGGTGTTAAGTAGAATAGCTAAAGCTGTAGGTACAAATTTTGTACCGAGGATTTTTCTAACTCTAATTTACTTTGGTGCCCCTACAGCTATCTTCGAATTCTTTGCTAAATTATATTGGGGTTCTAGGTATATTCATACCTACAAATTGTCTCCATTGCACTCTTGTATGAAATGAAAACAAATAGGTACAAGCCACAAACAGATCAAACTGGCTGATAATGGACGGTTTATCATCATGTTGCCAAAAGCAAATTCCATTACCAATTTCAATTTTCAATAAAAGAGCGTTGTTGATTTTGTGCAACTGCCCATAATCACATGTTTCATGTCTTGTTTTGGCGCAATAATTTAATTGGTAGGTAAGTTATGAGTCTCATCGCTCACACGATACCAAAACTATTGCCTGGTTTTTACAATTAGAAATGTACGCAACAGCATCATCTTCTATTCGTTATAAATACGACTATTGCCTCAAAATCAAAATATCCATTCGGACATTATGAATCTGACATGACTGCCCATTTCTTTTCACCCCTCAGGCAAAACCTCAACAAAAACAAAAACAAATGAGTCCAGACCACTCATCTTAAATGTCAATCTATCGTTTATTCGATTTTGCTTTTTCTTTTTTGCGCCAACACGCAACGAAAACAAATGGAATGGGGGAAAAGCAAGTAAACACCAAATTAACGCAAACACACTCACACTAACAAACCCCCATTCAAAACCGAATGAAAAGGGACAAAAATAAGTTCTGACATTTGAACGACAGAGGGAGAAAAATACACCAAACACTGAAGAAAAGAAGGCGCAATGCCTTGTCGTGTGTGATTTTTCTTGATGTTCTTCGTTTTTATGCAAAACTACAGACAGACGCCATATTGGTGGCTTTTGAGCAAAAGAAAACTGCAACTAGCCCAATTGCATTTAATTACTTCAATAAATCGCTTTCGAAATCAAAATGCATAAGAATACGATTACATTTTCACATATGAAATCCACAATACATGACATACCATGGTCTAGTAGGAAAATTGAAAATGACAAGCAAAATGTCACATTACGTAATTTGACAATTTATCGGTGGGAAGGTGGTAGTCCGGTAGGTAGAGGCGGCATTTATGACTGCCAAAGGTGTTATTGGTTTTCAATTTCACTTCATGTGGATATTTACCTTCATGCTGGATGATTTGTGCTTGAATTTGAGCTTCCTGTGCCATGTCCTGGATATCCTGACGTATCTGACGGTCGAGGGCTGAGTTCACCTCCTCATGGTGTATTGTGTCGGGCGAGATCATTGTTTTCTTCTTTCACAATTTTTATTTTCCAAAAGTTATCAAATCCAAACTAGGTTTTTTTTGCTGATGAAATAAAAATCTCTGTAGAGGTAATAACACTATAGTTGAATCAAAAAACGACCACGAGGGGCAGCTCTGTGGGGGGAAAAGATGAAAATTAATAGACAAATGCAAAGAGAAAAAATCAAAAAATAAAAGAAAAATTTTAAAACTTGTGCTATTTTCGATTTCGCAGATTAATGTGGAAACTTTTTTAATGAAAAAACTAAAAGTCTAAAACTAACCAATATGAATTATGCTTGTCCTTCTCCGCCGGACATCGACGACGTATCACACACAATATATTTTCACGATTTGTCGATTGACGCAATCCGAATAATTGGAAAATTTCTTCAAAATCCAGCGGCTATGCGATTGTTATTATTTTTGCAAAGTAGTTTACTTTTGGTGTTGTTTTGCATTGAATTAATGGATCTGCCAAAATGAGAAACTTCAAAAATTTCGTTTGTGGAAAAACTTTTTCACAGTCAACTCTGACAGCTGTCACGAAACGAATGAGATTACCGAAGGATGGTAAAAATTTCTTCATGACAAGTATGCATTTGGATTGCATTGGTTGAAGAGAGAAGAAATAGCTGAAAGAGTGAAATAGAAAAGTAACGCGGTAAAATTTTAACAAAATGGCGTAGCATTTTCTTTTAATTTTTTTTCTATTTCAGTCGATTTTCTTCAGTTGGATTTGATTGCATACTGGTGTGTGTGAGATACCGGCGATGAATGACGGATGACGTCTACCAAATATAGAGAAAATGAATGGGAAGAGGGATGACAAGAAAATGCAGTGTTACCAGAGGTAGGTATGTGTTACGCGAGTCGCGGATTGGAAAATTACCCGAACAGATCTACACACGACGTAGGTAGGTAGTACCTACTACCGTAAAATATATTTTGCGAGTGTCTGATAAAAGTTAAAAAAAAAAAATCATCTAAACCCGATCGATTTATATCGATTGCGTTACCGAGTTGCCTATTGATATGCAACTCAAAAATTTGATTAGAATGACACTAACATTACACTACATTTTTTCCTCATATTTATTATGTTAAAAAGTCAGTGGTGTGTAAAAGAGACTAAAAGTGTATTACGAAAGGGGTAGCAATTGTTTGCAAAACCACCATAAATTTTGAAAACGAGTTTATTTTTAAATAATCTTGAAATGTAAAAAAAGCTGACAGCTGTAATTTGAATACATTTTTACTGAATTTTTTTTATGTAGGTATATCTACATAAATAATGTTGGTGTGTACGCACTCACTCATATCGGCAAATTTCGTTCTAATTTCTCGTACTGCTCTAGTTTCATTTTAAAAGCAAAAGAAATGTACAGTAAAACCCGGATAAGTGCCTTACCTTAATGCCCCGTTTTGATAAATACTTATGCGGTTTAGGCAGTTATAAAAAAATCTGCTTAAGTGCATAATATAAGGCTCAGGCACTTATCTCTAAATTTATAAAAAAAAATACTTTCAGTCAGTCTCCACCATTGTAGTAGATTAAGATTGTTACTTTTTTATTTTTTAAAGCATAAAACACAAGGAAGCGCTAAAGAAAAAAAAGCCTTTGTATTTTTTAAGCTGGTTTCAAAAATGTGTACTTAAAAGAATTTTTTCACGTAAATTTCATTACAAGTATAAAAAATAAGTCGATTATGCGGGAAAAGTAGTTAAACGAAAGGTACTTGTAAGATGACTTTTATATGAAAAAATCTCAAAAGTTTTCTTCTAAAAAATGGGCACTTATGCGGGTTAAGCACTTATCCGGGTTTTCTGTAGTGTGATATACAGGCTTTATGTACGACAAATTGCTGGGATTGGGTAGGCAGTAGGCTGTGCTTTCGAATTAAATTATTTTTTGACGATACAGATAATACCTACTAGTAATATAAAATTGCCACGAAATATGTTGGTATTTATAAATTCCTTTCAATGCATGTTATGGATAACCAGTGAAAGTGGAAACGTGTTTTTGACTGCCAAGTCAATGGACGCAAATAGAAAAAAAACCGTCTGAATTCTGAAATACTCAATCAAAAACCTGAATAACCTTTCGACCTTACCCACTTCAAAAGTAAAGAATAGTTATATGCTGCCAGACATTAAAAATCGCAACAAACCTTCCAGGCCTGTTCCAATAAGAAATTTTTTTTTAATTATACCTATTTCTTTAGATGTGGCAGTACCTACAAATGTACCCAAAAGAAAGACACACCAAAACAGAAAGCTCGATAAATAAGAAGCAGAACCTAAACGTTTGACATACGTCAGAAAAAAAAACATTTTTTTCAAAATTATACCATCTAGGTACCTACCAACCACAAGACCACTAGGTACCTTTCTGTTTCCATTTCCACTCCTCAATCCGCAAAGCACAAACAACAAATCTTTTATATAAATATCATTGATAGCTACAAAATAACATCCCACTCCACTTAAACGAAATTCACTAACACATGCGAAATACTGCGCAAGAACACAAAGTGAAAATGAAGATTACTTGACACGAAACCATTTTGACATTTTCTCCAATCAAATTTGATGTTTAAAACTATCAATTTTTTTTTTTGTTATTGCTCCATGACAAATATGAGCGCTCCGTCATTTGAAAGTTGCCGCTTTCAAAATGCAATAACAAACAAAAACAATAATTTATGCAACGAAATATTAAAATATGTATTTATATATTTAAATTATTTATACATTGCACAAAATGGCGGAACTTAGGCTCTTTCCCAAAAGGAATAAAAATAAATCAAACTGGCATGCAGAGAATTTGTACTTACGAGACTTTTTACTTTTGGTTTCTTTGCATTTTAGAGAAATCGCGCGCAGTATTTTGATTGTTTTCTTCAAGCGTAATTTTTGAAGAACACGACAAAATTGGCTTCCGCCTTTGAATCCACATTAAATGTCAAACGAAACTAGGCGAAAAAACACAAACTTTGAATGAACGTCACAATGCAGGGGATGGCGAAAAAATATTGCGGTTATTTTATTGGCGAAGAGTTTTTAGCATTTACTTGGTCGCAGACTATTAGTCTGACTTTTATGACTTGATAATTTGATTTACGAGTAGAACAACACTTGATGGACACTTTAATGAAAAATAAGCGGCAAACTAATATGCAATTCTTTTCTTCTGTATACACTTTTCAACAACTGTCTAGCGAAGCAAATTCCCATTCCCAACATGAAGAATGTCGAACGGTAAATAGGCGAATAATGGAAGGCTACGAAATGACAGACAAATGATGGCACAAAAACGAATTTCGAGTTATGGAAGAAGACTCAAAAAGAAAAGCGATTAGCGCCTTTTTTTCTTGTTAGACAGCGGATGCGTTCACAAGCATAGGTAAAAGGGAATTCGTTATTAATGTTAAAAATAATACAAAATTTAAGTTGTAGGTATGAAGTTTATTACAAAATTTTTAAAAGTTTTTATACTGATTGCATTTCAAGCAAAATAAGACAGTTGATTAAATAAATTAAAGACTCAAAAAATTAGAAAGTTCTTTGATCTTCTTTTTAAAAAATTCGCAATCTAAGGTCACAAATATTTCTAAAACTGCACGGTTGGATTTCACTAAAATGTATTATGTATTTTAATAAATATTTCGGCATTAAATTATATTTCATTTTGAATTATTTTTTTGACCAACATTTTAACTATCTATTGCATTTGCACTTCAAGATAGTTACCATAACTCTATTCTGGTGGTCCATTTTTGAAATCCCACGAACTTTCGAATAAAGCGAATGCCAAAATCAGAGGCAACATGATTTGTCTCTGGTCAAAATGAGTGAGAAAATAAACATGACAGTGTAACTTTTGTAAATAAAATGTTAATTTATTTAACTCTCATTGCTATTTTTCTTTAAAACAGTATTATATCAAAAAGGTACTATAATGTTTTAAATTTAAGACATCCTTTGTTGTTTATATTATACCTTGGATATCTAGCAAGCCAGGCGATTCGCATTTCGTTCGCTTCGAAGTCACCAGAAGACGATTACGTTCGCCCAGATAATAGTGCTCTGGAATTATTGTCGGCTGAATGTATTGGGATTCAATGTTTTGTCTTGGTACTAGTAAAGTTATGGATGGTGATTATTATGCTCATGCGATCCTTGTAATTTAAGATAATTTATTACAGCATTTATATTCCTTTGAAAGCAAAGACTTTGTAAAAGATGTGCGATATAAGCAAACCTACATTAACTCGCTATAGTCAAACATGTGCACCTCCATCTCGCTTGGTCCACAGATGCCGACGAGTAACATTTCAAATAAGGGGCGGCACAGGTTACCCAACCTCACAACTCAACCATTTTAAACGCATTTTTTTAGTTGCTTTCACTTTAACAAAGAATTGTTATTAACATTTAATAAAGTGCAATATAATTTATAAATTAATACACTGTCTACATATCTACGAACAACAACGCGAACTTCTACCAAGACACCCTGCCTGTAAGAGCGTGCCTGCAACGTGAGGTACTTAAAATTTGTATTGAAACTTGTGTGCAACAGTTTGCTTGGTGGACTTGGGCGGTTCGGATTGATTCAAGAACAGGCTGAGAAACTGTTCGTTTTGAGTCTCACTCAGCGGCATCGCTAGCTCACTGCAACTCTTGATGATTTCCGCACAGGCCCTCAAATCCTGTCGGTAGTCTAAAAATAAACCGAATTAAGTTACTCTTGCTGTAGCACAAAAACGATCGACTCACATTGATAGTTGAATAACAGACCAAGGCAATTGCTACACGAATCGGGTTGTTTGTACTGCAGAAAGAGTTCTATTAAACGATGCACAGCATCGACATTCTTCTGCCGCAGAAATGATGAGCACAGTGATTGAGATCTGGAAAGAAGCGCAACTATTAATCATAGCACATACAGGTGATCGGGTATTATTTACCTTCGTCCGATCAAGTTCTGCAATTCCTCGTAATCCTCAAATAGCTGAGCAGCAGTCTTTTGATCGGAGAACCAGTCACTGGCAAAACAACTTTTCCAGACGCAAGCCAGCCCAAAGATATCCTTCTGTTCGTTATAGATTTTCTTTGCTAGACGCATTAAACCGACCAATACGGCTTCACTCTTTGACTCCAAGGTCTCTTCGGATATTGTTTTGAATGCAACTCTTATCATACGACGACCTTCGTCATCCTTGCAATTCGAATAGCCCTGTTCGAGTGTTAGTAGAGCGCCTTCTGAGCTGCCACTTCGCCACATGGCCATTGCCTTGAAGGGAGCCAATCCACCGTAGATCTTTAGAAGGGGATTTTTCTGCAGCTTGCATATTTCAATAAAGTCCTCGATCTGCTGAGTCTTTCGCAGGGTGCTCAAGTACTTGAGACATTCGATGAGAACATCCTGTAAATATACAAACGATAAGGAAGACTTGCCATAGTAAAATATATCGAACACCTCGACGTTAAACAAGTAAACAGAGAAAAGTGACGATATAGCCAAAACTAAATATACAAATAACTCGCTATGCGTGTTTGAGAAATGCACGCTAGTCCTTGGAGGTGGTATACCTAGTCACACACTGATTACAAATTTTAGGAATGCCGTCATCGCCTGATGTGAGCTGGTGTGATGTCATCGCATATGTCCACAATTATTGCAGAGTTCTAAAAAACCCCATCTATAACTATGTGGTTAGAAACAATTATTGGTTTGGAAAATTTATCCCAGCACAGCGTAACAAGCTTCCGAATCAATAACTCACTCGGCACGAATCGAAAGCTTATCAATTAATAACGATTTTATTTTTGTGCGTTCAACTGCGACTCTTCTCCGATACAGCTTTGTTAAAGGTCACCTACTGAACATAAAAAAAAATGTTCAACAACTTACCTTTGATGGTAGCAATCTCCAAACGATACACTGTTTGATAAGATAGAGAAAATCCAATTTGTTCTTGATCTCCAGGGTGGAAAGCAGTAGATTGTCCAACTGTGCCTGCGACAATGATCTAATGTCCAATCCCAGCTCTGGTGAACGGATTGCCTTTATATCTTGCAGAACACCTTTCTTGGCCAGGACAACACTCTGTCCGAATGTTGGTGTCGGTGAACTTCGGCCATTGGACTTTTTAATTAGGTTCTCCCGCAGTGATTCCCATTTCTTGGTCTTTTTGGTTACCAATTCGTCCGTGAAACTATCAATGACATCTCTTTGTGTGGACTTCTGCAATGATGGCCACAAGAAACTAATGCAGTTGTGCAGCAAAAGAGCCTTTGGTGATCCAGGCGTTGAAGAGAATCGTGTCAGCAAAGCCATTGCGTGTTGTTGAGCGCGAATGCCTTTCTGTTAGTTGTCCAGTGGGTGTTTGTTTTTCTTAACAGTGCATTGTTGTTAATGGTTACATAAAATGAAACACCAAAGCAATTTTCACTTCACCGTTTTGGCGAAGTTAAGTGGAGTGTCTGCTGTCTAGTGATAAAAAATAATTTCAACCAAGGCGACATCTGTCAAATTGTTGTCAGCTGAACTAGTAGACTAGTACTGCTGTGGAAACAATAAATCTAGTACATTATGTTAAAGGCCATCTAGTGTTGGCTAGGTTAGGCTAGGTATTTATTTTTAGTAACGGTTTATTTTAAATTTAATAAAATGTCTTTTTTTATTATTAATTTATTCACACTAAAAAAATATAAGATACAGGCTGGCGTTGAGAATTAGGAAAAAATAATTTTTTTCACAATTCGTCCGGAGTATTGTGCGACATCTGTACTCCGTAAGCGGGTACGTACGTAAAAGTCAAACTTCGTCGACAGCACCTAGTTTAAATGAGTTTTTTTTAACTAGGTATCGTACGTTGTGTGTTGAACAGTAAAGAATGTGTAGGATTTGCTGCCTACCTATAAAAATCAAACACTAGAAAATGAATTTGTTTCACCAATTGATTGAATTTGGTCTTACCTCTTTGAAGGTAACCAAGCAGGTGTCATGAAATGTGATTCAAGTTTGCGGACTTTTGTGACCTGCATATTAATAGCTGAAAAATTTGTTGGTACTAGATTGAGTTTTCGTACCATTTGGTATTGTAATTAAGCAGCGTCACCAATTTCTAAGCTCTATTAAAATAAGTAGAAATTAAACAAATAATGAGTTAGTTTTGTGTCAAATATGATGATTAGCAACTAGCTGACATATTAGAAAAGATAAGAGTTTCCGCGAGATGATTTTGCTTCAAGTGAAATCGGTTAGGTTATGTACATGACAGCTGACTAATAGTTATGCATCCAATACTAGTTCCAGAGCTATCGCGGGATACTAATAATCGAATTTAATTTCCAGGCTGACAATTCCTTGGGTAGGTATAATTAAAAATTACGACGTAAACCATTTAACACTCGCCCCACATCAAAATCATAGGGCCTTGCTAATAATCATTTATATCCTTCACTTTATATATATTTTGTAGGTCGCAATGTGCAATTTTGACACTTACTAATATGATTATTATATTAGTATCGCAGTTAGAACAAATCGATTTTTAATTTCCAACAAGAAAAATCACAAACGAGATGCTTAACCATCAATTTCCACTTGGGATGACAGCAAAAGAATACGGAAATCAGTCACTTAAAAGCAACAGGATAAGAGGGGTTTAAGAATAGATCAAAAGTGATTTTCGTGCGGTATGTGATAAAAGCTTCATTCTTCCCTTCTGAGTTCTGATATGTATAGATTTTGTGTGTGTGTGTGTGTGTGTATTGCGCTTCTTAAGTTTCATCATCACCTTTGCCATTGCCACACTCCCTCCCGCGATAGAAGTGGATGATAACCATATTCAAGTGATAAGTGATGCTGCTGCGCCACCTTTTGCGCAAACCAACCCAACCCCAAGGACCCAATTGAAACCTATTGAAGGATGTTTCCAGTATCCCCTTCGCATCAAACTCTTCGCTGATTGAGTGAGTTTGTATGTGTGGCGGTGCTGCTGATTTCCTTCAGGATCTACTGAACCAGATAAAATGCCTTAAAAGCTTTTCTCATGTAATCGACTTTATGATAATCAGATCTTTGTGCATTTGCTGTGTACATTTCAATGGTTCGTTTCTAGTGTAATCCGTGTGGTTGTAGGATATAGGGTGTTTGAGTAAAAGTTGGAAAATAATACATACTAGTCTATTGATTGTGTGGGTATATTTAAACATATATTCATGCATATAAAATAAGACAGTAAACATCACCCACCTTACCTTGTTTGAATTGTATACAAGTTTAGTCGCAGTAGAAACCAAATATTAAATGCACGGAATTGTGGAAACAAACCCACGGACACTTCACTTCGCAGATGTTTTCGCTAAATTCGCTTATTTAGCGGAAATAAGTGTTGAAGTTTTTGAACTTTTGTCTCTTTTTAGTGTTCCTGGATTCAGATGACTCGTGGTTTTAGTAGTTTTTTTTAAGAATTTCACCGCACAAACTATGTAAAAACGCACCAAAATCGTTGATATGAAATTTAAAATCGACGCTTTGCAACTATGATGGACGCACACTTTTGAATGCAAAAAGCGTTTTTTTTTCAAACCGGTGACATTCTCTACTTCTACTATCTTCAAAAAAGAATAGGTTCATAGGGGGTGCCATATTTAAGGTTTCGCGCAATTATTCGTGCGTCTGTTTTCAACGATTGAAACGGGAAGACATTTCTTTTTTGTATCCAAGTGGCTGAGTTGAGTAGCTTCTCATAAGAGAAGCGCGAGGTGGACAGACACAACATTCTGTCAAACAAATTTGTAAATTAAACAGATTTGTGTGCATCTTGAAGCTTGGCGAAACCGGCCGCAGAATGCGTTATATACCTTTTTTGCAAAAGACTGTTGTGGTTTTCGATTGGGCTTCTTCAGATTCGCTCTCAGGTTTCAGATTCGCGTGGCTAATCGAACATAGAAACGTCACTTGCTCTTTTTTGTGTTGATATTCGTGCGGTTCGAATATGTGTAGCCTGCGACACTTCTCTAAGTGCTTGGCATTCACGGGTTAAATTTTACATTGAACCATTCCAAATTTGCACCCAGATTGATTTCTAAACATTTGTACATAAATAGTTAACAAAAATAGATCCATCCGATGCAATGCGTTTCTTTGCAGTTGAAAATTTTCACGAAAACGTAAACAAATTCCACTAGTTGTCAAACTCAAATGTATTTGTGATCGTAAATCTAAAGCAAATCTGAGAAAAAAATCCAGACTAGCAAAAGTGCTCTAAAAACTTAAACAGATTGCTCTTTATGTACCAAACGGACATAAAGAGTGCTCTGAGAGCAAAAAAGTGCTCTGAGAGCGTCCAATAGAATACCATATGAGTAATTACACACAGTTGATCTATATCATTTTGTTACGCAATTTAAAAACAGATTACGATTGATGTAACCATAAGAATTTTTGTTACCGTCAGGAAGTGCAATGTTACGATTTCCAGTAACTAGCAACTTAAGTGACATTCGTAGTCGATGGGTGTATAAGAGGTCGCAGAAAAAAAAATATATCCTAAGGTATAATAAATTAAAAATGTCAAGCGGCTCGTGATTTATATAAACTTTCGCATCCGAATATGACAGAGAAAACTCTTTGGAACGAGTTAAAACCGATAATTTACGAGCACTTTTCTTTTGTGACAGCAATATTCACGAATTTCAGCAGTCCGTTTCCATTTGCATTAAAAAAGGTTTTTCAATAAGGACGGGTCGATGTTGAATTAAAATAGAATAAAACAAGCTGTGTACCTACTTTGAGTTTGAATCGCGCACAATGCACGCAACGTTCGCACGATAATAAAGTCTAATGTTTGACATTTCATAAAGATGACCTATTTATTCTGCTAGCAGAATTAACGCTGTCAGCTTTAATTTGTTTAGTTGCATTTTCCTTTCGTGGTTATATTTGAACGACTTTTAATTTTTTTAACATTTTATTACAAATGTATGAATTAAATCTGACAGTTGGTGGCGAAAATGGCATATTAAACTTCAGGAATTGTGATGAAATTCCACTTCAATTTTGTAGTTCTTTTTTTTTTGTCAAATAAATATGTCCGGTTAGTGTTATTAGAAAGTCATTAAAGCCAGCCGCAAATTTATATAAATCCCATCATGGGCCTTTTTCAGAAAAACACAAGAACCATAAACCATTTAAATAAACAATCGCACAAGAGCTGCACATCGCCGTTGTTGTCGGTCGTCGCATTCAAATGTTCTTCGTATATCCCTCATGACATTTGCATAAATCATCCGAATTACACATTGATAGAACCACAACCTTCTTGTTATCCCCCAAAAGATTTGATACTAAAACGCTAAAACAAAATCCCACAGAACCAGACTGACAGATATACATTTTCCATTACTATAGTACCCACTCCAGATCACAGCATTATCCTTTATATTCTTTCTTTTATTTCATCTCGTTGACTTCGAGTAATTGCAATCCTGTCATAGACGAAATACAACCGCACACAGACCCCCACCCCCAGACCCATCCCCCTTTCCAAGGATTAAAGGAAAAGAAGAAAGAGAAAAAAATATCACTTGGCAAATGACTGCATCAGGATTCTAAAAATGTTTTTCCTATACCTCAACCCCACGTCGGAAAAGCTGCACACAAAATAAAAAACAAAACATACAACAACAACTTATTCCAACCAATTGTTGGATCCACTTTTATTGTGTGTCCTTTTTACTAGTGAAAATGAATAGAAATCCAATATGCTTTCCTTGTTGATTATTTTACGAATACCCCATTCAGAGAGGTTATTTCGAGTTCCGAGATTGAGTACGAGTGACTTGTACTCGGATTAAGATGGAATCCTTGCGAAAAGCCTTTCCAAAGATCTCATCGGTGATGCATTAATCGGGGTCACAGATTGAATGCAGGAGATAACTGAACGGGTTTCGGGTTAATTCCAAGTTCTTCTTGCCAATATAATATACAAATGCATTCGGGTTACACACAAAAACACATAATCGTACGATTTCTGGTTGTCGTCGGAATGTGTGTATCCATCTATTGTGCAATAAGAAAACGGGGAGGCGATGAGAAATGCCAAAGTAGGGTTAAAAAGGAGGTACAACGTACAAGTCTTAGTCTTAGCATTTGCTCAGACACACATGGATATGGAGGGTGGAGTGTAACGATATTTCAGGAATTTAAATTGAATTCACACTGTTTGTTCTACCGCATTTTATGTGAGAGTGTTTTAATATAATGTCACATTTGCATTTGCCGATGTTCGCTTCTGCGAGATGGGAAATGTGAAAAAAACGGATCGCCATGGAATTTCGATGAAAATTCATTCATTCACACGGACCTTCTAAGCGATGTGTAAAAGTTGCATATTCTTCAAATGTGAGGGGTAGTTTATATTTGTCGTCCATTCTGTCCTATATTAAATACGCGTTCAAGTATTGGTAGCAGCGCGTTAGAGCATCGAATGCGGAAATGTGAAATCATCCCAAGATACGAGTAGCGAGTACGCGTTTCTCGACGCGTATTAGGCGAGTTTTGTTCGAAGCGTGTTTGCCGAGTTTTTGCGATTTTTAGACGTGTTTCGGAATTGTTTTTCCACACGTTTTTGCACCAGTTTTTCGACGCGATTTGGACGAGTTTTTGACGCGCTCTTAGTAGAGTTTAGAACAAGTTTTGGAGAGTTTTTTTTTAATGAGATTTGTGATGGGATGGACGCGTTGATCGACCCGTTTTTACACGAGTTTTTCAACGTTTTTTTCGAAGTATTTTTGAACAAGTTTTTCGACTTGGATTAGATGATTTTGACGCGCTGTGAGAAACATTTGGAACAGGTTTTTAAGGCGTTTTACGAGGCGTTTTTGAATGAGATTTTTAAGAGTTGTTTACTCTTTTTAAAAGAATTTGGTTAAAGGTTAATCGAAGCGTTTTTTAAAGAGTTTTCGACACGATTTAGATAAATTTTTGACGATTTTTGCTACCATCGTTTCTTAAAAAAAGAAAGAAAGTATCTTTACATTTACTTAACCTGCCGTTACCTTATTTACATTTGCATTGATTACTATTGTATAAGCCATCTCACCCAAATATGGAACATAATGTTGTGACATTTGACAGGCAAAGAAACTGCTTAGTTTAGGCTTAAAGAGGATGAAGAGAAAAAAGTCACACACCTCAACAAAAGAAACTGTGAGGTAAAAAAACGTTCCGCACCCAAGAACCAACTGCCAACTCACAATAGATAAGTAGGTATATCCATGTCTTTTCTGCTTTCAAGTTGGCCTAGAAGAAGTCCTTTAAAGTCCGCCCGCAGCCAAGAGATCATTTTCCCATAATAATTACTCATCCTCCTTAATAAAGCCGTTTCTGATCCTTATTTCAGTAATACACCTAAAATTTGCGAATTCTTTTCACGTACTCGCGGTGGCACATCACGGAAGGTCTGTCTCAGGCAGGAGGATACCAAACAGAGTGTATTCAACTAAATGCCAAAGAAATTTCCATTAACTTCAGTGGAATTCTTTTCAACATCCATAGAAGAGAGGCGTATTGCCGCGCAGAGAAGAAGGCGTCAAAACCCACAAAAAAGAAACACAAATTCAGCTTCAGAGTGAGAGAACAAGGATATAGCATAACCAACGAATTGCAACGAGAGAAAAAGAAAAAAATGTCAAGGATCCTAAGCCATAACAAATTAAAACAACTTTACAAGCCTGATAGACATGCGGAAGGTGGCACCACGAATATGTAAGAGCCACACGAGACTTTAGTTAACATGCTACCAGACCACAACCATATAGCCCCACGCCCACACCTAAGCCATGGCCATCACAGCACCGGGATAGTTTTAATATGCGTAAAAGTTTTGAATGAAGAAAAATGAAGTTGTCCTCCAAAGGATATGAAAAATGCACACCGATTTTTCCAGCTTTTCAACACCACCATATATACCTATACCTACCAAGCTACCACCCAGATAGAAGAGCATCACATAGCATAAGTCGACGACTACTCTGCCCAAGCTACGAGTTTATAGAGTTGGTGTCATTTATTAGTATTTCACACCAACGTCGACGACACACCACGTCGCCGACGCATCCTTTTTCTGGCACAACCACCCGCCGCATCACAATCTGCCTCCTAGTCCTAATGCAGTTCCGGTGTTTTGTCTTTTCTTCTTGCTTTTTTCCTGTGTTCTCTCGCCTTTCTTGGAATAATGAAGTTTAAGGATTCGATAGCAAAGTTATCTGCACCAATGTTCTGGTTACGGAGATACCGTACTCTTTGAACATCCAACACGCTGACTGGCTGGCTGTAATGAGATGCGATGATGTTCGCGTGGTTGACTCCTTTCTGCTCGTTCTTTTCCATTTTCATCCAATTACAGTTTGATGGATACGCCATCGCCATGGCGTATTGCGGTGCATGTGAAAGATCCTTGTGATGCTGGCTCGCCATGTTTAATAATAGAAAATGCTGCGAGAAGTTGCTATCGGGGCCGACGACAGGTGAGTCCTTATTGCTATGGAGTGGAAGACCAAGACACAGCCATTCAGCATACAGCATTCATCTTAACGTGCCCATTATCAGAAATTATATGAGGACCAGGAGCAGCGCTCGGCTGGGATGCGGATTAAAGGGGAAAGCCAAAGTTTATTAAAAATATTTTGATGGATTTTATGGTCACGTAGAAAGTGAATTAGATGTGAAACGCGTCTTGCAAACGTAAAACATCCGTCGTATAGTCGACGAACGACGAGCTGTTGAACAGATGTGTTGTTGTTCCGGAGTTCGCTTCGGCTATATTGGGGCCGGATGATTGAGTGGAGTGTGTTGGTGGGGCTATTTTCAGGCCAACTCTATAAGGATGGCAGAAGAACGTGTTTTCGTAGACGTTGCGCTGCGGATACCTGGTAAATGTTACGTGGTGGCGAACATCACCGTATGTATCTGTATATGTAGGTGGCGCGATGCGACGCACAACGTTGGCAACTGCGTCAACAGCTGTCGGTGTTTGAACAGTAATTACTCTGAAGCGTATACGGCATAATTATTTTACGATAAGTTGTAGGTGGAGAGATTATGTGGGAGAAAGGGAGACTGGCGATTCTATTCTTAAATTTCTATAACAAAAAAAAAGAAAAAAAACAATAGATCGATAATGCTGGACATTGTTATTGGATTTTGTTGATAAAAACATGGAAAGGGTGCCATTTATTCGAGCAGTGACTCAACTTAACTAAAGTTGCAAAAGATGGCTTTTATTGGCTAAGTTTTCTCAAGGCCCGTGCCTTCTGGGGTGGGTGCTTTTAGTTTTTTGTTCATAAATATTCCCACACTATGCTCTGAATTGGAGGTGCCAGACGGTCAAAATATTTCCCGCAAATTTTCTTTCAAAAAATCCTTTTTGGCATTATTTTTTTTACATGTTTTATGTAAAAGTAGAATTTGGAAACGAAAACATGTAAGTTTAGTTTTCCGAATGCAAAAGTGTGGAGCAAATATAGGTATACAACGCAAAATGTCAACGCACCTATATTGCATTTGGAAACCATCTTGTAAGAATTGACACAGCCTTTAGGCAACTTTGATGAAATTGTTGTGACTCAGCGTGCCTATAAATTCAATTTTTCTGCTGAAGCACATTTTATAGTTACCAAAAAGGATAACGAAATACAAATAAAATAGAATTTAAAAAAAAAACACAATATCTCCTCGAGAAAAAAAAAATTTGTGTTCAAAACCCCCAAACTGGCGAACCTGCTTTGAATATGATCCATAGGTGTTGCCATTCTCTTACGAATTACAAAAAAATTAAACAGTAAAACAGATGGCACTAGTTTGTCTCCAAGGCATGTTTTCCATACGGTTTCATAAATATTCCCCAGACAATCATTGGTAAACCCTTTGAATGGGACTAAAAGCTACGATGCGATGGTACTTAAACGTGTGTACATCTGTAGATGTCCACACTCCACAAACCTGTTAACAGTGAGAACGTAAAAAATGAGTTAACCTGCACTAGACAGAAAAGCTTCCATAACCAATAGAAATAAGAAATTCGTACTTGTAAAATATTTCTTCTGAGTCCTCTGAGTTTTGGTCATATGGCAACCAGTGATGGGACTTGAGTAAAGCGAAACGGTGGTAGATAGCCTTAAAAAAAGGTGGTAGAAAAGTGGTAGAAAATAGAATTTTCCACTTGCACTAAAATAATGCAAGCATTAGAGAAAGCACAATAACTTGTTGTAGGAACCAAGAATTTTCATTTTCAATAGTTCTTGATATTATTTCAAAATTTTAAGTTTCTGAAACTACAGAAAAAAGGTCATAGATTCAACTCATCATTAAACACAAAATATAAAAACATTGCAAAACATCCCCTCACAAATACAGTCAAATAAATTTTAGCGCAGTAAATGGTGTACTGGACTGGAAGTTTTTGCTGATGCAATTCTCAGAGAAAAATAGTGATAGCTGAAAGCTGAGTGTGTTGGGTAAAACTAAGGCGAGTAGGTATAGGAACAATTTTCAATTTAATGCAATGATGGAAAAGAAATATTATTAGCGAGTTATAGCGATGAATAAAAGGTGGTAGATTTCGAGTTCAGGTTGGTAGAATTTCCGAAAGTGTAAAAAGTGGTAGAAGTCCCATCACTGATGGCAACCCTTTGACATATTCTTCCCATGCAATCCTCCCTTATTCAGCTCTGTTAATTTGATTGTTATTTCGTAGCAAGTTTTCATTATATCTTTCATGTATTCGCATAAGTTTCCACGTTCGCATGTTCTTCCGCGTGTCTTTTGGCGAACCACCGGTGATATTTTTATCATAATCCATTGCAACGTCAACCATGAATCGCTTTTCCACAGATGAGCTCGCCGGCGAATGAAGGAAACAGTAACAGCAGCTATGCTCCAAGTAATTGAAATGACATTAGAAAATAGAATTATAGATCAGAGTAACAAAAAATGACGGCTAATTTCCAAATGACTAAATTGCAATCGATAAACCCTCTCGAAAAGGTTAGGGAATTTTGTTTGAATTCACAGTGGAACCTACCATCCATCTGTATTTGCTAATAGTAAAGAAATTTCCTCTCTGTATCCGCTGTTGCATGGCGAGGACAAAGGCCAGTTCTATGCATCCAACCGTAGATACCAACCAAGGACAGACTACACCCTCAACTAAACACAACAATGCGAAGGGCATATAACAAGGTTTAAATTGATTTCGCCTCTTATCCATTTTTAAGGGAAACAACCAACGCCAGACTATGCAAAGCACAACGATTGCCCTCCCATTTGTATCTTAAAAGAAAGCTCGCACCCAAGGATAGTAGGAGATAATGGAAAATGTCACCAACGAACGACACCACCATCGAAGGCAGCCAGGCATTACAAAACGTGATTATGATGGACTAGAGAACCCCAGACCGGCCGCCTGTACCCTCATTCTTTCTTGTCGCTTGAGGTGTTGCATAAAGAACTTGCCTCACCACATCGCAGGCGAGTCTCTTGGGAGTAGTCCGTTTCTCGCGCAGTATTTCCCCAAAAGGGAAATCCACATCCACTCGCAGCGTGCGCGTTAATGTAATTCAAAAACATAAAATTAGCTTCACAAAGGATCTCCGACAGAGCGAAAAGAATGACTTCATGGTCAAGTGAAATTAATTTTACGCGAATAGTTGCAGTGGTAAAAATATAGAGCTCTAGTTCCACATTGCTTAGAGCAAAGACGGGAGAATGTCAAAACCCCAAAGATAAAATATCCTTTTTGGGCACGCTCCACATTTACTTTCATCATATGAAATGGCCTCGAAACAATGAATAAATTTGAGGAATTTCCTTTGTCGACATTAAACAGAGAGGGATACAGATTTTAGAATGTGCTTTGACGGGATCCTCCACAGGCATGAACAGGTTTTTGCTATTTCGAGGAAGACAGTGCGAGCCCAAGGCGTTTGTTGGTTCGGTGTGCGTTTCATTTGTGAATTTTACGTTTTTCGTATATATTCTATGCTATTAAAGTTCTCTGTATTGGAAGATGCAAAGTCCTTAAGTCCTTGTGGTATACGAAATAAGGAATTCCATTCTACTTTTTGGCGAATCGTAAACACTGCGAACGCGCACATTCACACAGAATGCCAGATGTACACATAAGAACGTTTTCCAAGGACTAAACTTGGAAATTGCTGTCTCTTATTGAAATTTACGGCGAGTTTTCAACAGCGTTTCGGTGTACAAAAACAGAGGCAGATGCAAAATTGCTCCGCCATTAAAAGCCAATAAATTAATTTTTTTTCTCCAACTTCCATGTGCTTGGGGGGAAGGAACTGCCCCGGAATCAATAAGAAGTTCTTGGAAATGTCAAGAGATGAAGCTGCGGCATGGAGTTGTCTCCTCTTTCTATTCAATTTCGTTTTCTTCTCTTCATTTAGTGGGATAATTTGAATGCGATAAATCGGAGAAGAAGTCCTTCGAGTACTTTACAGCGTTCATTTTTGTTATGGGATGACCATCAGAGACAGTCCTAATAGAGAACTTGACATTAGAGAAATTTTCAGATGGATCTTCCGTGGAGTACATTAGGTTGGTAGCTGACATGGAAAAGATATAGCATACGAATCACCCTCTCGCACAATATTTAAATCATTTTTAGACCGAGTTTTAGATGGAGGGTGGAGCTAGGAGGTGTAGGTACTTGTCAGTCGCTGTTCATAAACCGGACCGCATATCACTCAAATTTGGCGTTTGAACCGACGAAGGAGATCTTCATCCGCCTTTGATAACGTTCATGATTCTGCGCCATACAGCAGGACTGGGGTGATAAGGATTTTATATAGAGCATGCTTACTTTTTCTCGACAACGCCTTCTAATCAATTGCTTGTCAGGCGGACAGAAGCCTTGTCATTGCCCAGGTTGAAGGGTTTATTCTGCCTGACAGCGGAAGGTTTCCTTGTTCATCTCTACAGGCATCTATTCGGGTATTGTTGCCATGACACATTCTTTTTCTCCTTCTTATTGTTCCCGAGAAGACTACATGCTTCCCAGCTCTTTTGCACATAGAGCTCACGAGCTCGTCCTACTCAACGGCACTCTTTATCGAACTAGGGTTTAGAATACTATAGTGCCTGGCGTCAATCGTAACCACGTGCTAGCTATAGCAGCAAGTCCGTTGCCAGACGTGGTTTCTTGTAGGCTGTGCTTTCCGATTGTGCTACCAAATATGGCCGCTTTCTATTTTCGTGTTAAAATCATCACACAAGACGCCCTGAAGCATTGGACTTGGGACATAGCTCGTAGAAACAGCCTTTGGACAAGGTATAGAGGATAAGCCGAATCGGGATAGCCATCAATAGTTTCACATGCTGCTAATAGCTTCTGCAAATCCATTAAAATTCTATTGAAAGATCTGCGGCTTTCTACTTCCACCAACAACTTGGCACCCACGTTTCTGTCAACCTTTCTCTTTTACACACTCCAATCCCTGCGAATCCTTTGGATTCCTCTCTGCTTACAGGTTGGGAATTAAATTCATTTTGATACACTGCAGTCAAATTCCATGTTTGTCAACCCCGGAGATATGTGCCTCATCGCCAGTGAGTGTGTGTGTTTTTTTCGTCAACTTCAAACACAAACTGCATTTGCATACAAATATTGTATTTTATACGCTGTACGTTACAATGTAGAATGCATTCTGGAATTTCGCATAACAATCCTTCTCGAGAACACTCGCAGCTAAGAAGTAGCAGCACTAAAGTCATGCATCTTTGTGATGCAACAAAACAAACGAACAAAAAGAAAAAAACCCAACATCGATGCTGAAACTTCTCGAAGATGTAGCGATGCTTCGCGAGGAATTTTGTCTATAAAATGAACAAGAAGCGAAACTGAAACCGGAACTGAGGGAAGAATGAGATTTTTGCATGCATGTCTCTCGGATTGGGAATGTAATGCCCTGAATACCAAATAATGCTAAAAGGAACTCACTGTATCCTGGCCTCTGTATGCCATCGCTACACCACACACCGGCTCTTCCCATAGCTCAACAAAGCTATCTCCAAAAAATGGAAGGAGAAAAAAAAAACCGAGAAAACGTTGACAATTTTCAAGTGTGTAGATTTTCTTATTATATTGTGCTGAGCTGAATATGTGATGGATCTAGGTTAGGTTAGGTTAGGTGGAAATACCTCGAATACACGATGCAAAGTGAGTAAGGTTTCGTAGACATTTTCCAAATAAAATGACTTTTTGCCTGGGCGTGCTAGCATGTGGCTGTATGGTTCGCTTTTTGTTGTAAAATTAAACAATGTCGGCTATGTTCTGTCAAAAATGGGTCTGGCGCAAGGTCGCTTTACATGTGGATTTTCTCTGTAGGTGCATGTATTTTTTTTTAATATTAACGCGTTACAGGGACACCTTAAAGAAATTGGGATAGAGAAGAGAGGAGGTTCCTATGCACATTGGTTTTAAAGATCACGATTAGCAAATATAACAATGCGTAGGTCTATACGTCATCTTTACAACGCAGTTGCAGAGAAAACAGTGAATTGTTGGAAAAATTATGGAAATATCGAAATAACATGTGCGAGTTGATGATGTGGACTGTCGCTTTAAGCGATTCCAGAAAAAAATTTTGGAATACGCATAAAAAACATCTTCTTAAAACGGGTCCAAAAAATTATTAAAAAAGAGTCTAGCTAGAAAGAGGTTCAGAAACTTGTCAAAAACATTTCAAAAACGCCGCATTGAAAAGTACTTAAAAATAGTCCCGAAAACTGAGTCAGAAAAATGTGCAAAAAAGTGGAAAAATGGGTCAAAAGAACGTCGAAAAATGGTTAGAAAAACAAAATGAACAACATGCCAAAAACACGTCAAGAAACTCTTCAAAAACCAGGCGAAAAAATGGTGAAAAAAGGTTTTAAAAAATCGTCACAAAAGCTAATCGTAAAATGTTTCCAAAACACGTCTAAGTACTTTTCAAAAACTAGTCGAAAAATATGTAAGAACCGCGTCACGAAATGCGTAAGAACAGTCAAGAAACGCGCCACAAAAGGCGCAAAAAAAGTTAAAAAAAGACATCAAAAATCCCGTCCTAAAAATTTGCTGAAATTTTATCAAGAAGCATCAAAAGAGGGATTCCTAAACCCAAAAACCCATCAAGACACAATTCAAAAACACTCCGCAATATGAGTCAAGAAACGCTTTAAAGAATGCTTTCTAATGGAAAATGAGTCAGAAACGTGTTGAACATTGGTCAAAATCACGTCTAAAAATGAGTGGAAAAACGGGTTGAAAAGTTCAATTCATAAAAACCATAAAAAAAGTGCTGAAAAAACGCTTCAACTAATACATCGGTTAATGCCCCAAAAAACTGATGAGTATACAGTAAATGCTCCGCCCATTCCGAATTTTTGGGGCGTCTTTTTTAAGCTTCGTGAAGCTGGATGAACATTTTAAAATTTAACTATTTTTTTGACTCGATAACTTACGCGGTTTTGTACGATTTTTTGTAGAAGCTTTTGTATACATGCTGTTTTCGTATGATCTTTGTGACGTGGTTTATACCCCCTGAAGTCCAAATTTTGACGCATGTATAGCGCCGAGTATTTCGGTTCGATTTGTTACAAAATTCTTTAACGATCTTTTGGCACGTTCTTAAACGCCTTTTCCACAGTCCCATTTGACGCTATTTAAATTCGTGATTAATTTGCTGGCTCTTCGTCTAATTCTGACTACTTTCGAAAAAACAGTGAAAATTTGACGACGCGAAAGGTTACTAACAAAAGACACCGCCAGTAATTTCATCCCAGGAAGAGTCGAGTATCAGTGGAAGCACTAACAAGGTGTAGTTTGTGTAGATAGAGTGTGCCTTAGAAGATGAAGTGACGAACCTTACTTCCACTCAGTCGAAGAATGGTTAGGTAAGACTAAAACAGAGAAACCCTACTATAGGTGGATACACAGTTGACACTTGAAGGGGCTTTTTTGCCCATTTCCTGGGTCAGCCCCAGGCGGTAAAGATTCACTTGAGCAAAACCAACCTTGGTCACCAACGCCGTTCGAAATTTGCCTCGTCCAATCTTCGTATCCTTTCCTGAATGTGTTCTTGTTCTACCTATACTGGCAGGCAAAAGTGCTGCCCGCCTACATATTAACTTCGTGTAAATAAAACACAACTCGTGCTATTTGTTTTCTTTCTCCATCAAGCCTCTTTCAAATTCAGGGAAATAAATTACTTTACAACTTGTTTCTCCCTTTTTAATTTGCAAACAAGCAAAAGTTTGCCGTGCATACTCTATAGCGGTACAAAATCCCAGGCAACCCCATCTGCTCCATCACTCGTGCTCTCCTCTCCCTCTAAATCTCTCTATCTCGTACTAATGTAATTAAAAGTTACCATTGTACCTACCTAAATGTCGATTTTTCTCGACAGAAATTAAACTCAAAACACAACACAAGTCCAACTCAAAGTTTATTACTTTGCACAATGGCCACTTTTAATTGTCACAATGTGTAAGCTTCCCGCAAGACAAATGAAAACAACCGACAATAGAACAAGCGAAGCTATTTGCACTTCCACTTCCACTGCTGGCTGCCGCTCGTCAAGACGCTCGCATTCAGCAGATTCGTCTTATTTTCCCCAATTTAATATCTCGCAAGACGGCAGGAAGAACAAACCCAACCGAATGCAATTCAAAGAGAATAAACTCTCCGTGAATAAACAACCCAACAAGTTTGCTTCCCGCACCTCCCAAGGACGACAGATCTACCCTTGTGCTGCACAAGGTAGATCAGGTGATTTGCCAACCAGACGTCTGTAACTTTGTATCTGCGGATAAATCCAGGATTTCGAATAAAGGACAGAATTACGTAAAAATTGCACGGCGGCCAACCTGCACCGCAGCGGCAAAGCAATCATCTTACATGCTTCACGGAGGCGGGGAAAGCAAACACAGGAAAATATCCTTAACAAGAATATAAATAGTTTGCCTAATGACGACGTTTCGCATTCACGGAGGGGATTGGCGAACGCCACACCACACAGATACAGAGACTTCGGTTATTTATCAGAAATGTTAAATCGCAAATAATTGCATAGTGCGGCGCATCGGATGTTGGGGCGGCGGCGATGGGTGTGGAGGAAGTTTTGTTTCGCTAACAACCGGCGGGGACTTCCCTTAGAAATTAAAATTAACTGTACAGTCAGCCGCCACGAGAGCGCATTTGTTAATGAATACAGAAAAAAGGACGACTAACCACCATTCAGTCGTTGTTCGGTGAGATGTTTTGCACTTGAGTTGTTGACGACGATGCCTTTGGATTAAGAGTTTGAATTCAAAGTGTCGGGACTTGGCGGTCTTGCTTCTGGGGCAGACATGAAGAAGGACTGCGCGGTCATACGTCAACAGCCGAAAGACTTGAACAATAATTGATAGAGGGGCTTGCCGTGGAATGAATGGGATATGTTTCAGAAGGAGGATGTACTTGACGATGACCCCGATTGCATGGTCTCTGACAGGGAGATGTGTGGTCCGGCGTTGGGCGCCACATCGTGCAAAGTCATAGATGTATCATATAAGACTTCCGTCATTCTCTAGGCGAATCGTACAAGAAAATACAATCACATTACCCTATAATCAGAATGGGATAACGTAACAGCTCGGGCAGCATTATTGCATCAGTAATGTTGAGAAATTTCGAAAATTTCCCCCAAAGACCATTGGGAAACTTCCCTTTTAGTGAGAATTTTTTTTTCTTGTTTGCGCTTTCCGCACTTTCCTCACACCGCGGGCACAGAGTTCCTCCCGTGTAATCAAATGGAATCTGCAGCATGGAGGAGCAAAAAATCACGTTACCGTTACATGGAAATTCTTTGAAAGTTGTGGCAGTAGCAATGCTTCCCTGTCTCACTTTGGTTTACTTTACGGAGTTTTGGATCTTTCTTCTTTGCCTTTTTACCTGCATCATAAATCGCTCATCTTACTTTGAATTTTGCTCCTTTGACACATTAAGGAAAATGAGCTTAACATGGCAAACATTGTTTTTCCGATTTATCTCAGTTTTTAGTGAGCGTTGCTTTCGTTTTATGATTTTTGTGCGAGGGTAGCTGGCTTGACATCTGGGGAGGGTTATTGTGATGTTAGGAGGGAAACACTCTCAGATGAAAGGCATGTTTGCAAATATTACGATGAAACTTCCTTGTGGATTGAATGTGAAGAGATGTAACGCAAGCATTCAAATGGGGGTAGAGAGTTTTATTTATATTTATGCAAACCTAACGACAAAAGGATGAAAATGATGAAAATGTGTTGCGTTCCTTGAATTTCAGTTTGGGAGTTTTATTACCGTGAACCAAAGTGCACCCAAAGGACCTCAAGGATACAGCTAGTTAAATACGTCCTACAAATTATAAACTGTGTAGGGAGTCACATCGTCTCATTCGTCCTTTGTTTACACGGTGGTACCGCTTTTTATTCTAAGACAATTCATCTATGACCGTGCAACTTTTCTGCGGCAATCTTCTCGACATGGGTGACACAAGACCAGCCGCAAAATCGGCGACAGGCAAGCAACCCCCAACAAAATTTACCATTTCACTATTAGACAATTTCACAATTTGACCCTTTGACATTTGCCCACTAAAACATTTTCCTATTTGCCCATGCGACTGTTTGACAAATTCCGCATATCAATTTATGAGCATTCAACATTTAAAACCACCGCCTTTGTCAATTGGCGGCATTTTTGGATTATCTTGTCGAATCCATCGGCATAAGTGCATGGCTCTCATAGATACCGCTACTCTTGTCTAGTTTCACACCCACCCTCCTGAGCCAAATTGAAAACACCATCGCTACACAAAAAAAAAATAGATTCGATTAAATTTTCAACAGGAAAGTAAACAAAGCTACCGCGCCGATAGGCTGCTGGTTCGATTTAGTTATGGACCTCGAGAGTAGGCCTCCGAAGACTGTTCACTGCTGTATCGTGTTTGTGGTGACATAATTATTTCACCACCTCCCCCGGTGAAATTTATTTAGTGTGTTTATATTGGATTTACTGGAGCACACTGTGTGCCGTCAAATTTAATTTTTTCGTCTCTGTCAAGAGCGGACGTCTTGATGCAAACTGTGGTTTGGCGCTCGGTGATGGGACATTGATGGGAGCGCGATAAAAATCGTTACATGTCATGTTAGGCCAAGGGATGGGAAGGCAATTTTACGTTGTCATGTTTCGTAAATCGCGAAATTGATGAAAAGTAAATATATTGATTTTTGCGGCTTTTTAAGGTCGGCGAGAGACAGTTTTTGTTTTTTGTTGCCAGTTTTGTTCTCCTTCAAATATCCTTCCTGTCGTTGACATTGTTATGCGGTTGTTGTCGCCGCACCACTAGAGAAAGAGAAATTATTGAAGGTCCCTCAAAAAGTGAGTATAGGTTTTTTTTCCTGTTGGGAAGACTCTTGGTTGAAGTGCCTTTAAATTTAATTTAAAGGACGTTGTTTGTTCCAGTAGACCGAAATTCAATTGCTTTTGAATTTGACTTTGTATTTTAATGCAGCCATAGTCAAATGTAAAATCTATTACCTTCATTTTCAAATGAATTGTTTTACTACTTAAAGTTTAGTAAGTTTGACAGCTGGGTCTTGATGTGTTTCAGTTTTCACTGCCTTAGAATAGTTACTTGAACAGAGCTTTCAGTAGATGTTTAGGATTGGGATTAGTAGAATTAGGATTAGGAGCATTGAACCGTAAAACCTACTCTAGAATTTCGTCACTCAGTATAGTACTAAATTGACATTTTGTAAATGACTGGATTAGAAAAAGTGACTTCACCGACGAATAGAGTTTTTTATGTTCAGTGCACATCTAGTCAAGACCAAGTCCACTTAAGAGAACTAGATTTCTGAATGCACCGACTCTGTGACATCCTAAAACGTCAAATAGTTGTCAAGCATCATTGCAAAGAGTTTGCAATTTTCTTATAAAAATACGCCATTTGCAATTAGCTATTATTTTACTTTTCCAGTTGTTATCAAAAAATTAAAAAAGAGACATAAACTCTTTAGCTTAGTCTGGTAGATTTGTCAAATGCCTACTTACGTTGACATCTCAGCAAATAGGAATATTGAACAGTAATTTATAACATAAATAGAGACAACGATTCAAAATAGGGTATTCAAAACCGATTTTCGTGAAATAAGGAAATAAGGACCCAAGAAAAGGTGTGTTTCCGTAGGTGATTTTTTGCACGTAATGTTGTTACAAAAGATTCGAATCAATTCCATGGTAATAGACTTGTAAGACGGATTAATAATATTGGTTCACTTTTTTCTTCGTGTCCATTGAATCTGTTGACAGTTTTCACAAATTCATGTAAATAAAGCTTTTGGATATACTGAAAGAATGTGAGAAGCTTTTATTGCTGTATTAACGAATGAATTGAGATGGCTAAAGCACTCATAAATTTGAATTGCAAAATATATTTCGTGCAATGAAAATTGTGACATTTATCCATCATTAAAATACATTAATGTTGACATATTTAACCTTTCCCTTCTAATGCTGTCAAATTTTTGGTCGCTGGGTTTTCCTTGTTTGCATATATGCAAGTACATATATTCTTTTTTTCTTCTTACCCATCTGCCAAATTCAGTAATGGGACTTGAGTAAAGCGAAACGGTGGTAGATAGCCTTAAAAAAAGGTGGTAGAAAAGTGGTGGAAAATAAAATTTTCCACTTGCACTAAAATAATGCAAGCATTAGAGAGAGCACAATAACTTGTTGTCGGAACCAGGAATTTTCACTTTCAATAGTTCTTGATATTATTTAAAAATTTAAAGTTTTTGAAAATACAGAAAAAACCTCATAGATTCAACTCATCATTAAACACAAAATGTCAAAACATTGCAAAACACCCCATCACAAATACAGTCAAATAATGAAATTTTAGTGCAGGGAAGGGTGTACTGGACTGGAAGTTTTTGCTGATGCAATTCTCAGAGAAAAATACTCATAACTGAAAGCTGAGTGTGTATGGGTAAAACTAAGGCGAGTAGGTATAGGAACAATTTTCAATTTAATGCAATGATGGAAAAGAAATATTTTTAGCGAGTTATATCGATGAATAAAAGGTGGTAGATTTCGAGTTCAGGTTGGTAGAATTTCCGAAAGTGTAAAAAGTGGTAGAAATACCACTTAAGTGGTAGAAGTCCCATCACTGGCCAAATTCAAGACTGCAACTACTCGTTACTCTTTGCATAACATTTTAGCCGTTTGTTATCCGATTTTTCTCTATACCTATCTGTCAAAAAGACATTTGTTTACTGTTTGGAATCAAAAGATGAACTTCTCGTTACGCGTTATGTTGCTAATCCTGTCATTTTTGGTCACAAGTTGGATGGCTTTCTGCGAGTACTCTCGATTTATCTAGAATGCCTTCGATTTTGAATTGTTTCCGCGAATGGATCCTTAAATACCCTGCGCATAGGTATTTCTTGGACCAACATTTTTTCTTTTTTCTACAAGTGATAAAGAGTTTTATTAAAACCACCCACTTGCATTTGCTTTTATTAATATTTTTTGAAAACCTTTCCCCCCGATGGACATCACAGAGGGTAACAATTGTCCTGATTGTGGCACGGAGTTCCTTCTTCTCATCAGCCCACAAAATATCTACCCTAGCCTTCACTTCTTACATTTTAGATTTCAATGAATCGCGACTAGTAACAAACCAGGACCCTCACAATGCTCCCGTACATTGTGTAGCACTCTCAGTAATTGCATGCTACCCGTAATTTCACCATGCTTATCCAGTCAATTAAGAAATAATATTGGGTTGCCCATAATTTAATCACACACTTCAGTTGCAGTCAGTTATCAGCTGAAAGGATTCGCATGAATCTCGCGGCCATTTTCCCTTAATCACACAATGCCAGCTACCCGACCTCTTAGCACTACAATATTCTCCCCAATTAATTATTATGCAACTGCCCGTACCAACAAGGGTACACGCTTACATATGCACATAAGCATAGTAATTATATAATAGGAATAAACTGAGTGGTTGTTATGCTCAAATAAATAATAATTGTTTCGAATGGAATTGTGTCAGCTGAATCAACAACCTTCAATTGGAACAAGTTTCATAAAAAATATAAAGGGAGGGGAGGTAGGTCAAAAAACTTGTTTTGCCGTTCAAGTGAGTGCTTTTGGGGTAGATTTATGTCCGCCATTAATCCAAACAAGAGGTGGACAACTGAACGGGGGTGTCATATTCCATTGGCTGCCCCCCGAATGTGTCCTTATGATCAAAAATACGAATTGCAGGCAACTTTTTGCGTTTGAAAAACTGTCATCGTCTTCTATACCGAGAGAACACACTCACATACAGTCCGAATCTACATCATTTCCGGCTGTCAGTGCTCTCACACACAGTATGCTAGAGTAGTTAACATCAACTGAAAAAGTTTAATTTGAAAATTTCGTGGTTTAACACGTATCCTGTCACATGCACTCGCAAGCTGTACAATCTGCAACTGAAAATGTGTGTATATAGTTGCAGAATGCTTGCGTTCATTCTGACTTTGATGTGTGACTGTGAAGTGTGTGTAGCTTATTGTTAATGGGATGATGGATGTTATAATTATTTGTTACTCGTGGTGGGTTTTGTTTGAAGTAGCTCCGTGTGGTTGGGACAACAGTTTTTTTTAAAGGCGTTTGCGCTAGCCCAAGTGGACGTTGAGAAAGAGAAAGTGGGAACATGGAACAATAAGGACAGTGTTTGGAGCGGCTATATGTACATAAGTCGATGGATATCTGCAGGTTAATTTTATTTATATTTTTTTAGCAACCTATGGTGGTTTTAAGGGGTTGGGGTCAAAATTCTGGATCGGTCAAAATACTTTTTACAAAATTCTGCTTTCCTTAACACACAATTCTGCATATAGAAAGGTTTGAAAATGCTCGAAAACGCTTGTTTTTTTGTTTGCAGGATTTTAGCTCATCTTTTCTAAATATTATTATTTTTAATTAAATTAAATTCTGGAAGTAGCATATCCGCCAGCAATCAGTATCAAGATTTACTACTTTTTGTTTCAATTTCAACTCGTGGTGTCAACGCAGTAGAAAACGTTCAATTCGATATCAATCGTGTGCGTCAAACTGTCAGTTGCATAAAAAGCCTTCAAATTTCAAAAGCTAGCACAAAATGTCAAGAGGGGTTCCAATTAGAAGGTTCCATGTAGAAGACACTCACAACAAAAGTCACGAGTGGAAGTGTGTCTCAGTCAACTTGTATAGCCAAAGACCGTGCTAACTGGAGCACAATTAAGGTTGCGCCCTAGGTCCGCGATCTCATGAATAAAGACTTCTCGACCATCTAGCTTGTATGTAGACATATTCGAAAAAGAGAGACGTTTGCAAGTTTTAAAGTTTTCGACATAGAAATGCGTGGTTACCTCAGTTGTGACGTATATATCTGCGCAGGGTATGAGGAAAGCACTTGTGGCGGAGTTATTAATCCAAATAACGTCATGCGCTTTGCTCTATTGGCTATGTCTCCCGGTACGTATATGTGCTAAAATAAAGCAAACATATGTCGTTATCTTACATTTCCTTCATTTATGGGTACATGTCGAAGTCGAATCGACATATCCAAGCCAGCGCCTGCCGATACCGCGCCTTAAAACTTCAACTAAATTTGCTAGAATAAGCGGTAGAAACCTCTCTTCATTGCAGCGAAATTCAGCTCCAACATTGAGCACAAATTTAGTGAATTAAATTTAGTTTGCCAAGGCTTCCACCAAATAACGTTCGACATGCAAAGTGCCATTTCCATTAGCATGTTCCATATCATTGAATGCACAATGAAGGGTAAGCACACTCTAGTGCCATAAATTGCGCCCTACATTTTGTGTCTCACTCAAAGCACCCATAATGCATAACCGATATAAACAAGACTATTACCTCGCAAAACTTGACGACTTGAGAGCATCTTAGACTTCCAGCACTAACGACAACAACAACAGCTCTGTAGGTACGAGTACTCACCGCTGTATGCTTAAAACGTGTTACTATCGTCGCCATTAATTAACTTCATCAAAAACCACTCAAAAGCGATTACAAAATATTTCCCAACAACATACCATCGTAGCGTGCATTTATCCCAAAGCACCATGGGAATGGGACGGTGTTGTGCGCCGGCACTCCCCAAACAACATAATGCTAATTAGTTGCACTTGAGCATAATTGCAACACTAACTTACTGCTCCAGCCATGTACTCGATACTTTGGTCTAAGTATGCATCGAATGGCTGCGCATGCAGCGCGCAAAACTTGCTCCATCGTCGGCCCATCTTTAAGATTCTGCCAATTTACTTCGATAAGGGCTTTCGCATTCGCAAACAAACTGAATTCCATCGAAGAGTGTGGTTACCCATAGGAGTCAGGAGAAGCCGACTTCGTCCTTCGAATTAGACGTAAGCGCAGTTGTTGCATAGTTATACACATATATATACATATTTGCAACTACAACGACTAATGGGAACAGCATAATAATAATTTCCATCGTAATTGTGTTGTGTTAAACTTTTGTGAGATTTGTAAGTGTATTTTGCTCACTCAAAACTGGTTAAGAATAAAAGGATACAAATGCTGGCTGGGTGCGGGCACGATGCAGATGGGTACCTATCGGATCGTCTGGCTTTTCAAGCTTCAAACTTTTCAACACAAACACATTTAGGATGGGGAAAGGGGTTTACCCTCAACCACCACCACCATTCAAGTGGTTAATGGAAAATTGTGCAATTTTCAACAAGGACTTTATTATAGCCTCCCTATGAAGAAAACTTACCAAATTACTGCCTACAGCTGCAGCAGCAGTATGACAGCGAAGCAACGGCAATCAGTAGTCTGTACAGTACTGGTCTGGCCTTTTCGGTCGCACGACAAGACAGAATGTATGGGAGCGTGTTTGGGGTATCAGTGCGGGATGATGTCCATGACGATGCAGTAGCCCATCTCATACCGCATATTCGAACTTTTAAGGTTACTTCAGTTAATGACGATATGGCTGGGTAGGGTATGTGTATAGTTGAGGACTTTCACAAAGTTTACTCTTTCTCTGTCCTTAATAATTTGCCATTAGCCCTTGTGTCCCAAGTCTTCGTGCGGTAAAAATTGGAAAATTTGTAGGTGAGTTCGTCCAACTACGTATAGCGATACGTAGAAACAAACGACCATACGTGGTGGTGTAGGAGGAATTTAAAGCAAGTCAGTTATAGTCTATGAGGGACATTTTGAAGTTACGAGAGAATTTTTAATTATTTTTAATACTTTGATCGAAGTTTTTCGATAGATTGAACCAGCGACGAAGGAAAGTTCTTCAAATCAGACCGATCAAGCTGAGACGAAACTTTGCTAATTGCCTATGACCGGTCAGTGAAGGAATTGAGTCACGGCTCCAGCCTTAGGCGAAGGCATTCATTTTTTGGCGAAGCAATTTTATTCCACCTACCAATGGTACGTAGAGTTGAAGCAATCTTAAAGCACAGCTACCAACTAACCTGCCATCAATCTCCAATGTGTAGCAGTATCCAGTGCCCATGTTCTGTAATTATCACATCGATATATTTATCACAAAAACTATATGAATTGAAAGAAAATGCTCCTGAGGTTAATAAATAATTTTTCGCATCGATACTTTTTAAGTATTTTCTTTCAATTCATATTGTTTTTGTGATAAATATATCGATGTGATAATTACAGAACATGGGCACTGCACTCAAATAGTGAGATTCAAAGATTTTAGCTTCACCTTTTATATTTTGAGGCCTGGACATTAAGAAAGGTTGTTAGTATTGCAGAACGAATGGTTGTGAGAAGCTCGGCCTAGGGCCAATTATTTATTTTTTATTTTATAATTTTCGTTAGTTAAAATGAGCCCAATTGTCAAAATTTTAAATTTTTGTTTAGAATAAAATTGTTGGCAATCAGCGTTGCCACAAAGAAAGAAATATTGAGGGCCATTTCCAAAAAGCGCGGGCCACTATCCTTAAGAGAAAACTTAAAAAAAAAATATTAAAAAAGCCAACATAAATATAAAGTGACAGGTAGAAGACAAAAAATACGAAGTTGAATTGTTATGACGGGAATAAACGGAAATGGAACGTCAGAAAGAATGAATTCCGTTCCTTTTTCAATATGTGAACTTATAGTTATTGCTAAAGAGAGTGTGCTTTTTAAAATATTTTGTTAAAGAAATACAAAAAATAAGTAATGCGGGCCATTTCTTGTTGGTCCCGGGCCAAGGACCAAAATAAAAAACAGAGAGCCAAATAGCCCGAACGGGTACATTGTGACAACGCTTGCAATGATGTAAGAAAATATTTATGGAGATCATATAATATATTATTCCTACTTGATTCTTGAAACACTTAAAACGAGTTCTTGTTATAAATAAAAGAAAAGTAAAAGCAAGACCTTTTAGCTTACAATTTTTATAAGAATCTCAAAATTATTCGCTTAAAAACCTTTTCTTTTTCTGAGTGATTGAGGTTAAGTAACTCAGACCAAAAGCTGTTTCAGCTGACTCCAATCTTGCGCTTCAATAGATCCAGTGCTTTCGGTTTTTGTTTTTTTTTGTAAACGGTCAATATCAATAGGGGGAGCTTGCTTCAACATTTGAGAGACAGATTCACCTTCGAAATTTGCTAGGAAATCAGCAAAATGTAGTCATTTCAAAAAGCTACTCAAAACCAGTCAAGTGTAATTACTTTTCTTCTGCTAATCTCAGTTAATGTCGGCAATAACCAGCTACAAGATGCCATCAAACTACCGGAACAATAATTATCCTCTGTAGTCTCGACAAAGGAGCACGTAAAGTTGGCAAGCATCAGGACACATTCACGTTCATGCGTGAACCCTTCACAGAAGAAATAACTAAGAAAACCAAACATCACCCTACCCTCATCCACGTAAATATATGTATGTACATACGTAGTTCCGTATATCGTTCTCCGCCGATGTACACTTCAACTTGTTGTTTGCCGACCTCAACAAATTACGACAGCGTCCCCTGGGAAACACACACTTTGGAGTGACTATACAAACTTTTGTCCACCCATTTGTGGCGCACAACTTTCATGTCAAAGGTTCTCGAAACGCGCTGCCCAAACCCTAACTCCTGATAATATTGACATACCAAATCACAGGACATCTTAAAGCTATTTATCGAATTGAATGGCATCCATATATAGGTACGAGTATAGCGGGGGTGGCGCAAAATCAAAATGGCCACTGCGAAAGAAGACACAAAAAAATAATACAACCGCACACAGACTCTTATGACATTTGCAGTACCGTAAAACGATTTCTTGTGTTAGCTTCATGGTAAATTTATGATTATTGCTGATGGACCACAAGAATGGGTGCAGCATTTTTGCTCGCTCTCTTTGCTCTGGTGAGTCCTTGTATGTGGCTGGCTACGGGACGTGTTCGCTGGGTACGAGTACTTCATTGCTGTCATTGCGATTCGGCAGCGCACTCCTCGATGGAATAGAGGAAGTGTTCATCGATCCGGTGCTGGTTTATTGGCCATCGACGATCTTTGGTCAAGCAGTAGCGATTTGTAACGTTGTGAAGAGTGCACTTTCGGAGGTTGTATTGACCGCTGTAATTGGGTGCTACTCCTTGCGAGTGCAGTGTGCAGTCGCAAACGATTTGAAAATGTGCTGTTGAGTTTAACATGAGCTTATTTAGAGCGCTTTTCTTTTTCAGAGCGGCCTAGACACATTTGTTTTTGCAGCACTTTCCCAGATTGCATTATGGCAATGGCGTAGCAGTTGGTTGTCCCAGTCCATAAGTGATAAGTGGTCGATCTCCATTATGTCGACGACTGTCCCCGTCTCAGGGAATAGTGCTGCCTTTGCTTGGAAGTCTCAATATTATCCACCTTTATGCACTTGGAAGTATTACCATCGTGCCCAATTGGAGTCAGTTATCCAAAGATCGCTTTAAATTGAGAGGCTTATTGGTTGAGGCCCAAGTCGCCCCTTAGTAAGTAAGTTCTCTCCTAGATGAGTTTGATGGTTCAGAAACGGCCTTAAGTGGCTTCGCTGTGGATGAGTTGCGATGACCGTGAAAAGCATAAATATTTGGCGCCAAATGCAACCGTTCCACGCGAATAGAATTCTATCAGAGAAAAGATACGTTTCCCACGACAACAAATCGAATAGAAGAGGACGGAATAAAAGAGGCAAAAAGAAAGCAAACTTCTAAAGAAAAGTTGACCTCAATCAACGCTGATGAGAAATAATTTTTAAACAAGACACATTTTTATTTTGTTGGCATCTAGGCTACATTTTCTCCTGCTGGAATAAAACCCCCAATCATCCCCTCCTCCTCCTGTGAAATCCAACTCGGCAATATTCAGCTGAACAACATCGCTTCTAATTTTCTTTCCGACTTTCACACCGCTCCCGTTCAGAAGTTTAACAATAGATCACCTCATCATCACCACTGTTATCGTGTGCGTATATGGCAGGTCCTTAGCTGCAGCATAGCGGAACCGTAACGGAAAGTTTAACACTCGAATGGAATTTATTAGCTGTAGAGTAGTAACTCCCCGAAATGGAAGCGGTAAGTTGAATGGATGCTCTTTGCCCACCACCCCACAAACCAACTAGATGCCACAGTACACAGCGGAAAAACAGCCAACATAACAATCCTGTGAATGCAGTAAGCATCACGGTGTGAACGAGCGAAGTGGTGGTGGTGCAAAGGGCGGCAAAATACAACACGATGGCCAAAGCGAAAAAAAACATTTTTTGTTTTATTAAAAAAGTTTTGTAATTAGAGGTCCGCATTACGTCTGTGTGCGGGCAACTGTTCGAGGATATTTATTAAGTTGGGAGAGTTTCTTTTTGCCTGTTTTTAGCTGTCCATTTGCTGGTTGTTTTGTCCTTCGTTTGGGGTGTGTATTTCGGAGCTGTCAGTCAGAATGGCTATTTTTCATGAGAAGAACGTGTTCCGTTTTCATTTCGCCAGCTATTTGCTGGAGTCGAATGTCGAAAGGACCGTGCAGCAGCGAAAGGAAACCGTCTTCGAAATACACTCGTAGTTTTACAGTCGTCGTATGCCCGCGTTTGCCGTTTAAATTGCATTTCCCAAAGAAGCAGCTTCCTTTTGTAAACTGACATCGTTGTTGCAGCACTGATGATTCGAAATAGAAATATTCGACATATATCTTTGCGACTGAATTGTTGGCCCGTACTTAACCTTTTTTAACATCGACCGCCACTTAATCAAACGCTCCCTCTCCCAGATTATTCGGCACTCACTTTCTGTTAATTTATTCAGGAACTCTCTGCCGCACCGGTAAACGAGTCAAACATGAAGTAACTCGAGAGGGGGTTCGTGTTTAGAGTTACTGGGGGTACACATCCAAATTTAGGCGCATCCCAATTCGAACTCAAGTGCCATTGTCGTCGCTCATATCCACACTGGGGTGGCCTATTGGGCATTCAGCCAATTGCTATTGACAGATATGTCACCCGAAGCCGTAGGCTGAATTCAATCAGTTTGAGTAATTCGCTGGCATTTGTCCTTCCTGTTCCTGTATTCTCTGTGGACCGCTCTCTCCATCTCCACCGATATGTACGAGCGCCAGGTCCGCGTGCAGGCTGCAGGGAACTCAACTCATAAATTATTTCCAAATGTCAGCGAATTTTGTTAAACTGTTTTGATTTCATGGCAATTAAGAGAGGGAGTCCTGGTCATGCATGCGGGAGTTTCATTCGACTGCATTCGAAATGAACGCACTGTGATTTTGTGAACTGTTTTTAAGCGCACCGGAAGTTATGCCTAAATAATTGGATTTATTTTTGTTCAGCCAGGATCAGAGCGTTAGGCGTGGAAATTTAATTTGATTTGTTAATATTGTATGCGGCAGTTTTGTTTAGATAAAAATTATGGATTTATAGCGCCGATGCCAGTCGATGTAGGGCAGGAAGGATGTTTGCCATATGAATAAATTGGAAGTTGTGCTTGTAGCATTTGACTGGAATTGTGTTTTGTTTTTGTCAAGGGGCATATTCATAAATAGAGATTGAATTGGAACCAGGGCAGTGAAGCCACTTCACATCCGTTCTACTTATAAAGCAACTGTCTGCTGTGGGGCTTGGACTATGGAGAGGCTTTTGATAAAATGTTTCCTTATGGTGGGATCTATACCCATCGACTGATAGGTATCTGGTTTGCTATGGGCATTTGTTGGTTACCCGATCTAAAATTCAAAGACACCGTCAAAAGCGTCCATACCATTGGTATGATTATTCGCTTTGCCATCAATTTGTTCCCGTTTTATGGGGCTCACTGTTCCAGGCCCTGATATGAAATTTGTTTGTTCAATTTCGTTGTTGATTTATTAAATTTTAAGATACCAATGAATATGAGTTGGTTTTATAAAAACACTTTAACAGTTGAAGTCTATTTAATTTTTATTTATATATGATTACTGTGAATATCTATCTTCTTTTTAAATTTAACACAAAGTTTCCCATTTTCTCGCTAGATTCCCACGAAAAGGGAATTTTCTTACAACTTTCTAACGCCTTTTTTTTTTTTTTGAATGGTTATGCGTCGACGAATTGTACTGCTTAAATATTATAAATTTTCTTGTCCCTTTCGATCTAAGGAAAGGTGTGCCTTTTAGGACTTTTTACAAAAATGCTATATTGTAACGTTGTCCCCGTCTGCATGGGCAGGGACAGCTGCAACTGGCCTGTCTGCGGTCTCTACTGATGGAAAGCTGATTGCTTAGGGTACCTACTGCTTTAATGAAGAGCCGATGACTAAGGGCATACAGGCGTCCTCCCTCTTTCAGATACCTTTTAGAAGAGTCTCCTGACTGCGATGAATTAAAAACTGAACATTGATCCAGTAAACGCTGTGATATTTCTGAGAAATTCACACGGGTTGGATAAGTAGTTTCAACGTGAACCAATAACAAATCAACTAATAAATACTCTACTCTAAATTTTAGTAGTTCACAGTGGAAATATTTTCCCTACAAATTTGGCAATTGTGAGCTTCCGTATAAAGTCGAGACTAAAATTTGTTATTAGTACGGCGCGTTATAATTACCTACGCTTGAAATGCGGGTTCGTTTTTTGCGGAAAATTCGGAAAGAAAACTGTTGGCGGACCACTTGTTTCTCACAACCATTTGCTTCTAAGCTGTATTATTTTTGGTTGAAATACTGCCTGACTTTTGCTATTCCTCTGTCGGCGCATGATTTATATACCTCCTAATAATGTGAGATATTCTACGAACCACAACTTACTTTTGAAATAAATATATATGTGTGTGGTGGTGTCCTTTTTCAATTCGTTTCATTCTAAATTTAAGTTAGAAGATCCATCTACCCAAATACCCAAGTTAATGAACGAAGACTACAAGTCTCCAGCGTAAGGTCGAAGAAGATAATAATTTATTTTTAATGAAATATGATTGAAGGCCAAAAAATGAATTAGCTACCGAACAACCCTTTGACCTTTTTGTTCCTGGTTATGACGGTCTGTTTTTTTTTTTTAAAAAACCCCGCTTCGATTTTTAAATTTGTTTTTCGTTCCCCAACCACCAATTCTCATTCCGAAAAGAAGAACTAATGTCGTCTGGCTACATTGATTGAAAAGGTTTTTTATCTTCCCCTCCCCCCTTGAATTTTAAATTCCATTCCATTGTAGGTGATTGAGGAAAGGCAGAACTGCAACTAGAAACATCTGTTCAATTACAAAAAAAAAATGCCAAATTAGCATTCAAAGCTCTTGCCCGTAGTCGTCCCTCGGCAGAAGTAGTGCAGAACAGTACCTACATATAATTTTATTTTTCTTGGCGATTCCCTTTTGCACTTCTCCTTCGGGTGAACTGTATTTAAATTGCAAAAGAGGAAAAATATTCCATTTTGTACACAATTTCAAAGGGCAAAATGTATTTATGGCCAGCACTCTATTATTGGAGTTGAACAAATTAACTTGTTTCAGAACAGAGTTCGCCGGACACAAGAATGCATTAATAAATTTTTTCAAATCGTTTAGTATTCATGAGATTCCGTTTTTTTTTTTTTCTGCTCTCTCTCACTCTCACACCTGTGGACCACAAGTCGCTTGTGATGGGCTTGTAAAAATTTAACAACTTCTGACATTGGTATTTTGAATTTTTCTTTTATTTTGCAATATTGTACTAAATAGCCAACGATCCTTACCTTACAGATATGTGTAAGTAAGTTCAGCCCAATTTAAACGTGGCTGACATTTTCAATTTTGAAAAGTTTAAAAGTTTAAGTAACCAATTACTCCAGAAACATGTAGCTACTACAATTCAAGGATCACTTTAGGAAACTAGGGATATCTGAAGAAGGTCTTCGCAGATTCTGTGATGAGTTCAGTGAAATCCCAGAAAAAAGTGCTGCGATTATGAAAAAGACTGAAATACTTGGGCAAGTACCAGTTATTTGACGAGGAAATATTTTCGCTGGAGACAGCTCTCATTCTTAGATATTTAAAGGAAAACGGACTAGAGAGAAGGGCCTTAGGTTTGTTAAAAGTTGATGTAAAAACTGCTGCGGGCGGATTTTTGGAATCCTCTGTGAAATGATTCTAAAAGCTTAGTATCCTGCTCGCGCTAAATTTTATCTCCCATACAAAAATGTCTACAGAGATAAAATTTAGCGAGGCAGTTTAGCAAAGCAGTATCCTGTTCGCACGCTAAATTCTTAACTTCATGTAGATGGGTCGATGAAAAGTCTCCACTCATTTAGCTCGCGAAATAAATGTCCGGTACATTAAATCGAAGATAAATTTTGACATATAAAACGGAGGAAGAAGTTTGTGTTGCGTTTATTATAGATATTTGTTTAAAGGAAACCGCAGAGAAAAATTTGATCGAGAAAGAAAAGAAAACGCAAAGCCAAAAAAAAAACCTTTTACAATGTTAATGGAAAACTAGTTTTTTAAGCTTGAAATAATCTTAGGTCTTTTGCAAATCAGCCTTTTTGCCTTTTTTGCAAATAGGAATTTATGGGACACGAAGAACAGTGTCTTCTTCTGCTTGCTATTACAGAAATTATTTGAGCTCCTGCAGCAATGATTTTATCTTCTTCAATTTTTCTCATACCCATTGTTTTGGAATGATTCAAATACTGCAATGTCTTTGAAGTTTGAAATTCGAAAATTGTAAAAATTATGTATACTGATTACTGTCATAAAGAAATAGTTTTTGTCCCATCTATATGGTGTGTTATAATAATTTAGCGAGTATTTATCTTTGGTGGGGAGAAACGAAGTGGAGGCTAGGGACGCTAAAATTTAGCGCGAGCAGGATACTAAGCTAAAGACTCCAAAAAGTCTAAAGGCTCCGATCATTGCCATGCCTACTGTTTTGGAGAATTTTTGAACACAGAACATTTTTTCAGACCTCGCTGGCTTTTAACTTGATATTACCTAAAAAATATCAGTTAACAAAATAATACAAAAGTAAAATCACCTCCTTGAAAGTACTTCACACTTTCTGTCGATTTTCTACGTCATCCAAAAGCTGAGCTATAAACCAAAATTCAACGAGCCAATTCGTCTGCTCTGCAGTTCCCTGGGGTATTATGTGTCGGCAAAAAGAAGCAAACGAGCGAGAACAACGCGACTCACGATTACCAAATGCCCATACATAAATATTTTCCACGAGAGACAGCTTTGGCCTGACAAGTATGTAAACTTATATTCATTCACTAGAAGCATGCTAAATAAATGTCAACCTGTGCATAAAAAGGACATCTAGCGGTTAAAGAATTATTTCATTATTTAACGAAACAACCAACTAGGACATGCACTGGTATTAAATAAAATAGAGACACTGGGTGGAAAAGTAACCCCGAAAGTCGCACATTGGACTATATCGGTGTCTTCCCTACAACGACTTGATACTCTTGATACTTTAATGCTATATCCCAGCCTAGAGTGGATCAAATTCTAGAGATAACTACCTTAAGATAACAACCTCCACGAAGACGTGAAATCCTAGCAATAGAAAAAGCTGCAAGGTAAATAGAAGAAAGTCACATTTCTCTGCCATATCTTCCATGACAGTCAGTCAGATAAATCTAACTCAATTAAATCAAAGGTGATTCGAAAACATATCATGATCACCATTGGCCACCATTTGGTTAAACTTTGCTGGCTTCCCGAACAAAACAAAGGAGGTAGCGAAAAGTCCTACGTCGGTAACTTTAACCCGATCGACGTGGGCTTTCATAAGCACCCTACCCTTAGAATGTGCACCTTAAGTTGAAAGATGTTGGGCAATTTTTCTAACGCATGCTACTTTGGAAATGTTATCTTCTTATCATCTTAGAGATGTGTACAACATTTTGGATCCTGATAGTATTACGAACTTGTCGGGACCATCTAGGTCACATAGTCATGTATGTAGTTTTCGGGAAAAGAGTTTTTTTTAAGCTCAATCACAAGATCATCTAAGAACATTTGCAAATGAGCTGTTAAGCTGCCGGAGAGCATTGAACCGAGCTTCTTTCTCTACAGATATGTGTAGAGATTAAGGCTTAGTATGGCTTCTATGGTAGCATGTCATTGTCGCTGATAAGCCAGTGCTTTGCTAGGCGATAAAGCTTGTTAATGTAGTTTTGGAACAGTTTGTGTACGGTTTAATACTCCTATTGTATGACCTACAGATAAATTTAGTTTTAGAGCATTAGACCGTAGGCTGTGTTGCGGTGAATGGTGAATATTTTATTTTATATTTACTGAATATTTATTTCCAACAGAGCGTTTCCAGAGCTTCTCTTCACATGTGCTTGCAAATGATCGCATTTGTCCTCAAAACATGAAATAAATTAAATGGCCTACATGATGAATGAAAGCAACTCCTCCTCAATTGGATGCATGTCAGTCCTATAAACAAGTCAACCGAATTGCCCTTCCAGTCCCCCAAGTAAACAATATTTCGCCCCAACTTGACAGCCCTCAATCACATCTAGCACGATGTTACCAGTCATTCAGCCGGAACACACAAATCTCATAACAAAACTGCAATGCATATCACTCAAATCTGCTACACTATCTCAGGACACTGACGAAGATTTTTCAATTCCAAGCCCATAAATGCCTTCGTAAAACGCCCCACTACATGCGATCCTGTCCTATGCGAGCACTCTCTCCATACATTGATATGGAACAGCTCAACCTCTACCTCAGAGTCAGAGCCGATTACAACTTGCTTACGGGCAATCCGATTCAGTAATTCTCATGCATAATAAATTTTGAAAGACTTCTCCCCCGGAAAACTTAAAAAAACAACTTATTGTTCATCGGCTCGTTCTTCGGTGCAATTTACTAAGTGTTGCTACCGGCAAATCCTTTCCACCCCACCTCCTCCCCCTCCTGCTGTTCCGTATATGGGTCTCTTGACAAAATGCCCCCAGGTATACAATATAAATAAATAAATGAATCTGAGCATTCAACGAATTATATTCCAGGGGATGCCGTGCTGATATGCCCTGTGCTCTGAAATATGTACCAGCCTGCATGTAAACTCGAGAGGTAGTTCGAGTGTTCCACCTTGTTGTGTGTTGATATCAAATAATTCCACCAACTCTAAATAGAGTTTCTATGGAACCCCATTCCCATATGTCGACATGAAGGTCTAACGCTTAACCTCATGTTTCTGTGACAAGGACGACAACGAAAATGAGGATCTTTGGCAGATGGGCTGATGTATATGTCTTTAGCTTTATACCACTCCCAACTGACGGTAAGCTGCTGGTAACTGCTGAGCTGCCACTTGCTGCTGCTGCGCCACTACACCCGTCTGTGTGTGCATTTGGAAATTCTGTAGCAACCTAGGAAGAAATCCAACGAACTGGTATGTTAATGCGTACACATGGGATGGCATTACAAAGGAGCAAACATCTTGAAATCCTTTAATGCAAATTTGTGGAAACTGCGGCATGTGCGCCTTAGTAAACACACATAAACGATTGTAGCCAAGTTCGTTGGTCCTTTTTCTTTCGCTCCTGCCTGAATTTTGATGGATGCTAATCCTGGTATTGTTTCACGAGTAATTATCTCACATAAAATTGCGTACAAATACAATTGCTAGTAGAGATGAGACGGCAGTGCGTGTATGGAAATATTAACATAAACATTTGATCCTGGGTCCTATTGCCGTATATCGTTGACGGGGATTAGACGCCGCTCCTGTGTGAGTGAAACGAGTTTGTAAATAAGAAAGGAATTTCAATTTAATTAATTTGTTTCCTAATCCCGCCGGAGATAGTCGCTGCCTCTTGGTGCTGGGATGACGAGTGCTTTGTGGGTGTCACCAGAGAGGGCTTACATAGTGAATGGGAGTTTATTCAGTTGTCCTTCTGTGCAGATGGTAAATTTGGTTGACTTTTACCCGTCATCGTAAGCATAGCTGACTTTTGTAGTGCATTGTGGGCCGGTCCGAGACTTTATATTATCCGAATTCCGAAATGGTTTCAGTTACCCCTGATGTTCAGTGATGCCTTCTAATCCCACTGTACGGGGCGCAAATCGGTCAAAGGGGCTGACACAATAAGAAAGGATAATATGCGGGTAGGATAGGAACGGGAATCGCATACAAACCTAAACACAATATAGTGGTTCTATCTAAGGTGAAAAAGCCGGCTGAAAGGAGGTAAATTTAACTGTTGACTTTCAACATCTTCTTCCAGCCAAGAGATCATGTTTGGGACAGTCGGCGTTTGTGACGTGCAGCTTCATCAATTTAAAGTTAAGCGGTGGTGTAAGGGAAGTCAGAGCTTATAAGGTTCATAACCTGAGGAGCTGATGACAGTAGGTGGGGAATCTCGCAAAGGGCCAAAAATTTCCTGCGCAAAACTGAGGAAAGACCGTTCGAAGTCTATAAGTCGTTACCGAATTTTAAAACTCGCATAAGCAAATTGAACGGTGTCGCATAGCCCGAAGGAATATAAAATGTCATGTGTAGTTCTGAGTTAATCCCTGAACTTATTTATTTAGAAAGGACAGTTGGGCAGCAAAATTGGCAATGGTATACCATATCCCTCCCAGATAGCACAGAATATACCGTTTCTAAATTACTATATGCAGTTGTGGGGCAGGTTTGATGAAAGGAAACCAATAAAGAGTATGAAGTACACCATCAAATATTGAGATTTTATTAGGGGAAAGAACCTGCAAGTTTGTCTATCGTTTCATCTAAGTTACCGACCGTGAAATGAATCACGCAATCATGTCGATTTAGATGCGAAAAAATAAGAAATTCCACGACTGATCAGAAATTTAGCTTTCCAACAGCTGTACCTTAAACAGCACTTATTTTCTTTTTCCTTTGCCTCAGACCTTTTTCCCTTTCGATTTTGAACGAGTGCGACGTTTGTAGCGATGCGTTTCTCCAAAGCCTGCTAATATCTGAAGAGCTTTCTATGCTTGAGCAGAAGCCGACTCTTTAAGGACAGTCTTTTTCGCCTCTTAATAATATCATATCTGTGGGATCCTACCCTTCGTATAGTTCACTTAAGGGCTTTCCAAACCACCTTCAGCCAACTAAGAGTGCAAAACTGATGACATAGCTACCCGGTAAAGGTTTATTGGCAAAGACTGACAAGACATCTTTTGTAGGTTAGTTAATATAGTGACGTACCTATTTTAAAAATGCTGCATAAGTATCTTTCGTAGACGATGGGGTACATTTTTTGCGAGATCCTGCAACGTTCTTGGCTTTTAGTAGAATTATGGCCCTGGAAATACTTTTATCGATTCAAAATCCACACTGCCGCTCTAAAGGCCATCTTGATGCATCAAGTGTAGTCTTTATTGCTGATAATGCGTTCAAGAGTTTTCTTTAGGCCCCCAGCTGCGAACTCAAGTGCAAACAAAAACTACGCAGAACCCATTTGACTTCTTAAAATATTGCTTTTAAAATTTTGATGGTCAAAATATGTTTTATTCATTGCAATTTTTGTCTGATTGTCGTAAGTTTTCAAGCAATTTGTGAAGATTGAACTAGATAAAGCTTTTAAAGTTTTGATTTTTGCACCCACTTGCTACTTTTGGAGGTCTATCGGCTCAACGACAACAGTTCCATGCACAAAAAACTTTACAAAAAATACCCCTTCAACCTCAAAGAAAACTATGCAAATCATTTGCCACTAAATAATCACTCACTTCCCAACAGCCCAATTGACAGCAACTGCAATCAAAGAAGTTTCAACTCTCCTTCGTCCTTATCAAATAATCATTTCCATCAATTTCTCTCAATTGATGCGCAATACGCCAGCTACACTCCCACCCACCCCCTATGGCACTATTTTCTATTTCCGCCTGGCCACCACTTGAGCCATCATAATCACGATAATACATTTGAAATTCAATTCAAAACTTCGCGCCGCGCCATGAAGACACTCAAGCGAATGTGTATGCGGTTTGAGCAATTCCAGATTAAGCTTACAATGTCTGCGCTAAGCCAAACCAGAACGTGGGCCGCTGCAATAGTGTTTGCGGCCCCAAACAATTATCCCTTCTTCATGGTCAAAGTTTTTTCCTTTATATGCAGAAGCGCGCATTATTTGGCCCCGTGCTATCTTTTTGTTTCTGTGCGCGCTCGGTAAAACTTCTTTAATTAAACTTATTCTTCATCCTCAGTCTCGGTCTCAGTCAGAGTCAAAGGGAAGAACGGAAAACAAAAAAGCACATTGCATTCCATTCAAAGGAGAACAGGATTTTGCATTCAACATAATTTTTTTTTTTTACATTCTTCTCGCATTGCCATGGACATTGTAATTTCAGTTCTTTATCGGCTAAGGATTGTTGCGCTTTTGTGCGACCCATAAAAGTTGCCGCAGCATTACTTAAGTTTTGTGTAAGATTAAATTTGATGGATGCGATTTTTATTTCTTACAATGCTGTGGGTACACTCTTAACTATTTTTTTTTTGTTTTTATTTTTCAACTTGCATTTTAATAGTTTGACAATTGTTTGGTAAAAGCTTACACAAAATTTATCAGTATTAGGATGAGTTGGGGGCGCTCTGGAAAGAGGTAAGTTTTGCATTTTTAATGGACGAGTTAGATGATTTAAACTTAGCTGATCTGAGTTCAGAAATGATATATATGCTGTCCAAGAAGATCGGACTTTCCACTATCCACAATAAGAGAGAAAAGTTATAGTCAAGCGGAGGTAAGCCCTATTTCTAAATACAATGATAGGTCCAAGCTATAGAGTCTTGGGCAAAACAGTCGTGTCGGGCGAGGCAAGGTGATTTTGAGTAAAATAAGTGAGAAGGACTCTTCAGACCAATATCAATTTCTTTTCCCAATCTAGCCTGACTCCTCCGACACGACTTTTATGTCCAAAGTTGTATAGCGCATGCTTTACAGAGTAGAAGGAGAACTTAAGCGATGTTTCCGAGAATGTGATAGATATTCAAAATTACAAACCGTCAAATCATCTTGTGGTTGCAGTTATTAGGAAGCTTACTGAAGAAGCAAGGCCCGATGCCCGGATCAGGATTTACAAATGTAACTAGTCAAAGATAAACTTATGCAAGATTACAATCTGACAACCAAAAAAAACGAACTACGTTTGGTCTTCCTTATATTCATTTTTAGCCTTCACACTAAATATTTTGTAGGCCAAAATGGGTATATAGATATGGCTTAATATACAGGCGTATTAAAAAAAACTTTATATTGAGTATTTCGCCATTGTGAGCCTGTATACTCAATATTATTATTAAAGTATGGCGCATTTTGTCTTCTGGTTGTGTGCAGAAACAAATGTTCTCCTTTTTTATGAACAAAAGCATTAGTTTTCCCTTAAATTTGAAAAAGGGGGCCCAACACAAAAAAAAAGGCTCCAAAATTTGCAGACAGGTTTATATTATGTAATTAAAAAAGACAAAGGTGAGATGCGCAGAATATGTAGATATACTTTTAAAAACAATTCCTGCACGAAAATTAAGGATTACTTCCACACCATATATTGGTGTTTTCAGCGGAAGAGTGAGGACGGAAAAACAGCAGGCCCCCTTGAGTTTTGTCTTTCTTGCTCAAATAATCTTTTACATGCGAAAAAAAACATTCATTTTAGTGATGCCTTGTTTTTGTGACAAGAAGTTTGTGCAACTGATAGTCGTTCCAAAATGACAGTCTAGCAACGTCCTTTAAAGAAGACCCTACTATAGGTACGTTGCCGATGGGCGACATTAGTTCCCATTTGGGCACCTTGTTTTAACGAAAGATATGTATCGTTTTGTTTTATTCCAACGCTGAGTATTCATTTCCCTCGTTATAGCATTGCCCTTCCGTCTTTGATTATGCAAAAGGTTATTATTTTTATTTATAATCTTCTGTTTACGTTACGCCACTTTTATAAAATCTCGGCCATCTTTTTTTGGCGACTTTATCATTTTGGTTATCGGTAACGCTGAGCCTACTATTGGTACTCGGCTTATGTGAAGATATCATTCAGCTATATTTCAGGCCTTTTGTGAACAGAATGCTGACTGAACTAAACTGAGTGGCACGTTAGTTCCTAAGCCAAAAAATTTCTCACAAATGTACACTGTAACTTTTGTGATAGCATTTATTTATCTTATGGAAATAATCTTGCGATCAAAGGCTGAGCACTTGTGTTTTACCAAAGTAAAGCTACTCTCATTGAAAATGTTCTCTGCTGGATATCCTTCATGCTTCATGCGAACGCGGACCCCTGAGAGAAGTCTCCTTACACAGCTTGGTTTATTTATTGCAAAGCTTTTCAGTCATGTTTGCTTCAGCTTTTCCCTAATATGAATGTAATAATACAAAATAAATTGCGTGATAATTGCGCAAGGGCTTTAAGAACGACGAATGACTTACAAGGGCCGAGTTCCAAAAACTATGGAGAAACTGTGTCGTTATCCTCGTTTGCTAACATTTATTTTGAAGAACCACCGCCAATAGAAAATATGAGATATATTAGAGCCTTTAAATGTAAATCAGAAAATAGTTATCACAACAGACTTGAGCAGGACCGCGGTCTCTTGAAAAAAACATCGCCACCGCGTCCTACTTGCAGGATCTGTCTTGAGAGAGAGTGACAAATTCTCTATTCACATACTCCTGGAATTTTTGGATCTATGTTGCCTGAAAAAAACATCCTTGCTGATGAAATCGTCAATTCAGCAACGAAAAGATGGCTCTAGTACGGGTTGGGGTCAAAATTATGTTTTCAAAACTCTGCGAACAATAAGAAAAGGTTTGGAAGTTTTTGGGTTGAAATGGCCAATTGAGAAGCTCTTTCACGAAAGTAATACTCTCGGATGTTTGTCAGATGTTCGCGAGAGGTGGGGCAATGGAAAAATGCTTAAGTTGCAACTTGCGTTTTTCCTGGGATCTAAACTGGGACCCCTCGATTAGTACTAGTCCAATACACCAACCACTAAGCCACTGATGAAGTCGGAAAAAGGTTAAGCCACCTAATTAGAAGTATTTTTCCAATCTCATGATTAACTTCTAACTGATCTACTTACGTTAATAACTTTTATTTCAAATGAACTGAAATTACAAAGTTTGCTCCTGCAATTTCCAAGACTCCTGGTGATGCTAGCAAACGAATCATATATCTCTCTTACTCTCTGGCAGAAGTAATTTTAATCGAAAAGTAAAATAGTTCAAGAGTACATGCCTCGGGGATTACACGCAGAATAAAAAAAAATTCAAAGAACATCTCCCTCTATGTGAAAGTAGAGTAAAAAAAAGATGAAAACGACGAAAGATTTAGCAATATGCGAAGAAGTTTACCTCATCTCTCCTCTATACACACAACGAAATTACCTAGATTAACTTTTGTTCGGGATAATGAGATAAAGATGAATTTAAGGCAATTTAATTACGAAAAACTTCCCAGCAAGTCCTTAAGGTGTTTTCATTAATTAAGCTGTAATCTTTCCCTCATCCTTCTTTTATTTTTTTTATTTTTGCTCGCCTAAAGATGTGTACCTACGATGTACACAATGGTGTAAGTGTTTCCTCTCGCCTATACTCGAATTCTCGACCGACGAGACCATCCTCTTTCCTCTTGACAACACAACTCGCTCACTTGAAAAAGGTTTGCGTACAACTTTCTAAACAGTGACTAAAGTGATGAAACAAAAAAAAAAATGTGTCCTTTCAAAAATTCGCCTGAAAATTGAGCGGAAATGATAAAAGATTATGCGGGCGTATGACGGAGGGATAAACTTTTCTGAGACGGACGATCCTCTTGGGGTAATTTTTCGCTTCGCTTTTCAATTGTTTTGTCGACTTTGGGGCTGGCCGGGTGCTGTGTGCTGACGCTGAGTGCTGGGCGTTCTTTGCGTGACTCTGTTGTCTGTTTGACTTGTGCTTAATTTCCATAATATATTCTGAACCGTAAAACCGGTGCTAAATAGAGGCAGAGCATGAAATTGTTTTCCTCGAAAACAAAAAGCACAGATTTGCAATATAAACACTCAAAATAGATTTGAGAAGTTTCCTTTCGGGTACAGTGTACAGCGTGTCAGGCGATATATATGCATCTGTCGGTCGGTTGTGTGATGAGCGACAAATGATGTATTGCTGGCATATGTATAGGAAGCCACATGTCGTTGGCGCTTTCATCTCCGATACAATTTGGTATCCTAAAACAGGATTTTTCTCTCTCTTGTTCTTAAATGCGGATGTGGTTGGGTAACTTTTTCGCACATAGTTGCGGAGAAAGTTTTCGAATGGGATTACTCGAATCACGGAAAGGGTTTCGCTTTTGTGGCGGCTCTTTGTATGGGGAAATAAGTTTTATTTGTTTTCTTAGTGAGAAATACTGGGAAGCATCAGACTTGTGTTAAACTGTTTTAACACAAGTCTGATGTTGTGAGACCTCCAGCGGGTGGACTTAGGACTGCGACTAGTGCAGCCGAAAGTGTGGTTGGGTCTTGGTAGCTCTTAATAAGTTGCATCTAATGGAGGTCGTTTACATTCTTGCCTTGTATGAAGATTCGCCTTTTGAAATGACGCCATTAATGGTGCGATACAAAAATAATGTTTATAACGTTTTATAACGACGACTACACACGACACGAAGGCGCTCAAATCCAAATATTCGAAAAGATTCCTTATCCACAAGGATGACCTACATTTCGCAGACTTCGATTTAAATTCTGAAGTTAACACAACCGCACGGGTGTTCATTTTAACTGTCCATTATAGACTACAGGAACAATTCCTCTTTTTATGAAACGCTATGAAGTCGGTGGTCACACTCATGCCCAGTTATGTTATTAATACATATTATAAAGTCATTGTTATTGTTGCTGATGAGCTGGTGTTTTTTTTTCAGTGTCAACGGCTATAATGTAGTAATTTGTTGTAAAAATATTATTCTTCATCAGATGGCCTGGGTGTAATTTTGGTGTAATTATGCGCACGTTTGTTGCTGATCTCATTTCAGTTTCATGAATATAAAACTAAGGTCGCTGGATGCGCATTACTTTTGTAGAGCGATTAAAATAAAAGTTTGTTGCATTCATTTGGACTTTAAATTTTAAAATATATTTTTGCTAACTAGTAAGGAGTGTGAGCAGTTGCTTTGCGTGGATCAAATCAGGTCCAGGGAAAATGGTTGCTTGGGGGTTTCTGACAGTCCAGTGTTATACATATTTTTAAAGTGAGATGGAGCTAAAACCAAAAAGTTATAAATTGTGGTCCCTTTCCACTAGTAAAAACGCGCACAAAAAAACCAGCGTAATAATCACGTAAGTTTGAAGAAACTAAATGCAACTAAATGCAAACAAAATTGAGTTTAAAACCTTGCGAAAATCAAACAAAAATATCGGCTTGAAAATAACTTAATGTGACCCCAAAGATACGTGATCTGCCAGGTCTTAGGAGCTAGACGGAACAACTATTCCAGCTTTACTAGCTTCGTTGGAAAAGTAAATGGGTCTTCTAAAGGGTTTTCCAATAAGAGGTGTTATTGTGAATGACCTGCTATTTCGGTAGCTGTCACTTTTGAAGGTTTTATTCTTCGACATTTGACAACGCATTGAAATTATTAAAATTCACTAAAAAAATGGTGAAAAAGTCGTGTCTTTGCTGAGTGGGTCCTTGAAATGCATGAAAATGATCCGGAATTCCATCGAAAAATCATCTTGACTGATGAGGCTCATTTTCACCTCGGTGGCTACGTCAACAAGCAAAATTGTCGCATCTGGGGCTCTGGAAACCCAAGAGTTATTGTTCAGAAGCCTCTCCATCCTCAACGTGAGGCTATCAAGGACATAGGGCAGCCACTTTGCGATTTGGTTATGGAAAATTTCATGAAAAGGATATGGTCCTGTATTCGTGCTCGTGGTGGCCATTTGGTCGATGTGGTTTTTTATATTAACGGAATACCTTCCCCTTTATTATGAAATAAACATCCGATCATTTATATCAAAAAATTAAATTGTTCTTTAAATAAGTTTAAAAAAAGCGGAACTAGAACTTGAGCGAACCAACTTCTTACCGATTGTCAACCTAGAAGCCTTGTTTCTTCCAAAGAACAAGGCGACCGACGAAATAAAAATGAAAATAGCTTACGGATTTGCAAAAAGGATGGTCTAATGTTTGTTGTTCGACAGCGTGTTTAGACAAAAATCTTAAAAATTTAAATAATACAGTCCGTTAATAATATTTATTTATTAAACAAATTGCTATCGTTGACGCTAAATGTGAAATTACAATTCTATGGTGTTTTCTGAATGTAAAACTCTGGTGAAATTTAAAGATCTCCTTGTCAAAACTTCCACAGCCTTCTGCAGGCTCAATGCTAGTAGTATTCAGTTCCATACCTTCACACAACTAGCTTTGAAAAGAGTAAAATAAAATTTCATCGAAAGAATTCAGTTTTTCGAAAATCAAAATGTCAGTCAACTACGACATTGTACTGTCAATTTTAAGCTAGAAAATTAGCAAGAACTAGATAGCATTTCATGCATTAATAGACATGATTACGATTTTCAATAAGAATTTGCATGACACTTAACAAAGCTATTGACTGATCATATCGTCTTTTGTTTTCGTTGTAAGCAACGCTATGACTTTCGGTTTAAAAACATTTGATAGACGAATAATGGTTCCGTGAGAGAGACGAAGATAGGTTAGTAAATCATTTTTATGTTACTACTCAAATAGAGTAGCAGCTTGAGTGACAAAAAGCTCATACGGGCCTTAACTGAAGAATTCAGATCATCGGATTTATTTTTGACAGATGAAAAGAGAAGTTAGAAGGAAAATATATAACAACAATTTCCTTTTAGTTTTGTAAAAAACTTTAAGCCGAAGAAAAAGGTTTGCAAATATTAAATGCACTTGAAACTTTTAAGCCTCTCTATAAGTACTCGTATTTCAATTTACCGTGGATAACTCGTGTAACAGATGTCGAAGCCAGCACAGCCGAGAGAACTACAATAGCAGTATTGTAGATATGTTATAAGAAAGCAGTGTTGTTAGCACTCTCTCTTCATTTATCCCACGAAGCGTGGTCATTTTTCTCTTTTTTCCCTTTTCACCATACTCAAATTCCCTTTTTAAATCCCACGACACTTTTTGCATTAAAATCCAGTTTTCAAAAGTAAAATTTGTATTACACGGAAAGAAAATCAAGTTAAATTACCCTTTAGTATAAAAACCGCAGTTTGTAACACTGCTATTATTATTTTTTGGTACTAGAAAATTTTGATAAAAGACGATTTACATGAGCTGTTTTTTATGGACATTCAGTTCGTTGATAATCATGGTGAAATACATGTGTTTTGGTAGAATTTCACCAAAAATTTATAGTTTGAAAGTGTTTTTGTTAGATTTCTGAAAATCCCACGATTTGGTGCATTATCCCTTTATCCCACGGAAGGCTTTTCGGACATCGAAATTCCCACAAAAAGGGATAAATCCCACGATATAACAACACTGTAAGAAAGGTAGGTACAACTTAATAAATACAATGTTTGTAGTCCATATTGCAATGCGTATACCTACTAAATCGGCGTAGAAAGTTTGTGGTAATTCTAGAATAAATTACGGATAACAATTACAAATTTTATTTAATGCGTTTACAATGGCAAACAATTTTCAATAAAATGTTTAAAACGGAAATTAATACTTTTGGAGGAACATTAACTTAAAGATAAATAATGCACCAAAAATTCGAAGTTAAATTTATCGACTCTTTTAAGACATTCGTCATAAAAACAAACAAGATTTTTTTTTGTTACGCCAACCTGTATAGATGCTTTACGCTTGATGAAGAATGTCATATATAATTATTATCCGTGCATACCAACTTCGCCTGTGTACACCTAAAGCAGATATTAGATTGCATTTGTAGTATGAGCGAAGATTGTTTGCAGAAAAAGCGCCAACATATTATAGTAGCATTCAATGGTCACAAATTAGACTGTAACCAGTCAATCGTTTGAACGACTCAAGTTTCAGTTTTGTGTCATTTGCTTTTTCGCAAAAAATAAAGTAACACAGTAGTAAGACCATAAAAATGGTGCTTCTAAGCGTTTGCCCGCACACATTTCGCGCATTGACTGGGGGTGACATTTGTTAAATATAATTTTGCTATAACCGCTGTAATATAAATCAGCATTATGTCAACCATACTACGGTTAAACCCAGTCCCCTGTCTATATCCAATAAATCTATATCCCCTTCAAAATCTTACCAAAAGGTATTCAACCATCTCCTGCAGATGCAACTTCATTACATCTCTGGTAGCTGGGTGCCTATTCAACTGCCGTTGCCACTATTACTCTGTGGTATACTCCTTAAAATTAATTCAATTCAATTTAGTTAAAAGCTACTATTGGCGGCATTAATCAACACTCTGGAGTAATTTTCCTTTAATTAACATGTAGCAGATAGAAGTCACTTAGGCAGTTGTATCCCTCACCCGGGAGGCATACAACGACGATTCGGAAATAGCATCTTGATAGTGCTTGCGGTCGCCTTAACCGAGCCTTCGTTTAAGTGCGTTTAAGAGGCCCAACACCCGATAGGATGGAATAAATAAATTACCCGACGACGTTCTCTCAACTGAATCGCAAAGAAATTAAGTCAAACGTTGATAAAGTGTTGGCGGGGATATTTAAGGGTTCGAAGAAAGGTTTCCTGTATTTTGATGGTTAATTTAATGGAGTATATGCCCATACTTCACGCTAAACTAACCGACAAAAAACCCGCCCAACCACGAAACAATTTAGAACACCCCATCGGTAGTCACTTGGGTCCTTGGGTAGTGGTTGACTATGTGTACTCGTATATGCGATATAGACCGCCACCGTCACACATTGATTAAGCTGACTAATTGTGGGACAATGGAGATGGATTCTCTGAAAGTCCAGTTATGTACCTATATATGATGAATACAAAATAACGAATTGTGCAAAGAGCAGTGCTAATGATAAGAAATTTTCAAAATACAGTGCGGATGGAAAGCGAGAGTTAACCTTGTGCTAGTGTAGTTCACGAGGGAACTTGTTAAAAATACTGCTTTGGCAAGTGAACTTTAAACAAGCTAAATGTGTAATTAAAACTGTAATTCCTTAGGATTACTAGATAATTTAAGTTCGACTCGATAGAGGTTGTTTTTTTTACTAAGGCGCCACCACGGAGATCTATGTACTAACATTCAATGAGCTATGTAGTTCAAGAAAGAACTGCGTATGTTTTTCTTCGTTTTGATTTTATAGTTCATCGAAGTAATTTTTTAAATTGTTCCTGCCAGATGAATATGTAGGCGATAACATTTTCGGCGCAATCCAGCGCCACCTATAGCGAAGTGCCAGCAAACAACAGAGAGTACTTACAACTGTCATCAGAAAGCTTAAGCTGATTTCTGGCAATCAACTAACACTTGGAAATAAATATTTGTCCTTCCTCTGACCATTATCTACGCTCAAAAGTTATTTGACCAAACGGCTGCACAACTATCGCCAATTATACGATCAGTTCTATGTCTCCAATTATTATAGAATACAACAGTGCCAACAATTTGTACACTTCTTCTCAAATAGTTTGCAAGTCACAATAGCTTATTTTGTACAGAAAATATCACTGTGAGTTTGTTGAATAAAAAATTTAACAGCAAAATTTGTTACTAGTCCTTCTGAACAAAATGCTGAAATTTTTTACCATAAAAATATGCTGGATGCTCACAAGGATCGTACTAATCATAATTTTTATATTTTTTAGTTTTAAAATATAATATGTGGCTTCATTTTATATTTAAAATATTTACTGTAACCTATCATATATTTTAAAGGGGTAATAGTAATTTTTTGAGCGGATTTTTGAGAATTTTCAGTAGGTAGGTACTAATGTCCGGGCCACGATTTTGCAACTCACAATGACGACATTTTCCATAAAAAATATCTACTGGGACCTACAACATACCTAATTCTAAGATTGCAAATCGCTGTTATTAAAACTCATTGTGTTATTTTTAATTGAGTCTCGGCTTCGAATTAATATTTGAGCAGTTCACAACAGCTACTGACTTTCTTATTTCGCAATTATATGGGCTTCTGTAAATTTAAAGTCGAGACTATAATTTTGTATTAGTAAAGCATATTAATAACAAATTTCAATGTCGATGTCACGGAAGCTCAGAATTGCTAAATTTTTATGGAAAGTATAGCCACTGTGAACTATTAAAATCTAAAGTCGTTTATAATAATAATAATATTAATATTTCTTTATTTCAATTAAAAAATATATACAACAAATTCCATATTGAATCTTAGATTGCACTAGGCCACTATAAGCTAGTTTTAAAATTGAGTGAGGGCAGTAAAGACGAAGGTGGTACATTTGTCTGACAACTTTATTAAGATACAATTTTAAATTTGTGGTATGTGCAACCCAACTAAGCTTTTTATCTAGGGTTATACCCAACTATTTAAAATTATCAACACATTCAATTTCAAAACATCCCTTGACACAAGGTAAATCAGACCTAAATGATGGCGAAAATAGTTGAAACCTAGAGCAGCAAGGAGAATGATAAGTTAAGGAGAGACCTTCAGGAACTACACCCAGTAAGTTAAAGAACATGAACTTTGTTTTGCTACTTATAGCTAGCCTATGAAACATAAACCAATGACGGAGAATTTCTAAATCATAATTCATTGAAGCAATCGTTTCAAAATGATTCTTACAGGAGTAAGAAAGAGCAGTATCATCGGCAAACGCAGTTAAAATACCTTTAAATGGTTGAGAAAACAGGGAATTAACGAATAACAAAAACAAGATAGGACCCAAAACAGAGCCTTAAGGAATACTCAAATTTAAAAACCTTTTCGAGCTCAGATTATTTTTGATTCGTGTTTTTTGATTACGATTCGTTAAGTACGAGCAAAACCAATCATAAACAAATCCCCTAAATCCCGCTTTAAAAAGTTTTCTTAACAATAAGTCATGGTCAACGATATCAAAAGCTTTTGTTATATCAATGAACATAGCTGCCGAAATATTGGATTCATTGATAGATTTATAAATTTCACTACAGAATTTCAATAAGCCACCTTCTGCCGATTTTCCATTTCTAAAACCGAACTGACAATTACTAAAGAACTGAATTTTATTTAGAAATGTCATTATTCTGATTTTCATACCCCTTTCGAAAACTTTAGAAAAAAACTGACCGAAGAGGAATGGGTCTATAGTTATTTAAGTCCATAGAATCTCCTTTTTTATGCAATGGGATTACTATTGCTGTTTTCAGCGAATCCGGAAATACACCCATTCTAACACTAAGGTTAAAGATGTAACATAAGACATCTGCAATTAAAAATGAGATATTTCGAAGCAGGTGACTTGAAATGAGGTCATGGGACATAGAATTCGTGGATTTAAGTGAAATAATTAATTTGTGAATTTCGAGAGCAGAAAAATCATAAAAACCGAAACTATGTGAACTAAAAATATCATGACAAATAACGTCATCATGGAGATGAGAATTCTCACCCTGGAACGAACTGGGAATTGAAGAGAAATACTCATTAAAGGTATTAGCTATATCCAGCGGGATAGAAATAATTTGTATGCCTTTTTTAATTTTAGGTTCAACTTCTGACACAGTTCGATTTAAGATTTCGTTCACGAGTCTCCATTCCTTGTTACCAATAAACCCATTACAAAACAACACTCAAATGTTCGATAGACTTAAAGTTCATAGTCAACCACAAATACCAATTCACTGTTAACTTTCCTGTGGACCCTACTGTACATATGCTGTTGGAAATTAAATCAGTTTCCTCATAGCCACTGCTATATGCAGAATGCCGGCAGAAACATTAAGCCCCACTCTCTTTGGATTTCTAAACTTCCACCGAGTACACATGAAATTAAGGCGCACGACAGTCGACAACGACAAGAATCTCAATTCAATGCCATTACCACGAGATGGCGGTAACACTTTTACAAACCCTATGCACATATATTTATATACCGAGTGTGTACCGCGCGCCAACATAAGAGCATCAAAAAATAGAATAGAAGCGCAAATTATTCCGTTTTAAGCCTTCGCTCATTCGAATAATGCAATTAACCATTCAGATACAGTATAAGCAGACAGGATTACACTGAAAGCCTCCCTTTGGGGCTGGTATCATACAAGGCGTCGCAGCTGTATTTGGCCCCTTATTCATTACGTACGGCGACGATAACTCCACTCTTATCCAATTATCTGCCGTCAGGGATTTTTGTGCTTCTACTGCTGTTACGACGTGTGTGTGCATTCCCGGAGAAGGACTCGCCTCTCAAATGCCGACAAATGAAGGATTCTCCAAAGCGAGACAACACAAGAAAAAAGAAAACGAACCCATGGTGAAATGGGAACCGGAAATACTATACATCGGTCGGACACTTATTCTCTGCTTTATACCGCATGCAGCACCTATACTCTCTATCTCTATTTGTCATCTTCGTTCTCATAGATGTGTCGGGCTGTTTTTCGTCGACTCATTGTGAATTCATCAGAATTATTCAGAATGGTATTAAAATTATTTTTTTTTGGTTCTGAGCTTTTGCTGAAAATTTATTCCATGAATATTCAAATGGAGGTAATTTTTACGATTTGCATTACAACGGGGGATCGGAAATCGGGGATCGGATTCATCGGATGCAACGACCGAAGGATGTACATAAATCGCCCGCCGTTGGTTGTAAACGAGTTCTCCGCAAAAAAGCGGTGCGCAACGGATTGTAAAAAGGAGATTTATTAATCTGGAATGGAAATACACAGTGTAAGATTACTTTAGGGTATTTGCATTTGGAAGATATGTGTGATAGTTAAAGTGTGCGAGTAGATGTGGGCCAAGGTGGAATCATCAGAGTTAGATATCCCATCCTGGAGCGGAGAGATCAGATCGGGCGACATCCTCACGGCGATTGGAGGTAGACTGTGTGACAGAGAAGAGTGCTAACTCTAACAGTGGTGATGGCCCAACCTCTTGTTCCTCTTTAGAAAGTCGTTGGCGTTTGTAAAAATCACCTATGTAAGGTTACGACAGTACCTAGCTTATTCTGAAGTGAATACAAGTCTAAAGAATTTTGCGCGAGATAGAAAGTATAGTGTATCTGCCAAGATATCAAAATCATAGGTCACCAATAACTCGAATCAAAGATTGTGCGTGATACTTCATACTCACAATAGCGAAATTTTCCATATAAAATTTCATATTGTGACCTATAAAATATGTAAGCAGAAGGTTAAAAATGATAATTGGTAAGGCCCTGAGTCTTCTGAATTGCTTCGGTAATTCAATTGGGCACATGGTTTATAACAAAGGCAAAAGACCCTCCGAAACACAGTCCAACCCCACTATTCGGCATAAGGCTAACAAGATCATTTAATCACAAGGGGCCATGGATACTATGCAGATAACATCTACAAGGACAAGAAACTGCTGACACTCGATAATATCGGGACAAATAACCTGATCTCCAAGTGAGCTTCTGTCTTCCTAGAAGAGGACGACATTGATATTGGAGATAAATATTATCACTGGACCATGAAAACGACCTAATTGCACGATAAAAGCAAAGATTCACAAGCTTTTTAACACAGAAAAATAATGGTAAGCTAAGAACACGAATGAACGGAACCTGGACGGAATCAACCGATGAACACTCACCTATCACCTTCCTGGTTATATAGACCACTGCAAAATCCCGTCCAATTCGCGGAGGAGTTTTCCCTCGTTCCGGGAAGAAATATAACGCATTTTAACACAGGAAAAGATCTCCTGGGCCATTCACAGTTTTGCTCCGAATAAATCACCGGGGCAGGACGGCATTCTCCCCATCGTGTGGGTTTTTTTTATACATTTCTTGACACTTTTGTTGAAAGTTGTTAATTAATTTAGTAATCGCATTATAATCGCATTTGTGCGATAAACCATTTTTTGGCGTTTGGGACAAATTTTGTTCCACGTGTGGACACTGAACGCAAACAAAATTTTATTATTGCATGGTTGCCACACGGGAAACTATACTCTGTCCAACAAAAATTGTCGGTACAGGCCTTATGGAGGAGCTTTTTTCTACCAACGAATGGGTCCTGTAGGTACTCTCACGGCACTCAAACACAAGAATTGCCACTAAAATAAAAACGAAACCAAGGAATTGTTGTTGTCATTTTTCTAAAACTCGCATGCAGTCCACCACGACCAGTCTGCCAAAAAATCGAGGGCAGAATGAGAATGATCGTCTTACGTTCGATCTACAGAAGCACTTCAGAAGAGTGTTACAATGAAAGCATATCATTAAGGGGTTTTCTATAGATTTTGTCAAAGAACTTTCGGTTTTGGTGCTTTTGAGAACGAGTTTTTAAATGGGGTGTTGTAACTCGGTTTTAATTTGTTTGTATTTCTGAAGAATCCAATTAACCATTTTTTGGCATATTTTACCATTTTCGATATATTTTTGCATATCCATTTTTTCATAAAATAGTTTATCACACTGAAAAATCAAAATCACGAAGCAAGTAAACCTCAACTGCTTATTGTCGGTCCTTGGGTTTTACCATATCGGGTAAAGATAGTGCCTTGAAAGGATTTTATGATCCTTGTTTGCTACTGTTTGCGAGAAGCTCTGCACTGCCGGGTAATGTTTTTTTAACAAATATATAATCTGGGTACCTATGTCTGTATTCAAAAATGTATGTACAGCTGCACAAGCGCAGTTCTTTTACCATCTGTTTACGTAAGTATATGACATTGCGTCGTGGTTATATAATTTTGTATTCTAATTACCTGTTTGTGTTTAAGGCGGAAACAATGGTTGTTATCTCAATCGCGGATAGTGCATCTAAGAAAATGGTTTACTTTATTATGCATATGAATGCTCCTATTATCTTACCGGAAAAGGAAAAAGATAAACGGAATTTATTTCGTTCAGCATTATTTTTATCTTAAATTGGAAGATGGTAACCCTAAAAGTATTGCTCCCTGAGTACTACGTCAACTACGTCAACCCTGTGAGAGCTTTAACTAGAGACCGATTTATGTAAGTCATTGCAACCAGACTGAGAGACTAACATCCTATCTTCCCTGTACTGACAATTTTTGTTGGACAGAGTATAGTCGCGTCTATGGCGGCCTTAAAACTTAGGGAATCTCAGAAATGGACCAACTATCAAATAGGTCATACGGGCATTCTCCCTGACACAATCCCATATATAACGGATTATACTATTCCTTTCGAGGACTTTAACATAAATTACAAAAAGCAATAATTCCAGAACATTCCGAATGGAATAGAAAATAATTATGCAATTGAAGTTTATATACAAATGGATCCAAAATGGCATCAGGCACGGGAGCGGGAGTCTATTCTCCATCACCCGAAATTAATATTGCCCTACGTCTTCCAGAGCACTGTAGCGTTTTTCAGACTGCAATAATGGCTATAAGCGAGGCAGCCTGCAGACTTGCTTGTTTGCTATACACGGAAAAGCTATCGTACTATACGTAGACAGTCAGGCAGTCATAAAAGCCCTGAATACACCAGCAACTAGATAAAAGTTGGTAAAACAATGCCGGGAATCTCTTGACAAGATTGCGGACAGATGTTTAGTAACCCTGTGCTGGGTTCCAGGTCACAGCGACATTCCTGGCAACTGCAAAGCGGTCGAACTAGGCAGACAAGGAAGCGGCTTTTACTCGAACAACAACAGTGAACTGTACGCTCCTATGCAAACCATTCAATTCTCCTTATTTAAGCAGGCAATAAGGTCTTCAAATCCCCTTAAAACCGGTTGTAAGTAATTCTTACATTAATGCGATTACTAAATAAATTAACAACTTTTGGAAAAAGTGTCAAAAAGTGGGTAAAAAACGCAAAAAAAAAAAATTTTGGACAACAAATTTTTTTCTTCAAATCGCCTTAAAACCGGTTTTAAGTAATACTTACATTAATGCGATTACTAAATAAATTAACAACCTTTAGAAAAAGTGTCAAAAAGTGGGTAAAAAACGCAAAAAAAAAAATTTTGCACAAAAAATTTTTTTTCTTCAAATCGCCTTAAAACCGGTTGTAAGTAATTCTTACATTAATGCGATTACTAAATAAATTAACAACTTTTAGAAAAAGTGTCAAAAAGTGGGTAAAAAACGCAAAAAAAAAATTTTGCACAAAAAATTTGTTTTTCTTCAAATCGCCTTAAAACCGGTTGTAAGTAATTCTTACATTAATGCGATTACTAAATAAATTAACAACTTTTAGAAAAAGTGTCAAAAAGTGGGTAAAAAACGCAAAAAAAAAAATTTTGCACAAAAAATTTTTTTTCTTCAAATCGCCTTAAAACCGGTTGTAAGTAATTCTTACATTAATGCGATTACTAAATAAATTAACAACTTTTAGAAAAAGTGTCAAAAAGTGCGTAAAAAACGCAAAAAAAAAAAATTTTGCACAAACAATTTTTTTTCTTCAAATCGCCTTAAAACCGGTTGTAAGTAATTCTTACATTAATGCAATTACTAAATAAATTAACAACTTTTAGAAAAAGTGTCAAAAAGTGGGTAAAAAAACGGAAAAAAAAAATTTTGCACAAACAATTTTTTTTCTTCAAATCGCCTTAAAACCGGTTGTAAGTAATTCTTACATTAATGCAATTACTAAATAAATTAACAACTTTTAGAAAAAGTGTCAAAAAGTGGGTAAAAAAACGGAAAAAAAAAATTTGCACAAAAAATTTTTTTTCTTCAAATCGCCTTAAAACCGGTTGTAAGTAATTCTTACATTAATGCGATTACTAAATAAATTAACAACTTTTAGAAAAAGTGTCAAAAAGTGGGTAAAAAACGCAAAAAAAAAAATTTTGCACAAAAAATTTTTTTTCTTAAAATCGCCTTAAAACCGGTTGTAAGTAATTCTTACATTAATGCGATTACTAAATAAATTAACAACTTTTAGAAAAAGTCTCAAAAGGTGGGTAAAAAACGCAAAAAAAAAAAATTTTGCACAAAAAATTTTTTTTCTTCAAATCGCCTTAAAACCGGTTGTAACTAGTTCTTACATTAATGCGATTACTAAATAAATTAACAACTTTTAGAAAAAGTGTCAAAAAGTGGGTAAAAAACGCAAAAAAAAAAATTTTTGCACAAACAATTTTTTTTCTTCAAATCGCCTTAAAACCGGTTGTAAGTAATTCTTACATTAATGCGATTACTAAATAAATTAACAACTTTTAGAAAAAGTGTCAAAAAGTGGGTAAAAAACGCAAAAAAAAAATTTTACACAAAAATTTTTTTTTCTTCAAATCGCCTTAAAACCGGTTGTAAGTAATTCTTACATTAATGCGATTACTAAATAAATTAACAACTTTTAGAAAAAGTGTCAAAAAGTGGGTAAAAAACGCAAAAAAATAAATTTTCCACAAAAAATTTTTTTTCTTCAAATCGCTTTAAAACCGGTTGTAAGTAATTCTTACATTAATGCGATTACTAAATAAATTAACAACTTTTAGAAAAAGTGTCAAAAAGTGGGTAAAAAACGCAAAAAAAAAAATTTTGGACAACAAATTTTTTTTTCTTCAAATCGCCTTAAAACCGGTTGTAAGTAATTCTTACATTAATGCGATTACTAAATAAATTAACAACTTTTAGAAAAAGTGGGTAAAAAACGCAAAAAAAAAAATTTTCCGCAAACATTTTTTTTTCTTCAAATCGCCTTAAAACCGGTTGTAAGTAATTCTTACATTAATGCGATTACTAAATAAATTAACAACTTTTAGAAAAAGTGTCAAAAAGTGGGTAAAAAACGCAAAAAAAAAAATTTTGCACAAACAATTTTTTTTCTTAAAATCGCCTTAAAACCGGTTGTAAGTAATTCTTACATTAATGCGATTACTAAATAAATTAACAACTTTTAGAAAAAGTGTCAAAAAGTGGGTAAAAAACGGAAAAAAAAAAATTTGCACAAAAAATTTTTTTTCTTCAAATCGCCTTAAAACCGGTTGTAAGTAATTCTTACATTAATGCGATTACTAAATAAATTAACAACTTTTAGAAAAAGTGTCAAAAAGTGGGTAAAAAACGCAAAAAAAAAAAATTTTCCACAAACAATTTTTTTTCTTCAAATCGCCTTAAAACCGGTTGTAAGTAATTCTTACATTAATGCGATTACTAAATAAATTAACAACTTTTAGAAAAAGTGTCAAAAAGTGGGTAAAAAACGCAAAAAAAAAATTTTGCATAAAAAATTTTTTTTCTTCAAATCGCCTTAAAACCGGTTGTAAGTAATTCTTACATTAATGCGATTACTAAATAAATTAACAACTTTTAGAAAAAGTGTCAAAAAGTGGGTAAAAAACGCAAAAAAAAAAATTTACCACAAAAAATTTTTTTTCTTCAAATCGCCTTAAAACCGGTTGTAAGTAATTCTTACATTAATGCGATTACTAAATAAATTAACAACTTTAGAAAAAGTGTCAAAAAGTGGGTAAAAAACGCAAAAAAAAAAAATTTTCCACAAAAAATTTTTTTTCTTCAAATCGCCTTAAAACCGGTTGTAAGTAATTCTTACATTAAAGTGATTACTAAATAAATTAACAACTTTTAGAAAAAGTGTCAAAAAGTGGGTAAAAAACGGAAAAAAAAATTTTTTACAAAAAATTTTTTTTCTTCAAATCGCCTTAAAACCGGTTGTAAGTAATTCTTACATTAATGCGATTACTAAATAAATTAACAACTTTTAGAAAAAGTGTCAAAAAGTGGGTAAAAAACGCAAAAAAAAAAAATTTTGCACAAACAATTTTTTTTCTTAAAATCGCCTTAAAACCGGTTGTAAGTAATTCTTACATTAATGCGATTACTAAATAAATTAACAACTTTTAGAAAAAGTGTCAAAAAGTGGGTAAAAAACGGAAAAAAAAAATTTGCACAAAAAATTTTTTTTCTTCAAATCGCCTTAAAACCGGTTGTAAGTAATTCTTACATTAATGCGATTACTAAATAAATTAACAACTTTTAGAAAAAGTGTCAAAAAGTGCGTAAAAAACGCAAAAAAAAAAAATTTTCCACAAAAAATTTTTTTTCTTCAAATCGCCTTAAAACCGGTTGTAAGTAATTCTTACATTAAAGTGATTACTAAATAAATTAACAACTTTTAGAAAAAGTGTCAAAAAGTGCGTAAAAAACGCAAAAAAAAAAAATTTTCCACAAAAAATTTTTTTTCTTCAAATCGCCTTAAAACCGGTTGTAAGTAATTCTTACATTAATGCGATTACTAAATAAATTAACAACTTTTAGAAAAAGTGTCAAAAAGTGCGTAAAAAACGCAAAAAAAAAAAATTTTCCACAAAAAATTTTTTTTCTTCAAATCGCCTTAAAACCGGTTGTAAGTAATTCTTACATTAATGCGATTACTAAATAAATTAACAACTTTTAGAAAAAGTGTCAAAAAGTGGGTAAAAAACGCAAAAAAAAAATTTTGCACAAAAAATTTGTTTTTCTTCAAATCGCCTTAAAACCGGTTGTAAGTAATTCTTACATTAATGCGATTACTAAATAAATTAACAACTTTTAGAAAAAGTGTCAAAAAGTGGGTAAAAAACGCAAAAAAAAAAATTTTGCACAAAAAATTTTTTTTCTTCAAATCGCCTTAAAACCGGTTGTAAGTAATTCTTACATTAATGCGATTACTAAATAAATTAACAACTTTTAGAAAAAGTGTCAAAAAGTGCGTAAAAAACGCAAAAAAAAAAAATTTTCCACAAAAAATTTTTTTTCTTCAAATCGCCTTAAAACCGGTTGTAAGTAATTCTTACATTAAAGTGATTACTAAATAAATTAACAACTTTTAGAAAAAGTGTCAAAAAGTGGGTAAAAAACGGAAAAAAAAATTTTTTACAAAAAATTTTTTTTCTTCAAATCGCCTTAAAACCGGTTGTAAGTAATTCTTACATTAATGCGATTACTAAATAAATTAACAACTTTTAGAAAAAGTGTCAAAAAGTGGGTAAAAAACGCAAAAAAAAAAAATTTTGCACAAACAATTTTTTTTCTTAAAATCGCCTTAAAACCGGTTGTAAGTAATTCTTACATTAATGCGATTACTAAATAAATTAACAACTTTTAGAAAAAGTGTCAAAAAGTGGGTAAAAAACGGAAAAAAAAAAATTTGCACAAAAAATTTTTTTTCTTCAAATCGCCTTAAAACCGGTTGTAAGTAATTCTTACATTAATGCGATTACTAAATAAATTAACAACTTTAGAAAAAGTGTCAAAAAGTGGGTAAAAAACGCAAAAAAAAAAAATTTTCCACAAAAAATTTTTTTTCTTCAAATCGCCTTAAAACCGGTTGTAAGTAATTCTTACATTAATGCGATTACTAAATAAATTAACAACTTTAGAAAAAGTGTCAAAAAGTGGGTAAAAAACGCAAAAAAAAAAAATTTTCCACAAAAAATTTTTTTTCTTCAAATCGCCTTAAAACCGGTTGTAAGTAATTCTTACATTAAAGTGATTACTAAATAAATTAACAACTTTTAGAAAAAGTGTCAAAAAGTGGGTAAAAAACGGAAAAAAAAAATTTTTTACAAAAAATTTTTTTTCTTCAAATCGCCTTAAAACCGGTTGTAAGTAATTCTTACATTAATGCGATTACTAAATAAATTAACAACTTTTAGAAAAAGTGTCAAAAAGTGGGTAAAAAACGCAAAAAAAAAAAATTTTCCACAAAAATTTTTTTTCTTCAAATCGCCTTAAAACCGGTTGTAAGTAATTCTTACATTAATGCGATTACTAAATAAATTAACAACTTTTAGAAAAAGTGTCAAAAAGTGGGTAAAAAACGGAAAAAAAAAATTTTGCACAAAAAATTTTTTTTCTTCAAATCGCCTTAAAACCGGTTGTAAGTAATTCTTACATTAATGCGATTACTAAATAAATTAACAACTTTTAAAAAAAGTGTCAAAAAGTGGGTAAAAAACGCAAAAAAAAAATTTTGCAGAAAAAAATTTTTTTCTTCAAATCGCCTTAAAACCGGTTGTAAGTAAGTCTTACATCAATGCGATTACTAAATAAATTAACAACTTTTAGAAAAAGTGTCAAAAAGTGGGAAAAAACGCAAAAAAAAAATTTTGCACAAAAAATTTTTTTCTTTAAATCGCCTTAAAACCGGTTGTAAGTAATTCTTACATTAATGCGATTACTAAATAAATTAACAACTTTTAGAAAAAGTGTCAAAAAGTGGGTAAAAAACGCAAAAAAAAAAAATTTTGGACAAAAAATTTTTTTTCTTTAAATCGCCTTAAAACCGGTTCTAAGTAATTCTTACATTAATGCGATTACTAAATAAATTAACAACTTTTAGAAAAAGTGTCAAAAAGTGAGTAAAAAACGCAAAAAAAAAAAATTTTGGACAAAAAATTTTTTTTCTTTAAATCGCCTTAAAACCGGTTCTAAGTAATTCTTACATTAATGCGATTACTAAATAAATTAACAACTTTTAGAAAAAGTGTCAAAAAGTGAGTAAAAAACGCAAAAAAAAAAATTTTCCACAAAAATTTCAAATCGCCTTAAAACCGGTTGTAAGTAATTCTTACATTAATGCGATTACTAAATAAATTAACAACTTTTAGAAAAAGTGTCAAAAAGTGGGTAAAAAACGCAAAAAAAAAAATTTGGACAAAAAATTTTTTTTCTTCAAATCGCCTTAAAACCGGTTGTAAGTAATTCTTACATTAATTCGATTACTAAATAAATTAACAACTTTTAGAAAAAGTGTCAAAAAGTGGGTGAAAAACGCAAAAAAAAATTTTTTACACAAAAAATTTTTTTTCTTCAAATCGCCTTAAAACCGGTTGTAAGTAATTCTTACATTAATGCGATTACTAAATAAATTAACAACTTTTAGAAAAAGTGGCAAAAAGTGGGTAAAAAACGCAAAAAAAACAAATTTTGCACAAAAAATTTTTTTTCTTCAAATCGCCTTAAAACCGGTTGTAAGTAATTCCTACATTAATGCGATTACTAAATAAATTAACAACTTTTAGAAAAAGTGTCAAAAAGTGGGTAAAAAACGCAAAAAAAAAAAATTTTGCACAAAAAATTTTTTTTCTTCAAATCGCCTTAAAACCGGTTGTAAGTAATTCTTACATTAATGCGATTACTAAATAAATTCAACTTTTAGAAAAAGTGTCAAAAAGTGGGTAAAAAACGCAAAAAAAAAAATTTTGCACAAAAAATTTTTTTTCTTCAAATCGCCTTAAAACCGGTTGTAAGTAATTCTTACATTAATGCGATTACTAAATAAATTAACAACTTTCAGAAAAAGTGTCAAAAAGTGGGTAAAAAACGCAAAAAAAAAAAATTTTGCACAAAAAATTTTTTTTCTTCAAATCGCCTTAAAACCGGTTGTAAGTAATTCTTACATTAATGCGATTACTAAATAAATTAACAACTTTTAGAAAAAGTGTCAAAAAGTGGGTAAAAAACGCAAAAAAAAAAAAATTTGGACAACAAATTTTTTTTCTTCAAATCGCCTTAAAACCGGTTGTAAGTAATTCTTACATTAATGCGATTACTAAATAAATTAACAACTTTTAGAAAAAGTGGGTAAAAAACGCAAAAAAAAAAATTTTGCACAAAAAATTTTTTTTCTTCAAATCGCCTTAAAACCGGTTGCAAGTAATTCTTACATTAATGCGATTACTAAATAAATTAACAACTTTCAGAAAAAGTGTCAAAAAGTGGGTAAAAAACGCAAAAAAAAAAAATTTTGCACAAAAAATTTTTTTTCTTCAAATCGCCTTAAAACCGGTTGTAAGTAATTCTTACATTAATGCGATTACTAAATAAATTAACAACTTTTAGAAAAAGTGTCAAAAAGTGGGTAAAAAACGCAAAAAAAAAAAATTTTGCACAAAAAATTTTTTTTCTTCAAATCGCCTTAAAACCGGTTGTAAGTAATTCTTACATTAATGCGATTACTAAATAAATTCAACTTTTAGAAAAAGTGTCAAAAAGTGGGTAAAAAACGCAAAAAAAAAAATTTTTCACAAAAAATTTTTTTTCTTCAAATCGCCTTAAAACCGGTTGTAAGTAATTCTTACATTAATGCGATTACTAAATAAATTAACAACTTTCAGAAAAAGTGTCAAAAAGTGGGTAAAAAACGCAAAAAAAAAAAATTTTGCACAAAAAATTTTTTTTCTTCAAATCGCCTTAAAACCGGTTGTAAGTAATTCTTACATTAATGCGATTACTAAATAAATTAACAACTTTTAGAAAAAGTGTCAAAAAGTGGGTAAAAAACGCAAAAAAAAAAAAATTTGGACAAAAAATTTTTTTTCTTCAAATCGCCTTAAAACCGGTTGTAAGTAATTCTTACATTAATGCGATTACTAAATAAATTAACAACTTTCAGAAAAAGTGTCAAAAAGTGGGTAAAAAACGCAAAAAAAAAAAATTTTGCACAAAAAATTTTTTTTCTTCAAATCGCCTTAAAACCGGTTGTAAGTAATTCTTACATTAATGCGATTACTAAATAAATTAACAACTTTTAGAAAAAGTGTCAAAAAGTGGGTAAAAAACGCAAAAAAAAAAAAATTTGGACAAAAAATTTTTTTTCTTCAAATCGCCTTAAAACCGGTTGTAAGTAATTCTTACATTAATGCGATTACTAAATAAATTAACAACTTTTAGAAAAAGTGTCAAAAAGTGGGTAAAAAACGCAAAAAAAAAATTTTGCACAAAAAATTTTTTTCTTCAAATCGCCTTAAAACCGGTTGTAAGTAATTCTTACATTAATGCGATTACTAAATAAATTAACAACTTTTAGAAAAAGTGTCAAAAAGTGGGTAAAAAAACCCAAAAAAAAAAATTTTCCACAAAAAATTTTTTTCTTCAAATCGCCTTAAAACCGATTGTAAGTAATTCTTACATTAATGCGATTACTAAATAAATTAACAACTTTTAGAAAAAGAGTCAAAAAGTGGGTAAAAAACGCAAAAAAAAAAATTTTCCGCAAAAAAATTTTTTCTTCAAATCGCCTTAAAACCGGTTGTAAGTAATTCTTACATTAATGCGATTACTAAATAAATTAACAACTTTTAGAAAAAGTGTCAAAAAGTGTGTAAAAAACGCAAAAAAAAAAATTTACCACAAAAAATTTTTTTTCTTCAAATCGCCTTAAAACCGGTTGTAAGTAATTCTTACATTAATGCGATTACTAAATAAATTAACAACTTTTAGAAAAAGTGTCAAAAAGTGGGTAAAAAACGCAAAAAAAAAAATTTTCCACAAACATTTTTTTTCTTCAAATCGCCTTAAAAACGGTTGTAAGTAATTCTTACATTAATGCGATTACTAAATAAATTAACAACTTTTAGAAAAAGTGTCAAAAAGTGGGTAAAAAACGGAAAAAAAAAATTTTGCACAAAAAATTTTTTTCTTCAAATCGCCTTAAAACCGGTTGTAAGTAATTCTTACATTGTTGCGATTACTAAATAAATTAACAACTTTTAGAAAAAGTGTCAAAAAGTGGGTAAAAAACGCAAAAAAAAAAAATTTTCCACAAAAAATTTTTTTCTTCAAATCGCCTTAAAACCGGTTGTAAGTAATTCTTACATTAATGCGATTACTAAATAAATTAACAACTTTTAGAAAAAGTGTCAAAAAGTGGGTAAAAAACGCAAAAAAAAAATTTACCACAAAAAATTTTTTTTCTTCAAATCGCCTTAAAACCGGTTATAAGTAATTCTTACATTAATGCGATTACTAAATAAATTAACAACTTTTAGAAAAAGTGTCAAAAAGTGGGTAAAAAACGCAAAAAAAAAAAAAATTTCCGCAAAAATTTTTTTTCTTCAAATCGCCTTAAAACCGGTTGTGAGTAATTCTTACATTAATGCCATTACTAAATAAATTAACAACTTTTAGAAAAAGTGTCAAAAAGTGGGTAAAAAACGCAAAAAAAAAATGTTCCACAAAAAATTTTTTTTCTTCAAATCGCCTTAAAACCGGTTGTAAGTAATTCTTACATTAATGCGATTACTAAATAAATTAACAACTTTTAGAAAAAGTGTCAAAAAGTGGGTAAAAAACGCAAAAAAAAAAATTTTTCCACAAAAAATTTTTTTTCTTCAAATCGCCTTAAAACCGGTTGTAAGTAATTCTTACATTAATGCGATTACTAAATAAATTAACAACTTTTAGAAAAAGTGTCAAAAAGTGGGTAAAACAACGCAAAAACAAAAAATTTTGCAGAAAAATTTTTTTTCTTCAAATCGCCTTAAAACCGGTTGTAAGTAATTCTTACATTAATGCGATTACTAAATAAATTAACAACTTTTAGAAAAAGTGTCAAAAAGTGGGTAAAAACGCAAAAAAAAAAAATTTTCCACAAAAAAATTTTTTTCTTCAAATCGCCTTAAAACCGGTTGTAAGTAATTCTTACATTAATGCGATTACTAAATAAATTAACAACTTTTAGAAAAAGTGTCAAAAAGTGGGTAAAAAACGCAAAAAAAAAAATTTTGCACAAAAAATTTTTTTTCTTCAAATCGCCTTAAAACCGGTTGTAAGTAATTCTTACATTAATGCGATTACTAAATAAATTAACAACTTTTAGAAAAAGTGTCAAAAAGTGGGTAAAAAACGCAAAAAAAAAAATTTTGCACAAAAAATTTTTTCTTCAAATCGCCTTAAAACCGGTTGTAAGTAATTCTTACATTAATGCGATTACTAAATAAATTAACAACTTTTAGAAAAAGTGTCAAAAAGTGGGTGAAAAACGCAAAAAAAAAAAATTTTCCACAAAAAATTTTTTTTCTTCAAATCGCCTTAAAACCGGTTGTAAGTAATTCTTACATTAATGCGATTACTAAATAAATTAACAACTTTTAGAAAAAGTGTCAAAAAGTGGGTAAAAAACGCAAAAAAAAAATTTTCCACAAAAATTTTTTTTTCTTCAAATCGCCTTAAAACCGGTTGTAAGTAATTCTTACATTAATGCGATTACTAAATAAATTAACAACTTTTAGAAAAAGTGTCAAAAAGTGGGTAAAAAATGCAAAAAAAAAAAATTTTGCACAAAAAATTTTTTTTCTTCGAATCGCCTTAAAACCGGTTGTAAGTAATTCTTACATTAATGCGATTACTAAATAAATTAACAACTTTTAGAAAAAGTGTCAAAAAGTGGGTAAAAAACGCAAAAAAAAAATTTTGCACAAAAAATTTTTTTTCTTCGAATCGCCTTAAAACCGGTTGTAAGTAATTCTTACATTAATGCGATTACTAAATAAATTAACAACTTTTAGAAAAAGTGTCAAAAAGTGGTAAAAAAACGCAAAAAAAAAAATTTTGCACAAAAAATTTTTTTTCTTCAAATCGCCTTAAAACCGGTTGTAAGTAATTCTTACATTAATGCGATTAATAAATAAATTAACAACTTTTAGAAAAAGTGTCAAAAAGTGGGTAAAAAACGCAAAAAAAAAAAAATTTTGCACAAAAATTTTTTTTCTTCAAATCGCCTTAAAACCGGTTGTAAGTAATTCTTACATTAATGCGATTACTAAATAAATTAACAACTTTTAGAAAAAGTGTCAAAAAGTGGGTAAAAAACGCAAAAAAAAAAATTTTCCACAAAAAATTTTTTTTCTTCAAATCGCCTTAAAACCGGTTGTAAGTAATTCTTACATTAATGCGATTACTAAATAAATTAACAACTTTTAGAAAAAGTGTCAAAAAGTGGGTAAAAAGCGCAAAAAAAAAATGTTTGCACAAAAAATTTTTTTTCTTCAAATCGCCTTAAAACCGGTTGTAAGTAATTCTTACATTAATGCGATTACTAAATAAATTAACAACTTTTAGAAAAAGTGTCAAAAAGTGGGTAAAAAACGCAAAAAAAATAAATTTTGCACAAAAAATTTTTTTTCTTCAAATCGCCTTAAAACCGGTTGTAAGTAATTCTTACATTAATGCGATTATTAAATAAATTAACAACTTTTAGAAAAAGTGTCAAAAAGTGGGTAAAAAACGCAAAAAAAAAAAATTTTGCACAAACAAATTTTTTTCTTCAAATCGCCTTAAAACCGGTTGTAAGTAATTCTTACATTAATGCGATTACTAAATAAATTAACAACTTTTAGAAAAAGTGTCAAAAAGTGGGTAAAAAACGCAAAAAAAAAAATTTTGCAGAAAAAAATTTTTTTCTTAAAATCGCCTTAAAACCGGTTGTAAGTAATTCTTACATTAATGCGATTACTAAATAAATTAACAACTTTTAGAAAAAGTGTCAAAAAGTGGGTAAAAAACCCAAAAAAAAAAAAAATTTCCACAAAAATTTTTTTTCTTCAAATCGCCTTAAAACCGGTTGTAAGTAATTCTTACATTAATGCGATTACTAAATAAATTAACAACTTTTAGAAAAAGTGTCAAAAAGTGGGTAAAAAACGCAAAAAAAAAATTTTTGCACAAAAAATTTTTTTTCTTCAAATCGCCTTAAAACCGGTTGTAAGTAATTGTTACATTAATGCGATTACTAAATAAATTAACAACTTTTAGAAAAAGTGTCAAAAAGTGGGTAAAAAACGCAAAAACAAAAAATTTTGCAGAAAAAATTTGTTTTCTTCAAATCGCCTTAAAACCGGTTGTAAGTAATTCTTACATTAATGCGATTACTAAATAAATTAACAACTTTTAGAAAAAGTGTCAAAAAGTGGGTAAAAACGCAAAAAAAAAAAATTTTCCACAAAAAAATTTTTTTCTTCAAATCGCCTTAAAACCGGTTGTAAGTAATTCTTACATTAATGCGATTACTAAATAAATTAACAACTTTTAGAAAAAGTGTCAAAAAATGGGTAAAAAACGCAAAAAAAAAAAAATTTGCAGAAAAAATTTTTTTTCTTCAAATCGCCTTAAAACCGGTTGTAAGTAATTCTTACATTAATGCGATTACTAAATAAATTAACAACTTTTAGAAAAAGTGTCAAAAAGTGGGTAAAAAACGCAAAAAAAAAAATTTTGCACAAAAAATTTTTTCTTCAAATCGCCTTAAAACCGGTTGTAAGTAATTCTTACATTAATGCGATTACTAAATAAATTAACAACTTTTAGAAAAAGTGTCAAAAAGTGGGTGAAAAACGCAAAAAAAAAAAATTTTCCACAAAAAATTTTTTTTCTTCAAATCGCCTTAAAACCGGTTGTAAGTAATTCTTACATTAATGCGATTACTAAATAAATTAACAACTTTTAGAAAAAGTGTCAAAAAGTGGGTAAAAAACGCAAAAAAAAAATTTTCCACAAAAAAATGTTTTTCTTCAAATCGCCTTAAAACCGGTTGTAAGTAATTCTTACATTAATGCGATTACTAAATAAATTAACAACTTTTAGAAAAAGTTTCAAAAAGTGGGTAAAAAACGCAAAAAAAAAATTTTCCACAAAAAATTTTTTTCTTCAAATCGCCTTAAAACCGGTTGTAAGTAATTCTTACATTAATGCGATTACTAAATAAATTAACAACTTTTAGAAAAAGTGTCAAAAAGTGGGTAAAAAACGCAAAAAAAAAATTTTCCCCAAAAAATTTTTTTTTCTTCAAATCGCCTTAAAACCTGTTGCAAGTAATTCTTACATTAATGCGATTACTAAATAAATTAACAACTTTTAGAAAAAGTGTCAAAAAGTGGGTAAAAAACACAAAAAAAAAAAAATTTTCCACAAAAAATTTTTTTTCTTAAAATCGCCTTAAAACCGGTTGTAAGTAATTCTTACATTAATGCGATTACTAAATAAATTAACAACTTTTAGAAAAAGTGTCAAAAAGTGGGTAAAAAACCCAAAAAAAAAAAAAATTTCCACAAAAAATTTTTTTTCTTCAAATCGCCTTAAAACCGGTTGTAAGTAATTCTTACATTAATGCGATTACTAAATAAATTAACAACTTTTAGAAAAAGTGTCAAAAAGTGGGTAAAAATCGCAAAAAAGAAAAATTTTCCACAAAAAATTTTTTTTCTTTAAATCGCCTTAAAACCGGTTTTAAGTAATTCTTACATTAATGCGATTACTAAATAAATTAACAACTTTTAGAAAAAGTGTCAAAAAGTGGGTAAAAAACGCAAAAAAAAAAAATTTTGCACAAAAAATTTTTTTTCTTTAAATCGCCTTAAAACCGGTTTTAAGTAATTCTTACATTAATGCGATTACTAAATAAATTAACAACTTTTAGAAAAAGTGTCAAAAAGTGGGTAAAAAACGCAAAAAAAAAAAATTTTGCAGAAAAAATTTTTTTTCTTCAAATCGCCTTAAAACCGGTTGTAAGTAATTCTTACATTAATGCGATTACTAAATAAATTAACAACTTTTAGAAAAAGTGTCAAAAAGTGGGTAAAAAACGCAAAAAAAAAATTTTGGACAAAAAATTTTTTTCTTCAAATCGCCTTAAAACCGGTTGTAAGTAATTCTTACATTAATGCGATTACTAAATAAATTAACAACTTTTAGAAAAAGTGTCAAAAAGTGGGTAAAAATCGCAAAAAAGAAAAATTTTCCACAAAAAATTTTTTTTCTTCAAATCGCCTTAAAACCGGTTGTAAGTAATTCTTACATTAATGCGATTACTAAATAAATTAACAACTTTTAGAAAAAGTGTCAAAAAGTGGGTAAAAAACGCAAAAAAAAAATTTTCCACAAAAAATTTTTTTTCTTCAAATCGCCTTAAAACCGGTTGTAAGTAATTCTTACATTAATGCGATTACTAAATAAATTAACAACTTATAGAAAAAGTGTCAAAAAGTGGGTAAAAAACACAAAAAAAAAAAATTTTGCACAAAAAATTTTTTTTCTTCAAATCGCCTTAAAACCGGTTGTAAGTAATTGTTACATTAATGCGATTACTAAATAAATTAACAACTTTTAGAAAAAGTGTCAAAAAGTGGGTAAAAAACGCAAAAACAAAAAATTTTGCAGAAAAAATTTGTAGTCTTCAAATCGCCTTAAAACCGGTTGTAAGTAATTCTTACATTAATGCGATTACTAAATAAATTAACAACTTTTAGAAAAAGTGTCAAAAAGTGGGTAAAAACGCAAAAAAAAAAAATTTCCACAAACAAATTTTTTTCTTCAAATCGCCTTAAAACCGGTTGTAAGTAATTCTTACATTAATGCGATTACTAAATAAATTAACAACTTTTAGAAAAAGTGTCAAAAAATGGGTAAAAAACGCAAAAAAAAAAAAAATTTGCAGAAAAAAATTTTTTTCTTCAAATCGCCTTAAAACCGGTTGTAAGTAATTCTTACATTAATGCGATTACTAAATAAATTAACAACTTTTAGAAAAAGTGTCAAAAAGTGGGTAAAAAACGCAAAAAAAAAAATTTTGCACAAAAAATTTTTTCTTCAAATCGCCTTAAAACCGGTTGTAAGTAATTCTTACATTAATGCGATTACTAAATAAATTAACAACTTTTAGAAAAAGTGTCAAAAAGTGGGTAAAAAACCCAAAAAAAAAAAAAAAATTTCCACAAAAAATTTTTTTTCTTCAAATCGCCTTAAAACCGGTTGTAAGTAATTCTTACATTAATGCGATTACTAAATAAATTAACAACTTTTAGAAAAAGTGTCAAAAAGTGGGTAAAAAACCCAAAAAAAAAAAAAAATTTCCACAAAAAATTTTTTTTCTTCAAATCGCCTTAAAACCTGTTGCAAGTAATTCTTACATAATGCGATTACTAAATAAATTAACAACTTTTAGAAAAAGTGTCAAAAAGTGGGTAAAAAACACAAAAAAAAAAATTTTGCACAAAAAATTTTTTTTCTTAAAATCGCCTTAAAACCGGTTGTAAGTAATTCTTACATTAATGCGATTACTAAATAAATTAACAACTTTTAGAAAAAGTGTCAAAAAGTGGGTAAAAAACCCAAAAAAAAAAAAAAATTTCCACAAAAAATTTTTTTTCTTCAAATCGCCTTAAAACCGGTTGTAAGTAATTCTTACATTAATGCGATTACTAAATAAATTAACAACTTTTAGAAAAAGTGTCAAAAAGTGGGTAAAAAACGCAAAAAAAAAATTTTGGACAAAAAATTTTTTTCTTCAAATCGCCTTAAAACCGGTTGTAAGTAATTCTTACATTAATGCGATTACTAAATAAATTAACGACTTTTAGAAAAAGTGTCAAAAAGTGGGTAAAAATCGCAAAAAAGAAAAATTTTCCACAAAAAATTTTTTTTCTTCAAATCGCCTTAAAACCGGTTGTAAGTAATTCTTACATTAATGCGATTACTAAATAAATTAACAACTTTTAGAAAAAGTGTCAAAAAGTGGGTAAAAAACGCAAAAAAAAAATTTTCCACAAAAAATTTTTTTTCTTCAAATCGCCTTAAAACCGGTTGTAAGTAATTCTTACATTAATGCGATTACTAAATAAATTAACAACTTTTAGAAAAAGTGTCAAAAAGTGGGTAAAAAACACAAAAAAAAAAAATTTTGCACAAAAAATTTTTTTTCTTCAAATTGCCTTAAAACCGGTTGTAAGTAATTGTTACATTAATGCGATTACTAAATAAATTAACAACTTTTAGAAAAAGTGTCAAAAAGTGGGTAAAAAACGCAAAAACAAAAAATTTTGCAGAAAAAATTTGTTTTCTTCAAATCGCCTTAAAACCGGTTGTAAGTAATTCTTACATTAATGCGATTACTAAATAAATTAACAACTTTTAGAAAAAGTGTCAAAAAGTGGGTAAAAAACGCAAAAAAAAAAATTTTGCACAAAAAATTTTTTCTTCAAATCGCCTTAAAACCGGTTGTAAGTAATTCTTACATTAATGCGATTACTAAATAAATTAACAACTTTTAGAAAAAGTGTCAAAAAGTGGGTAAAAAACGCAAAAAAAAAAATTTTCCACAAAATATTTTTTTTCTTCAAATCGCCTTAAAACCGGTTGTAAGTAATTCTTACATTAATGCGATTACTAAATAAATTAACAACTTTTAGAAAAAGTGTCAAAAAGTGGGTGAAAAACGCAAAAAAAAAATTTTCCACAAAAAATTTTTTTTCTTCAAATCGCCTTAAAACCGGTTGTAAGTAATTCTTACATTAATGCGATTACTAAATAAATTAACAACTTTTAGAAAAAGTGTCAAAAAGTGGGTAAAAAACGCAAAAAAAAATTTTCCACAAAAAAATTTTTTTCTTCAAATCGCCTTAAAACCGGTTGTAAGTAATTCTTACATTAATGCGATTACTAAATAAATTAACAACTTTTAGAAAAAGTGTCAAAAAGTGGGTAAAAAACGCAAAAAAAAAAATTTTCCACAAAAATTTTTTTTCTTCAAATCGCCTTAAAACCGGTTGTAAGTAATTCTTACATTAATGCGATTACTAAATAAATTAACAACTTTTAGAAAAAGTGTCAAAAAGTGGGTAAAAAACGCAAAAAAAAAAATTTCCCCAAAAAATTTTTTTTCTTCAAATCGCCTTAAAACCTGTTGCAAGTAATTCTTACATAATGCGATTACTAAATAAATTAACAACTTTTAGAAAAAGTGTCAAAAAGTGGGTAAAAAACACAAAAAAAAAAAATTTTGCACAAAAAATTTTTTTTCTTAAAATCGCCTTAAAACCGGTTGTAAGTAATTCTTACATTAATGCGATTACTAAATAGATTAACAACTTTTAGAAAAAGTGTCAAAAAGTGGGTAAAAAACCCAAAAAAAAAAAAAAATTTCCACAAAAAATTTTTTTTCTTCAAATCGCCTTAAAACCGGTTGTAAGTAATTCTTACATTAATGCGATTACTAAATAGATTAACAACTTTTAGAAAAAGTGTCAAAAAGTGGGTAAAAAACGCAAAAAAAAAAATTTTGTACAAAAAATTTTTTTTCTTCAAATCGCCTTAAAACCGGTTGTAAGTAATTCTTACATTAATGCCATTACTAAATAAATTAACAACTTTTAGAAAAAGTGTCAAAAAGTGGGTAAAAAACGCAAAAAAAAAAAATTTAGCACAAAAAATTTTTTTTCTTTAAATCGCCTTAAAACCGGTTCTAAGTAATTCTTACATTAATGCGATTACTAAATAAATTAACAACTTTTAGAAAAAGTGTCAAAAAGTGGGTAAAAATCGCAAAAAAGAAAAATTTTCCACAAAAAATTTTTTTTCTTCAAATCGCCTTAAAACCGGTTGTAAGTAATTCTTACATTAATGCGATTACTAAATAAATTAACAACTTTTAGAAAAAGTGTCAAAAAGTGGGTAAAAAACGCAAAAAAAAAATTTTCCACAAAAAATTTTTTTTCTTCAAATCGCCTTAAAACCGGTTGTAAGTAATTCTTACATTAATGCGATTACTAAATAAATTAACAACTTTTAGAAAAAGTGTCAAAAAGTGGGTAAAAAACGCAAAAAAAAAAAATTTTGGACAAAAAATTTTTTTTCTTCAAATCGCCTTAAAACCGGTTGTAGTAATTCTTACATTAATGCGATTACCGTAAAACACCCTAACATTGACCAGTTTTGAGCTTTGACATTGAATTTTACAGCTCTGATTATAGACATCCACAACTTTCGACTATTAGGTTATGGGGACTATCGTTATGTATAATAAAAGCAACTATTTACCAAATTTTGTCGATTCGTTTTTGATTTATAAAGGAAAAAGTGGGTGGTCAATGTTAGGGTATCGACTTCCCAACATTGACCAGGGATGGAAATGTACTAGGAATAAATATTTTTCAAGTATATTTTTGTATTATTCTATTTTTGTTGTCAAAAGTTAAAGTTTGAATCGATTTGTTTTTACTGATTTATTTATTTTTTTTATTTTTGTTAAATGCACATTTTTTAATACTAAAAATTAATTAAATTAAAAAAAACTAATTTTTACCTTTTATTTACAGAATATTAGATTCAAATTAAATAAAATTATGAAGACTTAGCTATACGAAGTATTTAGGGTGATTAAATTCAATAAAATATTGGTAATTGTCTGAAAAAAGTTAAAAAGAAGCAGTGTTCAATGTTAAGATCCAGTCGGTCAATGTTAGGAATCGTAGGAAATTTTCGAAAAGCTTTTTCAAAAACCTGATTATTTATAATTGTCTAGTATTTTTATAGACAAACAAAAATATTTTTCATTATAAGAAACGTTGAGCTACTCCCCTTAGCAATTATATTGCGATACAAACGATAGTTTCGGTACAACAGGCAAAAGTTTGCACCACTCAAAATCACACGATTTTAGGAGCACTTGAAAAGTTCCTGCTAAAACGCACATACATTTAATATTTCCCTTTAACATATAATATGACATCTAGTAACAAATAGCCTTATACGAAAAACCGAAAATTAAAACGAAATTATAAATAAACTATCCACAGCGGTGTTTAGAAATATTTTCCTGTTTTTGGTCAATGTTAGGGACCCGGTCAATGTTAGGGTGTTTTACGGCACTAAATAAATTAACAACTTTTAGAAAAAGTGTCAAAAAGTGGGTAAAAAACGCAAAAAAAAAAAATTTTCCACAAAAAATTTTTTTTCTTCAAATCGCCTTAAAACCGGTTGTAAGTAATTCTTACATTAATGCGATTACTAAATAAATTAACAACTTTTAGAAAAAGTGTCAAAAAGTGGGTAAAAAACGGAAAAAAAAAAATTTTGCACAAAAAATTTTTTTTCTTCAAATCGCCTTAAAACCGGTTGTAAGTAATTCTTACATTAATGCGATTACTAAATAAATTAACAACTTTTAGAAAAAGTGTCAAAAAGTGGGTAAAAAACGCAAAAAAAAAAATTTTGCACAAAAAATTTTTTTTCTTCAAATCGCCTTAAAACCGGTTGTAAGTAATTCTTACATTAATGCGATTACTAAATAAATTAACAACTTTTAGAAAAAGTGTCAAAAAGTGGGTAAAAAACGCAAAAAAAAAAAATTTTGCACAAAAAAATTTTTTCTTCAAATCGCCTTAAAACCGGTTGTAAGTAATTCTTACATTAATGCGATTACTAAATAAATTAACAACTTTTAGAAAAAGTGTCAAAAAGTGGTTAAAAACGCAAAAAAAAAATTTTGCACAAAAAATTTTTTTTCTTCAAATCGCCTTAAAACCGGTTGTAAGTAATTCTTACATTAATGCGATTACTAAATAAATTAACAACTTTTAGAAAAAGTGTCAAAAAGTGGGTAAAAAACGCAAAAAAAAAATTTTGGATAAAAAATTTTTTTTCTCCAAATCGCCTTAAAACCGGTTGTAAGTAATTCTTACATTAATGCGATTACTAAATAAATTAACAACTTTTAGAAAAAGTGTCAAAAAGTGGGTAAAAATCGCAAAAAAGAAAAATTTTCCACAAAAAATTTTTTTTCTTCAAATCGCCTTAAAACCGGTTGTAAGTAATTCTTACATTAATGCGATTACTAAATAAATTAACAACTTTTAGAAAAAGTGTCAAAAAGTGGGTAAAAAACGCAAAAAAAAAAAATTTCCACAAAAAATTTTTTTTCTTCAAATCGCCTTAAAACCGGTTGTAAGTAATTCTTACATTAATGCCATTACTAAATAAATTAACAACTTTTAGAAAAAGTGTCAAAAAGTGGGTAAAAAACGCAAAAAAAAAAAATTTTGCACAAAAAATTTTTTTTCTTTAAATCGCCTTAAAACCGGTTCTAAGTAATTCTTACATTAATGCGATTACTAAATAAATTAACAACTTTTAGAAAAAGTGTCAAAAAGTGGGTAAAAAACGCAAAAAAAAAAAATTTTGCAGAAAAAATTTTTTTTCTTCAAATCGCCTTAAAACCGGTTGTAAGTAATTCTTACATTAATGCGATTACTAAATAAATTAACAACTTTTAGAAAAAGTGTCAAAAAGTGGGTAAAAAACGCAAAAAAAAAATTTTGGACAAAAAATTTTTTTCTTCAAATCGCCTTAAAACCGGTTGTAAGTAATTCTTACATTAATGCGATTACTAAATAAATTAACAACTTTTAGAAAAAGTGTCAAAAAGTGGGTAAAAATCGCAAAAAAGAAAAATTTTCCACAAAAAATTTTTTTTCTTCAAATCGCCTTAAAACCGGTTGTAAGTAATTCTTACATTAATGCGATTACTAAATAAATTAACAACTTTTAGAAAAAGTGTCAAAAAGTGGGTAAAAAACGCAAAAAAAAAATTTTCCACAAAAAATTTTTTTTCTTCAAATCGCCTTAAAACCGGTTGTAAGTAATTCTTACATTAATGCGATTACTAAATAAATTAACAACTTTTAGAAAAAGTGTCAAAAAGTGGGTAAAAAACCCAAAAAAAAAAAAAAATTTCCACAAAAAATTTTTTTTCTTCAAATCGCCTTAAAACCGGTTGTAAGTAATTCTTACATTAATGCGATTACTAAATAAATTAACAACTTTTAGAAAAAGTGTCAAAAAGTGGGTAAAAAACGCAAAAAAAAAAATTTTGCACAAAAAATTTTTTTTCTTCAAATCGCCTTAAAACCGGTTGTAAGTAATTCTTACATTAATGCCATTACTAAATAAATTAACAACTTTTAGAAAAAGTGTCAAAAAGTGGGTAAAAAACGCAAAAAAAAAAAATTTTGCACAAAAAATTTTTTTTCTTTAAATCGCCTTAAAACCGGTTCTAAGTAATTCTTACATTAATGCGATTACTAAATAAATTAACAACTTTTAGAAAAAGTGTCAAAAAGTGGGTAAAAAACGCAAAAAAAAAAATTTTGCAGAAAAAATTTTTTTTCTTCAAATCGCCTTAAAACCGGTTGTAAGTAATTCTTACATTAATGCGATTACTAAATAAATTAACAACTTTTAGAAAAAGTGTCAAAAAGTGGGTAAAAAACGCAAAAAAAAAATTTTCCACAAAAAATTTTTTTTTCTTCAAATCGCCTTAAAACCGGTTGTAAGTAATTCTTACATTAATGCGATTACTAAATAAATTAACAACTTTTAGAAAAAGTGTCAAAAAGTGGGTAAAAATCGCAAAAAAGAAAAATTTTCCACAAAAATTTTTTTTTCTTCAAATCGCCTTAAAACCGGTTGTAAGTAATTCTTACATTAATGCGATTACTAAATAAATTAACAACTTTTAGAAAAAGTGTCAAAAAGTGGGTAAAAAACACAAAAAAAAAAAATTTTGCACAAAAAATTTTTTTTCTTCAAATCGCCTTAAAACCGGTTGTAAGTAATTGTTACATTAATGCGATTACTAAATAAATTAACAACTTTTAGAAAAAGTGTCAAAAAGTGGGTAAAAAACGCAAAAACAAAAAATTTTGCAGAAAAAATTTGTTTTCTTCAAATCGCCTTAAAACCGGTTGTAAGTAATTCTTACATTAATGCGATTACTAAATAAATTAACAACTTTTAGAAAAAGTGCCAAAAAGTGGGTAAAAACGCAAAAAAAAAAAATTTCCACAAAAAAATTTTTTTCTTCAAATCGCCTTAAAACCGGTTGTAAGTAATTCTTACATTAATGCGATTACTAAATAAATTAACAACTTTTAGAAAAAGTGTCAAAAAATGGGTAAAAAACGCAAAAAAAAAAAAAATTTGCAGAAAAAATTTTTTTTCTTCAAATCGCCTTAAAACCGGTTGTAAGTAATTCTTACATTAATGCGATTACTAAATAAATTAACAACTTTTAGAAAAAGTGTCAAAAAGTGGGTAAAAAACGCAAAAAAAAAAATTTTGCACAAAAAATTTTTTCTTCAAATCGCCTTAAAACCGGTTGTAAGTAATTCTTACATTAATGCGATTACTAAATAAATTAACAACTTTTAGAAAAAGTGTCAAAAAGTGGGTAAAAAACGCAAAAAAAAAAATTTTCCACAAAATATTTTTTTTCTTCAAATCGCCTTAAAACCGGTTGTAAGTAATTCTTACATTAATGCGATTACTAAATAAATTAACAACTTTTAGAAAAAGTGTCAAAAAGTGGGTGAAAAACGCAAAAAAAAAAATTTTCCACAAAAAATTTTTTTTCTTCAAATCGCCTTAAAACCGGTTGTAAGTAATTCTTACATTAATGCGATTACTAAATAAATTAACAACTTTTAGAAAAAGTGTCAAAAAGTGGGTAAAAAACGCAAAAAAAAATTTTCCACAAAAAAATTTTTTTCTTCAAATCGCCTTAAAACCGGTTGTAAGTAATTCTTACATTAATGCGATTACTAAATAAATTAACAACTTTTAGAAAAAGTGTCAAAAAGTGGGTAAAAAACGCAAAAAAAAAAATTTTCCACAAAAATTTTTTTTCTTCAAATCGCCTTAAAACCGGTTGTAAGTAATTCTTACATTAATGCGATTACTAAATAAATTAACAACTTTTAGAAAAAGTGTCAAAAAGTGGGTAAAAAACGCAAAAAAAAAAATTTTCCACAAAAATTTTTTTTCTTCAAATCGCCTTAAAACCTGTTGCAAGTAATTCTTACATAATGCGATTACTAAATAAATTAACAACTTTTAGAAAAAGTGTCAAAAAGTGGGTAAAAAACACAAAAAAAAAAAATTTTGCACAAAAAATTTTTTTTCTTAAAATCGCCTTAAAACCGGTTGTAAGTAATTCTTACATTAATGCGATTACTAAATAAATTAACAACTTTTAGAAAAAGTGTCAAAAAGTGGGTAAAAAACCCAAAAAAAAAAAAAAATTTCCACAAAAAATTTTTTTTCTTCAAATCGCCTTAAAACCGGTTGTAAGTAATTCTTACATTAATGCGATTACTAAATAAATTAACAACTTTTAGAAAAAGTGTCAAAAAGTGGGTAAAAAACGCAAAAAAAAAATTTTGGACAAAAAATTTTTTTCTTCAAATCGCCTTAAAACCGGTTGTAAGTAATTCTTACATTAATGCGATTACTAAATAAATTAACAACTTTTAGAAAAAGTGTCAAAAAGTGGGTAAAAATCGCAAAAAAGAAAAATTTTCCACAAAAAATTTTTTTTCTTCAAATCGCCTTAAAACCGGTTGTAAGTAATTCTTACATTAATGCGATTACTAAATAAATTAACAACTTTTAGAAAAAGTGTCAAAAAGTGGGTAAAAAACGCAAAAAAAAAATTTTCCACAAAAAATTTTTTTTCTTCAAATCGCCTTAAAACCGGTTGTAAGTAATTCTTACATTAATGCGATTACTAAATAAATTAACAACTTTTAGAAAAAGTGTCAAAAAGTGGGTAAAAATCGCAAAAAAGAAAAATTTTCCACAAAAAATTTTTTTTCTTCAAATCGCCTTAAAACCGGTTGTAAGTAATTCTTACATTAATGCGATTACTAAATAAATTAACAACTTTTAGAAAAAGTGTCAAAAAGTGGGTAAAAAACACAAAAAAAAAAAATTTTGCACAAAAAATTTTTTTTCTTCAAATTGCCTTAAAACCGGTTGTAAGTAATTGTTACATTAATGCGATTACTAAATAAATTAACAACTTTTAGAAAAAGTGTCAAAAAGTGGGTAAAAAACGCAAAAACAAAAAATTTTGCAGAAAAAATTTGTTTTCTTCAAATCGCCTTAAAACCGGTTGTAAGTAATTCTTACATTAATGCGATTACTAAATAAATTAACAACTTTTAGAAAAAGTGTCAAAAAGTGGGTAAAAACGCAAAAAAAAAAAATTTCCACAAAAAAATTTTTTTCTTCAAATCGCCTTAAAACCGGTTGTAAGTAATTCTTACATTAATGCGATTACTAAATAAATTAACAACTTTTAGAAAAAGTGTCAAAAAATGGGTAAAAAACGCAAAAAAAAAAAAAATTTGCAGAAAAAATTTTTTTTCTTCAAATCGCCTTAAAACCGGTTGTAAGTAATTCTTACATTAATGCGATTACTAAATAAATTAACAACTTTTAGAAAAAGTGTCAAAAAGTGGGTAAAAAACGCAAAAAAAAAAATTTTGCGCAAAAAATTTTTTCTTCAAATCGCCTTAAAACCGGTTGTAAGTAATTCTTACATTAATGCGATTACTAAATAAATTAACAACTTTTAGAAAAAGTGTCAAAAAGTGGGTAAAAAACGCAAAAAAAAAAATTTTCCACAAAATATTTTTTTTCTTCAAATCGCCTTAAAACCGGTTGTAAGTAATTCTTACATTAATGCGATTACTAAATAAATTAACAACTTTTAGAAAAAGTGTCAAAAAGTGGGTGAAAAACGCAAAAAAAAAAATTTTCCACAAAAAATTTTTTTTCTTCAAATCGCCTTAAAACCGGTTGTAAGTAATTCTTACATTAATGCGATTACTAAATAAATTAACAACTTTTAGAAAAAGTGTCAAAAAGTGGGTAAAAAACGCAAAAAAAAATTTTCCACAAAAAAATTTTTTTCTTCAAATCGCCTTAAAACCGGTTGTAAGTAATTCTTACATTAATGCGATTACTAAATAAATTAACAACTTTTAGAAAAAGTGTCAAAAAGTGGGTAAAAAACGCAAAAAAAAAAATTTTCCACAAAAATTTTTTTTCTTCAAATCGCCTTAAAACCGGTTGTAAGTAATTCTTACATTAATGCGATTACTAAATAAATTAACAACTTTTAGAAAAAGTGTCAAAAAGTGGGTAAAAAACGCAAAAAAAAAAATTTCCCCAAAAAATTTTTTTTCTTCAAATCGCCTTAAAACCTGTTGCAAGTAATTCTTACATAATGCGATTACTAAATAAATTAACAACTTTTAGAAAAAGTGTCAAAAAGTGGGTAAAAAACACAAAAAAAAAAAATTTTGCACAAAAAATTTTTTTTCTTAAAATCGCCTTAAAACCGGTTGTAAGTAATTCTTACATTAATGCGATTACTAAATAGATTAACAACTTTTAGAAAAAGTGTCAAAAAGTGGGTAAAAAACCCAAAAAAAAAAAAAAAATTTCCACAAAAAATTTTTTTTCTTCAAATCGCCTTAAAACCGGTTGTAAGTAATTCTTACATTAATGCGATTACTAAATAAATTAACAACTTTTAGAAAAAGTGTCAAAAAGTGGGTAAAAAACGCAAAAAAAAAATTTTGCACAAAAAATTTTTTTTCTTCAAATCGCCTTAAAACCGGTTGTAAGTAATTCTTACATTAATGCCATTACTAAATAAATTAACAACTTTTAGAAAAAGTGTCAAAAAGTGGGTAAAAAACGCAAAAAAAAAAAATTTTGCACAAAAAATTTTTTTTCTTTAAATCGCCTTAAAACCGGTTCTAAGTAATTCTTACATTAATGCGATTACTAAATAAATTAACAACTTTTAGAAAAAGTGTCAAAAAGTGGGTAAAAATCGCAAAAAAGAAAAATTTTCCACAAAAAATTTTTTTTCTTCAAATCGCCTTAAAACCGGTTGTAAGTAATTCTTACATTAATGCGATTACTAAATAAATTAACAACTTTTAGAAAAAGTGTCAAAAAGTGGGTAAAAAACGCAAAAAAAAAATTTTCCACAAAAATTTTTTTTCTTCAAATCGCCTTAAAACCGGTTGTAAGTAATTCTTACATTAATGCGATTACTAAATAAATTAACAACTTTTAGAAAAAGTGTCAAAAAGTGGGTAAAAAACGCAAAAAAAAAAAATTTTGGACAAAAAATTTTTTTTCTTCAAATCGCCTTAAAACCGGTTGTAGTAATTCTTACATTAATGCGATTACTAAATAAATTAACAACTTTTAGAAAAAGTGTCAAAAAGTGGGTAAAAAACGCAAAAAAAAAAAATTTTGCACAAAAAATTTTTTTTCTTCAAATCGCCTTAAAACCGGTTGTAAGTAATTCTTACATTAATGCGATTACTAAATAAATTAACAACTTTTAGAAAAAGTGTCAAAAAGTGGGTAAAAAACGGAAAAAAAAAAAATTTTGCACAAAAAATTTTTTTTCTTCAAATCGCCTTAAAACCGGTTGTAAGTAATTCTTACATTAATGCGATTACTAAATAAATTAACAACTTTTAGAAAAAGTGTCAAAAAGTGGGTAAAAAACGCAAAAAAAAAAATTTTGCACAAAAAATTTTTTTTCTTCAAATCGCCTTAAAACCGGTTGTAAGTAATTCTTACATTAATGCGATTACTAAATAAATTAACAACTTTTAGAAAAAGTGTCAAAAAGTGGGTAAAAAACGCAAAAAAAAAAAATTTTGCACAAAAAAATTTTTTCTTCAAATCGCCTTAAAACCGGTTGTAAGTAATTCTTACATTAATGCGATTACTAAATAAATTAACAACTTTTAGAAAAAGTGTCAAAAAGTGGTTAAAAACGCAAAAAAAAAATTTTGCACAAAAAATTTTTTTTCTTCAAATCGCCTTAAAACCGGTTGTAAGTAATTCTTACATTAATGCGATTACTAAATAAATTAACAACTTTTAGAAAAAGTGTCAAAAAGTGGGTAAAAAACGCAAAAAAAAAATTTTGGATAAAAAATTTTTTTTCTCCAAATCGCCTTAAAAAACCGGTTGTAAGTAATTCTTACATTAATGCGATTACTAAATAAATTAACAACTTTTAGAAAAAGTGTCAAAAAGTGGGTAAAAATCGCAAAAAAGAAAAATTTTCCACAAAAAATTTTTTTTCTTCAAATCGCCTTAAAACCGGTTGTAAGTAATTCTTACATTAATGCGATTACTAAATAAATTAACAACTTTTAGAAAAAGTGTCAAAAAGTGGGTAAAAAACGCAAAAAAAAAATTTTCCACAAAAATTTTTTTTTCTTCAAATCGCCTTAAAACCGGTTGTAAGTAATTCTTACATTAATGCGATTACTAAATAAATTAACAACTTTTAGAAAAAGTGTCAAAAAGTGGGTAAAAAACGCAAAAAAAAAAATTTCCCCAAAAAATTTTTTTTCTTCAAATCGCCTTAAAACCTGTTGCAAGTAATTCTTACATAATGCGATTACTAAATAAATTAACAACTTTTAGAAAAAGTGTCAAAAAGTGGGTAAAAAACACAAAAAAAAAAAATTTTGCACAAAAAATTTTTTTTCTTAAAATCGCCTTAAAACCGGTTGTAAGTAATTCTTACATTAATGCGATTACTAAATAGATTAACAACTTTTAGAAAAAGTGTCAAAAAGTGGGTAAAAAACCCAAAAAAAAAAAAAAATTTCCACAAAAAATTTTTTTTCTTCAAATCGCCTTAAAACCGGTTGTAAGTAATTCTTACATTAATGCGATTACTAAATAAATTAACAACTTTTAGAAAAAGTGTCAAAAAGTGGGTAAAAAACGCAAAAAAAAAAAATTTTGGACAAAAAATTTTTTTTCTTCAAATCGCCTTAAAACCGGTTGTAAGTAATTCTTACATAATGCGATTACTAAATAAATTAACAACTTTTAGAAAAAGTGTCAAAAAGTGGGTAAAAAACACAAAAAAAAAAAATTTTGCACAAAAAATTTTTTTTCTTAAAATCGCCTTAAAACCGGTTGTAAGTAATTCTTACATTAATGCGATTACTAAATAGATTAACAACTTTTAGAAAAAGTGTCAAAAAGTGGGTACAAAACCCAAAAAAAAAAAAAAATTTCCACAAAAAATTTTTTTTCTTCAAATCGCCTTAAAACCGGTTGTAAGTAATTCTTACATTAATGCGATTACTAAATAAATTAACAACTTTTAGAAAAAGTGTCAAAAAGTGGGTAAAAAACGCAAAAAAAAAAATTTTGCACAAAAAATTTTTTTTCTTCAAATCGCCTTAAAACCGGTTGTAAGTAATTCTTACATTAATGCGATTACTAAATAAATTAACAACTTTTAGAAAAAGTGTCAAAAAGTGGGTATAAAACGCAAAAAAAAAAAAATTTGGACAAAAAAATTTTTTCTTCAAATCGCCTTAAAACCGGTTGTAAGTAATTCTTACATTAATGCGATTACTAAATAAATTAACAACTTTTAGAAAAAGTGTCAAAAAGTGGTTAAAAACGCAAAAAAAAAATTTTGCACAAAAAATTTTTTTTCTTCAAATCGCCTTAAAACCGGTTGTAAGTAATTCTTACATTAATGCGATTACTAAATAAATTAACAACTTTTAGAAAAAGTGTCAAAAAGTGGGTAAAAAACGCAAAAAAAAAATTTTGGATAAAAAATTTTTTTTCTCCAAATCGCCTTAAAACCGGTTGTAAGTAATTCTTACATTAATGCGATTACTAAAAAAATTAACAACTTTTAGAAAAAGTGTCAAAAAGTGGGTAAAAATCGCAAAAAAGAAAAATTTTCCACAAAAAATTTTTTTTCTTCAAATCGCCTTAAAACCGGTTGTAAGTAATTCTTACATTAATGCGATTACTAAATAAATTAACAACTTTTAGAAAAAGTGTCAAAAAGTGGGTAAAAAACGCAAAAAAAAAAATTTTCCACAAAAAATTTTTTTTCTTCAAATCGCCTTAAAACCGGTTGTAAGTAATTCTTACATTAATGCGATTACTAAATAAATTAACAACTTTTAGAAAAAGTGTCAAAAAGTGGGTAAAAAACGCAAAAAAAAAATTTTGCAGAAAAAATTTTTTTTCTTCAAATCGCCTTAAAACCGGTTGTAAGTAATTCTTACATTAATGCGATTACTAAATAAATTAACAACTTTTAGAAAAAGTGTCAAAAAGTGGGTAAAAAACGCAAAAAAAAAAAATTTTGCACAAACAATTTTTTTTTTCAAATCGCCTTAAAACCGGTTGTAAGTAATTCTTACATTAATGCGATTACTAAATAAATTAACAACTTTTAGAAAAAGTGTCAAAAAGTGGGCAAAAAACGCAAAAAAAAAAAATTTTGCACAAACAATTTTTTTTCTTCAAATCGCCTTAAAACCGGTTGTAAGTAATTCTTACATTAATGCGATTACTAAATAAATTAACAACTTTTAGAAAAAGTGTCAAAAAGTGGGTAAAAAACGCAAAAAAAAAAATTGTCCACAAAAAATTTTTTTTCTTCAAATCGCCTTAAAACGGGTTGTAAGTAATTCTTACATTAATGCGATTACTAAATAAATTAACAACTTTTAGAAAAAGTGTCAAAAAGTGGGTAAAAAACGCAAAAAAAAAAATTTTGCACAAAAAATTTTTTTTCTTCAAATCGCCTTAAAATCGGTTGTAAGTAATTCTTACTTTAATGCGATTACTAAATAAATTAACAACTTTTAGAAAAAGTGTCAAAAAGTGGGTAAAAAACGCAAAAAAAAAAATTTTGCACAAAAAAATTTTTTTCTTCAAATCGCCTTAAAACCGGTTGTAAGTAATTCTTACATTAATGCGATTACTAAATAAATTAACAACTTTTAGAAAAAGTGTCAAAAAGTGGGTAAAAAACGCAAAAAAAAAATTTTGCACAAAAAAATTTTTTTCTTCAAATCGCCTTAAAACCGGTTGTAAGTAATTCTTACATTAATGCGATTACTAAATAAATTAACAACTTTTAGAAAAAGTGTCAAAAAGTGGGTAAAAAACCCAAAAAAAAAAAATTTTGCACAAAAAATTTTTTTTCTTCAAATCGCCTTAAAACCGGTTGTAAGTAATTCTTACATTAATGCGATTACTAAATAAATTAACAACTTTTAGAAAAAGTGTCAAAAAGTGGGTAAAAAACGGAAAAAAAAAATTTTGCACAAAAAAATTTTTTTCTTCAAATCGCCTTAAAACCGGTTGTAAGTAGTTCTTACATTAATGCGATTACTAAATAAATTAACAACTTTTAGAAAAAGTGTCAAAAAGTGGGTAAAAAACGCAAAAAAAAAAAATTTTGCACAAAAAAATTTTTTTCTTCAAATCGCCTTAAAACCGGTTGTAAGTAATTCTTACATTAATGCGATTACTAAATAAATTAACAACTTTTGGAAAAAGTGTCAAAAAGTGGGTAAAAATTTTGCACAAAAAAATTTTTTCTTCAAATCGCCTTAAAACCGGTTGTAAGTAATTCTTACATTAATGCGATTACTAAATAAATTAACAACTTTTAGAAAAAGTGTCAAAAAGTGGGTAAAAAACGCAAAAAAAAAAATTTTGCACAAAAAATTTTTTTTCTTCAAATCGCCTTAAAACCGGTTGTAAGTAATTCTTACATTAATGCGATTACTAAATAAATTAACAACTTTTAGAAAAAGTGTCAAAAAGTGGGTAAAAAACGGAAAAAAAAAAATTTGCAGAACAAATTTTTTTTTCTTCAAATCGCCGTAAAACCGGTTTTAAGTAATTCTTACATTAATGCGATTACTAAATAAATTAACAACTTTTAGAAAAAGTGTCAAAAAGTGGGTAAAAAACGGAAAAAAAAAATTTTTGCACAAAAAATTTTTTTTCTTCAAATCGCCTTAAAACCGGTTGTAAGTAATTCTTACATTAATGCGATTACTAAATAAATTAACAACTTTTAGAAAAAGTGTCAAAAAGTGGGTAAAAAACGCAAAAAAAAAAATTTTCCACAAAAAATTTTTTTTCTTCAAATCGCCTTAAAACCGGTTGTAAGTAATTCTTACATTAATGCGATTACTAAATAAATTAACAACTTTTAGAAAAAGTGTCAAAAAGTGGGTAAAAAACGCAAAAAAAAAAAATTTGCACAAAAAAATTTTTTTCTTCAAATCGCCTTAAAACCGGTTGTAAGTAATTCTTACATTAATGCGATTACTAAATAAATTAACAACTTTTAGAAAAAGTGTCAAAAAGTGGGTAAAAATCGCAAAAAAGAAAAATTTTCCACAAAAAATTTTTTTTCTTCAAATCGCCTTAAAACCGGTTGTAAGTAATTCTTACATTAATGCGATTACTAAATAAATTAACAACTTTTAGAAAAAGTGTCAAAAAGTGGGTAAAAAACGCAAAAAAAAAAAAATTTTGCACAAAAAAATTTTTTTCTTCAAATCGCCTTAAAACCGGTTGTAAGTAATTCTTACATTAATGCGATTACTAAATAAATTAACAACTTTTAGAAAAAGTGTCAAAAAGTGGGTAAAAAACACAAAAAAAAAAAATTTTCCACAAAAAATTTTTTTTCTTCAAATCGCCTTAAAACCGGTTGTAAGTAATTCTTACATTAATGCGATTACTAAATAAATTAACAACTTTTAGAAAAAATTTCAAAAAGTGGGTAAAAAACGGAAAAATAAAAAAATATCGCACAAAAAATTTTTTTTCTTCAAATCGCCTTAAAACCGGTTGTAAGTAATTCTTACATTAATGCGATCACTAAATAAATTAACAACTTTTAGAAAAAGTGTCAAAAAGTGGGTAAAAAACGCAAAAAAAAAAATTTTGCACAAAAAATTTTTTTTCTTCAAATCGCCTTAAAACCGGTTGTAAGTAATTCTTACATTAATGCGATTACTAAATAAATTAACAACTTTTAGAAAAAGTGTCAAAAAGTGGGTAAAAAACGCAAAAAAAAAAATTTTCCACAAAAAAATTTTTTTCTTCAAATCGCCTTAAAACCGGTTGTAAGTAATTCTTACATTAATGCGATTACTAAATAAATTAACAACTTTTAGAAAAAGTGTCAAAAAGTGGGTAAAAAACGCAAAAAAAAAAATTTTCCACAAAAAAATTTTTTTCTTAAAATCGCCTTAAAACCGGTTGTAAGTAATTCTTACATTAATGCGATTACTAAATAAATTAACAACTTTTAGAAAAAGTGTCAAAAAGTGGGTAAAAAACGCAAAAAAAAAAAATTTTGCTTAAAAAAATTTTTTTCTTCAAATCGCCTTAAAACCGGTTGTAAGTAATTCTTACATTAATGCGATTACTAAATAAATTAACAACTTTTAGAAAAAGTGTCAAAAAGAGGGTAAAAAACGCAAAAAAAAAATTTTGCAGAAAAACATTTTTTTCTTCAAATCGCCTTAAAACCGGTTGTAAGTAATTCTTACATTAATGCGATTACTAAATAAATTAACAACTTTTAGAAAAAGTGTCAAAAAGTGGGTAAAAAACGCAAAAAAAAAAAATTTTCCACAAAAAATTTTTTTTCTTCAAATCGCCTTAAAACCGGTTGTAAGTAATTCTTACATTAATGCGATTACTAAATAAATTAACAACTTTTAGAAAAAATTTAAAAAGTGGGTAAAAAACGGAAAAAAAAAATTTTGCACAAAAAATTTTTTTTCTTCAAATCGCCTTAAAACCGGTTGTAAGTAATTCTTACATTAATGCGATTACTAAATAAATTAACAACTTTTAGAAAAAGTGTCAAAAAGTGGGTAAAAAACGCAAAAAAAAAATTTTGCACAAAAAATTTTTTTTCTTCAAATCGCCTTAAAACCGGTTGTAAGTAATTCTTACATTAATGCGATTACTAAATAAATTAACAACTTTTAGAAAAAGTGTCAAAAAGTGGGTAAAAAACGCAAAAAAAAAATTTTGCACAAAAAATTTTTTTTCTTCAAATCGCCTTAAAACCGGTTGTAAGTAATTCTTACATTAATGCGATTACTAAATAAATTAACAACTTTTAGAAAAAGTGTCAAAAAGTGGGTAAAAAACGCAAAAAAAAAATTTTACACAAAAAAATTTTTTTCTTCAAATCGCCTTAAAACCGGTTGTAAGTAATTCTTACATTAATGCGATTACTAAATAAATTAACAACTTTTAGAAAAAGTGTCAAAAAGTGGGTAAAAAACGCAAAAAAAAAAATTTTCCACAAAAAAATTTTTTTCTTAAAATCGCCTTAAAACCGGTTGTAAGTAATTCTTACATTAATGCGATTACTAAATAAATTAACAACTTTTAGAAAAAGTGTCAAAAAGTGGGTAAAAAACGCAAAAAAAAAAAATTTTGCTTAAAAAATTTTTTTTCTTCAAATCGCCTTAAAACCGGTTGTAAGTAATTCTTACATTAATGCGATTACTAAATAAATTAACAACTTTTAGAAAAAGTGTCAAAAAGAGGGTAAAAAACGCAAAAAAAAAAATTTGCAGAAAAACATTTTTTTCTTCAAATCGCCTTAAAACCGGTTGTAAGTAATTCTTACATTAATGCGATTACTAAATAAATTAACAACTTTTAGAAAAAGTGTCAAAAAGTGGGTAAAAAACGCAAAAAAAAAAAATTTTCCACAAAAAATTTTTTTTCTTCAAATCGCCTTAAAACCGGTTGTAAGTAATTCTTACATTAATGCGATTACTAAATAAATTAACAACTTTTAGAAAAAATTTAAAAAGTGGGTAAAAAACGGAAAAAAAAAATTTTGCACAAAAAATTTTTTTTCTTCAAATCGCCTTAAAACCGGTTGTAAGTAATTCTTACATTAATGCGATTACTAAATAAATTAACAACTTTTAGAAAAAGTGTCAAAAAGTGGGTAAAAAACGCAAAAAAAAAATTTTGCACAAAAAATTTTTTTTCTTCAAATCGCCTTAAAACCGGTTGTAAGTAATTCTTACATTAATGCGATTACTAAATAAATTAACAACTTTTAGAAAAAGTGTCAAAAAGTGGGTAAAAAACGCAAAAAAAAAATTTTGCACAAAAAATTTTTTTTCTTCAAATCGCCTTAAAACCGGTTGTAAGTAATTCTTACATTAATGCGATTACTAAATAAATTAACAACTTTTAGAAAAAGTGTCAAAAAGTGGGTAAAAAACGCAAAAAAAAAATTTTACACAAAAAAAATTTTTTCTTCAAATCGCCTTAAAACCGGTTGTAAGTAATTCTTACATTAATGCGATTACTAAATAAATTAACAACTTTTAGAAAAAGTGTCAAAAAGTGGGTAAACGCAAAAAAAAAAAAATTTTGCACAAAAAATTTTTTTTCTTCAAATCGCCTTAAAACCGGTTGTAAGTAATTCTTACATTAATGCGATTACTAAATAAATTAACAACTTTTAGAAAAAGTGTCAAAAAGTGGGTAAAAAACGCAAAAAAAAAAATTTTGCACAAAAAAATTTTTTTCTTCAAATCGCCTTAAAACTGGTTGTAAGTAATTCTTACATTAATGCGATTACTAAATAAATTAACAACTTTTGGAAAAAGTGTCAAAAAGTGGGTAAAAAACGCAAAAAAAAAAAATTTTTGCACAAAAAATTTTTTTTCTTCAAATCGCCTTAAAACCGGTTGTAAGTAATTCTTACATTAATGCGATTACTAAATAAATTAACAACTTTTAGAAAAAGTGTCAAAAAGTGGGTAAAAAACGCAAAAAAAAAATTTTGCACATAAAATTTTTTTTCTTCAAATCGCCTTAAAACCGGTTGTAAGTAATTCTCACATTAATGCGATTACTAAATAAATTAACAACTTTTAGAAAAAGTGTCAAAAAGTGGGTAAAAAACGCAAAAAAAAAATTTTGCACAAAAAAATTTTTTTCTTCAAATCGCCTTAAAACTGGTTGTAAGTAATTCTTACATTAATGCGATTACTAAATAAATTAACAACTTTTGGAAAAAGTGTCAAAAAGTGGGTAAAAAACGCAAAAAAAAAAATTTTTGCACAAAAAATTTTTTTTCTTCAAACCGCCTTAAAACCGGTTGTAAGTAATTCTTACATTAATGCGATTACTAAATAAATTAACAACTTTTAGAAAAAGTGTCAAAAAGTGGGTAAAAACGCAAAAAAAAAAAATTTTGCACAAAAAATTTTTTTTCTTCAAATCGCCTTAAAACCGGTTGTAAGTAATTCTTACATTAATGCGATTACTAAATAAATTAACAACTTTTAGAAAAAGTGTCAAAAAGTGGGTAAAAAACGCAAAAAAAAAATTTTGCACAAAAAATTTTTTTTCTTCAAATCGCCTTAAAACCGGTTGTAAGTAATTCTTACATTAATGCGATTACTAAATAAATTAACAACTTTTAGAAAAAGTGTCAAAAAGTGGGTAAAAAACGCAAAAAAAAAATTTTGCACAAAAAATTTTTTTTCTTCAAATCGCCTTAAAACCGGTTGTAAGTAATTCTTACATTAATGCGATTACTAAATAAATTAACAACTTTTAGAAAAAGTGTCAAAAAGTGGGTAAAAAACGCAAAAAAAAAATTTTACACAAAAAAAAATTTTTCTTCAAATCGCCTTAAAACCGGTTGTAAGTAATTCTTACATTAATGCGATTACTAAATAAATTAACAACTTTTAGAAAAAGTGTCAAAAAGTGGGTAAACGCAAAAAAAAAAAAATTTTGCACAAAAAATTTTTTTTCTTCAAATCGCCTTAAAACCGGTTGTAAGTAATTCTTACATTAATGCGATTACTAAATAAATTAACAACTTTTAGAAAAAGTGTCAAAAAGTGGGTAAAAAACGCAAAAAAAAAAATTTTGCACAAAAAAATTTTTTTCTTCAAATCGCCTTAAAACTGGTTGTAAGTAATTCTTACATTAATGCGATTACTAAATAAATTAACAACTTTTGGAAAAAGTGTCAAAAAGTGGGTAAAAAACGCAAAAAAAAAAAATTTTTGCACAAAAAATTTTTTTCTTCAAATCGCCTTAAAACCGGTTGTAAGTAATTCTTACATTAATGCGATTACTAAATAAATTAACAACTTTTAGAAAAAGTGTCAAAAAGTGGGTAAAAAACGCAAAAAAAAAATTTTCCACATAAAATTTTTTTTCTTCAAATCGCCTTAAAACCGGTTGTAAGTAATTCTTACATTAATGCGATTACTAAATAAATTAACAACTTTTAGAAAAAGTGTCAAAAAGTGGGTAAAAAACGGAAAAAAAAAATTTTCCACAACAAATTTTTTTTCTTCAAATCGCCTTAAAACCGGTTGTAAGTAATTCTTACATTAATGCGATTACTAAATAAATTAACAACTTTTAGAAAAAGTGTCAAAAAGTGGGTAAAAAACGCAAAAAAAAAAATTTTTGCACAAAAAATTTTTTTTCTTCAAATCGCCTTAAAACCGGTTGTAAGTAATTCTTACATTAATGCGATTACTAAATAAATTAACAACTTTTAGAAAAAGTGTCAAAAACTGGGTAAAAAACGCAAAAAAAAAAATTTTGCACAAAAAATTTTTTTTTTTGAACAAAAAATTTTTTTTCTTCAAATCGCCTTAAAACCGGTTGTAAGTAATTCTTACATTAATGCGATTACTAAATAAATTAACAACTTTTAGAAAAAGTGTCAAAAAGTGGGTAAAAAATGCAAAAAAAAAAATTTTGCACAAAAAATTTTTTTTCTTCAAATCGCCTTAAAACCGGTTGTAAGTAATTCTTACATTAATGCGATTACTAAATAAATTAACAACTTTTAGAAAAAGTGTAAAAAAGTGGGTAAAAAACGGAAAAAAAAAATTTTCCACAAAAAATTTTTTTTCTTCAAATCGCCTTAAAACCGGTTGTAAGTAATTCTTACATTAATGCGATTACTAAATAAATTAACAACTTTTAGAAAAAGTGTCAAAAAGTGGGTAAAAAACGCAAAAAAAAAAATTTTCCACAAAAAAAATTTTTTCTTCAAATCGCCTTAAAACCGGTTGTAAGTAATTCTTACATTAATGCGATTACTAAATAAATTAAGAACTTTTAGAAAAAGTGTCAAAAAGTGGGTAAAAAACGCAAAAAAAAAAATTTTCCACAAAAAATTTTTTTTCTTCAAATCGCCTTAAAACCGGTTGTAAGTAATTCTTACATTAATGCGATTACTAAATAAATTAACAACTTTTAGAAAAAGTGTTAAAAAGTGGGTAAAAAACGGAAAAAAAAATTTTTTTCACAAAAAAATTTTTTTCTTCAAATCGCCTTAAAACCGGTTGTAAGTAATTCTTACATTGCGATTACTAAATAAATTAACAACTTTTAGAAAAAGTGTCAAAAAGTGGGTAAAAAACGCAAAAAAAAAAAATTTTCCACAAAAAATTTTTTTTCTTCAAATCGCCTTAAAACCGGTTGTAAGTAATTCTTACATTAATGCGATTACTAAATAAATTAACAACTTTTAGAAAAAGTGTCAAAAAGTGGGTAAAAAACGGAAAAAAAAAATTTTGCACAAAAAATTTTTTTCTTCAAATCGCCTTAAAACCGGTTGTAAGTAATTCTTACATTAATGCGATTACTAAATAAATTAACAACTTTTAGAAAAAGTGTCAAAAAGTGGGTAAAAAACGGAAAAAAAAAATTTTGCACAACAAATTTTTTTTCTTCAAATCGCCTTAAAACCGGTTGTAAGTAATTCTTACATTAATGCGATTACTAAATAAATTAACAACTTTTAGAAAAAGTGTCAAAAAGTGGGTAAAAAACGCAAAAAAAAAAATTTTCCACAAAAAAAATTTTTTCTTCAAATCGCCTTAAAACCGGTTGTAAGTAATTCTTACATTAATGCGATTACTAAATAAATTAAGAACTTTTAGAAAAAGTGTCAAAAAGTGGGTAAAAAACGCAAAAAAAAAAATTTTCCACAAAAATTTTTTTTTCTTCAAATCGCCTTAAAACCGGTTGTAAGTAATTCTTACATTAATGCGATTACTAAATAAATTAACAACTTTTAGAAAAAGTGTCAAAAAGTGGGTAAAAAACGGAAAAAAAAATTTTTTTCCACAAAAAAATTTTTTTCTTCAAATCGCCTTAAAACCGGTTGTAAGTAATTCTTACATTGCGATTACTAAATAAATTAACAACTTTTAGAAAAAGTGTCAAAAAGTGGGTAAAAAACGCAAAAAAAAAAAATTTTCCACAAAAAATTTTTTTTCTTCAAATCGCCTTAAAACCGGTTGTAAGTAATTCTTACATTAATGCGATTACTAAATAAATTAACAACTTTTAGAAAAAGTGTCAAAAAGTGGGTAAAAAATGCAAAAAAAAAAAATTTTGCACAAAAAATTTTTTTTCTTCAAATCGCCTTAAAACCGGTTGTAAGTAATTCTTACATTAATGCGATTACTAAATAAATTAAGAACTTTTAGAAAAAGTGTCAAAAAGTGGGTAAAAAACGCAAAAAAAAAAATTTTCCACAAAAATTTTTTTTTCTTCAAATCGCCTTAAAACCGGTTGTAAGTAATTCTTACATTAATGCGATTACTAAATAAATTAACAACTTTTAGAAAAAGTGTCAAAAAGTGGGTAAAAAATGCAAAAAAAAAAAATTTTGCACAAAAAAATTTTTTTCTTCAAATCGCCTTAAAACCGGTTGTAAGTAATTCTTACATTAATGCGATTACTAAATAAATTAACAACTTTTAGAAAAAGTGTCAAAAAGTGGGTAAAAAACGCAAAAAAAAAAATTTTGCACAAAAAAATTTTTTTCTTCAAATCGCCTTAAAACTGGTTGTAAGTAATTCTTACATTAATGCGATTACTAAATAATTTAACAACTTTTGGAAAAAGTGTCAAAAAGTGGGTAAAAAACGCAAAAAAAAAAAATTTTTGCACAAAAAATTTTTTTCTTCAAATCGCCTTAAAACCGGTTGTAAGTAATTCTTACATTAATGCGATTACTAAATAAATTAACAACTTTTAGAAAAAGTGTCAAAAAGTGGGTAAAAAACGCAAAAAAAAAATTTTCCACATAAAATTTTTTTTCTTCAAATCGCCTTAAAACCGGTTGTAAGTAATTCTTACATTAATGCGATTACTAAATAAATTAACAACTTTTAGAAAAAGTGTCAAAAAGTGGGTAAAAAACGGAAAAAAAAAATTTTCCACAACAAATTTTTTTTCTTCAAATCGCCTTAAAACCGGTTGTAAGTAATTCTTACATTAATGCGATTACTAAATAAATTAACAACTTTTAGAAAAAGTGTCAAAAAGTGGGTAAAAAACGCAAAAAAAAAAATTTTTCCACAAAAAATTTTTTTTCTTCAAATCGCCTTAAAACCGGTTGTAAGTAATTCTTACATTAATGCGATTACTAAATAAATTAACAACTTTTAGAAAAAGTGTCAAAAACTGGGTAAAAAACGCAAAAAAAAAAATTTTGCACAAAAAATTTTTTTTTTTGAACAAAAAATTTTTTTTCTTCAAATCGCCTTAAAACCGGTTGTAAGTAATTCTTACATTAATGCGATTACTAAATAAATTAACAACTTTTAGAAAAAGTGTCAAAAAGTGGGTAAAAAATGCAAAAAAAAAAATTTTGCACAAAAAATTTTTTTTCTTCAAATCGCCTTAAAACCGGTTGTAAGTAATTCTTACATTAATGCGATTACTAAATAAATTAACAACTTTTAGAAAAAGTGTAAAAAAGTGGGTAAAAAACGGAAAAAAAAAATTTTCCACAAAAAATTTTTTTTCTTCAAATCGCCTTAAAACCGGTTGTAAGTAATTCTTACATTAATGCGATTACTAAATAAATTAACAACTTTTAGAAAAAGTGTCAAAAAGTGGGTAAAAAACGCAAAAAAAAAAATTTTCCACAAAAAAAATTTTTTCTTCAAATCGCCTTAAAACCGGTTGTAAGTAATTCTTACATTAATGCGATTACTAAATAAATTAAGAACTTTTAGAAAAAGTGTCAAAAAGTGGGTAAAAAACGCAAAAAAAAAAATTTTCCACAAAAAATTTTTTTTCTTCAAATCGCCTTAAAACCGGTTGTAAGTAATTCTTACATTAATGCGATTACTAAATAAATTAACAACTTTTAGAAAAAGTGTTAAAAAGTGGGTAAAAAACGGAAAAAAAAATTTTTTTCACAAAAAAATTTTTTTCTTCAAATCGCCTTAAAACCGGTTGTAAGTAATTCTTACATTGCGATTACTAAATAAATTAACAACTTTTAGAAAAAGTGTCAAAAAGTGGGTAAAAAACGCAAAAAAAAAAAATTTTCCACAAAAAATTTTTTTTCTTCAAATCGCCTTAAAACCGGTTGTAAGTAATTCTTACATTAATGCGATTACTAAATAAATTAACAACTTTTAGAAAAAGTGTCAAAAAGTGGGTAAAAAACGGAAAAAAAAAATTTTGCACAAAAAATTTTTTTCTTCAAATCGCCTTAAAACCGGTTGTAAGTAATTCTTACATTAATGCGATTACTAAATAAATTAACAACTTTTAGAAAAAGTGTCAAAAAGTGGGTAAAAAACGGAAAAAAAAAATTTTGCACAACAAATTTTTTTTCTTCAAATCGCCTTAAAACCGGTTGTAAGTAATTCTTACATTAATGCGATTACTAAATAAATTAACAACTTTTAGAAAAAGTGTCAAAAAGTGGGTAAAAAACGCAAAAAAAAAAATTTTCCACAAAAAAAATTTTTTCTTCAAATCGCCTTAAAACCGGTTGTAAGTAATTCTTACATTAATGCGATTACTAAATAAATTAAGAACTTTTAGAAAAAGTGTCAAAAAGTGGGTAAAAAACGCAAAAAAAAAAATTTTCCACAAAAATTTTTTTTTCTTCAAATCGCCTTAAAACCGGTTGTAAGTAATTCTTACATTAATGCGATTACTAAATAAATTAACAACTTTTAGAAAAAGTGTCAAAAAGTGGGTAAAAAACGGAAAAAAAAATTTTTTTCCACAAAAAAATTTTTTTCTTCAAATCGCCTTAAAACCGGTTGTAAGTAATTCTTACATTGCGATTACTAAATAAATTAACAACTTTTAGAAAAAGTGTCAAAAAGTGGGTAAAAAACGCAAAAAAAAAAAATTTTCCACAAAAAATTTTTTTTCTTCAAATCGCCTTAAAACCGGTTGTAAGTAATTCTTACATTAATGCGATTACTAAATAAATTAACAACTTTTAGAAAAAGTGTCAAAAAGTGGGTAAAAAATGCAAAAAAAAAAAATTTTGCACAAAAAATTTTTTTTCTTCAAATCGCCTTAAAACCGGTTGTAAGTAATTCTTACATTAATGCGATTACTAAATAAATTAAGAACTTTTAGAAAAAGTGTCAAAAAGTGGGTAAAAAACGCAAAAAAAAAAATTTTCCACAAAAATTTTTTTTTCTTCAAATCGCCTTAAAACCGGTTGTAAGTAATTCTTACATTAATGCGATTACTAAATAAATTAACAACTTTTAGAAAAAGTGTCAAAAAGTGGGTAAAAAATGCAAAAAAAAAAAATTTTGCACAAAAAAATTTTTTTCTTCAAATCGCCTTAAAACCGGTTGTAAGTAATTCTTACATTAATGCGATTACTAAATAAATTAACAACTTTTAGAAAAAGTGTCAAAAAGTGGGTAAAAAACGGAAAAAAAAATTTTTTTCCACAAAAAAATTTTTTTCTTCAAATCGCCTTAAAACCGGTTGTAAGTAATTCTTACATTGCGATTACTAAATAAATTAACAACTTTTAGAAAAAGTGTCAAAAAGTGGGTAAAAAACGCAAAAAAAAAAAATTTTCCACAAAAAATTTTTTTTCTTCAAATCGCCTTAAAACCGGTTGTAAGTAATTCTTACATTAATGCGATTACTAAATAAATTAACAACTTTTAGAAAAAGTGTCAAAAAGTGGGTAAAAAACGGAAAAAAAAAAATTTTCCACAAAAATTTTTTTTTCTTCAAATCGCCTTAAAACCGGTTGTAAGTAATTCTTACATTAATGCGATTACTAAATAAATTAACAACTTTTAGAAAAAGTGTCAAAAAGTGGGTAAAAAACGGAAAAAAAAATTTTTTTCCACAAAAAAATTTTTTTCTTCAAATCGCCTTAAAACCGGTTGTAAGTAATTCTTACATTGCGATTACTAAATAAATTAACAACTTTTAGAAAAAGTGTCAAAAAGTGGGTAAAAAACGCAAAAAAAAAAAATTTTCCACAAAAAATTTTTTTTCTTCAAATCGCCTTAAAACCGGTTGTAAGTAATTCTTACATTAATGCGATTACTAAATAAATTAACAACTTTTAGAAAAAGTGTCAAAAAGTGGGTAAAAAATGCAAAAAAAAAAAATTTTGCACAAAAAATTTTTTTTCTTCGAATCGCCTTAAAACCGGTTGTAAGTAATTCTTACATTAATGCGATTACTAAATAAATTAACAACTTTTAGAAAAAGTGTCAAAAAGTGGGTAAAAAACGCAAAAAAAAAATTTTGCACAAAAAATTTTTTTTCTTCGAATCGCCTTAAAACCGGTTGTAAGTAATTCTTACATTAATGCGATTACTAAATAAATTAACAACTTTTAGAAAAAGTGTCAAAAAGTGGGTAAAAAACGCAAAAAAAAAATTTTGCACAAAAAATTTTTTTTCTTCGAATCGCCTTAAAACCGGTTGTAAGTAATTCTTACATTAATGCGATTACTAAATAAATTAACAACTTTTAGAAAAAGTGTCAAAAAGTGGGTAAAAAACGGAAAAAAAAAAATTTTGCACAAAAAATTTTTTTTCTTCAAATCGCCTTAAAACCGGTTGTAAGTAATTCTTACATTAATGCGATTACTAAATAAATTAACAACTTTTGGAAAAAGTGTCAAAAAGTGGGTAAAAAACGCAAAAAAAAAAATTGTCCACAAAAAATTTTTTTTCTTCAAATCGCCTTAAAACCGGTTGTAAGTAATTCTTACATTAATGCGATTACTAAATAAATTAACAACTTTTAGAAAAAGTGTCAAAAAGAGGGTAAAAAACGCAAAAAAAAAAAATTTTGCACAAAAAATTTTTTTTCTTCAAATCGCCTTAAAACCGGTTGTAAGTAATTCTTACATTAATGCGATTACTAAATAAATTAACAACTTTTAGAAAAAGTGTCAAAAAGTGGGTAAAAAACGGAAAAAAAAAAATTTTGCACAAAAAATTTTTTTTCTTCAAATCGCCTTAAAACCGGTTGTAAGTAATTCTTACATTAATGCGATTACTAAATAAATTAACAACTTTTAGAAAAAGTGTCAAAAAGTGGGTAAAAAACGCAAAAAAAAAAATTTTCCACAAAAAAATTTTTTTCTTCAAATCGCCTTAAAACCGGTTGTAAGTAATTCTTACATTAATGCGATTACTAAATAAATTAACAACTTTTAGAAAAAGTGTCAAAAAGTGGGTAAAAAACGCAAAAAAAAAAATTTTCCACAAAAAATTTTTTTTCTTCAAATCGCCTTAAAACCGGTTGTAAGTAATTCTTACATTAATGCGATTACTAAATAAACTAACAACTTTTAGAAAAAGTGTCAAAAAGTGGGTAAAAAACGGAAAAAAAAAATTTTTCCACAAAAAAATTTTTTTCTTCAAATCGCCTTAAAACCGGTTGTAAGTAATTCTTACATTAATGCGATTACTAAATAAATTAACAACTTTTAGAAAAAGTGTCAAAAAGTGGGTAAAAAACGCAAAAAAAAAAAATTTTGCACAAAAAATTTTTTTCTTCAAATCGCCTTAAAACCGGTTGTAAGTAATTCTTACATTAATGCGATTACTAAATAAATTAACAACTTTTAGAAAAAGTGTCAAAAAGTGGGTAAAAAACGCAAAAAAAAAAAATTTTCCACAAAAAATTTTTTTTCCTCAAATCGCGTTAAAACCGGTTGTAAGTAATTCTTACATTAATGCGATTACTAAATAAATTAACAACTTTTAGAAAAAGTGTCAAAAAGTGGGTAAAAAACGGAAAAAAAAAATTTTGCACAAAAAATTTTTTTTCTTCAAATCGCCTTAAAACCGGTTGTAAGTAATTCTTACATTAATGCGATTACTAAATAAATTAACAACTTTTAGAAAAAGTGTCAAAAAGTGGGTAAAAAACGCAAAAAAAAAAATTTTCCACAAAAAATTTTTTTTCTTCAAATCGCCTTAAAACCGGTTGTAAGTAATTCTTACATTAATGCGATTACTAAATAAATTAACAACTTTTAGAAAAAGTGTCAAAAAGTGGGTAAAAAACGCAAAAAAAAAAAATTTTGCACAAAAAATTTTTTTCTTCAAATCGCCTTAAAACCGGTTGTAAGTAATTCTTACATTAATGCGATTACTAAATAAATTAACAACTTTTAGAAAAAGTGTCAAAAAGTGGGTAAAAAACGCAAAAAAAAAAAATTTTCCACAAAAAATTTTTTTTCCTCAAATCGCGTTAAAACCGGTTGTAAGTAATTCTTACATTAATGCGATTACTAAATAAATTAACAACTTTTAGAAAAAGTGTCAAAAAGTGGGTAAAAAACGGAAAAAAAAAATTTTGCACAAAAAATTTTTTTTCTTCAAATCGCCTTAAAACCGGTTGTAAGTAATTCTTACATTAATGCGATTACTAAATAAATTAACAACTTTTAGAAAAAATTTCAAAAAGTGGGTAAAAAACGGAAAAAAAAAATTTTGCACAAAAAATTTTTTTTCTTCAAATTGCCTTAAAACCGGTTGTAAGTAATTCTTACATTAATGCGATCACTAAATAAATTAACAACTTTTAGAAAAAGTGTCAAAAAGTGGGTAAAAAACGGAAAAAAAAAATTTTGCACAAAAAATTTTTTTTCTTCAAATCGCCTTAAAACCGGTTGTAAGTAATTCTTACATTAATGCGATTACTAAATAAATTAACAACTTTTAGAAAAAGTGGGTAAAAACGCAAAAAAAAAAATTTTGCACAAAAAAATTTTTTTCTTCAAATCGCCTTAAAACCGGTTGTAAGTAATTCTTACATTAATGCGATTACTAAATAAATTAACAACTTTTAGAAAAAGTGTCAAAAAGTGGGTAAAAAACGCAAAAAAAAAAATTTTGCACAAAAAGTTTTTTTTCTTCAAATCGCCTTAAAACCGGTTGTAAGTAATTCTTACATTAATGCGATTACTAAATAAATTAACAACTTTTAGAAAAAGTGTCAAAAAGTGGGTAAAAAACGCAAAAAAAAAATTTTACACAAAAAAATTTTTTTCTTCAAATCGCCTTAAAACCGGTTGTAAGTAATTCTTACATTAACGCGATTACTAAATAAATTAACAACTTTTAGAAAAAGTGTCAAAAAGTGGGTAAACGCAAAAAAAAAAAAATTTTGCACAAAAATTTTTTTTTCTTCAAATCGCCTTAAAACCGGTTGTAAGTAATTCTTACATTAATGCGATTACTAAATAAATTAACAACTTTTAGAAAAAGTGTCAAAAAGTGGGTAAAAAATGCAAAAAAAAAAAATTTTGCACAAAAAAATTTTTTTTTTCAAATCGCCTTAAAACCGGTTGTAAGTAATTCTTACATTAATGCGATTACTAAATAAATTAACAACTTTTGGAAAAAGTGTCAAAAAGTGGGTAAAAAACGCAAAAAAAAAAAATTTTTGCACAAAAATTTTTTTTTCTTCAAATCGCCTTAAAACCGGTTGTAAGTAATTCTTACATTAACGCGATTACTAAATAAATTAACAACTTTTAGAAAAAGTGTCAAAAAGTGGGTAAACGCAAAAAAAAAAAAATTTTGCACAAAAATTTTTTTTTCTTCAAATCGCCTTAAAACCGGTTGTAAGTAATTCTTACATTAATGCGATTACTAAATAAATTAACAACTTTTAGAAAAAGTGTCAAAAAGTGGGTAAAAAACGCAAAAAAAAAAATTTTCCACAAAAAATTTTTTTTCTTCAAATCGCCTTAAAACCGGTTGTAAGTAATTCTTACATTAATGCGATTACTAAATAAATTAACAACTTTTAGAAAAAGTGTCAAAAAGTGGGTAAAAAACGGAAAAAAAAATTTTTGCACAAAAAATTTTTTTTCTTCAAATCGCCTTAAAACCGGTTGTAAGTAATTCTTACATTAATGCGATTACTAAATAAATTAACAACTTTTAGAAAAAGTGTCAAAAAGTGGGTAAAAAACGCAAAAAAAAAATTTTGCACAAAAAATTTTTTTTTTGAACAAAAAATTTTTTTTTCTTCAAATCGCCTTAAAACCGGTTGTAAGTAATTCTTACATTAATGCGATTACTAAATAAATTAACAACTTTTAGAAAAAGTGTCAAAAAGTGGGTAAAAAACGCAAAAAAAAAAAAATTTTGCACAAACAATTTTTTTTCTTCAAATCGCCTTAAAACCGGTTGTAAGTAATTCTTACATTAATGCGATTACTAAATAAATTAACAACTTTTAGAAAAAGTGTCAAAAAGTGGGTAAAAAACGGAAAAAAAAAATTTTGCACAAAAATTTTTTTTTCTTTAAATCGCCTTAAAACCGGTTGTAAGTAATTCTTACATTAATGCGATTACTAAATAAATTAACAACTTTTAGAAAAAGTGTCAAAAAGTGGGTAAAAAACGCAAAAAAAAAAATTTTCCACAAAAAAATTTTTTTCTTCAAATCGCCTTAAAACCGGTTGTAAGTAATTCTTACATTAATGCGATTACTAAATAAATTAACAACTTTTAGAAAAAGTGTCAAAAAGTGGGTAAAAAACGCAAAAAAAAAATTTTCCACAAAAAATTTTTTTTCTTCAAATCGCCTTAAAACCGGTTGTAAGTAATTCTTACATTAATGCGATTACTAAATAAATTAACAACTTTTAGAAAAAGTGTCAAAAAGTGGGTAAAAAACGGAAAAAAAAAAATTTTCCACAAAAAAATGTTTTTCTTCAAATCGCCTTAAAACCGGTTGTAAGTAATTCTTACATTAATGCGATTACTAAATAAATTAACAACTTTTAGAAAAAGTGTCAAAAAGTGGGTAAAAAACGCAAAAAAAAAAAATTTTGCACAAACAATTTTTTTTCTTCAAATCGCCTTAAAACCGGTTGTAAGTAATTCTTACATTAATGCGATTACTAAATAAATTAACAACTTTTAGAAAAAGTGTCAAAAAGTGGGTAAAAAACGCAAAAAAAAAAAATTTTGCACAAAAAATTTTTTTCTTCAAATCGCCTTAAAACCGGTTGTAAGTAATTCTTACATTAATGCGATTACTAAATAAATTAACAAATTTTAGAAAAAGTGTCAAAAAGTGGGTAAAAAACGCAAAAAAAAAAAATTTTCCACAAAAAATTTTTTTTGTTCAAATCGCCTTAAAACCGGTTGTAACTAATTCTTACATTAATTTTTTTTGTTCAAATCGCCTTAAAACCGGTTGTAACTAATTCTTACATTGATGCGATTACTAAATAAATTAACAACTTTTAGAAAAAGTGTCAAAAAGTGGGTAAAAAACGCAAAAAAAAAAAATTTTGCACAAAAATTTTTTTTTGTTCAAATCGCCTTAAAACCGGTTGTAACTAATTCTTACATTAATGCGATTACTAAATAAATTAACAACTTTTAGAAAAAGTGTCAAAAAGTGGGTAAAAAACGCAAAAAAAAAAATTTTGCACAAAAATTTTTTTTTCTTCAAATCGCCTTAAAACCGGTTGTAACTAATTCTTATATTAATGCGATTACTAAATAAATTAACAACTTTTAGAAAAAGTGTCAAAAAGTGGGTAAAAAACGCAAAAAAAAAAATTTTTCCACAAAAAATTTTTTTTGTTCAAATCGCCTTAAAACCGGTTGTAACTAATTCTTACATTAATGCGATTACTAAATAAATTAACAACTTTTAGAAAAAGTGTCAAAAAGTGGGTAAAAAACGCAAAAAAAAAAATTTTGCACAAACAATTTTTTTTGTTCAAATCGCCTTAAAACCGGTTGTGACTAATTCTTACATTAATGCGATTACTAAATAAATTAACAACTTTTAGAAAAAGTGTCAAAAAGTGGGTAAAAAACGCAAAAAAAAAAATTTCGCACAAAAAATTTTTTTTGTTCAAATCGCCTTAAAACCGGTTGTAACTAATTCTTACATTAATGCGATTACTAAATAAATTAACAACTTTTAGAAAAAGTGTCAAAAAGTGGGTAAAAAACGCAAAAAAAAAAAATTTGGCACAAAAAATTTTTTTTGTTCAAATCGCCTTAAAACCGGTTGTAACTAATTCTTACATTAATGCGATTACTAAATAAATTAACAACTTTTAGAAAAAGTGTCAAAAAGTGGGTAAAAAACGCAAAAAAAAAAAATTTCCACAAAAAATTTTTTTTGTTCAAATCGCCTTAAAACCGGTTGTAACTAATTCTTACATTAATGCGATTACTAAATAAATTAACAACTTTTAGAAAAAGTGTCAAAAAGTAGGTAAAAAACGCAAAAAAAAAAAATTTTGCAAAAAAAATTTTTTTGTTCAAATCGCCTTAAAACCGGTTGTAACTAATTCTTACATTAATGCGATTACTAAATAAATTAACAACTTTTAGAAAAAGTGTCAAAAAGTGGGTAAAAAACGCAAAAAAAAAAAATTTTCCACAAAAAATTTTTTTTGTTCAAATCGCCTTAAAACCGGTTGTAACTAATTCTTACATTAATGCGATTACTAAATACTAAATAAATTAACAACTTTTAGAAAAAGTGTCAAAAAGTGGGTAAAAAACGCAAAAAAAAAATTTCGCACAAAAAATTTTTTTTGTTCAAATCGCCTTAAAACCGGTTGTAACTAATTCTTACATTAATGCGATTACTAAATAAATTAACAACTTTTAGAAAAAGTGTCAAAAAGTGGGTAAAAAACGCAAAAAAAAAAATTTTCCACAAAAATTTTTTTTTGTTCAAATCGCCTTAAAACCGGTTGTAACTAATTCTTACATTAATGCGATTACTAAATAAATTAACAACTTTTAGAAAAAGTGTCAAAAAGTGGGTAAAAAACGCAAAAAAAAAAAAATTTTGCAAAAAAAATTTTTTTGTTCAAATCGCCTTAAAACCGGTTGTAACTAATTCTTACATTAATGCGATTACTAAATAAATTAACAACTTTTAGAAAAAGTGTCAAAAAGTGGGTAAAAAACGCAAAAAAAAAAAATTTTCCACAAAAATTTTTTTTTGTTCAAATCGCCTTAAAACCGGTTGTAACTAATTCTTACATTAATGCGATTACTAAATAAATTAACAACTTTTAGAAAAAGTGTCAAAAAGTGGGTAAAAAACGCAAAAAAAAAAAATTTTGCACAAACAATTTTTTTTGTTCAAATCGCCTTAAAACCGGTTGTGACTAATTCTTACATTAATGCGATTACTAAATAAATTAACAACTTTTAGAAAAAGTGTCAAAAAGTGGGTAAAAAACGCAAAAAAAAAAATTTCGCACAAAAAATTTTTTTTGTTCAAATCGCCTTAAAACCGGTTGTAACTAATTCTTACATTAATGCGATTACTAAATAAATTAACAACTTTTAGAAAAAGTGTCAAAAAGTGGGTAAAAAACGCAAAAAAAAAAAAATTTCCACAAAAAATTTTTTTTGTTCAAATCGCCTTAAAACCGGTTGTAACTAATTCTTACATTAATGCGATTACTAAATAAATTAACAACTTTTAGAAAAAGTGTCAAAAAGTGGGTAAAAAACGCAAAAAAAAAAAATTTTGCAAAAAAAATTTTTTTGTTCAAATCGCCTTAAAACCGGTTGTAACTAATTCTTACATTAATGCGATTACTAAATAAATTAACAACTTTTAGAAAAAGTGTCAAAAAGTGGGTAAAAAACGCAAAAAAAAAAAATTTTGCACAAAAAATTTTTTTTGTTCAAATCGCCTTAAAACCGGTTGTAACTAATTCTTACATTAATGCGATTACTAAATAAATTAACAACTTTTAGAAAAAGTGTCAAAAAGTGGGTAAAAAACGCAAAAAAAAAAATTTTCCACAAAAAAATTTTTTTGTTCAAATCGCCTTAAAACCGGGTTGTAACTAATTCTTACATTAATGCGATTACTAAATAAATTAACAACTTTTAGAAAAAGTGTCAAAAAGTGGGTAAAAAACGCAAAAAAAAAAAAATTTGCACAAAAAATTTTTTTTGTTCAAATCGCCTTAAAACCGGTTGTAACTAATTCTTACATTAATGCGATTACTAAATAAATTAACAACTTTTAGAAAAAGTGTCAAAAAGTGGGTAAAAAACGCAAAAAAAAAAAATTTTCCACAAAAAATTTTTTTTGTTCAAATCGCCTTAAAACCGGTTGTAACTAATTCTTACATTAATGCGATTACTAAATAAATTAACAACTTTTAGAAAAAGTGTCAAAAAGTGGGTAAAAAACGCAAAAAAAAAAAATTTTGCACAAAAAATTTTTTTTGTTCAAATCGCCTTAAAACCGGTTGTAACTAATTCTTACATTAATGCGATTACTAAATAAATTAACAACTTTTAGAAAAAGTGTCAAAAAGTGGGTAAAAAACGCAAAAAAAAAAATTTTGCACAAAAAATTTTTTTTGTTCAAATCGCCTTAAAACCGGTTGTAACTAATTCTTACATTAATGCGATTACTAAATAAATTAACAACTTTTAGAAAAAGTGTCAAAAAGTGGGTAAAAAACGCAAAAAAAAATTTTCCACAAAAAATTTTTTTTGTTCAAATCGCCTTAAAACCGGTTGTAACTAATTCTTACATTAATGCGATTACTAAATAAATTAACAACTTTTAGAAAAAGTGTCAAAAAGTGGGTAAAAAACGCAAAAAAAAAAATTTTGCACAAAAAATTTTTTTTGTTCAAATCGCCTTAAAACCGGTTGTAACTAATTCTTACATTAATGCGATTACTAAATAAATTAACAACTTTTAGAGAAAGTGTCAAAAAGTGGGTAAAAAACGCAAAAAAAAAAAATTTTGCACAAAAAATTTTTTTTGTTCAAATCGCCTTAAAACCGGTTGTAACTAATTCTTACATTAATGCGATTACTAAATAAATTAACAACTTTTAGAAAAAGTGTCAAAAAGTGGGTAAAAAACGCAAAAAAAAAAAATTTTCCACAAAAAATTTTTTTTGTTCAAATCGCCTTAAAACCGGTTGTAACTAATTCTTACATTAATGCGATTACTAAATAAATTAACAACTTTTAGAAAATGTGTCAAAAAGTGGGTAAAAAACGCAAAAAAAAAAATTTTTCCACAAAAATTTTTTTTTGTTCAAATCGCCTTAAAACCGGTTGTAACTAATTCTTACATTAATGCGATTACTAAATAAATTAACAACTTTTAGAAAAAGTGTCAAACAGTGGGTAAAAAACGCAAAAAAAAAAAATTTTGCGGAAAAAATTTTTTTTGTTCAAATCGCCTTAAAACCGGTTGTAACTAATTCTTACATTAATGCGATTACTAAATAAATTAACAACTTTTAGAAAAAGTGTCAAAAAGTGGGTAAAAAACGCAAAAAAAAAAATTTTCCACAAAAAATTTTTTTTGTTCAAATCGCCTTAAAACCGGTTGTAACTAATTCTTACATTAATGCGATTACTAAATAAATTAACAACTTTTAGAAAAAGTGTCAAAAAGTGGGTAAAAAACGCAAAAAAAAAAATTTTGCACAAAAAATTTTTTTTGTTCAAATCGCCTTAAAACCGGTTGTTACTAATTCTTACATTAATGCGATTACTAAATAAATTAACAACTTTTAGAAAAAGTGTCAAAAAGTGGGTAAAAAACGCAAAAAAAGAAATTTTGCACAAAAAATTTTTTTTGTTCAAATCGCCTTAAAACCGGTTGTAACTAATTCTTACATTAATGCGATTACTAAATAAATTAACAACTTTTAGAAAAAGTGTCAAAAAGTGGGTAAAAAACGCAAAAAAAAAAAATTTTGCACAAAAAATTTTTTTTGTTCAAATCGCCTTAAAACCGGTTGTAACTAATTCTTACATTAATGCGATTACTAAATAAATTAACAACTTTTAGAAAAAGTGTCAAAAAGTGGGTAAAAAACGCAAAAAAAAAAATTTTCCACAAGAAATTTTTTTTTGCTCAAATCGCCTTAAAACCGGTTGTAACTAATTCTTACATTAATGCGATTACTAAATAAATTAACAACTTTTAGAAAAAGTGTCAAAAAGTGGGTAAAAAACGCAAAAAAAAAAATTTTGCGCAAAAAAATTTTTTTTGTTCAAATCGCCTTAAAACCGGTTGTAACTAATTCTTACATTAACGCGATTACTAAATAAATTAACAACTTTTAGAAAAAGTGTCAAAAAGTGGGTAAAAAACGCAAAAAAAAAAAATTTTGCACAAAAAAATTTTTTTGTTCAAATCGCCTTAAAACCGGTTGTAACTAATTCTTATATTAATGCGATTACTAAATAAATTAATAACTTTTAGAAAAAGTGTGAAAAAGTGGGTAAAAAACGCAAAAAAAAAAAATTTTGCACAAAAAAATTTTTTTGTTCAAATCGCTTTAAAACCGGTTGTAACTAATTCTTACATTAATGCGATTACTAAATAAATTAACAACTTTTAGAAAAAGTGTCAAAAAGTGGGTAAAAAACGCAAAAAAAAAAAATTTTCCACAAAAAATTTTTTTTGTTCAAATCGCCTTAAAACCGGTTGTAACTAATTCTTACATTAATGCGATTACTAAATAAATTAACAACTTTTAGAAAAAGTGTCAAAAAGTGGGTAAAAAACGCAAAAAAAAAAAATTTTCCACAAAAAATTTTTTTTGTTCAAATCGCCTTAAAACCGGTTGTAACTAATTCTTACATTAATGCGATTACTAAATAAATTAACAACTTTTAGAAAAAGTGTCAAAAAGTGGGTAAAAAACGCAAAAAAAAAAAATTTTCCACAAAAAATTTTTTTTGTTCAAATCGCCTTAAAACCGGTTGTAACTAATTCTTACATTAATGCGATTACTAAATAAATTAACAACTTTTAGAAAAAGTGTCAAAAAGTGGGTAAAAAACGCAAAAAAAAAAAATTTTCCACAAAAAATTTTTTTTGTTCAAATCGCCTTAAAACCGGTTGTAACTAATTCTTACATTAATGCGATTACTAAATAAATTAACAACTTTTAGAAAAAGTGTCAAAAAGTGGGTAAAAAACGCAAAAAAAAAAAATTTTCCACAAAAAAATTTTGTTGTTCAAATCGCCTTAAAACCGGTTGTAACTAATTCTTATATTAATGCGATTACTAAATAAATTAACAACTTTTAGAAAATGTGTCAAAAAGTGGGTAAAAAACGCAAAAAAAAAAATTTTTCCACAAAAATTTTTTTTTGTTCAAATCGCCTTAAAACCGGTTGTAACTAATTCTTACATTAATGCGATTACTAAATAAATTAACAACTTTTAGAAAAAGTGTCAAAAAGTGGGTAAAAAACGCAAAAAAAAAAATTTTTCCACAAAAAATTTTTTTTGTTCAAATCGCCTTAAAACCGGTTGTAACTAATTCTTACATTAATGCGATTACTAAATAAATTAACAACTTTTAGAAAAAGTGTCAAAAAGTGGATAAAAAACGCAAAAAAAAAAAATTTCCACAAAAATTTTTTTTTGTTCAAATCGCCTTAAAACCTGTTGTAACTAATTCTTACATTAATGCGATTACTAAATAAATTAACAACTTTTAGAAAAAGTGTCAAAAAGTGGGTAAAAAACGCAAAAAAAAAATGTTGCACAAAAAATTTTTTTTGTTCAAATCGCCTTAAAACCGGTTGTAACTAATTCTTACATTAATGCGATTACTAAATAAATTAACAACTTTTAGAGAAAGTGTCAAAAAGTGGGTAAAAAACGCAAAAAAAAAAAATTTTGCACAAAAAATTTTTTTTGTTCAAATCGCCTTAAAACCGGTTGTAACTAATTCTTACATTAATGCGGTTACTAAATAAATTAACAACTTTTAGAAAAAGTGTCAAAAAGTGGGTAAAAAACGCAAAAAAAAAAATTTTCCACAAAAAATTTTTTTTGTTCAAATCGCCTTAAAACCGGTTGTAACTAATTCTTACATTAATGCGATTACTAAATAAATTAACAACTTTTAGAAAATGTGTCAAAAAGTGGGTAAAAAACGCAAAAAAAAAAATTTTTCCACAAAAATTTTTTTTTGTTCAAATCGCCTTAAAACCGGTTGTAACTAATTCTTACATTAATGCGATTACTAAATAAATTAACAACTTTTAGAAAAAGTGTCAAAAAGTGGGTAAAAAACGCAAAAAAAAAAAATTTTGCGCAAAAAATTTTTTTTGTTCAAATCGCCTTAAAACCGGTTGTAACTAATTCTTACATTAATGCGATTACTAAATAAATTAACAACTTTTAGAAAAAGTGTCAAAAAGTGGGTAAAAAACGCAAAAAAAAAAAATTTTCCACAAAAAATTTTTTTTGTTCAAATCGCCTTAAAACCGGTTGTAACTAATTCTTACATTAATGCGATTACTAAATAAATTAACAACTTTTAGAAAAAGTGTCAAAAAGTGGGTAAAAAACGCAAAAAAAAAAATTTTGCACAAAAAATTTTTTTTGTTCAAATCGCCTTAAAACCGGTTGTTACTAATTCTTACATTAATGCGATTACTAAATAAATTAACAGCTTTTAGAAAAAGTGTCAAAAAGTGGGTAAAAAACGCAAAAAAAAAAATTTTGCACAAAAAATTTTTTTTTTTCAAATCGCCTTAAAACCGGTTGTAACTAATTCTTACATTAATGCGATTACTAAATAAATTAACAACTTTTAGAAAAAGTGTCAAAAAGTGGGTAAAAAACGCAAAAAAAAAAATTTTGCTCAAAAAATTTTTTTTGTTCAAATCGCCTTAAAACCGGTTGTAACTAATTCTTACATTAATGCGATTACTAAATAAATTAACAACTTTTAGAAAAAGTGTCAAAAAGTGGGTAAAAAACGCAAAAAAAAAAATTTTGCACAAGAAATTTTTTTTTGCTCAAATCGCCTTAAAACCGGTTGTAACTAATTCTTACATTAATGCGATTACTAAATAAATTAACAACTTTTAGAAAAAGTGTCAAAAAGTGGGTAAAAAACGCAAAAAAAAAAATTTTGCGCAAAAAATTTTTTTTGTTCAAATCGCCTTAAAACCGGTTGTAACTAATTCTTACATTAATGCGATTACTAAATAAATTAACAACTTTTAGAAAAAGTGTCAAAAAGTGGGTAAAAAACGCAAAAAAAAAAAATTTTGCACAAAAAAATTTTTTTGTTCAAATCGCCTTAAAACCGGTTGTAACTAATTCTTATATTAATGCGATTACTAAATAAATTAATAACTTTTAGAAAAAGTGTGAAAAAGTGTGTAAAAAACGCAAAAAAAAAATTTTGCACAAAAAAATTTTTTTGTTCAAATCGCTTTAAAACCGGTTGTAACTAATTCTTACATTAATGCGATTACTAAATAAATTAACAACTTTTAGAAAAAGTGTCAAAAAGTGGGTAAAAAACGCAAAAAAAAAAAATTTTGCACAAAAAATTTTTTTTGTTCAAATCGCCTTAAAACCGGTTGTAACTAATTCTTACATTAATGCGATTACTAAATAAATTAACAATTTTTAGAAAAAGTGTCAAAAAGTGGGTAAAAAACGCAAAAAAAAAAAATTTTCCACAAAAAATTTTTTTTGTTCAAATCGCCTTAAAACCGGTTGTAACTAATTCTTACATTAATGCGATTACTAAATAAATTAACAACTTTTAGAAAAAGTGTCAAAAAGTGGGTAAAAAACGCAAAAAAAAAAAATTTTGCACAAAAAATTTTTTTTGTTCAAATCGCCTTAAAACCGGTTGTAACTAATTCTTACATTAATGCGATTACTAAATAAATTAACAACTTTTAGAAAAAGTGTCAAAAAGTGGGTAAAAAACGCAAAAAAAAAAAATTTTGCACAAAAAATTTTTTTTGTTCAAATCGCCTTAAAACCGGTTGTAACTAATTCTTACATTAATGCGATTACTAAATAAATTAACAACTTTTAGAAAAAGTGTCAAAAAGTGGGTAAAAAACGCAAAAAAAAAAAATTTTGGACAAAAAAATTTTTTTGTTCAAATCGCCTTAAAACCGGTTGTAACTAATTCTTACATTAATGCGATTACTAAATAAATTAACAACTTTTAGAAAAAGTGTCAAAAAGTGGGTAAAAAACGCAAAAAAAAAAAATTTTGCGCAAAAAATTTTTTTTGTTCAAATCGCCTTAAAACCGGTTGTAACTAATTCTTACATTAATGCGATTACTAAATAAATTAACAACTTTTAGAAAAAGTGTCAAAAAGTGGGTAAAAAACGCAAAAAAAAAAATTTTTCCACAAAAAATTTTTTTTGTTCAAATCGCCTTAAAACCGGTTGTAACTAATTCTTACATTAATGCGATTACTAAATAAATTAACAACTTTTAGAAAAAGTGTCAAAAAGTGGGTAAAAAACGCAAAAAAAAAAATTTTGCGCAAAAAATTTTTTTTGTTCAAATCGCCTTAAAACCGGTTGTAACTAATTCTTACATTAATGCGATTACTAAATAAATTAACAACTTTTAGAAAAAGTGTCAAAAAGTGGGTAAAAAACGCAAAAAAAAAAAATTTTCCACAAAAAATTTTTTTTGTTCAAATCGCCTTAAAACCGGTTGTAACTAATTCTTACATTAATGCGATTACTAAATAAATTAACAACTTTTAGAAAAAGTGTCAAAAAGTGGGTAAAAAACGCAAAAAAAAAAATTTTGCACAAAAAATTTTTTTTGTTCAAATCGCCTTAAAACCGGTTGTTACTAATTCTTACATTAATGCGATTACTAAATAAATTAACAACTTTTAGAAAAAGTGTCAAAAAGTGGGTAAAAAACGCAAAAAAAAAAATTTTGCACAAAAAATTTTTTTTGTTCAAATCGCCTTAAAACCGGTTGTAACTAATTCTTACATTAATGCGATTACTAAATAAATTAACAACTTTTAGAAAAAGTGTCAAAAAGTGGGTAAAAAACGCAAAAAAAAAAAATTTTGCACAAAAAATTTTTTAACCGGTTGTAACTAATTCTTACATTAATGCGATTACTAAATAAATTAACAACTTTTAGAAAAAGTGTCAAAAAGTGGGTAAAAAACGCAAAAAAAAAAATTTTGCACAAGAAATTTTTTTTTGCTCAAATCGCCTTAAAACCGGTTGTAACTAATTCTTACATTAATGCGATTACTAAATAAATTAACAACTTTCAGAAAAAGTGTCAAAAAGTGGGTAAAAAACGCAAAAAAAAAAATTTTGCGCAAAAAATTTTTTTTGTTCAAATCGCCTTAAAACCGGTTGTAACTAATTCTTACATTAATGCGATTACTAAATAAATTAACAACTTTTAGAAAAAGTGTCAAAAAGTGGGTAAAAGCAAAAAAAAAAAATTTTGCACAAAAAAATTTTTTTGTTCAAATCGCCTTAAAACCGGTTGTAACTAATTCTTATATTAATGCGATTACTAAATAAATTAATAACTTTTAGAAAAAGTGTGAAAAAGTGGGTAAAAAACGCAAAAAAAAAAATTTTGCACAAAAAAATTTTTTTGTTCAAAACGCTTTAAAACCGGTTGTAACTAATTCTTACATTAATGCGATTACTAAATAAATTAACAACTTTTAGAAAAAGTGTCAAAAGTGGGTAAAAAACGCAAAAAAAAAAAATTTTGCACAAAAAATTTTTTTTGTTCAAATCGCCTTAAAACCGGTTGTAACTAATTCTTACATTAATGCGATTACTAAATAAATTAACAACTTTTAGAAAAAGTGTCAAAAAGTGGGTAAAAAACGCAAAAAAAAAAAATTTTCCACAAAAAATTTTTTTTGTTCAAATCGCCTTAAAACCGGTTGTAACTAATTCTTACATTAATGCGATTACTAAATAAATTAACAACTTTTAGAAAAAGTGTCAAAAAGTGGGTAAAAAACGCAAAAAAAAAAAATTTTCCACAAAAAATTTTTTTTGTTCAAATCGCCTTAAAACCGGTTGTAACTAATTCTTACATTAATGCGATTACTAAATAAATTAACAACTTTTAGAAAAAGTGTCAAAAAGTGGGTAAAAAACGCAAAAAAAAAAAATTTTGCACAAAAAATTTTTTTTGTTCAAATCGCCTTAAAACCGGTTGTAACTAATTCTTACATTAATGCGATTACTAAATAAATTAACAACTTTTAGAAAAAGTGTCAAAAAGTCGGTAAAAAACGCAAAAAAAAAAAATTTTGCACAAAAAAATTTTTTTGTTCAAATCGCCTTAAAACCGGTTGTAACTAATTCTTATATTAATGCGATTACTAAATAAATTAACAACTTTTAGAAAATGTGTCAAAAAGTGGGTAAAAAACGCAAAAAAAAAAATTTTTCCACAAAAATTTTTTTTTGTTCAAATCGCCTTAAAACCGGTTGTAACTAATTCTTACATTAATGCGATTACTAAATAAATTAACAACTTTTAGAAAAAGTGTCAAAAAGTGGGTAAAAAACGCAAAAAAAAAAAATTTTGCGCAAAAAATTTTTTTTGTTCAAATCGCCTTAAAACCGGTTGTAACTAATTCTTACATTAATGCGATTACTAAATAAATTAACAACTTTTAGAAAAAGTGTCAAAAAGTGGGTAAAAAACGCAAAAAAAAAAATTTTGCACAAAAAATTTTTTTTGTTCAAATCGCCTTAAAACCGGTTGTTACTAATTCTTACATTAATGCGATTACTAAATAAATTAACAACTTTTAGAAAAAGTGTCAAAAAGTGGGTAAAAAACGCAAAAAAAAAAAATTTTGCACAAACAATTTTTTTTGTTCAAATCGCCTTAAAACCGGTTGTAACTAATTCTTACATTAATGCGATTACTAAATAAATTAACAACTTTTAGAAAAAGTGTCAAAAAGTGGTTAAAAAACGCAAAAAAAAAATTTTGCACAAAAAATTTTTTTTGTTCAAATCGCCTTAAAAGCCGTTGTAACTAATTCTTACATTAATGCGATTACTAAATAAATTAACAACTTTTAGAAAAAGTGTCAAAAAGTGGGTAAAAAACGCAAAAAAAAAATTTTGCACAAAAAATTTTTTTTGTTCAAATAGCTTTAAAACCGGTTGTAACTAATTCTTACATTAATGCGATTACTAAATAAATTAACAACTTTTAGAAAAAGTGTCAAAAAGTGGGTAAAAAACGCAAAAAAAAAAATTTTCCACAAAAAATTTTTTTTTTTCAAATCGCCTTAAAACCGGTTGTAACTAATTCTTACATTAATGCGATTACTAAATAAATTAACAACTTTTAGAAAAAGTGTCAAAAAGTGGGTGAAAAACGCAAAAAAAAAATTTTGCACAAAAAATTTTTTTTGTTCAAATCGCCTTAAAACCGGTTGTAACTAATTCTTACATTAATGCGATTACTAAATAAATTAACAACTTTTAGAAAAAGTGTCAAAAAGTGGATAAAAAACGCAAAAAAAAAAAAAATTTCCACAAAAAATTTTTTTTGTTCAAATCGCCTAAAACCGGTTGTAACTAATTCTTACATTAATGCGATTACTAAATAAATTAACAACTTTTAGAAAAAGTGTCAAAAAGTGGGTAAAAAACGCAAAAAAAAAATTTTGCACAAAAAATTTTTTTTGTTCAAATCGCCTTAAAACCGGTTGTAACTAATTCTTACATTAATGCGATTACTAAATAAATTAACAACTTTTAGAAAATGTGTCAAAAAGTGGGTAAAAAACGCAAAAAAAAAAATTTTTCCACAAAAATTTTTTTTTGTTCAAATCGCCTTAAAACCGGTTGTAACTAATTCTTACATTAATGCGATTACTAAATAAATTAACAACTTTTAGAAAATGTGTCAAAAAGTGGGTAAAAAACGCAAAAAAAAAAATTTTTGCACAAAAATTTTTTTTTGTTCAAATCGCCTTAAAACCGGTTGTAACTAATTCTTACATTAATGCGATTACTAAATAAATTAACAACTTTTAGAAAAAGTGTCAAAAAGTGGGTAAAAAACGCAAAAAAAAAAAATTTTGCGCAAAAAATTTTTTTTGTTCAAATCGCCTTAAAACCGGTTGTAACTAATTCTTACATTAATGCGATTACTAAATAAATTAACAACTTTTAGAAAAAGTGTCAAAAAGTGGGTAAAAAACGCAAAAAAAAAAAATTTTCCACAAAAAATTTTTTTTGTTCAAATCGCCTTAAAACCGGTTGTAACTAATTCTTACATTAATGCGATTACTAAATAAATTAACAACTTTTAGAAAAAGTGTCAAAAAGTGGGTAAAAAACGCAAAAAAAAAAATTTTGCACAAAAAATTTTTTTTGTTCAAATCGCCTTAAAACCGGTTGTAACTAATTCTTACATTAATGCGATTACTAAATAAATTAACAACTTTTAGAAAAAGTGTCAAAAAGTGGGTAAAAAACGCAAAAAAAAAAAATTTTGCACAAAAAATTTTTTTTGTTCAAATCGCCTTAAAACCGGTTGTAACCACTGATGGGCGATTTTATGTAAAAAAACATTTTTTACATTTTTTACCTAAAAATTGGTAAATAATGGTAAATAACGTGTAAAAAATGTAAAAAATGTACAAAATGTAAAAAATGTATTAAACATGCATTTATTTTGACAGATAGTCATTTCGCGGCAAGTTTTTGTTGAGTGAACACGTTGTTTTAACTTTTTTTTTGTTAATTCACAGCGAACTGTAGTTTCAATAAAAATAATAAAAATGCCACGACCAAACACAACGAATTTTAATGAACTCGAATTTGCGTTACTCAAATCGGGAAAAAAAGCAATGGCATTTTGCAATATTTGTAAGCAAACTTTGCAAAACACTGCAGTCAGCAGATTGACAAGGCACCGGTAAATTGTTTTCGAAAATTCGCCAATAAAATTAAGAACACATTTTACATTTTATAGACAACGTTGTAAGCCTTCCCCTTCATCTGCTGAAACGTTTGCTGAGTTAGAAGAAGTTGAGTTAGAGGAAATCGACGTTATCGACATCCAAACTCGTTTTTGATGACGAATTCATTGAAAAAGTAAACGAAGAAAAAAAAATGTTGGATCCTGTAAGCGAATTAATAAATTTCTGCCAAAGTCCTTCTGCAACTTTAGCAGATGCCGCTAAAAAATGGCTGACTTTGCAAATACCCGAAAAAATTAAACCCAAAATTCAACATCATTTTGATCATCGTCAAAATATGGCCTTAAATGAGTTTGCATTAACTGCATATTACTTGCATCCGTATTTTGATAATTCGATCCTTACAAACTTACAAAATAATAAAATTAATCACTTTCTATTAAAAAACCTAAATGGAGATGGTATTGAGGATTGGCAGCAAAAAAGCGGTATATTTGAATGCCTTTACGAAAAAGGAATTAAAAAACCAGAAGTGTTTTGGAGCACCGCAGGGATACAACATGAAAACCTTTCACAGTTTCACAGAGTTTTTTTCAAATTGGGCGCAAATTCACACTCCTCTTCGGAACAGGCTAACTTTCGAGAGGTCGAAAAAACTTATACACATTTATTTTACTTTGAATAGCAAGTCCAGCGATTCGTGTTATTTGGAGATTGAGGACGACGAAGAAGAGGAAGAGAAATCTATTTCTACTGGAAAATAAATGGAAAATAGATTCATATATACGCGTTTTAATTTATATAGGTAGCTTTTATATTTATGGATTGATCTGTTTTGTTTTGCTACCTAACTTCTTAATTTTCAAGATATCAGTCATATGACATGAGACATTCCATTTTCGGTTTTTTACATGAACCAATTTTATACACACATTTTTTCCAGTTTTTTACCAGTAGTTTTTTACACGTATAAAACCATGTAAAAAACTGGATGTAAAAAACCCGCACAACACTGGTTGTAACTAATGCTTACATTAATGCGATTACTAAAAAAATTAACAACTTTTAGAAAAAGTGTCAAAAAGTGGGTAAAAAACGCAAAAAAAAAAATTTTGCACAAAAAATTTTTTTTGTTCAAATCGCCTTAAAACCGGTTGTAACTAATTCTTACATTAATGCGATTACTAAATAAATTAACAACTTTTAGAAAAAGTGTCAAAAAGTGGGTAAAAAACGCAAAAAAAAAAAATTTTCCACAAAAAATTTTTTTTGTTCAAATCGCCTTAAAACCGGTTGTAACTAATTCTTACATTAATGCGATTACTAAATAAATTAACAACTTTTAGAAAAAGTGTCAAAAAGTGGGTAAAAAACGCAAAAAAAAAAATTTTGCACAAAAAATTTTTTTTGTTCAAATCGCCTTAAAACCGTTTGTAACTAATTCTACATTAATGCGATTACTAAATAAATTAACAACTTTTAGAAAAAGTGTCAAAAAGTGGGTAAAAAACGCAAAAAAAAAAAATTTTGCAGAAAAAATTTTTTTTGTTCAAATCGCCTTAAAAGCGGTTGTAACTAATTCTTACATTAATGCGATTACTAAATAAATTAACAACTTTTAGAAAAAGTGTCAAAAAGTGGGTAAAAAACGCAAAAAAAAAAATTTTCCGCAAAAAAATTTTTTTGTTCAAATCGCCTTAAAACCGGTTGTAACTAATTCTTACATTAATGCGATTACTAAATAAATTAACAACTTTTAGAAAAAGTGTCAAAAAGTGGGTAAAAAACGCAAAAAAAAATTTTCCACAAAAAATTTTTTTTGTTCAAATCGCCTTAAAACCGGTTGTAACTAATTCTTACATTAATGCGATTACTAAATAAATTAACAACTTTTAGAAAAAGTGTCAAAAAGTGGGTAAAAAACGCAAAAAAAAAATTTTTGCACAAAAATTTTTTTTTGTTCAAATCGCCTTAAAACCGGTTGTAACTAATTCTTACATTAATGCGATTACTAAATAAATTAACAACTTTTAGAAAAAGTGTCAAAAAGTGGGTAAAAAACGCAAAAAAAAAAATTTTTCCACAAAAAATTTTTTTTGTTCAAATCGCCTTAAAACCGGTTGTAACTAATTCTTACATTAATGCGATTACTAAATAAATTAGCAACTTTTAGAAAAAGTGTCAAAAAGTGGGTAAAAAACGCAAAAAAAAAAAAATTTAACAAAAAATTTTTTTTTGTTCAAATCGCCTTAAAACCGGTTGTAACTAATTCTTACATTAATGCGATTACTAAATAAATTAACAACTTTTAGAAAAAGTGTCAAAAAGTGGGTAAAAAACGCAAAAAAAAAAAATTTTCCACAAAAAATTTTTTTTGTTCAAATCGCCTTAAAACCGGTTGTAACTAATTCTTACATTAATGCGATTACTAAATAAATTAACAACTTTTAGAAAAAGTGTCAAAAAGTGGGTAAAAAACGCAAAAAAAAAATTTTTCCACAAAAATTTTTTTTTGTTCAAATCGCCTTAAAACCGGTTGTAACTAATTCTTACATTAATGCGATTACTAAATAAATTAACAACTTTTAGAAAAAGTGTCAAAAAGTGGGTAAAAAACGCAAAAAAAAAAAATTTTCCACAAAAAATTTTTTTTGTTCAAATCGCCTTAAAACCGGTTGTAACTAATTCTTACATTAATGCGATTACTAAATAAATTAACAACTTTTAGAAAAAGTGTCAAAAAGTGGGTAAAAAACGCAAAAAAAAAATTTTTCCACAAAAAATTTTTTTTGTTCAAATCGCCTTAAAACCGGTTGTAACTAATTCTTACATTAATGCGATTACTAAATAAATTAACAACTTTTAGAAAAAGTGTCAAAAAGTGGGTAAAAAACGCAAAAAAAAAAATTTTGCACAAAAAATTTTTTTTGTTCAAATCGCCTTAAAACCGGTTGTAACTAATTCTTACACTAATGCGATTACTAAATAAATTAACAACTTTTAGAAAAAGTGTCAAAAAGTGGGTAAAAAACGCAAAAAAAAAATTTTTCCACAAACATTTTTTTTTGTTCAAATCGCCTTAAAACCGGTTGTAACTAATTCTTACATTAATGCGATTACTAAATAAATTAACAACTTTTAGAAAAAGTGTCAAAAAGTGGGTAAAAAACGCAAAAAAAAAAATTTTGCACAAAAATTTTTTTTTGTTCAAATCGCCTTAAAACCGGTTGTAACTAATTCTTACATTAATGCGATTACTAAATAAATTAACAACTTTTAGAAAAAGTGTCAAAAAGTGGGTAAAAAACGCAAAAAAAAAAAATTTTGCACAAAAATTTTTTTTTGTTCAAATCGCCTTAAAACCGGTTGTAACTAATTCTTACATTAATGCGATTACTAAATAAATTAACAACTTTTAGAAAAAGTGTCAAAAAGTGGGTAAAAAACGCAAAAAAAAAATTTTGCACAAAAAATTTTTTTTGTTCAAATCGCCTTAAAACCGGTTGTAACTAATTCTTACATTAATGCGATTACTAAATAAATTAACAACTTTTAGAAAAAGTGTCAAAAAGTGGGTAAAAAACGCAAAAAAAAAAAAATTTTGCACAAAAAATTTTTTTTGTTCAAATCGCCTTAAAACCGGTTGTAACTAATTCTTACATTAATGCGATTACTAAATAAATTAACAACTTTTAGAAAAAGTGGGTAAAAAACGCAAAAAAAAAAAATTTTTTTTGTTCAAATCGCCTTAAAACCGGTTGTAACTAATTCTTACATTAATGCGATTACTAAATAAATTAACAACTTTTAGAAAAAGTGTCAAAAAGTGGGTAAAAAACGCAAAAAAAAAAGTTTTGCACAAAATTTTTTTTTTGTTCAAATCGCCTTAAAACCGGTTTTAACTAATTCATACATTAATGCGATTACTAAATAAATTAACAACTTTTAGAAAAAGTGGGTAAAAAACGCAAAAAAAAAAAATTTCCACAAAAAATTTTTTTTGTTCAAATCGCCTTAAAACCGGTTGTAACTAATTCTTACATTAATGCGATTACTAAATAAATTAACAACTTTTAGAAAAAGTGGGTAAAAAACGCAAAAAAAAAAAATTTTTTTTGTTCAAATCGCCTTAAAACCGGTTGTAACTAATTCTTACATTAATGCGATTACTAAATAAATTAACAACTTTTAGAAAAAGTGTCAAAAAGTGGGTAAAAAACGCAAAAAAAAAAGTTTTGCACAAAAATTTTTTTTTGTTCAAATCGCCTTAAAACCGGTTGTAACTAATTCATACATTAATGCGATTACTAAATAAATTAACAACTTTTAGAAAAAGTGGGTAAAAAACGCAAAAAAAAAAAATTTCCAGAAAAAATTTTTTTTGTTCAAATCGCCTTAAAACCGGTTGGAACTAATTCTTACATTAATGCGATTACTAAATAAATTAACAACTTTTAGAAAAAGTGTCAAAAAGTGGGTAAAAAACGCAAAAAAAAAAAATTTTGCACAAAAAATTTTTTTTGTTCAAATCGCCTTAAAACCGGTTGTAACTAATTCTTACATTAATGCGATTACTAAATAAATTAACAACTTTTAGAAAAAGTGTCAAAAAGTGGGTAAAAAACGCAAAAAAAAAAAATTTTCCACAAAAATTTTTTTTTGTTCAAATCGCCTTAAAACCGGTTGTAACTAATTCTTACATTAATGCGATTACTAAATAAATTAACAACTTTTAGAAAAAGTGGCAAAAAGTGGGTAAAAAACGCAAAAAAAAAAAATTTTGCACAAAAAATTTGTTTTGTTCAAATCGCCTTAAAACCGGTTGTAACTAATTCTTACATTAATGCGATTACTAAATAAATTAACAACTTTTAGAAAAAGTGGGTAAAAAACGCAAAAAAAAAAAATTTTCCAGAAAAATTTTTTTTTGTTCAAATAGCTTTAAAACCGGTTGTAACTAATTCTTACATTAATGCGATTACTAAATAAATTAACAACTTTTAGAAAAAGTGTCAAAAAGTGGGTAAAAAACCGAAAAAAAAAAATTTTGCACAAAAAATTTTTTTTGTTCAAATCGCCTTAAAACCGGTTGTAACTAATTCTTACATTAATGCGATTACTAAATAAATTAACAACTTTTAGAAAAAGTGGCAAAAAGTGGGTAAAAAACGCAAAAAAAAAAATTTTCCACAAAAATTTTTTTTTGTTCAAATCGCCTTAAAACCGGTTGTAACTAGTTCTTACATTAATGCGATTACTAAATAAATTAACAACTTTTAGAAAAAGTGGCAAAAAGTGGGTAAAAAACGCAAAAAAAAAAAATTTTGCACAAAAAATTTTTTTTGTTCAAATCGCCTTAAAACCGGTTGTAACTAATTCTTACATTAATGCGATTACTAAATAAATTAACAACTTTTAGAAAAAGTGGGTAAAAAACGCAAAAAAAAAAAAATTTCCAGAAAAATTTTTTTTTGTTCAAATAGCTTTAAAACCGGTTGTAACTAATTCTTACATTAATGCGATTACTAAATAAATTAACAACTTTTAGAAAAAGTGTCAAAAAGTGGGTAAAAAACCGAAAAAAAAAAATTTTGCTCAAAAAATTTTTTTTGTTCAAATCGCCTTAAAACCGGTTGTAACTAATTCTTACATTAATGCGATTACTAAATAAATTAACAACTTTTAGAAAAAGTGGCAAAAAGTGGGTAAAAAACGCAAAAAAAAAAATTTTGCACAAAAAATTTTTTTTGTTCAAATCGCCTTAAAACCGGTTGTAACTAATTCTTACATTAATGCGATTACTAAATAAATTAACAACTTTTAGAAAAAGTGGGTAAAAAACGCAAAAAAAAAAATTTTTCCACAAAATTTTTTTTTTGTTCAAATAGCTTTAAAACCGGTTGTAACTAATTCTTACATTAATGCGATTACTAAATAAATTAACAACTTTTAGAAAAAGTGTCAAAAAGTGGGTAAAAAACCCAAAAAAAAAAAATTTTGCACAAAAAATTTTTTTTGTTCAAATCGCCTTAAAACCGGTTGTAACTAATTCTTACATTAATGCGATTACTAAATAAATTAACAACTTTTAGAAAAAGTGTCAAAAAGTGGGTAAAAAACGCAAAAAAAAAAAATTTTCCACAAAAAATTTTTTTTGTTCAAATCGCCTTAAAACCGGTTGTAACTAATTCTTACATTAATGCGATTAGTAAATAAATTAACAACTTTTAGAAAAAGTGTCAAAAAGTGGGTAAAAAACGCAAAAAAAAAAAATTTTGCACAAAAAATTTTTTTTGTTCAAATCGCCTTAAAACCGGTTGTAACTAATTCTTACATTAATGCGATTACTAAATAAATTAACAACTTTTAGAAAAAGTGTCAAAAAGTGGGTAAAAAACGCAAAAAAAAAAAATTTTCCACAAGAAATTTTTTTTGCTCAAATCGCCTTAAAACCGGTTGTAACTAATTCTTACATTAATGCGATTACTAAATAAATTAACAACTTTTAGAAAAAGTGTCAAAAAGTGGGTAAAAAACCCAAAAAAAAAAAATTTTGCACAAAAAATTTTTTTTGTTCAAATCGCCTTAAAACCGGTTGTAACTAATTCTTACATTAATGCGATTACTAAATAAATTAACAACTTTTAGAAAAAGTGTCAAAAAGTGGGTAAAAAACGCCAAAAAAAAAAATTTTCCACAAAAATTTTTTTTTGTTCAAATCGCCTTAAAACCGGTTGTAACTAATTCTTACATTAATGCGATTACTAAATAAATTAACAACTTTTAGAAAAAGTGGCAAAAAGTGGGTAAAAAACGCAAAAAAAAAAAATTTTGCACAAAAAATTTTTTTTGTTCAAATCGCCTTAAAACCGGTTGTAACTAATTCTTACATTAATGCGATTACTAAATAAATTAACAACTTTTAGAAAAAGTGGGTAAAAAACGCAAAAAAAAAAAATTTTCCAGAAAAATTTTTTTTTGTTCAAATAGCTTTAAAACCGGTTGTAACTAATTCTTACATTAATGCGATTACTAAATAAATTAACAACTTTTAGAAAAAGTGTCAAAAAGTGGGTAAAAAACGCAAAAAAAAAAATTTTGCACAAAAAATTTTTTTTGTTCAAATCGCCTTAAAACCGGTTGTAACTAATTCTTACATTAATGCGATTACTAAATAAATTAACAACTTTTAGAAAAAGTGTCAAAAAGTGGGTAAAAAACGCAAAAAAAAAATTTTTCCACAAAAATTTTTTTTTGTTCAAATCGCCTTAAAACCGGTTGTAACTAATTCTTACATTAATGCGATTACTAAATAAATTAACAACTTTTAGAAAAAGTGGCAAAAAGTGGGTAAAAAACGCAAAAAAAAAAAATTTTGCACAAAAAATTTTTTTTGTTCAAATCGCCTTAAAACCGGTTGTAACTAATTCTTACATTAATGCGATTACTAAATAAATTAACAACTTTTAGAAAAAGTGGGTAAAAAACGCAAAAAAAAAAATTTTCCAGAAAAATTTTTTTTTGTTCAAATAGCTTTAAAACCGGTTGTAACTAATTCTTACATTAATGCGATTACTAAATAAATTAACAACTTTTAGAAAAAGTGTCAAAAAGTGGGTAAAAAACCGAAAAAATAAATTAACAACTTTTAGAAAAAGTGTCAAAAAGTGGATAAAAAACGCAAAAAAAAAAAATTTCCACAAAAATTTTTTTTTGTTCAAATCGCCTTAAAACCTGTTGTAACTAATTCTTACATTAATGCGATTACTAAATAAATTAACAACTTTTAGAAAAAGTGTCAAAAAGTGGGTAAAAAACGCAAAAAAAAAATGTTGCACAAAAAATTTTTTTTGTTCAAATCGCCTTAAAACCGGTTGTAACTAATTCTTACATTAATGCGATTACTAAATAAATTAACAACTTTTAGAGAAAGTGTCAAAAAGTGGGTAAAAAACGCAAAAAAAAAAAATTTTGCACAAAAAATTTTTTTTGTTCAAATCGCCTTAAAACCGGTTGTAACTAATTCTTACATTAATGCGATTACTAAATAAATTAACAACTTTTAGAAAAAGTGTCAAAAAGTGGGTAAAAAACGCAAAAAAAAAAATTTTCCACAAAAAATTTTTTTTGTTCAAATCGCCTTAAAACCGGTTGTAACTAATTCTTACATTAATGCGATTACTAAATAAATTAACAACTTTTAGAAAATGTGTCAAAAAGTGGGTAAAAAACGCAAAAAAAAAAATTTTTCCACAAAAATTTTTTTTTGTTCAAATCGCCTTAAAACCGGTTGTAACTAATTCTTACATTAATGCGATTACTAAATAAATTAACAACTTTTAGAAAAAGTGTCAAAAAGTGGGTAAAAAACGCAAAAAAAAAAAAATTTTGCGCAAAAAATTTTTTTTGTTCAAATCGCCTTAAAACCGGTTGTAACTAATTCTTACATTAATGCGATTACTAAATAAATTAACAACTTTTAGAAAAAGTGTCAAAAAGTGGGTAAAAAACGCAAAAAAAAAAAATTTTCCACAAAAAATTTTTTTTGTTCAAATCGCCTTAAAACCGGTTGTAACTAATTCTTACATTAATGCGATTACTAAATAAATTAACAACTTTTAGAAAAAGTGTCAAAAAGTGGGTAAAAAACGCAAAAAAAAAAAATTTTGCACAAAAAAATTTTTTTGTTCAAATCGCCTTAAAACCGGTTGTAACTAATTCTTATATTAATGCGATTACTAAATAAATTAATAACTTTTAGAAAAAGTGTGAAAAAGTGTGTAAAAAACGCAAAAAAAAAAATTTTGCACAAAAAAATTTTTTTGTTCAAATCGCTTTAAAACCGGTTGTAACTAATTCTTACATTAATGCGATTACTAAATAAATTAACAACTTTTAGAAAAAGTGTCAAAAAGTGGGTAAAAAACGCAAAAAAAAAAAATTTTGCACAAAAAATTTTTTTTGTTCAAATCGCCTTAAAACCGGTTGTAACTAATTCTTACATTAATGCGATTACTAAATAAATTAACAACTTTTAGAAAAAGTGTCAAAAAGTGGGTAAAAAACGCAAAAAAAAAAAATTTTCCACAAAAAATTTTTTTTGTTCAAATCGCCTTAAAACCGGTTGTAACTAATTCTTACATTAATGCGATTACTAAATAAATTAACAACTTTTAGAAAAAGTGTCAAAAAGTGGGTAAAAAACGCAAAAAAAAAAAATTTTGCACAAAAAATTTTTTTTGTTCAAATCGCCTTAAAACCGGTTGTAACTAATTCTTACATTAATGCGATTACTAAATAAATTAACAACTTTTAGAAAAAGTGTCAAAAAGTGGGTAAAAAACGCAAAAAAAAAAAATTTTGCACAAAAAATTTTTTTTGTTCAAATCGCCTTAAAACCGGTTGTAACTAATTCTTACATTAATGCGATTACTAAATAAATTAACAACTTTTAGAAAAAGTGTCAAAAAGTGGGTAAAAAACGCAAAAAAAAAAAATTTTGGACAAAAAAATTTTTTTGTTCAAATCGCCTTAAAACCGGTTGTAACTAATTCTTACATTAATGCGATTACTAAATAAATTAACAACTTTTAGAAAAAGTGTCAAAAAGTGGGTAAAAAACGCAAAAAAAAAAAATTTTGCGCAAAAAATTTTTTTTGTTCAAATCGCCTTAAAACCGGTTGTAACTAATTCTTACATTAATGCGATTACTAAATAAATTAACAACTTTTAGAAAAAGTGTCAAAAAGTGGGTAAAAAACGCAAAAAAAAAAAATTTTCCACAAAAAATTTTTTTTGTTCAAATCGCCTTAAAACCGGTTGTAACTAATTCTTACATTAATGCGATTACTAAATAAATTAACAACTTTTAGAAAAAGTGTCAAAAAGTGGGTAAAAAACGCAAAAAAAAAAATTTTGCGCAAAAAATTTTTTTTGTTCAAATCGCCTTAAAACCGGTTGTAACTAATTCTTACATTAATGCGATTACTAAATAAATTAACAACTTTTAGAAAAAGTGTCAAAAAGTGGGTAAAAAACGGAAAAAAAAAAAAATTTTCCACAAAAAATTTTTTTTGTTCAAATCGCCTTAAAACCGGTTGTAACTAATTCTTACATTAATGCGATTACTAAATAAATTAACAACTTTTAGAAAAAGTGTCAAAAAGTGGGTAAAAAACGCAAAAAAAAAAATTTTGCACAAAAAAATTTTTTTTGTTCAAATCGCCTTAAAACCGGTTGTTACTAATTCTTACATTAATGCGATTACTAAATAAATTAACAACTTTTAGAAAAAGTGTCAAAAAGTGGGTAAAAAACGCAAAAAAAAAAATTTTGCACAAAAAATTTTTTTTGTTCAAATCGCCTTAAAACCGGTTGTAACTAATTCTTACATTAATGCGATTACTAAATAAATTAACAACTTTTAGAAAAAGTGTCAAAAAGTGGGTAAAAAACGCAAAAAAAAAAAATTTTGCACAAAAAATTTTTTAACCGGTTGTAACTAATTCTTACATTAATGCGATTACTAAATAAATTAACAACTTTTAGAAAAAGTGTCAAAAAGTGGGTAAAAAACGCAAAAAAAAAAATTTTGCACAAGAAATTTTTTTTTGCTCAAATCGCCTTAAAACCGGTTGTAACTAATTCTTACATTAATGCGATTACTAAATAAATTAACAACTTTTAGAAAAAGTGTCAAAAAGTGGGTAAAAAACGCAAAAAAAAAAATTTTGCGCAAAAAATTTTTTTTGTTCAAATCGCCTTAAAACCGGTTGTAACTAATTCTTACATTAATGCGATTACTAAATAAATTAACAACTTTTAGAAAAAGTGTCAAAAAGTGGGTAAAAAACGCAAAAAAAAAAATTTTGCACAAAAAAATTTTTTTGTTCAAATCGCTTTAAAACCGGTTGTAACTAATTCTTACATTAATGCGATTACTAAATAAATTAACAACTTTTAGAAAAAGTGTCAAAAGTGGGTAAAAAACGCAAAAAAAAAAAATTTTCCACAAAAAATTTTTTTTGTTCAAATCGCCTTAAAACCGGTTGTAACTAATTCTTACATTAATGCGATTACTAAATAAATTAACAACTTTTAGAAAAAGTGTCAAAAAGTGGGTAAAAAACGCAAAAAAAAAAAATTTTCCACAAAAAATTTTTTTTGTTCAAATCGCCTTAAAACCGGTTGTAACTAATTCTTACATTAATGCGATTACTAAATAAATTAACAACTTTTAGAAAAAGTGTCAAAAAGTGGGTAAAAAACGCAAAAAAAAAAAATTTTGCACAAAAAATTTTTTTTGTTCAAATCGCCTTAAAACCGGTTGTAACTAATTCTTACATTAATGCGATTACTAAATAAATTAACAACTTTTAGAAAAAGTGTCAAAAAGTCGGTAAAAAACGCAAAAAAAAAAAATTTTGCACAAAAAAATTTTTTTGTTCAAATCGCCTTAAAACCGGTTGTAACTAATTCTTATATTAATGCGATTACTAAATAAATTAACAACTTTTAGAAAATGTGTCAAAAAGTGGGTAAAAAACGCAAAAAAAAAAATTTTTCCACAAAAATTTTTTTTTGTTCAAATCGCCTTAAAACCGGTTGTAACTAATTCTTACATTAATGCGATTACTAAATAAATTAACAACTTTTAGAAAAAGTGTCAAAAAGTGGGTAAAAAACGCAAAAAAAAAAAATTTTGCGCAAAAAATTTTTTTTGTTCAAATCGCCTTAAAACCGGTTGTAACTAATTCTTACATTAATGCGATTACTAAATAAATTAACAACTTTTAGAAAAAGTGTCAAAAAGTGGGTAAAAAACGCAAAAAAAAAAATTTTGCACAAAAAATTTTTTTTGTTCAAATCGCCTTAAAACCGGTTGTTACTAATTCTTACATTAATGCGATTACTAAATAAATTAACAACTTTTAGAAAAAGTGTCAAAAAGTGGGTAAAAAACGCAAAAAAAAAAATTTTGCACAAAAAATTTTTTTTGTTCAAATCGCCTTAAAACCGGTTGTAACTAATTCTTACATTAATGCGATTACTAAATAAATTAACAACTTTTAGAAAAAGTGTCAAAAAGTGGGTAAAAAACGCAAAAAAAAAAATTTTCCACAAAAAATTTTTTTTGTTCAAATCGCCTTAAAACCTGTTGTAACTAATTCTTACATTATTGCGATTACTAAATAAATTAACAACTTTTAGAAAAAGTGTCAAAAAGTGGGTAAAAAACGCAAAAAAAAAATTTTGCACAAAAAATTTTTTTTGTTCAAATCGCCTTAAAACCGGTTGTAACTAATTCTTACATTAATGCGATTACTAAATAAATTAACAACTTTTAGAAAAAGTGTCAAAAAGTGGGTAAAAAACGCAAAAAAAAAAAAATTTTGCACAAAAATTTTTTTTTGTTCAAATCGCCTTAAAACCGGTTGTAACTAATTCTTACATTAATGCGATTACTAAATAAATTAACAACTTTTAGAAAAAGTGTCAAAAAGTGGGTAAAAAACGCAAAAAAAAAAAATTTTGCACAAAAAATTTTTTTTATTCAAATCGCCTTAAAACCGGTTGTAACTAATTCTTACATTAATGCGATTACTAAATAAATTAACAACTTTTAGAAAAAGTGTCAAAAAGTGGGTAAAAAACGCAAAAAAAAAAAATTTTCCACAAACAATTTTTTTTGTTCAAATCGCCTTAAAACCGGTTGTAACTAATTCTTACATTAATGCGATTACTAAATAAATTAACAACTTTTAGAAAAAGTGTCAAAAAGTGGGTAAAAAACGCAAAAAAAAAATTTTGCACAAAAAATTTTTTTTGTTCAAATCGCCTTAAAAGCCGTTGTAACTAATTCTTACATTAATGCGATTACTAAATAAATTAACAACTTTTAGAAAAAGTGTCAAAAAGTGGGTAAAAAACGCAAAAAAAAAATTTTCCACAAAAAATTTTTTTTGTTCAAATAGCTTTAAAACCGGTTGTAACTAATTCTTACATTAATGCGATTACTAAATAAATTAACAACTTTTAGAAAAAGTGTCAAAAAGTGGGTAAAAAACGCAAAAAAAAAAATTTTCCACAAAAAATTTTTTTTGTTCAAATCGCCTTAAAACCGGTTGTAACTAATTCTTACATTAATGCGATTACTAAATAAATTAACAACTTTTAGAAAAAGTGTCAAAAAGTGGGTAAAAAACGCAAAAAAAAAATTTTGCACAAAAAAATTTTTTTGTTCAAATCGCCTTAAAACCGGTTGTAACTAATTCTTACATTAATGCGATTACTAAATAAATTAACAACTTTTAGAAAAAGTGTCAAAAAGTGGATAAAAAACGCAAAAAAAAAAAAAATTTCCACAAAAAATTTTTTTTGTTCAAATCGCCTTAAAACCGGTTGTAACTAATTCTTACATTAATGCGATTACTAAATAAATTAACAACTTTTAGAAAAAGTGTCAAAAAGTGGGTAAAAAACGCAAAAAAAAAAATTTTGCACAAAAAATTTTTTTTGTTCAAATCGCCTTAAAACCGGTTGTAACTAATTCTTACATTAATGCGATTACTAAATAAATTAACAACTTTTAGAAAATGTGTCAAAAAGTGGGTAAAAAACGCAAAAAAAAAAATTTTTCCACAAAAATTTTTTTTTGTTCAAATCGCCTTAAAACCGGTTGTAACTAATTCTTACATTAATGCGATTACTAAATAAATTAACAACTTTTAGAAAATGTGTCAAAAAGTGGGTAAAAAACGCAAAAAAAAAAATTTTTCCACAAAAATTTTTTTTTGTTCAAATCGCCTTAAAACCGGTTGTAACTAATTCTTACATTAATGCGATTACTAAATAAATTAACAACTTTTAGAAAAAGTGTCAAAAAGTGGGTAAAAAACGCAAAAAAAAAAAATTTTGCGCAAAAAATTTTTTTTGTTCAAATCGCCTTAAAACCGGTTGTAACTAATTCTTACATTAATGCGATTACTAAATAAATTAACAACTTTTAGAAAAAGTGTCAAAAAGTGGGTAAAAAACGCAAAAAAAAAAAATTTTCCACAAAAAATTTTTTTTGTTCAAATCGCCTTAAAACCGGTTGTAACTAATTCTTACATTAATGCGATTACTAAATAAATTAACAACTTTTAGAAAAAGTGTCAAAAAGTGGGTAAAAAACGCAAAAAAAAAAAATTTTGCACAAAAAATTTTTTTTGTTCAAATCGCCTTAAAACCGGTTGTAACTAATTCTTACATTAATGCGATTACTAAATAAATTAACAACTTTTAGAAAAAGTGTCAAAAAGTGGGTAAAAAACGCAAAAAAAAAAAATTTTGCACAAAAAATTTTTTTTGTTCAAATCGCCTTAAAACCGGTTGTAACTAATTCTTACATTAATGCGATTACTAAATAAATTAACAACTTTTAGAAAAAGTGTCAAAAAGTGGGTAAAAAACGCAAAAAAAAAAATTTTGCACAAAAAATTTTTTTTGTTCAAATCGCCTTAAAACCGGTTGTAACTAATTCTTACATTAATGCGATTACTAAATAAATTAACAACTTTTAGAAAAAGTGTCAAAAAGTGGGTAAAAAACGCAAAAAAAAAAATTTTGCACAAGAAATTTTTTTTTGCTCAAATCGCCTTAAAACCGGTTGTAACTAATTCTTACATTAATGCGATTACTAAATAAATTAACAACTTTTAGAAAAAGTGTCAAAAAGTGGGTAAAAAACGCAAAAAAAAAAATTTTGCACAAGAAATTTTTTTTTGTTCAAATCGCCTTAAAACCGGTTGTAACTAATTCTTACATTAATGCGATTACTAAATAAATTAACAACTTTTAGAAAAAGTGTCAAAAAGTGGGTAAAAAACGCAAAAAAAAAAATTTTCCACAAAAAATTTTTTTTGTTCAAATCGCCTTAAAACCGGTTTTAACTAATTCTTACATTAATGCGATTACTAAATAAATTAACAACTTTTAGAAAAAGTGTCAAAAAGTGGGTAAAAAACGCAAAAAAAAAAAATTTTCCACAAAAAATTTTTTTTGTTCAAATCGCCTTAAAACCGGTTGTAACTAATTCTACATTAATGCGATTACTAAATAAATTAACAACTTTTAGAAAAAGTGTCAAAAAGTGGGTAAAAAACGCAAAAAAAAAAAATTTTGCAGAAAAAATTTTTTTTGTTCAAATCGCCTTAAAAGCGGTTGTAACTAATTCTTACATTAATGCGATTACTAAATAAATTAACAACTTTTAGAAAAAGTGTCAAAAAGTGGGTAAAAAACGCAAAAAAAAAAATTTTCCACAAAAAAATTTTTTTGTTCAAATCGCCTTAAAACCGGTTGTAACTAATTCTTACATTAATGCGATTACTAAATAAATTAACAACTTTTAGAAAAAGTGTCAAAAAGTGGGTAAAAAACGCAAAAAAAAATTTTCCACAAAAAATTTTTTTTGTTCAAATCGCCTTAAAACCGGTTGTAACTAATTCTTACATTAATGCGATTACTAAATAAATTAACAACTTTTAGAAAAAGTGTCAAAAAGTGGGTAAAAAACGCAAAAAAAAAATTTTTGCACAAAAATTTTTTTTTGTTCAAATCGCCTTAAAACCGGTTGTAACTAATTCTTACATTAATGCGATTACTAAATAAATTAACAACTTTTAGAAAAAGTGTCAAAAAGTGGGTAAAAAACGCAAAAAAAAAAATTTTTCCACAAAAAATTTTTTTTGTTCAAATCGCCTTAAAACCGGTTGTAACTAATTCTTACATTAATGCGATTACTAAATAAATTAGCAAAAAAATTGGGTAAAAAACGCAAAAAAAAAAAATTTAACAAAAAATTTTTTTTTGTTCAAATCGCCTTAAAACCGGTTGTAACTAATTCTTACATTAATGCGATTACTAAATAAATTAACAACTTTTAGAAAAAGTGTCAAAAAGTGGGTAAAAAACGCAAAAAAAAAAAATTTTCCACAAAAAATTTTTTTTGTTCAAATCGCCTTAAAACCGGTTGTAACTAATTCTTACATTAATGCGATTACTAAATAAATTAACAACTTTTAGAAAAAGTGTCAAAAAGTGGGTAAAAAACGCAAAAAAAAAATTTTTCCACAAAAATTTTTTTTTGTTCAAATCGCCTTAAAACCGGTTGTAACTAATTCTTACATTAATGCGATTACTAAATAAATTAACAACTTTTAGAAAAAGTGTCAAAAAGTGGGTAAAAAACGCAAAAAAAAAAAATTTTCCACAAAAAATTTTTTTTGTTCAAATCGCCTTAAAACCGGTTGTAACTAATTCTTACATTAATGCGATTACTAAATAAATTAACAACTTTTAGAAAAAGTGTCAAAAAGTGGGTAAAAAACGCAAAAAAAAAATTTTTCCACAAAAAATTTTTTTTGTTCAAATCGCCTTAAAACCGGTTGTAACTAATTCTTACATTAATGCGATTACTAAATAAATTAACAACTTTTAGAAAAAGTGTCAAAAAGTGGGTAAAAAACGCAAAAAAAAAAATTTTGCACAAAAAATTTTTTTTGTTCAAATCGCCTTAAAACCGGTTGTAACTAATTCTTACACTAATGCGATTACTAAATAAATTAACAACTTTTAGAAAAAGTGTCAAAAAGTGGGTAAAAAACGCAAAAAAAAAATTTTTCCACAAACATTTTTTTTTGTTCAAATCGCCTTAAAACCGGTTGTAACTAATTCTTACATTAATGCGATTACTAAATAAATTAACAACTTTTAGAAAAAGTGTCAAAAAGTGGGTAAAAAACGCAAAAAAAAAAATTTTGCACAAAAATTTTTTTTTGTTCAAATCGCCTTAAAACCGGTTGTAACTAATTCTTACATTAATGCGATTACTAAATAAATTAACAACTTTTAGAAAAAGTGTCAAAAAGTGGGTAAAAAACGCAAAAAAAAAAAATTTTGCACAAAAATTTTTTTTTGTTCAAATCGCCTTAAAACCGGTTGTAACTAATTCTTACATTAATGCGATTACTAAATAAATTAACAACTTTTAGAAAAAGTGGGTAAAAAACGCAAAAAAAAAAAATTTTTTTTGTTCAAATCGCCTTAAAACCGGTTGTAACTAATTCTTACATTAATGCGATTACTAAATAAATTAACAACTTTTAGAAAAAGTGTCAAAAAGTGGGTAAAAAACGCAAAAAAAAAAGTTTTGCACAAAATTTTTTTTTTGTTCAAATCGCCTTAAAACCGGTTTTAACTAATTCATACATTAATGCGATTACTAAATAAATTAACAACTTTTAGAAAAAGTGGGTAAAAAACGCAAAAAAAAAAAATTTCCACAAAAAATTTTTTTTTTCAAATCGCCTTAAAACCGGTTGTAACTAATTCTTACATTAATGCGATTACTAAATAAATTAACAACTTTTAGAAAAAGTGGGTAAAAAACGCAAAAAAAAAAAATTTTTTTTGTTCAAATCGCCTTAAAACCGGTTGTAACTAATTCTTACATTAATGCGATTACTAAATAAATTAACAACTTTTAGAAAAAGTGTCAAAAAGTGGGTAAAAAACGCAAAAAAAAAAGTTTTGCACAAAAATTTTTTTTTGTTCAAATCGCCTTAAAACCGGTTGTAACTAATTCATACATTAATGCGATTACTAAATAAATTAACAACTTTTAGAAAAAGTGGGTAAAAAACGCAAAAAAAAAAATTTCCACAAAAAATTTTGTTTGTTCAAATCGCCTTAAAACCGGTTGGAACTAATTCTTACATTAATGCGATTACTAAATAAATTAACAACTTTTAGAAAAAGTGTCAAAAAGTGGGTAAAAAACGCAAAAAAAAAAAATTTTCCACAAAAAATTTTTTTTGTTCAAATCGCCTTAAAACCGGTTGTAACTAATTCTTACATTAATGCGATTACTAAATAAATTAACAACTTTTAGAAAAAGTGTGAAAAAGTGGGTAAAAAACGCAAAAAAAAAAAATTTTCCACAAGAAATTTTTTTTGCTCAAATCGCCTTAAAACCGGTTGTAACTAATTCTTACATTAATGCGATTACTAAATAAATTAACAACTTTTAGAAAAAGTGTCAAAAAGTGGGTAAAAAACCCAAAAAAAAAAAATTTTGCACAAAAAATTTTTTTTGTTCAAATCGCCTTAAAACCGGTTGTAACTAATTCTTACATTAATGCGATTACTAAATAAATTAACAACTTTTAGAAAAAGTGTCAAAAAGTGGGTAAAAAACGCAAAAAAAAAAAATTTTCCACAAAAATTTTTTTTTGTTCAAATCGCCTTAAAACCGGTTGTAACTAATTCTTACATTAATGCGATTACTAAATAAATTAACAACTTTTAGAAAAAGTGGCAAAAAGTGGGTAAAAAACGCAAAAAAAAAAAATTTTGCACAAAAAATTTGTTTTGTTCAAATCGCCTTAAAACCGGTTGTAACTAATTCTTACATTAATGCGATTACTAAATAAATTAACAACTTTTAGAAAAAGTGGGTAAAAAACGCAAAAAAAAAAAATTTTCCAGAAAAATTTTTTTTTGTTCAAATAGCTTTAAAACCGGTTGTAACTAATTCTTACATTAATGCGATTACTAAATAAATTAACAACTTTTAGAAAAAGTGTCAAAAAGTGGGTAAAAAACCGAAAAAAAAAAATTTTCCACAAAAAATTTTTTTTGTTCAAATCGCCTTAAAACCGGTTGTAACTAATTCTTACATTAATGCGATTACTAAATAAATTAACAACTTTTAGAAAAAGTGGCAAAAAGTGGGTAAAAAACGCAAAAAAAAAAATTTTCCACAAAAATTTTTTTTTGTTCAAATCGCCTTAAAACCGGTTGTAACTAGTTCTTACATTAATGCGATTACTAAATAAATTAACAACTTTTAGAAAAAGTGGCAAAAAGTGGGTAAAAAACGCAAAAAAAAAAAATTTTGCACAAAAAATTTTTTTTGTTCAAATCGCCTTAAAACCGGTTGTAACTAATTCTTACATTAATGCGATTACTAAATAAATTAACAACTTTTAGAAAAAGTGGGTAAAAAACGCAAAAAAAAAAAATTTTCCAGAAAAATTTTTTTTTGTTCAAATAGCTTTGAAACCGGTTGTAACTAATTCTTACATTAATGCGATTACTAAATAAATTAACAACTTTTAGAAAAAGTGTCAAAAAGTGGGTAAAAAACCGAAAAAAAAAAATTTTGCACAAAAAATTTTTTTTGTTCAAATCGCCTTAAAACCGGTTGTAACTAATTCTTACATTAATGCGATTACTAAATAAATTAACAACTTTTAGAAAAAGTGGCAAAAAGTGGGTAAAAAACGCAAAAAAAAAAATTTTGCACAAAAAATTTTTTTTGTTCAAATCGCCTTAAAACCGGTTGTAACTAATTCTTACATTAATGCGATTACTAAATAAATTAACAACTTTTAGAAAAAGTGGGTAAAAAACGCAAAAAAAAAAAATTTTTCCACAAAAATTTTTTTTTGTTCAAATAGCTTTAAAACCGGTTGTAACTAATTCTTACATTAATGCGATTACTAAATAAATTAACAACTTTTAGAAAAAGTGTCAAAAAGTGGGTAAAAAACCCAAAAAAAAAAAATTTTGCACAAAAAATTTTTTTTGTTCAAATCGCCTTAAAACCGGTTGTAACTAATTCTTACATTAATGCGATTACTAAATAAATTAACAACTTTTAGAAAAAGTGTCAAAAAGTGGGTAAAAAACGCAAAAAAAAAAAATTTTCCACAAAAAATTTTTTTTGTTCAAATCGCCTTAAAACCGGTTGTAACTAATTCTTACATTAATGCGATTACTAAATAAATTAACAACTTTTAGAAAAAGTGTCAAAAAGTGGGTAAAAAACGCAAAAAAAAAAAATTTTGCACAAAAAATTTTTTTTGTTCAAATCGCCTTAAAACCGGTTGTAACTAATTCTTACATTAATGCGATTACTAAATAAATTAACAACTTTTAGAAAAAGTGTCAAAAAGTGGGTAAAAAACGCAAAAAAAAAAAATTTTCCACAAGAAATTTTTTTTGCTCAAATCGCCTTAAAACCGGTTGTAACTAATTCTTACATTAATGCGATTACTAAATAAATTAACAACTTTTAGAAAAAGTGTCAAAAAGTGGGTAAAAAACCCAAAAAAAAAAAATTTTGCACAAAAAATTTTTTTTGTTCAAATCGCCTTAAAACCGGTTGTAACTAATTCTTACATTAATGCGATTACTAAATAAATTAACAACTTTTAGAAAAAGTGTCAAAAAGTGGGTAAAAAACGCAAAAAAAAAAAATTTTCCACAAAAATTTTTTTTTGTTCAAATCGCCTTAAAACCGGTTGTAACTAATTCTTACATTAATGCGATTACTAAATAAATTAACAACTTTTAGAAAAAGTGGCAAAAAGTGGGTAAAAAACGCAAAAAAAAAAAATTTTCCACAAAAAATTTTTTTTGTTCAAATCGCCTTAAAACCGGTTGTAACTAATTCTTACATTAATGCGATTACTAAATAAATTAACAACTTTTAGAAAAAGTGTCAAAAAGTGGGTAAAAAACGCAAAAAAAAAAATTTTCCACAAAAAAATTTTTTTTGTTCAAAAAACCCTTAAAACCCTTAAAAATCGCCTTAAAACCGGTTGTAACTAATTCTTACATTAATGCGATTACTAAATAAATTAACAACTTTTAGAAAAAGTGTCAAAAAGTGGGTAAAAAACGCAAAAAAAAAAAAATTTTCCACAAAAAATTTTTTTTGTTCAAATCGCCTTAAAACCGGTTGTAACTAATTCTTACATTAATGCGATTACTAAATAAATTAACAACTTTTAGAAAAAGTGTCAAAAAGTGGGTAAAAAACGCAAAAAAAAATTTTCCACAAGAAATTTTTTTTTGCTCAAATCACCTTAAAACCGGTTGTAACTAATTCTTACATTAATGCGATTACTAAATAAATTAACAACTTTTAGAAAAAGTGTCAAAAAGTGGGTAAAAAACCCAAAAAAAAAAAAATTTTGCGCAAAAAATTTTTTTTGTTCAAATCGCCTTAAAACCGGTTGTAACTAATTCTTACATTAATGCGATTACTAAATAAATTAACAACTTTTAGAAAAAGTGTCAAAAAGTGGGTAAAAAACGCAAAAAAAAAAATTTTCCACAAAAAATTTTTTTTGTTCAAATCGCCTTAAAACCGGTTGTAACTAATTCTTACATTAATGCGATTACTAAATAAATTAACAACTTTTAGAAAAAGTGTCAAAAAGTGGGTAAAAAACGCAAAAAAAAAAATTTTCCACAAAAAATTTTTTTTGTTGAAATCGCCTTAAAACCGGTTGTAACTAATTCTTATATTAATGCGATTACTAAATAAATTAACAACTTTTAGAAAAAGTGTCAAAAAGTGGGTAAAAAACGCAAAAAAAAAAATTTTGCACAAAAAAATTTTTTTGTTCAAATCGCTTTAAAACCGGTTGTAACTAATTCTTACATTAATGCGATTACTAAATAAATTAACAACTTTTAGAAAAAGTGTCAAAAAGTGGGTAAAAAACGCAAAAAAAAAAAATTTTCCACAAAAAAATTTTTTTGTTCAAATCGCCTTAAAACCGGTTGTAACTAATTCTTACATTAATGCGATTACTAAATAAATTAACAACTTTTAGAAAAAGTGTCAAAAAGTGGGTAAAAAACGCAAAAAAAAAATTTTTCCACAAAAAATTTTTTTTGTTCAAATCGCCTTAAAACCGGTTGTAACTAATTCTTACATTAATGCGATTACTAAATAAATTAACAACTTTTAGAAAAAGTGTCAAAAAGTGGGTAAAAAACGCAAAAAAAAAAAATTTTGCACAAAAAATTTTTTTTGTTCAAATCGCCTTAAAACCGGTTGTAACTAATTCTTACATTAATGAGATTACTAAATAAATTAACAACTTTTAGAAAAAGTGTCAAAAAGTGGGTAAAAAACGCAAAAAAAAAAATTTTGCACAAGAAATTTTTTTTTGCTCAAATCGCCTTAAAACCGGTTGTAACTAATTCTTACATTAATGCGATTACTAAATAAATTAAGAACTTTTAGAAAAAGTGTCAAAAAGTGGGTAAAAAACGCAAAAAAAAAAAATTTTGCACAAGAAATTTTTTTTTGTTCAAATCGCCTTAAAACCGGTTGTAACTAATTCTTACATTAATGCGATTACTAAATAAATTAACGACTTTTAGAAAAAGTGTCAAAAAGTGGGTAAAAAACGCAAAAAAAAAAATTTTCCACAAAAAATTTTTTTTGTTCAAATCGCCTTAAAACCGGTTGTAACTAATTCTTACATTAATGCGATTACTAAATAAATTAACAACTTTTAGAAAAAGTGTCAAAAAGTGGGTAAAAAACGCAAAAAAAAAAATTTTCCACAAAAAATTTTTTTTGTTGAAATCGCCTTAAAACCGGTTGTAACTAATTCTTATATTAATGCGATTACTAAATAAATTAACAACTTTTAGAAAAAGTGTCAAAAAGTGGGTAAAAAACGCAAAAAAAAAAATTTTGCACAAAAAAATTTTTTTGTTCAAATCGCTTTAAAACCGGTTGTAACTAATTCTTACATTAATGCGATTACTAAATAAATTAACAACTTTTAGAAAAAGTGTCAAAAAGTGGGTAAAAAACGCAAAAAAAAAAAATTTTCCACAAAAAATTTTTTTTGTTCAAATCGCCTTAAAACCGGTTGTAACTAATTCTTACATTAATGCGATTACTAAATAAATTAACAACTTTTAGAAAAGTGTCAAAAAGTGGGTAAAAAACGCAAAAAAAAAAATTTTCCACAAAAAATTTTTTTTGTTCAAATCGCCTTAAAACCGGTTGTAACTAATTCTTACATTAATGCGATTACTAAATAAATTAACAACTTTTAGAAAAAGTGTCAAAAAGTGGGTAAAAAACGCAAAAAAAAAAAATTTTGCACAAAAAATTTTTTTTGTTCAAATCGCCTTAAAACCGGTTGTAACTAATTCTTACATTAATGAGATTACTAAATAAATTAACAACTTTTAGAAAAAGTGTCAAAAAGTGGGTAAAAAACGCAAAAAAAAAAATTTTGCACAAGAAATTTTTTTTTGCTCAAATCGCCTTAAAACCGGTTGTAACTAATTCTTACATTAATGCGATTACTAAATAAATTAAGAACTTTTAGAAAAAGTGTCAAAAAGTGGGTAAAAAACGCAAAAAAAAAAAAATTTTGCGCAAAAAATTTTTTTTGTTCAAATCGCCTTAAAACCGGTTGTAACTAATTCTTACATTAATGCGATTACTAAATAAATTAACAACTTTTAGAAAAAGTGTCAAAAAGTGGGTAAAAAACGCAAAAAAAAAATTTTACACAAAAAATTTTTTTAGTTCAAATCGCCTTAAAACCGGTTGTAACTAATTCTTACATTAATGCGATTACTAAATAAATTAACAACTTTTAGAAAAAGTGTCAAAAATGGGTAAAAAACGCAAAAAAAAAAAATTTTCCACAAAAAATTTTTTTTGTTCAAATCGCCTTAAAACCGGTTGTAACTAATTCTTACATTAATGCGATTACTAAATAAATTAACAACTTTTAGAAAAAGTGTCAAAAAGTGGGTAAAAAACGCAAAAAAAAAATTTTGCACAAAAAATTTTGTTTGTTCAAATCGCCTTAAAACCGGTTGTAACTAATTCTTACATTAATGCGATTACTAAATAAATTAACAACTTTTAGAAAAAGTGTCAAAAAGTGGGTAAAAAACGCAAAAAAAAAAAATTTTGCACAAAAAATTTTTTTTTTTCAAATCGCCTTAAAACCGGTTGTAACTAATTCTTACATTAATGCGATTACTAAATAAATTAACAACTTTTAGAAAAAGTGTCAAAAAGTGGGTAAAAAACGCAAAAAAAAAAATTTTGCACAAAAAATTTTTTTTGTTTAAATCGCCTTAAAACCGGTTGTAACTAATTCTTACATTAATGCGATTACTAAATAAATTAACAACTTTTAGAAAAAGTGTCAAAAAGTGGGTAAAAAACGCAAAAAAAAAAAATTTTGCACAAAAAATTTTGTTTGTTCAAATCGCCTTAAAACCGGTTGTAACTAATTCTTACATTAATGCGATTACTAAATAAATTAACAACTTTTAGAAAAAGTGTCAAAAAGTGGGTAAAAAACGCAAAAAAAAAAATTTTGCACAAAAATTTTTTTTTGTTCAAATCGCCTTAAAACCGGTTGTAACTAATTCTTACATTAATGCGATTACTAAATAAATTAACAACTTTTAGAAAAAGTGTCAAAAAGTGGGTAAAAAACGCAAAAAAAAAAATTTTGCACAAAAAATTTTTTTTGTTTAAATCGCCTTAAAACCGGTTGTAACTAATTCTTACATTAATGCGATTACTAAATAAATTAACAACTTTTAGAAAAAGTGTCAAAAAGTGGGTAAAAAACGCAAAAAAAAAAAAATTTTACACAAAAAATTTTTTTTGTTCAAATCGCCTTAAAACCGGTTGTAACTAATTCTTACATTAATGCGATTACTAAATAAATTAACAACTTTTAGAAAAAGTGTCAAAAAGTGGGTAAAAAACGCAAAAAAAAAAAAATTTTGCACAAAAAATTTTTTTTGTTCAAATCGCCTTAAAACCGGTTGTAACTAATTCTTACATTAATGCGATTACTAAATAAATTAACAACTTTTAGAAAAAGTGGGTAAAAAACGCAAAAAAAAAAAATTTTTTTTGTTCAAATCGCCTTAAAACCGGTTGTAACTAATTCTTACATTAATGCGATTACTAAATAAATTAACAACTTTTAGAAAAAGTGTCAAAAAGTGGGTAAAAAACGCAAAAAAAAAAGTTTTGCACAAACATTTTTTTTTGTTCAAATCGCCTTAAAACCGGTTGTAACTAATTCATACATTAATGCGATTACTAAATAAATTAACAACTTTTAGAAAAAGTGGGTAAAAAACGCAAAAAAAAAAAATTTCCACAAAAAATTTTTTTTGTTCAAATCGCCTTAAAACCGGTTGTAACTAATTCTTACATTAATGCGATTACTAAATAAATTAACAACTTTTAGAAAAAGTGTCAAAAAGTGGGTAAAAAACGCAAAAAAAAAAATTTTCCACAAGAAATTTTTTTTGCTCAAATCGCCTTAAAACCGGTTGTAACTAATTCTTACATTAATGCGATTACTAAATAAATTAACAACTTTTAGAAAAAGTGTCAAAAAGTGGGTAAAAAACCCAAAAAAAAAAAATTTTGCACAAAAAATTTTTTTTGTTCAAATCGCCTTAAAACCGGTTGTAACTAATTCTTACATTAATGCGATTACTAAATAAATTAACAACTTTTGGAAAAAGTGTCAAAAAGTGGGTAAAAAACGCAAAAAAAAAAGTTTTGCACAAACATTTTTTTTTGTTCAAATCGCCTTAAAACCGGTTGTAACTAATTCATACATTAATGCGATTACTAAATAAATTAACAACTTTTACAAAAAGTGGGTAAAAAACGCAAAAAAAAAAAATTTCCACAAAAAATTTTTTTTGTTCAAATCGCCTTAAAACCGGTTGTAACTAATTCTTACATTAATGCGATTACTAAATAAATTAACAACTTTTAGAAAAAGTGTCAAAAAGTGGGTAAAAAACGCAAAAAAAAAAAATTTTGCACAAAAAATTTTTTTTGTTCAAATCGCCTTAAAACCGGTTGTAACTAATTCTTACATTAATGCGATTACTAAATAAATTAACAACTTTTAGAAAAAGTGTCAAAAAGTGGGTAAAAAACGCAAAAAAAAAAAAATTTTCCACAAGAAATTTTTTTTGCTCAAATCGCCTTAAAACCGGTTGTAACTAATTCTTACATTAATGCGATTACTAAATAAATTAACAACTTTTAGAAAAAGTGTCAAAAAGTGGGTAAAAAACCCAAAAAAAAAAAATTTTGCACAAAAAATTTTTTTTGTTCAAATCGCCTTAAAACCGGTTGTAACTAATTCTTACATTAATGCGATTACTAAATAAATTAACAACTTTTAGAAAAAGTGTCAAAAAGTGGGTAAAAAACGCAAAAAAAAAAAATTTTCCACAAAAATTTTTTTTTGTTCAAATCGCCTTAAAACCGGTTGTAACTAATTCTTACATTAATGCGATTACTAAATAAATTAACAACTTTTAGAAAAAGTGGCAAAAAGTGGGTAAAAAACGCAAAAAAAAAAAATTTTGCACAAAAAATTTTTTTTGTTCAAATCGCCTTAAAACCGGTTGTAACTAATTCTTACATTAATGCGATTACTAAATAAATTAACAACTTTTAGAAAAAGTGGGTAAAAAACGCAAAAAAAAAAAATTTTCCAGAAAAATTTTTTTTTGTTCAAATAGCTTTAAAACCGGTTGTAACTAATTCTTACATTAATGCGATTACTAAATAAATTAACAACTTTTAGAAAAAGTGTCAAAAAGTGGGTAAAAAACCGAAAAAAAAAAATTTTGCACAAAAAATTTTTTTTGTTCAAATCGCCTTAAAACCGGTTGTAACTAATTCTTACATTAATGCGATTACTAAATAAATTAACAACTTTTAGAAAAAGAGGCAAAAAGTGGGTAAAAAACGCAAAAAAAAAAATTTTGCACAAAAAATTTTTTTTGTTCAAATCGCCTTAAAACCGGTTGTAACTAATTCTTACATTAATGCGATTACTAAATAAATTAACAACTTTTAGAAAAAGTGTCAAAAAGTGGGTAAAAAACGCAAAAAAAAAAATTTTCCACAAAAATTTTTTTTTGTTCAAATCGCCTTAAAACCGGTTGTAACTAATTCTTACATTAATGCGATTACTAAATAAATTAACAACTTTTAGAAAAAGTGGCAAAAAGTGGGTAAAAAACGCAAAAAAAAAAAATTTTGCACAAAAATTTTTTTTTGTTCAAATCGCCTTAAAACCGGTTGTAACTAATTCTTACATTAATGCGATTACTAAATAAATTAACAACTTTTAGAAAAAGTGGGTAAAAAACGCAAAAAAAAAAAATTTTCCACAAAAATTTTTTTTTGTTCAAATAGCTTTAAAACCGGTTGTAACTAATTCTTACATTAATGCGATTACTAAATAAATTAACAACTTTTAGAAAAAGTGTCAAAAAGTGGGTAAAAAACCCAAAAAAAAAAAATTTTGCACAAAAAATTTTTTTTGTTCAAATCGCCTTAAAACCGGTTGTAACTAATTCTTACATTAATGCGATTACTAAATAAATTAACAACTTTTAGAAAAAGTGTCAAAAAGTGGGTAAAAAACGCAAAAAAAAAAAATTTTCCACAAGAAATTTTTTTTGCTCAAATCGCCTTAAAACCGGTTGTAACTAATTCTTACATTAATGCGATTACTAAATAAATTAACAACTTTTAGAAAAAGTGTCAAAAAGTGGGTAAAAAACCCAAAAAAAAAAAATTTTGCACAAAAAATTTTTTTTGTTCAAATCGCCTTAAAACCGGTTGTAACTAATTCTTACATTAATGCGATTACTAAATAAATTAACAACTTTTAGAAAAAGTGTCAAAAAGTGGGTAAAAAACGCAAAAAAAAAAAATTTTCCACAAAAATTTTTTTTTGTTCAAATCGCCTTAAAACCGGTTGTAACTAATTCTTACATTAATGCGATTACTAAATAAATTAACAACTTTTAGAAAAAGTGTCAAAAAGTGGGTAAAAAACGCAAAAAAAAAAGTTTTGCACAAACATTTTTTTTTGTTCAAATCGCCTTAAAACCGGTTGTAACTAATTCTTACATTAATGCGATTACTAAATAAATTAACAACTTTTAGAAAAAGTGGGTAAAAAACGCAAAAAAAAAAAATTTTCCAGAAAAATTTTTTTTTGTTCAAATAGCTTTAAAACCGGTTGTAACTAATTCTTACATTAATGCGATTACTAAATAAATTAACAACTTTTAGAAAAAGTGTCAAAAAGTGGGTAAAAAACCGAAAAAAAAAAATTTTGCACAAAAAATTTTTTTTGTTCAAATCGCCTTAAAACCGGTTGTAACTAATTCTTACATTAATGCGATTACTAAATAAATTAACAACTTTTAGAAAAAGAGGCAAAAAGTGGGTAAAAAACGCAAAAAAAAAAATTTTGCACAAAAAATTTTTTTTGTTCAAATCGCCTTAAAACCGGTTGTAACTAATTCTTACATTAATGCGATTACTAAATAAATTAACAACTTTTAGAAAAAGTGTCAAAAAGTGGGTAAAAAACGCAAAAAAAAAAATTTTCCACAAAAATTTTTTTTTGTTCAAATCGCCTTAAAACCGGTTGTAACTAATTCTTACATTAATGCGATTACTAAATAAATTAACAACTTTTAGAAAAAGTGGCAAAAAGTGGGTAAAAAACGCAAAAAAAAAAATTTTTGCACAAAAAATTTTTTTTGTTCAAATCGCCTTAAAACCGGTTGTAACTAATTCTTACATTAATGCGATTACTAAATAAATTAACAACTTTTAGAAAAAGTGGGTAAAAAACGCAAAAAAAAAAATTTTCCACAAAAATTTTTTTTTGTTCAAATAGCTTTAAAACCGGTTGTAACTAATTCTTACATTAATGCGATTACTAAATAAATTAACAACTTTTAGAAAAAGTGTCAAAAAGTGGGTAAAAAACCCAAAAAAAAAAAATTTTGCACAAAAAATTTTTTTTGTTCAAATCGCCTTAAAACCGGTTGTAACTAATTCTTACATTAATGCGATTACTAAATAAATTAACAACTTTTAGAAAAAGTGTCAAAAAGTGGGTAAAAAACGCAAAAAAAAAAATTTTCCACAAAAAATTTTTTTTGTTCAAATCGCCTTAAAACCGGTTGTAACTAAATCTTACATTAATGCGATTACTAAATAAATTAACAACTTTTAGAAAAAGTGTCAAAAAGTGGGTAAAAAACGCAAAAAAAAAAATTTTCCACAAAAATTTTTTTTTGTTCAAATCGCCTTAAAACCGGTTGTAACTAATTCTTACATTAATGCGATTACTAAATAAATTAACAACTTTTAGAAAAAGTGTCAAAAAGTGGGTAAAAAACGCAAAAAAAAAAAATTTTCCACAAAAAATTTTTTTTGTTGAAATCGCCTTAAAACCGGTTGTAACTAATTCTTATATTAATGCGATTACTAAATAAATTAACAACTTTTAGAAAAAGTGTCAAAAAGTGGGTAAAAAACGCAAAAAAAAAAAATTTTGCACAAAAAAATTTTTTTGTTCAAATCGCTTTAAAACCGGTTGTAACTAATTCTTACATTAATGCGATTACTAAATAAATTAACAACTTTTAGAAAAAGTGTCAAAAAGTGGGTAAAAAACGCAAAAAAAAAAAATTTTCCACAAAAAATTTTTTTTGTTCAAATCGCCTTAAAACCGGTTGTAACTAATTCTTACATTAATGCGATTACTAAATAAATTAACAACTTTTAGAAAAAGTGTCAAAAAGTGGGTAAAAAACGCAAAAAAAAAAATTTTCCACAAAAAATTTTTTTTGTTCAAATCGCCTTAAAACCGGTTGTAACTAATTCTTACATTAATGCGATTACTAAATAAATTAACAACTTTTAGAAAAAGTGTCAAAAAGTGGGTAAAAAACGCAAAAAAAAAAATTTTGCACCAAAAATTTTTTTTGTTCAAATCGCCTTAAAACCGGTTGTAACTAATTCTTACATTAATGCGATTACTAAATAAATTAACAACTTTTAGAAAAAGTGTCAAAAAGTGGGTAAAAAACGCAAACAAAAAAATTTTGCACAAGAAATTTTTTTTTGCTCAAATCGCCTTAAAACCGGTTGTAACTAATTCTTATATTAATGCGATTACTAAATAAATTAACAACTTTTAGAAAAAGTGTCAAAAAGTGGGTAAAAAACGCAAAAAAAAAAAATTTTGCGCAAAAATTTTTTTTTGTTCAAATCGCCTTAAAACCGGTTGTAACTAATTCTTACATTAATGCGATTACTAAATAAATTAACAACTTTTAGAAAAAGTGTCAAAAAGTGGGTAAAAAACGCAAAAAAAAAAATTTTACACAAAAAATTTTTTTAGTTCAAATCGCCTTAAAACCGGTTGTAACTAATTCTTACATTAATGCGATTACTAAATAAATTAACAACTTTTAGAAAAAGTGTCAAAAAGTGGGTAAAAAACGCAAAAAAAAAAAATTTTGCACAAAAAATTTTTTTTGTTCAAATCGCCTTAAAACCGGTTGTAACTAATTCTTACATTAATGCGATTACTAAATAAATTAACAACTTTTAGAAAAAGTGTCAAAAAGTGGGTAAAAAACGCAAAAAAAATTTTTTTCCACAAAAATTTTTTTTTGTTCAAATCGCCTTAAAACCGGTTGTAACTAATTCTTACATTAATGCGATTACTAAATAAATTAACAACTTTTAGAAAAAGTGTCAAAAAGTGGGTAAAAAACGCAAAAAAAAAATTTTGCACAAAAAATTTTGTTTGTTCAAATCGCCTTAAAACCGGTTGTAACTAATTCTTACATTAATGCGATTACTAAATAAATTAACAACTTTTAGAAAAAGTGTCAAAAAGTGGGTAAAAAACGCAAAAAAAAAAAAATTTCCACAAAAAATTTTTTTTGTTCAAATCGCCTTAAAACCGGTTGTAACTAATTCTTACATTAATGCGATTACTAAATAAATTAACAACTTTTAGAAAAAGTGTCAAAAAGTGGATAAAAAACGCAAAAAAAAAAAATTTTGCACAAAAAATTTTTTTTGTTCAAATCGCCTTAAAACCGGTTGTAACTAATTCTTACATTAATGCGATTACTAAATAAATTAACAACTTTTAGAAAAAGTGTCAAAAAGTGGGTAAAAAACCCAAAAAAAAAAAATTTTGCACAAAAAATTTTTTTTGTTCAAATCGCCTTAAAACCGGTTGTAACTAATTCTTACATTAATGCGATTACTAAATAAATTAACAACTTTTAGAAAAAGTGTCAAAAAGTGGGTAAAAAACGCAAAAAAAAAAATTTTCCACAAAAAAATTTTTTTGTTCAAATCGCCTTAAAACCGGTTGTAACTAATTCTTACATTAATGCGATTACTAAATAAATTAACAACTTTTAGAAAAAGTGTCAAAAAGTGGGTAAAAAACGCAAAAAAAAAAATTTTGCACAAAAAATTTTTTTGTTCAAATCGTCTAAAACCGGTTGTAACTAATTCTTACATTAATGCGATTACTAAATAAATTAACAACTTTTAGAAAAAGTGTCAAAAAGTGGGTAAAAAACGCCAAAAAAAAAATTTTGCACAAAAATTTTTTTTTGTTCAAATCGCCTTAAAACCGGTTGTAACTAATTCTTACATTAATGCGATTACTAAATAAATTAACAACTTTTAGAAAAAGTGTCAAAAAGTGGGTAAAAAACGCAAAAAAAAAAATTTTGCACAAAAATTTTTTTTTGTTCAAATCGCCTTAAAACCGGTTGTAACTAACTCTTACATTAATGCGATTACTAAATAAATTAACAACTTTTAGAAAAAGTGTCAAAAAGTGGGTAAAAAACGCAAAAAAAAAAATTTTGCACAAAAAATTTTTTTTGTTCAAATCGCCTTAAAACCGGTTGTAACTAATTCTTACATTAATGCGATTACTAAATAAATTAACAACTTTTAGAAAAAGTGTCAAAAAGTGGGTAAAAAACGCAAAAAAAAAAAATTTTCCACAAAAAATTTTTTTTGTTCAAATCGCCTTAAAACCGGTTGTAACTAATTCTTACATTAATGCGATTACTAAATAAATTAACAACTTTTAGAAAAAGTGGCAAAAAGTGGGTAAAAAACGCAAAAAAAAAAATTTTTGCACAAAAAATTTTTTTTGTTCAAATCGCCTTAAAACCGGTTGTAACTAATTCTTACATTAATGCGATTACTAAATAAATTAACAACTTTTAGAAAAAGTGGGTAAAAAACGCAAAAAAAAAAATTTTCCACAAAAATTTTTTTTTGTTCAAATAGCTTTAAAACCGGTTGTAACTAATTCTTACATTAATGCGATTACTAAATAAATTAACAACTTTTAGAAAAAGTGTCAAAAAGTGGGTAAAAAACCCAAAAAAAAAAAATTTTGCACAAAAAATTTTTTTTGTTCAAATCGCCTTAAAACCGGTTGTAACTAATTCTTACATTAATGCGATTACTAAATAAATTAACAACTTTTAGAAAAAGTGTCAAAAAGTGGGTAAAAAACGCAAAAAAAAAAATTTTCCACAAAAAATTTTTTTTGTTCAAATCGCCTTAAAACCGGTTGTAACTAAATCTTACATTAATGCGATTACTAAATAAATTAACAACTTTTAGAAAAAGTGTCAAAAAGTGGGTAAAAAACGCAAAAAAAAAAATTTTCCACAAAAATTTTTTTTTGTTCAAATCGCCTTAAAACCGGTTGTAACTAATTCTTACATTAATGCGATTACTAAATAAATTAACAACTTTTAGAAAAAGTGTCAAAAAGTGGGTAAAAAACGCAAAAAAAAAAAATTTTCCACAAAAAATTTTTTTTGTTGAAATCGCCTTAAAACCGGTTGTAACTAATTCTTATATTAATGCGATTACTAAATAAATTAACAACTTTTAGAAAAAGTGTCAAAAAGTGGGTAAAAAACGCAAAAAAAAAAAATTTTGCACAAAAAAATTTTTTTGTTCAAATCGCTTTAAAACCGGTTGTAACTAATTCTTACATTAATGCGATTACTAAATAAATTAACAACTTTTAGAAAAAGTGTCAAAAAGTGGGTAAAAAACGCAAAAAAAAAAAATTTTCCACAAAAAATTTTTTTTGTTCAAATCGCCTTAAAACCGGTTGTAACTAATTCTTACATTAATGCGATTACTAAATAAATTAACAACTTTTAGAAAAAGTGTCAAAAAGTGGGTAAAAAACGCAAAAAAAAAAATTTTCCACAAAAATTTTTTTTTGTTCAAATCGCCTTAAAACCGGTTGTAACTAATTCTTACATTAATGCGATTACTAAATAAATTAACAACTTTTAGAAAAAGTGTCAAAAAGTGGGTAAAAAACGCAAAAAAAAAAATTTTGCACAAAAAATTTTTTTTGTTCAAATCGCCTTAAAACCGGTTGTAACTAATTCTTACATTAATGCGATTACTAAATAAATTAACAACTTTTAGAAAAAGTGTCAAAAAGTGGGTAAAAAACGCAAACAAAAAAATTTTGCACAAGAAATTTTTTTTTGCTCAAATCGCCTTAAAACCGGTTGTAACTAATTCTTATATTAATGCGATTACTAAATAAATTAACAACTTTTAGAAAAAGTGTCAAAAAGTGGGTAAAAAACGCAAAAAAAAAAAATTTTGCGCAAAAATTTTTTTTTGTTCAAATCGCCTTAAAACCGGTTGTAACTAATTCTTACATTAATGCGATTACTAAATAAATTAACAACTTTTAGAAAAAGTGTCAAAAAGTGGGTAAAAAACGCAAAAAAAAAAATTTTACACAAAAAATTTTTTTAGTTCAAATCGCCTTAAAACCGGTTGTAACTAATTCTTACATTAATGCGATTACTAAATAAATTAACAACTTTTAGAAAAAGTGTCAAAAAGTGGGTAAAAAACGCAAAAAAAAAAAATTTTGCACAAAAAATTTTTTTTGTTCAAATCGCCTTAAAACCGGTTGTAACTAATTCTTACATTAATGCGATTACTAAATAAATTAACAACTTTTAGAAAAAGTGTCAAAAAGTGGGTAAAAAACGCAAAAAAAAATTTTTTCCACAAAAATTTTTTTTTGTTCAAATCGCCTTAAAACCGGTTGTAACTAATTCTTACATTAATGCGATTACTAAATAAATTAACAACTTTTAGAAAAAGTGTCAAAAAGTGGGTAAAAAACGCAAAAAAAAAATTTTGCACAAAAAATTTTGTTTGTTCAAATCGCCTTAAAACCGGTTGTAACTAATTCTTACATTAATGCGATTACTAAATAAATTAACAACTTTTAGAAAAAGTGTCAAAAAGTGGGTAAAAAACGCAAAAAAAAAAAAATTTCCACAAAAAATTTTTTTTGTTCAAATCGCCTTAAAACCGGTTGTAACTAATTCTTACATTAATGCGATTACTAAATAAATTAACAACTTTTAGAAAAAGTGTCAAAAAGTGGGTAAAAAACGCAAAAAAAAAAAATTTTGCACAAAAAATTTTTTTTGTTCAAATCGCCTTAAAACCGGTTGTAACTAATTCTTACATTAATGCGATTACTAAATAAATTAACAACTTTTAGAAAAAGTGTCAAAAAGTGGGTAAAAAACGCAAAAAAAAAAATTTTCCAGAAAAAATTTTTTTTGTTCAAATCGCCTTAAAGCGGTTGTAACTAGTTCTTACATTAATGCGATTACTAAATAAATTAACAACTTTTAGAAAAAGTGTCAAAAAGTGGGTAAAAAACGCAAAAAAAAAAAATTTCCACAAAAAAATTTTTTTGTTCAAATCGCCTTAAAACCGGTTGTAACTAATTCTTACATTAATGCGATTACTAAATAAATTAACAACTTTTAGAAAAAGTGTCAAAAAGTGGGTAAAAAACGCAAAAAAAAAATTTTGCATAAAAAATTTTTTTTGTTCAAATCGCCTTAAAACCGGTTGTAACTAATTCTTACATTAATGCGATTACTAAATAAATTAACAACTTTTAGAAAAAGTGTCAAAAAGTGGGTAAAAAACGCAAAAAAAAAAATTTTGTTCAAATCGCCTTAAAACCGGTTGTAACTAATTCTTACATTAATGCGATTACTAAATAAATTAACAACTTTTAGAAAAAGTGTCAAAAAGTGGGTAAAAAACGCAAAAAAAAAAATTTTGCACAAAAATTTTTTTTTGTTCAAATCGCCTTAAAACCGGTTGTAACTAATTCTTACATTAATGCGATTACTAAATAAATTAACAACTTTTAGAAAAAGTGTCAAAAAGTGGGTAAAAAACGCAAAAAAAAAAATTTTGCACAAAAAATTTTTTTGTTCAAATCGTCTAAAACCGGTTGTAACTAATTCTTACATTAATGCGATTACTAAATAAATTAACAACTTTTAGAAAAAGTGTCAAAAAGTGGGTAAAAAACGCCAAAAAAAAAATTTTGCACAAAAATTTTTTTTTGTTCAAATCGCCTTAAAACCGGTTGTAACTAATTCTTACATTAATGCGATTACTAAATAAATTAACAACTTTTAGAAAAAGTGTCAAAAAGTGGGTAAAAAACGCAAAAAAAAAAATTTTGCACAAAAATTTTTTTTTGTTCAAATCGCCTTAAAACCGGTTGTAACTAACTCTTACATTAATGCGATTACTAAATAAATTAACAACTTTTAGAAAAAGTGTCAAAAAGTGGGTAAAAAACGCAAAAAAAAAAATTTTGCACAAAAAATTTTTTTTGTTCAAATCGCCTTAAAACCGGTTGTAACTAATTCTTACATTAATGCGATTACTAAATAAATTAACAACTTTTAGAAAAAGTGTCAAAAAGTGGGTAAAAAACGCAAAAAAAAAAATTTTCCACAAAAAATTTTTTTTGTTCAAATCGCCTTAAAACCGGTTGTAACTAATTCTTACATTAATGCGATTACTAAATAAATTAACAACTTTTAGAAAAAGTGTCAAAAAGTGGGTAAAAAACGCAAAAAAAAAAATTTTGCACAAAAAATTTTTTTGTTCAAATCGCCTTAAAACCGGTTGTAACTAATTCTTACATTAATGCGATTACTAAATAAATTAACAACTTTTAGAAAAAGTGTCAAAAAGTGGGTAAAAAACGCAAAAAAAAAAAATTTTCCACAAAAAATTTTTTTTGTTCAAATCGCCTTAAAACCGGTTGTAACTAATTCTTACATTAATGCGATTACTAAATAAATTAACAACTTTTAGAAAAAGTGTCAAAAAGTGGGTAAAAAACGCAAAAAAAAATTTTCCACAAAAAATTTTTTTTGTTCAAATCGCCTTAAAACCGGTTGTAACTAATTCTTACATTAATGCGATTACTAAATAAATTAACAACTTTTAGAAAAAGTGTCAAAAATTGGGTAAAAAACGCAAAAAAAAAATTTTTCCACAAAAAATTTTTTTTGTTCAAATCGCCTTAAAACCGGTTGTAACTAATTCTTACATTAATGCGATTACTAAATAAATTAACAACTTTTAGAAAAAGTGTCAAAAAGTGGGTAAAAAACGCAAAAAAAAAAATTTTGCAGAAAAAATTTTTTTTGTTCAAATCGCCTTAAAGCGGTTGTAACTAGTTCTTACATTAATGCGATTACTAAATAAATTAACAACTTTTAGAAAAAGTGTCAAAAAGTGGGTAAAAAACGCAAAAAAAAAAATTTTCCACAAAAAAATTTTTTTGTTCAAATCGCCTTAAAACCGGTTGTAACTAATTCTTACATTAATGCGATTACTAAATAAATTAACAACTTTTAGAAAAAGTGTCAAAAAGTGGGTAAAAAACGCAAAAAAAAAATTTTGCATAAAAAATTTTTTTTGTTCAAATCGCCTTAAAACCGGTTGTAACTAATTCTTACATTAATGCGATTACTAAATAAATTAACAACTTTTAGAAAAAGTGTCAAAAAGTGGGTAAAAAACGCAAAAAAAAAAATTTTGTTCAAATCGCCTTAAAACCGGTTGTAACTAATTCTTACATTAATGCGATTACTAAATAAATTAACAACTTTTAGAAAAAGTGTCAAAAAGTGGGTAAAAAACGCAAAAAAAAAATTTTGCACAAAAATTTTTTTTTGTTCAAATCGCCTTAAAACCGGTTGTAACTAATTCTTACATTAATGCGATTACTAAATAAATTAACAACTTTTAGAAAAAGTGTCAAAAAGTGGGTAAAAAACGCAAAAAAAAAAATTTTGCACAAAAAATTTTTTTGTTCAAATCGTCTAAAACCGGTTGTAACTAATTCTTACATTAATGCGATTACTAAATAAATTAACAACTTTTAGAAAAAGTGTCAAAAAGTGGGTAAAAAACGCAAAAAAAAAAAATTTTGCACAAAAATTTTTTTTTGTTCAAATCGCCTTAAAACCGGTTGTAACTAATTCTTACATTAATGCGATTACTAAATAAATTAACAACTTTTAGAAAAAGTGTCAAAAAGTGGGTAAAAAACGCAAAAAAAAAAATTTTCCACAAAAATTTTTTTTTGTTCAAATCGCCTTAAAACCGGTTGTAACTAATTCTTACATTAATGCGATTACTAAATAAATTAACAACTTTTAGAAAAAGTGTCAAAAAGTGGGTAAAAAACGCAAAAAAAAAAATTTTGCACAAAAAATTTTTTTTGTTCAAATCGCCTTAAAACCGGTTGTAACTAATTCTTACATTAATGCGATTACTAAATAAATCAACAACTTTTAGAAAAAGTGTCAAAAAGTGGGTAAAAAACGCAAAAAAAAAAATTTTCCACAAAAAATTTTTTTTGTTCAAATCGCCTTAAAACCGGTTGTAACTAATTCTTACATTAATGCGATTACTAAATAAATTAACAACTTTTAGAAAAAGTGTCAAAAAGTGGGTAAAAAACGCAAAAAAAAAAATTTTGCACAAAAAATTTTTTTGTTCAAATCGCCTTAAAACCGGTTGTAACTAATTCTTACATTAATGCGATTACTAAATAAATTAACAACTTTTAGAAAAAGTGTCAAAAAGTGGGTAAAAAACGCAAAAAAAAAAAATTTTCCACAAAAAATTTTTTTTGTTCAAATCGCCTTAAAACCGGTTGTAACTAATTCTTACATTAATGCGATTACTAAATAAATTAACAACTTTTAGAAAAAGTGTCAAAAAGTGGGTAAAAAACGCAAAAAAAAATTTTCCACAAAAATTTTTTTTTGTTCAAATCGCCTTAAAACCGGTTGTAACTAATTCTTACATTAATGCGATTACTAAATAAATTAACAACTTTTAGAAAAAGTGTCAAAAATTGGTTAAAAAACGCAAAAAAAAAATTTTTCCACAAAAAATTTTTTTTGTTCAAATCGCCTTAAAACCGGTTGTAACTAATTCTTACATTAATGCGATTACTAAATAAATTAACAACTTTTAGAAAAAGTGTCAAAAAGTGGGTAAAAAACGCAAAAAAAAAAATTTTGCACAAAAAATTTTTTTTGTTCAAATCGCCTTAAAACCGGTTGTAACTAATTCTTACATTAATGCGATTACTAAATAAATTAACAACTTTTAGAAAAAGTGTCAAAAAGTGGGTAAAAAACGCGAAAAAAAAAATTTTGCACAAAAATTTTTTTTTGTTCAAATCGCCTTAAAACCGGTTGTAACTAATTCTTACATTAATGCGATTACTAAATAAATTAACAACTTTTAGAAAAAGTGTCAAAAAGTGGGTAAAAAACGCAAAAAAAAAATTTTGCACGAAAAATTTTTTTTGTTTAAATCGCCTTAAAACCGGTTGTAACTAATTCTTACATTAATGCGATTACTAAATAAATTAACAACTTTTAGAAAAAGTGTCAAAAAGTGGGTAAAAAACGCAAAAAAAAAAAATTTTACACAAAAAATTTTTTTTGTTCAAATCGCCTTAAAACCGGTTGTAACTAATTCTTACATTAATGCGATTACTAAATAAATTAACAACTTTTAGAAAAAGTGTCAAAAAGTGGGTAAAAAACGCAAAAAAAAAAAATTTTGCACAAAAATTTTTTTTTGTTCAAATCGCCTTAAAACCGGTTGTAACTAATTCTTACATTAATGCGATTACTAAATAAATTAACAACTTTTAGAAAAAGTGGGTAAAAAACGCAAAAAAAAAAAATTTTGCACAAAAAATTTTTTTTGTTCAAATCGCCTTAAAACCGGTTGTAACTAATTCTTACATTAATGCGATTACTAAATAAATTAACAACTTTTAGAAAAAGTGTCAAAAAGTGGGTAAAAAACGCAAAAAAAAAATTTTCCACAAAAATTTTTTTTTGTTCAAATCGCCTTAAAACCGGTTGTAACTAATTCTTACATTAATGCGATTACTAAATAAATTAGCAACTTTTAGAAAAAGTGTCAAAAAGTGGGTAAAAAACGCAAAAAAAAATTTCCACAAAAAAATTTTTTTTGTTCAAATCGCCTTAAAACCGGTTGTAACTAATTCTTACATTAATGCGATTACTAAATAAATTAACAACTTTTAGAAAAAGTGTCAAAAAGTGGGTAAAAAACGCAAAAAAAAAATTTTTCCACAGAAAAATTTTTTTGTTCAAATCGCCTTAAGACCAGTTGTAACTAATTCTTACATTAATGCGATTACTAAATAAATTAACAACTTTTAGAAAAAGTGTCAAAAAGTGGGTAAAAAACGCAAAAAAAAAAATTTTGCACAAAAAATTTTTTTTGTTCAAATCGCCTTAAAACCGGTTGTAACTAATTCTTACATTAATGCGATTACTAAATAAATTAACAACTTTTAGAAAAAGTGTCAAAAAGTGGGTAAAAAACGCAAAAAAAAAAAATTTTGCACAAAAAATTTTTTTGTTCAAATCGCCTTAAAACCGGTTGTAACTAATTTTTACATTAATGCGATTACTAAATAAATTAACAACTTTTAGAAAAAGTGGGTAAAAAACGCAAAAAAAAAAAATTATCCACAAAAAATTTTTTTTGTTCAAATCGCCTTAAAACCGGTTGTAACTAATTCTTACATTAATGGGATTACTAAATAAATTAGCAACTTTTAGAAAAAGTGTCAAAAAGTGGGTAAAAAACGCAAAAAAAAAATTTCCACAAACAAATTTTTTTTGTTCAAATCGCCTTAAAACCGGTTGTAACTAATTCTTACATTAATGCGATTACTAAATAAATTAACAACTTTTAGAAAAAGTGTCAAAAAGTGGGTAAAAAACGCAAAAAAAAAAATTTTACACAAAAAATTTTTTTAGTTCAAATCGCCTTAAAACCGGTTGTAACTAATTCTTACATTAATGCGATTACTAAATAAATTAACAACTTTTAGAAAAAGTGTCAAAAAGTGGGTAAAAAACGCAAAAAAAAATTTTTTCCACAAAAAATTTTTTTTGTTCAAATCGCCTTAAAACCGGTTGTAACTAATTCTTACATTAATGCGATTACTAAATAAATTAACAACTTTTAGAAAAAGTGTCAAAAAGTGGGTAAAAAACGCAAAAAAAAAATTTTGCACAAAAAATTTTTTTTGTTCAAATCGCCTTAAAACCGGTTGTAACTAATTCTTACATTAATGCGATTACTAAATAAATTAACAACTTTTAGAAAAAGTGTCAAAAAGTGGGTAAAAAACGCAAAAAAAAAAAATTTTGCACAAAAAATTTTTTTGTTCAAATCGCCTTAAAACCGGTTGTAACTAATTTTTACATTAATGCGATTACTAAATAAATTAACAACTTTTAGAAAAAGTGGGTAAAAAACGCAAAAAAAAAAAATTATCCACAAAAAATTTTTTTTGTTCAAATCGCCTTAAAACCGGTTGTAACTAATTCTTACATTAATGGGATTACTAAATAAATTAGCAACTTTTAGAAAAAGTGTCAAAAAGTGGGTAAAAAACGCAAAAAAAAAATTTCCACAAACAAATTTTTTTTGTTCAAATCGCCTTAAAACCGGTTGTAACTAATTCTTACATTAATGCGATTACTAAATAAATTAACAACTTTTAGAAAAAGTGTCAAAAAGTGGGTAAAAAACGCAAAAAAAAAAATTTTACACAAAAAATTTTTTTAGTTCAAATCGCCTTAAAACCGGTTGTAACTAATTCTTACATTAATGCGATTACTAAATAAATTAACAACTTTTAGAAAAAGTGTCAAAAAGTGGGTAAAAAACGCAAAAAAAAATTTTTTCCACAAAAAATTTTTTTTGTTCAAATCGCCTTAAAACCGGTTGTAACTAATTCTTACATTAATGCGATTACTAAATAAATTAACAACTTTTAGAAAAAGTGTCAAAAAGTGGGTAAAAAACGCAAAAAAAAAATTTTGCACAAAAAATTTTTTTTGTTCAAATCGCCTTAAAACCGGTTGTAACTAATTCTTACATTAATGCGATTACTAAATAAATTAACAACTTTTAGAAAAAGTGTCAAAAAGTGGGTAAAAAACCCAAAAAAAAAAAAATTTCCACAAAAAATTTTTTTTGTTCAAATCGCCTTAAAACCGGTTGTAACTAATTCTTACATTAATGCGATTACTAAATAAATTAACAACTTTTAGAAAAAGTGTCAAAAAGTGGGTAAAAAACGCAAAAAAAAAAATTTTGCACAAAAATTTTTTTTTGTTCAAATCGCCTTAAAACCGGTTGTAACTAATTCTTACATTAATGCGATTACTAAATAAATTAACAACTTTTAGAAAAAGTGTCAAAAAGTGGGTAAAAAACGCAAAAAAAAAAATTTTGCACAAAAAATTTTTTTTGTTTAAATAGCCTTAAAACCGGTTGTAACTAATTCTTACATTAATGCGATTACTAAATAAATTAACAACTTTTAGAAAAAGTGTCAAAAAGTGGGTAAAAAACGCAAAAAAAAAATTTTGCACAAAAAATTTTTTTTGTTCAAATCGCCTTAAAACCGGTTGTAACTAATTCTTACATTAATGCGATTACTAAATAAATTAACAACTTTTAGAAAAAGTGTCAAAAAGTGGGTAAAAAACCCAAAAAAAAAAAAATTTCCACAAAAAATTTTTTTTGTTCAAATCGCCTTAAAACCGGTTGTAACTAATTCTTACATTAATGCGATTACTAAATAAATTAACAACTTTTAGAAAAAGTGTCAAAAAGTGGGTAAAAAACGCAAAAAAAAAAATTTTGCACAAAAATTTTTTTTTGTTCAAATCGCCTTAAAACCGGTTGTAACTAATTCTTACATTAATGCGATTACTAAATAAATTAACAACTTTTAGAAAAAGTGTCAAAAAGTGGGTAAAAAACGCAAAAAAAAAAATTTTGCACAAAAAATTTTTTTTGTTTAAATAGCCTTAAAACCGGTTGTAACTAATTCTTACATTAATGCGATTACTAAATAAATTAACAACTTTTAGAAAAAGTGTCAAAAAGTGGGTAAAAAACGCAAAAAAAAAAAATTTTACACAAAAAATTTTTTTTGTTCAAATCGCCTTAAAACCGGTTGTAACTAATTCTTACATTAATGCGATTACTAAATAAATTAACAACTTTTAGAAAAAGTGTCAAAAAGTGGGTAAAAAACGCAAAAAAAAAAAATTTTGCACAAAAAATTTTTTTTGTTCAAATCGCCTTAAAACCGGTTGTAACTAATTCTTACATTAATGCGATTACTAAATAAATTAACAACTTTTAGAAAAAGTGGGTAAAAAACGCAAAAAAAAAAATTTTGCACAAAAAATTTTTTTTGTTCAAATCGCCTTAAAACCGGTTGTAACTAATTCTTACATTAATGCGATTACTAAATAAATTAACAACTTTTAGAAAAAGTGTCAAAAAGTGGGTAAAAAACGCAAAAAAAAAATTTTCCACAAACATTTTTTTTTGTTCAAATCGCCTTAAAACCGGTTGTAACTAATTCTTACATTAATGCGATTATTAAATAAATTAACAACTTTTAGAAAAAGTGTCAAAAAGTGGGTAAAAAACGCAAAAAAAAAAGTTTTGCACAAAAAATTTTTTTTGTTCAAATCGCCTTAAAACCGGTTGTAACTAATTCTTACATTAATGCGATTACTAAATAAATTAACAACTTTTAGAAAAAGTGTCAAAAAGTGGGTAAAAAACGCAAAAAAAAAAATTTTGCACAAAAAATTTTTTTTGTTCAAATCGCCTTAAAACCGGTTGTAACTAATTCTTACATTAATGCGATTACTAAATAAATTAACAACTTTTAGAAAAAGTGTCAAAAAGTGGGTAAAAAACCCAAAAAAAAAAATTTTCCACAAAAAATTTTTTTTCTTCAAATCGCCTTAAAACCGGTTGTAACTAATTCTTACATTAATGCGATTACTAAATAAATTAACAACTTTTAGAAAAAGTGTCAAAAAGTTGGTAAAAAACGCAAAAAAAAAAAATTTTGCAGAAAAAATTTTTTTTCTTCAAATCGCCTTAAAACCGGTTGTAACTAATTCTTACATTAATGCGATTACTAAATAAATTAACAACTTTTAGAAAAAGTGGCAAAAAGTGGGTAAAAAACGCAAAAAAAAAAAATTTTCCACAAAAAATTTTTTTTCTTCAAATCGCTTTAAAACCGGTTGTAACTAATTCTTACATTAATGCGATTACTAAATAAATTAACAACTTTTAGAAAAAGTGTCAAAAAGTGGGTAAAAAACCAAAAAAAAAAAAATTTTGCACAAAAAATTTTTTTTGTTCAAATCGCCTTAAAACCGGTTGTAACTAATTCTTACATTAATGCGATTACTAAATAAATTAACAACTTTTAGAAAAAGTGTCAAAAAGTGGGTAAAAAACGCAAAAAAAAAAAATTTTCCACAAAAAATTTTTTTTGCTCAAATCGCCTTAAAACCGGTTGTAACTAACTCTTACATTAATGCGATTACTAAATAAATTAACAACTTTTAGAAAAAGTGTTAAAAAGTGGGTAAAAAACGCAAAAAAAAAAATTTTCCACAAAAAAATTTTTTTTGTTCAAATCGCCTTAAAACCGGTTATAACTAATTCTTACATTAATGCGATTACTAAATAAATTAACAACTTTTAGAAAAAGTGTCAAAAAGTGGGTAAAAAACGCAAAAAAAAAAAAATTTCCACAAAAAATTTTTTTTGTTCAAATCGCCTTAAAACCGGTTGTAACTAATTCTTACATTAATGCGATTACTAAATAAATTAACAACTTTTAGAAAAAGTGTCAAAAAGTGGGTAAAAAACGCAAAAAAAAAATTTTGCACAAAAAATTTTTTTTGTTCAAATCGCCTTAAAACCGGTTGTAACTAATTCTTACATTAATGCGATTACTAAATAAATTAACCAATTTTTAGAAAAAGTGTCAAAAAGTGGGTAAAAAACCCAAAAAAAAAAAAATTTCCACAAAAAATTTTTTTTGTTCAAATCGCCTTAAAACCGGTTGTAACTAATTCTTACATTAATGCGATTACTAAATAAATTAACAACTTTTAGAAAAAGTGTCAAAAAGTGGGTAAAAAACGCAAAAAAAAAAATTTTGCACAAAAATTTTTTTTTGTTCAAATCGCCTTAAAACCGGTTGTAACTAATTCTTACATTAATGCGATTACTAAATAAATTAACAACTTTTAGAAAAAGTGTCAAAAAGTGGGTAAAAAACGCAAAAAAAGAAATTTTGCACAAAAAATTTTTTTTGTTTAAATAGCCTTAAAACCGGTTGTAACTAATTCTTACATTAATGCGATTACTAAATAAATTAACAACTTTTAGAAAAAGTGTCAAAAAGTGGGTAAAAAACGCAAAAAAAAAAAATTTTACACAAAAAATTTTTTTTGTTCAAATCGCCTTAAAACCGGTTGTAACTAATTCTTACATTAATGCGATTACTAAATAAATTAACAACTTTTAGAAAAAGTGTCAAAAAGTGGGTAAAAAACGCAAAAAAAAAAAATTTTGCACAAAAAATTTTTTTTGTTCAAATCGCCTTAAAACCGGTTGTAACTAATTCTTACATTAATGCGATTACTAAATAAATTAACAACTTTTAGAAAAAGTGGGTAAAAAACGCAAAAAAAAAAATTTTCCACAAAAAATTTTTTTTGTTCAAATCGCCTTAAAACCGGTTGTAACTAATTCTTACATTAATGCGATTACTAAATAAATTAACAACTTTTAGAAAAAGTGTCAAAAAGTGGGTAAAAAACGCAAAAAAAAAATTTTCCACAAACATTTTTTTTTGTTCAAATCGCCTTAAAACCGGTTGTAACTAATTCTTACATTAATGCGATTACTAAATAAATTAACAACTTTTAGAAAAAGTGTCAAAAAGTGGGTAAAAAACGCAAAAAAAAAAGTTTTGCACAAAAAATTTTTTTTGTTCAAATCGCCTTAAAACCGGTTGTAACTAATTCTTACATTAATGCGATTACTAAATAAATTAACAACTTTTAGAAAAAGTGTCAAAAAGTGGGTAAAAAACGCAAAAAAAAAAATTTTGCACAAAAAATTTTTTTTGTTCAAATCGCCCTAAAACCGGTTGTAACTAATTCTTACATTAATGCGATTACTAAATAAATTAACAACTTTTAGAAAAAGTGTCAAAAAGTGGGTAAAAAACGCAAAAAAAAAAAAAATTTCCAACTGAAATTTTTTTTGCTTAAATCGCCTTAAAACCGGTTGTAACTAATTCTTACATTAATGCAATTACTAAATAAATTAACAACTTTTAGAAAAAGTGTCAAAAAGTGGGTAAAAAACCCAAAAAAAAAAAATTTTGCACAAAAAATTTTTTTTGTTCAAATCGCCTTAAAACCGGTTGTAACTAATTCTTACATTAATGCGATTACTAAATAAATTAACAACTTTTAGAAAAAGTGTCAAAAAGTGGGTAAAAAACGCAAAAAAAAAAAATTTTCCACAAAAAATTTTTTTTGTTCAAATCGCCTTAAAACCGGTTGTAACTAATTCTTACATTAATGCGATTACTAAATAAATTAACAACTTTTAGAAAAAGTGTCAAAAAGTGGGTAAAAAACGCAAAAAAAAAAAAATTTCCACAAAAAATTTTTTTTGTTCAAATCGCCTTAAAACCGGTTGTAACTAATTCTTACATTAATGCGATTACTAAATAAATTAACAACTTTTAGAAAAAGTGTCAAAAAGTGGGTAAAAAACGCAAAAAAAAAAATTTTCCACAGAAAAATTTTTTTGTTCAAATCGCCTTAAAACCAGTTGTAACTAATTCTTACATTAATGCGATTACTAAATAAATTAACAACTTTTAGAAAAAGTGTCAAAAAGTGGGTAAAAAACGCAAAAAAAAAAATTTTGCACAGAAAAATTTTTTTGTTCAAATCGCCTTAAAACCGGTTGTAACTAATTCTTACATTAATGCGATTACTAAATAAATTAACAACTTTTAGAAAAAGTGTCAAAAAGTTGGTAAAAAACGCAAAAAAAAAAAATTTTGCAGAAAAAATTTTTTTTCTTCAAATCGCCTTAAAACCGGTTGTAACTAATTCTTACATTAATGCGATTACTAAATAAATTAACAACTTTTAGAAAAAGTGTCAAAAAGTGGGTAAAAAACGCAAAAAAAAAAATTTTCCACAGAAAAATTTTTTTGTTCAAATCGCCTTAAAACCAGTTGTAACTAATTCTTACATTAATGCGATTACTAAATAAATTAACAACTTTTAGAAAAAGTGTCAAAAAGTGGGTAAAAAACGCAAAAAAAAAAATTTTGCACAAAAAATTTTTTTTGTTCAAATCGCCTTAAAACCGGTTGTAACTAATTCTTACATTAATGCGATTACTAAATAAATTAACAACTTTTAGAAAAAGTGTCAAAAAGTGGGTAAAAAACGCAAAAAAAAAAAATTTTCCACAAAAAATTTTTTTTGTTCAAATCGCCTTAAAACCGGTTATAACTAATTCTTACATTAATGCGATTACTAAATAAATTAACAACTTTTAGAAAAAGTGTCAAAAAGTGGGTAAAAAACGCAAAAAAAAAAAAATTTCCACAAAAAATTTTTTTTGTTCAAATCGCCTTAAAACCGGTTGTAACTAATTCTTACATTAATGCGATTACTAAATAAATTAACAACTTTTAGAAAAAGTGGCAAAAAGTGGGTAAAAAACCCAAAAAAAAAAATTTTCCACAAAAAATTTTTTTTCTTCAAATCGCCTTAAAACCGGTTGTAACTAATTCTTACATTAATGCGATTACTAAATAAATTAACAACTTTTAGAAAAAGTGGCAAAAAGTGGGTAAAAAACGCAAAAAAAAAAATTTTCCACAAAAAATTTTTTTTCTTCAAATCGCTTTAAACCCGGTTGTAACTAATTCTTACATTAATGCGATTACTAAATAAATTAACAACTTTTAGAAAAAGTGTTAAAAAGTGGGTAAAAAACGCAAAAAAAAAAATTTTCCACAAAAAAATTTTTTTTGTTCAAATCGCCTTAAAACCGGTTGTAACTAATTCTTACATTAATGCGATTACTAAATAAATTAACAACTTTTAGAAAAAGTGTCAAAAAGTGGGTAAAAAACGCAAAAAAAAAAAATTTTCCACAAAAAATTTTTTTGTTCAAATCGCCTTAAAACCGGTTGTAACTAATTCTTACATTAATGCGATTACTAAATAAATTAACAACTTTTAGAAAAAGTGTCAAAATGTGGGTAAAAAACGCAAAAAAAAAAATTTTGCACAAGAAATTTTTTTTTGCTCAAATCGCCTTAAAACCGGTTGTAACTAATTCTTACATTAATGCGATTACTAAATAAATTAACAACTTTTAGAAAAAGTGTCAAAAAGTGGGTAAAAAACGCAAAAAAAAAAAATTTTGCACAAAAAAATTTTTTTTTTGTTCAAATCGCCTTAAAACCGGTTGTAACTAATTCTTACATTAATGCGATTACTAAATAAATTAACAACTTTTAGAAAAAGTGGGTAAAAAACGCAAAAAAAAAAATTTTCCACAAGAAATTTTTTTTGCTCAAATCGCCTTAAAACCGGTTGTAACTAATTCTTACATTAATGCGATTACTAAATAAATTAACAACTTTTAGAAAAAGTGTCAAAAAGTGGGTAAAAAACCAAAAAAAAAAAAATTTTGCACAAAAAAATTTTTTTGTTCAAATCGCCTTAAAACCGGTTGTAACTAATTCTTACATTAATGCGATTACTAAATAAATTAACAACTTTTAGAAAAAGTGTCAAAAAGTGGGTAAAAAACGCAAAAAAAAAAAATTTTCCACAAAAAATTTTTTTTGTTCAAATCGCCTTAAAACCGGTTGTAACTAATTCTTACATTAATGCGATTACTAAATAAATTAACAACTTTTAGAAAAAGTGGCAAAAAGTGGGTAAAAAACGCAAAAAAAAAAAATTTTGCACAAACAATTTTTTTTGTTCAAATCGCCTTAAAACCGGTTGTAACTAATTCTTACATTAATGCGATTACTAAATAAATTAACAACTTTTAGAAAAAGTGGCAAAAAGTGGGTAAAAAACGCAAAAAAAAAAATTTTCCACAAAAAAATTTTTTTGTTCAAATCGCCTTAAAACCGGTTGTAACTAATTCTTACATTAATGCGATTACTAAATAAATTAACAACTTTTAGCAAAAGTGTCAAAAAGTGGGTAAAAAACGCAAAAAAAAAAAATTTTGCAAAAAAATTTTTTTTTGTTCAAATCGCCTTAAAACCGGTTGTAACTAATTCTTACATTAATGCGATTACTAAATAAATTAACAACTTTTAGAAAAAGTGTCAAAAAGTGGGTAAAAAACGCAAAAAAAAAAAATTTTGCACAAAAAATTTTTTTTGTTCAAATCGCCTTAAAACCGGTTGTAACTAATTCTTACATTAATGCGATTACTAAATAAATTAACAACTTTTAGAAAAAGTGGGTAAAAAACGCAAAAAAAAAAATTTTCCACAAGAAATTTTTTTTGCTCAAATCGCCTTAAAACCGGTTGTAACTAATTCTTACATTAATGCGATTACTAAATAAATTAACAACTTTTAGAAAAAGTGTCAAAAAGTGGGTAAAAAACCAAAAAAAAAAAAATTTTGCACAAAAAAATTTTTTTGTTCAAATCGCCTTAAAACCGGTTGTAACTAATTCTTACATTAATGCGATTACTAAATAAATTAACAACTTTTAGAAAAAGTGTCAAAAGGTGGGTAAAAAACGCAAAAAAAAAAAATTTTGCACAAAAAATTTTTTTTGTTCAAATCGCCTTAAAACCGGTTGTAACTAATTCTTACATTAATGCGATTACTAAATAAATTAACAACTTTTAGAAAAAGTGGGTAAAAAACGCAAAAAAAAAAATTTTCCACAAGAAATTTTTTTTGCTCAAATCGCCTTAAAACCGGTTGTAACTAATTCTTACATTAATGCGATTACTAAATAAATTAACAACTTTTAGAAAAAGTGTCAAAAAGTGGGTAAAAAACCCAAAAAAAAAAATTTTCCACAAAAAATTTTTTTTCTTCAAATCGCCTTAAAACCGGTTGTAACTAATTCTTACATTAATGCGATTACTAAATAAATTAACAACTTTTAGAAAAAGTGTCAAAAAGTTGGTAAAAAACGCAAAAAAAAAAAATTTTGCAGAAAAAATTTTTTTTCTTCAAATCGCCTTAAAACCGGTTGTAACTAATTCTTACATTAATGCGATTACTAAATAAATTAACAACTTTTAGAAAAAGTGTCAAAAAGTGGGTAAAAAACGCAAAAAAAAAAATTTTCCACAGAAAAATTTTTTTGTTCAAATCGCCTTAAAACCAGTTGTAACTAATTCTTACATTAATGCGATTACTAAATAAATTAACAACTTTTAGAAAAAGTGTCAAAAAGTGGGTAAAAAACGCAAAAAAAAAAAATTTTGCACAAAAAATTTTTTTTGTTCAAATCGCCTTAAAACCGGTTGTAACTAATTCTTACATTAATGCGATTACTAAATAAATTAACAACTTTTAGAAAAAGTGTCAAAAAGTGGGTAAAAAACGCAAAAAAAAAAATTTTGCACAAAAAAATTTCTTTGTTCAAATCGCCTTAAAACCGGTTGTAACTAATTCTTACATTAATGCGATTACTAAATAAATTAACAACTTTTAGAAAAAGTGTCAAAAAGTGGGTAAAAAACGCAAAAAAAAAATTTTTCCACAAAAAATTTTTTTTGTTCAAATCGCCTTAAAACCGGTTGTAACTAATTCTTACATTAATGCGATTACTAAATAAATTAACAACTTTTAGAAAAAGTGTCAAAAAGTGGGTAAAAAACGCAAAAAAAAGAAAATTTTCCACAAAAAATTTTTTTTGTTCAAATCGCCTTAAAACCGGTTGTAACTAATTCTTACATTAATGCGATTACTAAATAAATTAACAACTTTTAGAAAAAGTGTCAAAAAGTGGGTAAAAAACGCAAAAAAAAAAAATTTTCCACAAAAAATTTTTTTTGTTCAAATCGCCTTAAAACCGGTTGTAACTAATTCTTACATTAATGCGATTACTAAATAAATTAACAACTTTTAGAAAAAGTGGCAAAAAGTGGGTAAAAAACGCAAAAAAAAAAATTTTGCACAAAAAATTTTTTTTGTTCAAATCGCCTTAAAACCGGTTGTAACTAATTCTTACATTAATGCGATTACTAAATAAATTAACAACTTTTAGAAAAAGTGGCAAAAAGTGGGTAAAAAACGCAAAAAAAAAAAATTTTCCACAAAAAATTTTTTTTCTTCAAATCGCTTTAAAACCGGTTGTAACTAATTCTTACATTAATGCGATTACTAAATAAATTAACAACTTTTAGAAAAAGTGTCAAAAAGTGGGTAAAAAACCCAAAAAAAAAAATTTTGCACAAAAAATTTTTTTTGTTCAAATCGCCTTAAAACCGGTTGTAACTAATTCTTACATTAATGCGATTACTAAATAAATTAACAACTTTTAGAAAAAGTGTCAAAAAGTGGGTAAAAAACGCAAAAAAAAAAAATTTTCCACAAACAATTTTTTTTGCTCAAATCGCCTTAAAACCGGCTGTAACTAACTCTTACATTAATGCGATTACTAAATAAATTAACAACTTTTAGAAAAAGTGTTAAAAAGTGGGTAAAAAACGCAAAAAAAAAAATTTTCCACAAAAAAATTTTTTTTGTTCAAATCGCCTTAAAACCGGTTGTAACTAATTCTTACATTAATGCGATTACTAAATAAATTAACAACTTTTAGAAAAAGTGTCAAAAAGTGGGTAAAAAACGCAAAAAAAAAAAATTTTCCACAAAAAATTTTTTTGTTCAAATCGCCTTAAAACCGGTTGTAACTAATTCTTACATTAATGCGATTACTAAATAAATTAACAACTTTTAGAAAAAGTGTCAAAATGTGGGTAAAAAACGCAAAAAAAAAAATTTTGCACAAGAAATTTTTTTTTGCTCAAATCGCCTTAAAACCGGTTGTAACTAATTCTTACATTAATGCGATTACTAAATAAATTAACAACTTTTAGAAAAAGTGTCAAAAAGTGGGTAAAAAACGCAAAAAAAAAAAATTTTGCGCAAAAAATTTTTTTTGTTCAAATCGCCTTAAAACCGGTTGTAACTAATTCTTACATTAATGCGATTACTAAATAAATTAACAACTTTTAGAAAAAGTGTCAAAAAGTGGGTAAAAAACGCAAAAAAAAAAATTTTCCACAAAAAAATTTTTTTGTTCAAATCGCCTTAAAACCGGTTGTAACTAATTCTTACATTAATGCGATTACTAAATAAATTAACAACTTTTAGAAAAAGTGTCAAAAAGTGGGTAAAAAACGCAAAAAAAAAAAATTTTGCACAAAAAATTTTTTTTGTTCAAATCGCCTTAAAACCGGTTGTAACTAATTCTTACATTAATGCGATTACTAAATAAATTAACAACTTTTAGAAAAAGTGGGTAAAAAACGCAAAAAAAAAAATTTTCCACAAGAAATTTTTTTTGCTCAAATCGCCTTAAAACCGGTTGTAACTAATTCTTACATTAATGCGATTACTAAATAAATTAACAACTTTTAGAAAAAGTGTCAAAAAGTGGGTAAAAACCAAAAAAAAAAAAATTTTGCACAAAAAAATTTTTTTCTTCAAATCGCCTTAAAACCGGTTGTAACTAATTCTTACATTAATGCGATTACTAAATAAATTAACAACTTTTAGAAAAAGTGTCAAAAAGTGGGTAAAAAACGCAAAAAAAAAAATTTTCCACAAAAAATTTTTTTTGTTCAAATCGCCTTAAAACCGGTTGTAACTAATTCTTACATTAATGCGATTACTAAATAAATTAACAACTTTTAGAAAAAGTGGCAAAAAGTGGGTAAAAAACGCAAAAAAAAAAAATTTTGCACAAACAATTTTTTTTGTTCAAATCGCCTTAAAACCGGTTGTAACTAATTCTTACATTAATGCGATTACTAAATAAATTAACAACTTTTAGAAAAAGTGGCAAAAAGTGGGTAAAAAACGCAAAAAAAAAAATTTTCCACAAAAAATTTTTTTTGTTCAAATCGCTTTAAAACCGGTTGTAACTAATTCTTACATTAATGCGATTACTAAATAAATTAACAACTTTTAGAAAAAGTGTCAAAAAGTGGGTAAAAAACCCAAAAAAAAAAATTTTCCACAAAAAATTTTTTTTCTTCAAATCGCCTTAAAACCGGTTGTAACTATTTCTTACATTAATGCGATTACTAAATAAATTAACAACTTTTAGAAAAAGTGTCAAAAAGTGGGTAAAAAACGCAAAAAAAAAAATTTTTCCACAAAAAATTTTTTTTCTTCAAATCGCCTTAAAACCGGTTGTAACTAATTCTTACATTAATGCGATTACTAAATAAATTAACAACTTTTAGAAAAAGTGTCAAAAAGTGGGTAAAAAACGCAAAAAAAAAAAATTTTCCACACAATTTTTTTTTTGTTCAAATCGCCTTAAAACCGGTTGTAACTAATTCTTACATTAATGCGATTACTAAATAAATTAACAACTTTTAGAAAAAGTGTCAAAAAGTGGGTAAAAAACGCAAAAAAAAAAAATTTTGCACAAAAATTTTGCACAAAAATTTTTTTTTCTTCAAATCGCCTTAAAACCGGTTGTAACTAATTCTTACATTAATGCGATTACTAAATAAATTAACAACTTTTAGTAAAAGTGTCAAAAAGTGGGTAAAAAACGCAAAAAAAAAAAATTTTGCACAAAAAAATTTTTTTGTTCAAATCGCCTTAAAACCGGTTGTAACTAATTCTTACATTAATGCGATTACTAAATAAATTAACAACTTTTAGAAAAAGTGTCAAAAAGTGGGTAAAAAACGCAAAAAAAAAAATTTTCCACAAAATATTTTTTTTGTTCAAATCGCCTTAAAACCGGTTGTAACTAATTCTTACATTAATGCGATTACTAAATAAATTAACAACTTTTAGAAAAAGTGTCAAAAAGTGGGTAAAAAACGCAAAAAAAAAAATTTTGCACAAAAAATTTTTTTTGTTCAAATCGCCTTAAAACCGGTTGTAACTAATTCTTACATTAATGCGATTACTAAATAAATTAACAACTTTTAGAAAAAGTGTCAAAAAGTGGGTAAAAAACGCAAAAAAAAAAAATTTTGCACAAAAATTTTGCACAAAAATTTTTTTTTGTTCAAATCGCCTTAAAACCGGTTGTAACTAATTCTTACATTAATGCGATTACTAAATAAATTAACAACTTTTAGAAAAAGTGTCAAAAAGTCTGTAAAAAACCAAAAAAAAAAAAATTTTGCACAAAAATTTTTTTTTGTTCAAATCGCCTTAAAACCGGTTGTAACTAATTCTTACATTAATGCGATTACTAAATAAATTAACAACTTTTAGAAAAAGTGTCAAAAAGTGGGTAAAAAACGCAAAAAAAAAAATTTTGCACAAAAAATTTTTTTTGTTCAAATCGCCTTAAAACCGGTTGTAACTAATTCTTACATTAATGCGATTACTAAATAAATTAACAACTTTTAGAAAAAGTGTCAAAAAGTGGGTAAAAAACCAAAAAAAAAAAATTTTGCACAAAAATTTTTTTTTGTTCAAATCGCCTTAAAACCGGTTGTAACTAATTCTTACATTAATGCGATTACTAAATAAATTAACAACTTTTAGAAAAAGTGTCAAAAAGTGGGTAAAAAACGCAAAAAAAAAAAATTTTGCACAAAAAATTTTTTTTGTTCAAATCGCCTTAAAACCGGTTGTAACTAATTCTTACATTAATGCGATTACTAAATAAATTAACAACTTTTAGAAAAAGTGTCAAAAAGTGGGTAAAAAACCCAAAAAAAAAAATTTTTTTGTTCCAATCGCCTTAAAACCGGTTGTAACTAATTCTTACAATAATGCGATTACTAAATAAATTAACAACTTTTAGAAAAAGTGTCAAAAAGTGGGTAAAAAACGCAAAAAAAAAAATTTTACACAAAAAATTTTTTTTGTTCAAATCGCCTTAAAACCGGTTGTAACTAATTCTTACATTAATGCGATTACTAAATAAATTAACAACTTTTAGAAAAAGTGTCAAAAAGTGGGTAAAAAACGCAAAAAAAAAAAAATTTTGCACAAAAAATTTTTTTTGTTCAAATCGCCTTAAAACCGGTTGTAACTAATTCTTACATTAATGCGATTACTAAATAAATTAACAACTTTTAGAAAAAGTGTCAAAAAGTGGGTAAAAAACGCAAAAAAAAAAAATTTTGCACAAAAAATTTTTTTTGTTCAAATCGCCTTAAAACCGGTTGTAACTAATTCTTACATTAATGCGATTACTAAATAAATTAACAACTTTTAGAAAAAGTGTCAAAAAGTGGGTAAAAAACGCAAAAAAAAAAAATTTTTGCACAAAAAATTTTTTTTGTTTAAATCGCCTTAAAACCGGTTGTAACTAATTCTTACATTAATGCGATTACTAAATAAATTAACAACTTTTAGAAAAAGTGTCAAAAAGTGGGTAGAAAACGCAAAAAAAAAAATTTTGCACAAAAAATTTTTTTTCTTCAAATCGCCTTAAAACCGGTTGTAACTAATTCTTACATTAATGCGATTACTAAATAAATTAACAACTTTTAGAAAAAGTGTCAAAAAGTGGGTAAAAAACGCAAAAAAAAAAAATTTTCCACAAAAAATTTTTTTTGTTCAAATCGCCTTAAAACCGGTTGTAACTAATTCTTACATTAATGCGATTAGTAAATAAATTAACAACTTTTAGAAAAAGTGTCAAAAAGTGGGTAAAAAACGCAAAAAAAAAAAATTTTGCACAAACAATTTTTTTTGTTCAAATCGCCTTAAAACCGGTTGTAACTAATTCTTACATTAATGCGATTACTAAATAAATTAACAACTTTTAGAAAAAGTGTCAAAAAGTGGGTAAAAAACGCAAAAAAAAAAATTTTCCACAAAAAATTTTTTTTGTTCAAATCGCCTTAAAACCGGTTGTAACTAATTCTTACATTAATGCGATTACTAAATAAATTAACAACTTTTAGAAAAAGTGTCAAAAAGTGGGTAAAAAACGCAAAAAAAAAAATTTTGCATAAAAATTTTTTTTTGTTCAAATCGCCTTAAAACCGGTTGCAACTAATTCTTACATTAATGCGATTACTAAATAAATTAACAACTTTTAGAAAAAGTGTCAAAAAGTGGGTAAAAAACGCAAAAAAAAAAATTTTCCACAAAAAATTTTTTTTCTTCAAATCGCCTTAAAACCGGTTGTAACTAATTCTTACATTAATGCGATTACTAAATAAATTAACAACTTTTAGAAAAAGTGTCAAAAAGTGGGTAAAAAACGCAAAAAAAAAATTTTCCACAAAAAATTTTTTTTGTTCAAATCGCCTTAAAACCGGTTGTAACTAATTCTTACATTAATGCGATTACTAAATAAATTAACAACTTTTAGAAAAAGTGTCAAAAAGTGGGTAAAAAACGCAAAAAAAAAAAATTTTGCACAAAAAATTTTTTTTGTTCAAATCGCCTTAAAACCGGTTGTAACTAATTCTTACATTAATGCGATTACTAAATAAATTAACAACTTTTAGAAAAAGTGTCAAAAAGTGGGTAAAAAACGCAAAAAAAAAAAAATTTTTGCACAAAAAATTTTTTTTGTTTAAATCGCCTTAAAACCGGTTGTAACTAATTCTTACATTAATGCGATTACTAAATAAATTAACAACTTTTAGAAAAAGTGTCAAAAAGTGGGTAGAAAACGCAAAAAAAAAAATTTTCCACAAAAAATTTTTTTTCTTCAAATCGCCTTAAAACCGGTTGTAACTAATTCTTACATTAATGCGATTACTAAATAAATTAACAACTTTTAGAAAAAGTGTCAAAAAGTGGGTAAAAAACGCAAAAAAAAAAAATTTTCCACAAAAAATTTTTTTTGTTCAAATCGCCTTAAAACCGGTTGTAACTAATTCTTACATTAATGCGATTACTAAATAAATTAACAACTTTTAGAAAAAGTGTCAAAAAGTGGGTAAAAAACGCAAAAAAAAAAAATTTTGCACAAAAAATTTTTTTTGTTCAAATCGCCTTAAAACCGGTTGTAACTAATTCTTACATTAATGCGATTACTAAATAAATTAACAACTTTTAGAAAAAGTGTCAAAAAGTGGGTAAAAAACGCAAAAAAAAAAATTTTCCAGAAAAAATTTTTTTTGTTCAAATCGCCTTAAAACCGGTTGTAACTAATTCTTACATTAATGCGATTACTAAATAAATTAACAACTTTTAGAAAAAGTGTCAAAAAGTGGGTAAAAAACGCAAAAAAAAAAATTTTCCACAAAAAATTTTTTTTGTTCAAATCGCCTTAAAACCGGTTGTAACTAATTCTTACATTAATGCGATTACTAAATAAATTAACAACTTTTAGAAAAAGTGTCAAAAAGTGGGTAAAAAACGCAAAAAAAAAAATTTTGTACAAAAAATTTTTTTTGTTCAAATCGCCTTAAAACCGGTTGTAACTAATTCTTACATTAATGCGATTACTAAATAAATTAACAACTTTTAGAAAAAGTGTCAAAAAGTGGGTAAAAAACGCAAAAAAAAAAAATTTTGCATAAAAATTTTTTTTTGTTCAAATCGCCTTAAAACCGGTTGTAACTAATTCTTACATTAATGCGATTACTAAATAAATTAACAACTTTTAGAAAAAGTGTCAAAAAGTGGGTAAAAAACGCAAAAAAAAAAATTTTGCACAAAAAATTTTTTTTCTTCAAATCGCCTTAAAACCGGTTGTAACTAATTCTTACATTAATGCGATTACTAAATAAATTAACAACTTTTAGAAAAGTGTCAAAAAGTGGGTAAAAAACGCAAAAAAAAAAAATTTTGCACAAACAATTTTTTTTGTTCAAATCGCCTTAAAACCGGTTGTAACTAATTCTTACATTAATGCGATTACTAAATAAATTATCAACTTTTAGAAAAAGAGTCAAAAAGTGGGTAAAAAACGCAAAAAAAAAAATTTTGCACAAAAAATTTTTTTTGTTCAAATCGCCTTAAAACCGGTTGTAACTAATTCTTACATTAATGCGATTACTAAATAAATTAACAACTTTTAGAAAAAGTGTCAAAAAGTGGCGATTTGAACAAACAAAATTTTTTGTGCAAAATTTTTTTTTTGCGTTTTTTACCCACTTTTTGACACTTTTTCTAAAAGTTGTTAATTTATTTAGTAATCGCATTAATGTAAGAATTAGTTACAACCGGTTTTAAGGCGATTTGAACAAAAAAATTTTTTTGTGAAAAATTTTTTTTTTGCGTTTTTTACCCACTTTTTGACACTTTTTCTAAAAGTTGTTAATTTATTTAGTAATCGCATTAATGTAAGAATTAGTTACAACCGGTTTTAAGGCGATTTGAACAAAAAAAATTTTTGTGCAAAATTTTTTTTTTTGCGTTTTTTACCCAATTTTTGACACTTTTTCTAGAAGTTGTTAATTTATTTAGTAATCGCATTAATGTAAGAATTAGTTACAACCGGTTTTAAGGCGATTTGAACAGAAAAAATTTTTTGTGCAAAATTTTTTTTTTTTGCGTTTTTTACCCACTTTTTGACACTTTTTCTAAAAGTTGTTAATTTATTTAGTAATCGCATTAATGTAAGAATTAGTTACAACCGGTTTTAAGGCGATTTGAACAAAAAAAATTTTTTGTGCAAAATTTTTTTTTTTTTTGGTTTTTTACCCACTTTTTGACACTTTTTCTAAAAGTTGTTAATTTATTTAGTAATCGCATTAATGTAAGAATTAGTTACAACCGGTTTTAAGGCGATTTGAACAAAAAAAATTTTTTGTGCAAATTTTTTTTTTTGGGGTTTTTTACCCACTTGTTGACACTTTTTCTAAAAGTTGTTAATTTATTTAGTAATCGCATTAATGTAAGAATTAGTTACAACCGGTTTTAAGGCGATTTGAACAAAAAAAAATTTTTGCGCAAAATTTTTTTTTTTGCGTTTTTTACCCACTTTTTGACACTTTATCTAAAAGTTGTTAATTTATTTAGTAATCGCATTAATGTAAGAATTAGTTACAACCGGTTTTAAGGCGATTTGAACAAAAAAAAATGTTTGTGGAAAATTTTTTTTTTTTGCGTTTTTTACCCACTTCTTGACACTTTTTCTAAAAGTTGTTAATTTATTTAGTAAACGCATTAATGTAAGAATTAGTTACAACCGGTTTTAAGGCGATTTAAACAAAAAAAAATTTTTTGTGGAAATTTTTTTTTTTGCGTTTTTTACCCACTTTTTGACACTTTTTCTAAAAGTTGTTAATTTATTTAGTAATCGCATTAATGTAAGAATTAGTTACAACCGGTTTTAAGGCGATTTGAACAAAAAAAATTTTTTGTGCAAAATTTTTTTTTTTTTTTGGTTTTTTACCCACTTTTTGACACTTTTTCTAAAAGTTGTTAATTTATTTAGTAATCGCATTAATGTAAGAATTAGTTACAACCGGTTTTAAGGCGATTTGAACAAAAAAAATTTTTTGTGCAAATTTTTTTTTTTTTGGGTTTTTTTACCCACTTGTTGACACTTTTTCTAAAAGTTGTTAATTTATTTAGTAATCGCATTAATGTAAGAATTAGTTACAACCGGTTTTAAGGCGATTTGAACAAAAAAAAATTTTTGTGCAAAATTTTTTTTTTTTGCGTTTTTTACCCACTTTTTGACACTTTTTCTAAAAGTTGTTAATTTATTTAGTAATCGCATTAATGTAAGAATTTGTTACAACCGGTTTTAAGGCGATTTGAACAAAAAAAATTTTTTGTGCAAAATTTTTTTTTTTGCGTTTTTTACCCACTTTTTGACACTTTTTCTAAAAGTTGTTAATTTATTTAGTAATCGCATTAATGTAAGAATTAGATACAATCGGTTTTAAGGCGATTTGAACAAAAAAATTTTTTGTGCAAAATTTTTTTTTTTTTAGTTTTTTACCCACTTTTTGACACTTTTTCTAAAAGTTGTTAATTTATTTAGTAATCGCATTAATGTAAGAATTAGTTACAACCGGTTTTAAGGCGATTTGAACAAAAAAATTTTTTGTGCAAAATTTTTTTTTTGCGTTTTTTACCCACTTTTTGACACTTTTTCTAAAAGTTGTTAATTTATTTAGTAATCGCATTAATGTAAGAATTAGTTACAACCGGTTTTAAGGCGATTTGAACAAAAAAATTTTTTGTGCAAAATTTTTTTTTTTTGCGTTTTTTACCCACTTTTTGACACTTTTTCTAAAAGTTGTTAGTTTATTTAGTAATCGCATTAATGTAAGAATTAGTTACAACCGGTTTTAAGGCGATTTGAACAAAAAAAAATTTTTGCGCAAAATTTTTTTTTTGCGTTTTTTACCCACTTTTTGACACTTTATCTAAAAGTTGTTAATTTATTTAGTAATCGCATTAATGTAAGAATTAGTTACAACCGGTTTTAAGGCGATTTGAACAAAAAAAAATGTTTGTGGAAAATTTTTTTTTTTTGCGTTTTTTACCCACTTCTTGACACTTTTTCTAAAAGTTGTTAATTTATTTAGTAAACGCATTAATGTAAGAATTAGTTACAACCGGTTTTAAGGCGATTTAAACAAAAAAAAATTTTTTGTGGAAAATTTTTTTTTTTGCGTTTTTTACCCACTTTTTGACACTTTTTCTAAAAGTTGTTAATTTATTTAGTAATCGCATTAATGTAAGAATTAGTTACAACCGGTTTTAAGGCGATTTGAACAAAAAAAATTTTTTGTGCAAAATTTTTTTTTTGCGTTTTTTACCCACTTTTTGACACTTTATCTAAAAGTTGTTAATTTATTTAGTAATCGCATTAATGTAAGAACTAGTTACAACCGGTTTTAAGGCGATTTGAACAAAAAAAAATTTTTTGTGCAAAATTTTTTTTTTTTGGGTTTTTTACCCACTTTTTGACACTTTATCTAAAAGTTGTTAATTTATTTAGTAATCGCATTAATGTAAGAATTAGTTACAACCGGTTTTAAGGCGATTTGAACAAAAAAATTTTTTGGTGGAAAAATTTTTTTTTTGCGTTTTTTACCCACTTTTTGACACTTTTTCTAAAAGTTGTTAATTTATTTAGTAATCGCATTAATGTAAGAATTAGTTACAACCGGTTTTAAGGCGATTGAACAAAAAAAATTTTTTGTGGAAAATTTTTTTTTTTTTGAGTTTTTTACCCACTTTTTGACACTTTTTCTAAAAGTTGTTAATTTATTTAGTAATCGCATTAATGTAAGAATTAGTTACAACCGGTTTTAAGGCGATTTGAACAAAAAAAATTTTTTGTGCAAAATTTTTTTTTTTTGCGTTTTTTACCCACTTTTTCTAAAAGTTGTTAATTTATTTAGTAATCGCATTAATGTAAGAATTAGTTACAACCGGTTTTAAGGCGATTTGAACAAAAAAAAATTTTTGTGCAAAATTTTTTTTTTTGCGTTTTTTACCCGCTTTTTGACACTTTTTCTAAAAGTTGTTAATTTATTTAGTAATCGCATTAATGTAAGAATTAGTTACAACCGGTTTTAAGGCGATTTGAACAAAAAAAATTTTTTGTGGAAAAAAAAAAATTTTCCAAAAAAAAAAAAAATTTTGCACAAAAACTTTTTTTTGTTCAAATCGCCTTAAAACCGGTTGTAACTAATTCTTACATTAATGCGATTACTAAATAAATTAACAACTTTTAGATAAAGTGTCAAAAAGTGGGTAAAAAACGCAAAAAAAAAAATTTTCCACAAAAATTTTTTTTTGTTCAAATCGCCTTAAAACCGGTTGTAACTAATTCTTACATTAATGCGATTACTAAATAAATTAACAACTTTTAGAAAAAGTGTCAAAAAGTGGGTAAATAACGCAAAAAAAAAAAATTTTCCACAAAAAATTTTTTTTGTTTAAATCGCCTTAAAACCGGTTGTAACGAATTCTTACATTAATGCGATTACTAAATAAATTAACAACTTTTAGAAAAAGTGTCAAAACGTGGGTAAAAAACTCAAAAAAAAAAAATTTTGCACAAAAAATTTTTTTTGTTCAAATCGCCTTAAAACCGGTTGTAACTAATTCTTACATTAATGCGATTACTAAATAAATTAACAACTTTTAGAAAAAGTGTCAAAAAGTGGGTAAAAAACGCAAAAAAAAAAATTTTGCACAAAATTTTTTTTTTGTTCAAATCGCCTTAAAACCGGTTGTAACTAATTCTTACATTAATGCGATTACTAAATAAATTAACAACTTTTAGAAAAAATGTCAAAAAGTGGGTAAAAAACGCAAAAAAAAAAAATTTTGCACAAAAAATTTTTTTTGTTCAAATCGCCTTAAAACCGGTTGTAACTAATTCTTACATTAATGCGATTACTAAATAAATTAACAACTTTTAGAAAAAGTGTCAAAAAGTGGGTAAAAAACGCAAAAAAAAAAATTTTGGACAAAAATTTTTTTTTGTTCAAATCGCCTTAAAACCGGTTGTAACTAATTCTTACATTAACGCGATTACTAAATAGAATAACAACTTTTAGAAAAAGTGTCAAAAAGTGGGTAAAAAACGCAAAAAAAAAAAAAATTTTTTTGTGCAAAATTTTTTTGTGTTGTTAATTTATTTAGTAATCGCATTAATGTAAGAATTAGTTACAACCGGTTTTAAGGCGATTTGAACAAAAAAAATTTTTTGTGGAAAATTTTTTTTTTTTGCGTTTTTTACCCACTTTTTGACACTTTTTCTAAAAGTTGTTAATTAATTTAGTAATCGCATTAATGTAAGAATTAGTTACAACCGGTTTTAAGGCGATTTGAACAAAAAAAATTTTTTGTGGAAAATTTTTTTTTTTGCGTTTTTTACCCACTTTTTGACACTTTTTCTAAAAGTTGTTAATTTATTTAGTAATCGCATTAATGTAAGAATTAGTTACAACCGGTTTTAAGGCGATTTGAACAAAAAAAATTTTTTGTGGAAATTTTTTTTTTTTGCGTTTTTTACCCACTTTTTGACACTTTTTCTAAAAGTCGTTATTCTATTTAGTAATCGCATTAATGTAAGAATTAGTTACAACCGGTTTTAAGGCGATTTGAACAAAAAAAATTTTTTGTACAAAATTTTTTTTTTTGCGTTTTTTACCCACTTTTTGACACTTTTTCTAAAAGTTGTTAATTTATTTAGTAATCGCATTAATGTAAGAATTAGTTACAACCGGTTTTAAGGCGATTTGAACAAAAAAAATTTTTTGTGCAAAATTTTTTTTTTTTTGCGTTTTTTACCCACTTTTTTGACACTTTTTCTAAAAGTTGTTAATTTATTTAGTAATCGCATTAATGTAAGAATTAGTTACAACCGGTTTTAAGGCGATTTGAACAAAAAAAAAATTTTGTGCAAAATTTTTTTTTTTTTGCGTTTTTTACCCACTTTTTGACACTTTTTCTAAAAGTTGTTAATTTATTTAGTAATCGCATTAATGTAAGAATTAGTTACAACCGGTTTTAAGGCGATTTGAACAAAAAAAATTTTTTGTGGAAAATTTTTTTTTTTTGCGTTTTTTACCCACTTTTTGACACTTTTTCTAAAAGTTGTTAATTAATTTAGTAATCGCATTAATGTAAGAATTAGTTACAACCGGTTTTAAGGCGATTTGAACAAAAAAAATTTTTTGTGGAAAATTTTTTTTTTTGCGTTTTTTACCCACTTTTTGACACTTTTTCTAAAAGTTGTTAATTTATTTAGTAATCGCATTAATGTAAGAATTAGTTACAACCGGTTTTAAGGCGATTTGAACAAAAAAAATTTTTTGTGGAAATTTTTTTTTTTTGCGTTTTTTACCCACTTTTTGACACTTTTTCTAAAAGTCGTTATTCTATTTAGTAATCGCATTAATGTAAGAATTAGTTACAACCGGTTTTAAGGCGATTTGAACAAAAAAAAATTTTTGTACAAAATTTTTTTTTTTGCGTTTTTTACCCACTTTTTGACACTTTTTCTAAAAGTTGTTAATTTATTTAGTAATCGCATTAATGTAAGAATTAGTTACAACCGGTTTTAAGGCGATTTGAACAAAAAAAATTTTTTGTGCAAAATTTTTTTTTTTTTGCGTTTTTTACCCACTTTTTTGACACTTTTTCTAAAAGTTGTTAATTTATTTAGTAATCGCATTAATGTAAGAATTAGTTACAACCGGTTTTAAGGCGATTTGAACAAAAAAAAAATTTTGTGCAAAATTTTTTTTTTTTTGCGTTTTTTACCCACTTTTTGACACTTTTTCTAAAAGTTGTTAATTTATTTAGTAATCACATTAATGTAAGAATTAGTTACAACCGGTTTTAAGGCGATTTGAACAAAAAAAATTTTTTGTGCAAAATTTTTTTTTTTTTGAGTTTTTTACCCACTTTTTGACACTTTTTCTAAAAGTTGTTAATTTATTTAGTAATCGCATTAATGTAAGAATTAGTTACAACCGGTTTTAAGGCGATTTAAACAAAAAAAATTTTTTTGTGCAAAATTTTTTTTTTTTGCGTTATTTACCCACTTTTTGACACTTTTTCTAAAAGTTGTTAATTTATTTAGTAATCGCATTAATGTAAGAATTAGTTACAACCGGTTTTAAGGCGATTTGAACAAAAAAAATTTTTTGTGCAAAATTTTTTTTTTTTGAGTTTTTTACCCACGTTTTGACACTTTTTCTAAAAGTTGTTAATTTATTTAGTAATCGCATTAATGTAAGAATTCGTTACAACCGGTTTTAAGGCGATTTAACAAAAAAAAATTTTTTGTGCAAAATTTTTTTTTTTTGCGTTATTTACCTACCCACTTTTTGACACTTTTTCTAAAAGTTGTTAATTTATTTAGTAATCGCATTAATGTAAGAATTAGTTACAACCGGTTTTAAGGCGATTTGAACAAAAAAAAAATTTTGTGGAAAATTTTTTTTTTTGCGTTTTTTACCCACTTTTTGACACTTTATCTAAAAGTTGTTAATTTATTTAGTAATCGCATTAATGTAAGAATTAGTTACAACCGGTTTTAAGGCGATTTGAAGAAAACAAATTTTTTGTGGAAAATTTTTTTTTTTGCGTTTTTTACCCACTTTTTGACACTTTTTCTAAAAGTTGTTAATTTATTTAGTAATCGCATTAATGTAAGAATTAGTTACAACCGGTTTTAAGGCGATTTGAACAAAAAAAATTTTTTGTGGAAAATTTTTTTTTTTGCGTTTTTTACCCACTTTTTGACACTTTTTCTAAAAGTTGTTAATTAATTTATGGCGTTTTTCATTGAAGATCCGAGAGAAGTGCCCCGAAGTTCAGAATTGCTCTTTTCAATAAAATTCGTTGGAGCACATTTGCAGCAGTGGTAGACACCATATGTGTGATTCGATTTTCTGTTGTTACTTGTTTCTTTGTTTTTTACAGTAAACATAAATGTTTTAATAGGCCAAATCAATATATTTTAATTTCAGTTTACATTTTGCACACATAATTGTATATTTTCGGATCACAAGCGAAAAATTATTTTCTAATAACACAACAAACATTTCAATTTGACATTTTGCTAGTGTGTGTTGGTGAGCTCAGGGCAATTCTCTCAAAATATTCCGGACGCTTCTTTCGTGTTAAGAATTGACCTGGAAGTGCACTTTTTTTTTGAATGAAACATAGAAAACATAGAAAGAGCACTTCTAGATTTGATCTTTTCATAGAAAGGGCACTTCTTTTCTTCAATCGAAAACGCCATTAGTAATCGCATTAATGTAAGAATTAGTTACAACCGGTTTTAAGGCGATTTGAACAAAAAAAATTTTTTGTGCAAAATTTTTTTTTTTGCGTTTTTTACCCACTTTTTGACACTTTTTCTAAAAGTTGTTAATTTATTTAGTAATCGCATTAATGTAAGAATTAGTTACAACCGGTTTTAAGGCGATTTGAAGAAAAAAAATTTTTTGTGGAAAATTTTTTTTTTTGCGTTTTTTACCCACTTTTTGACACTTTTTCTAAAAGTCGTTATTCTATTTAGTAATCGCATTAATGTAAGAATTAGTTACAACCGGTTTTAAGGCGATTTGAACAAAAAAAATTTTTTGTGCAAAATTTTTTTTTTTTTGCGTTTTTTACCCACTTTTTTGACACTTTTTCTAAAAGTTGTTAATTTATTTAGTAATCGCATTAATGTAAGAATTAGTTACAACCGGTTTTAAGGCGATTTGAACAAAAAAAAAATTTTGTGCAAAATTTTTTTTTTTTTGCGTTTTTTACCCACTTTTTGACACTTTTTCTAAAAGTTGTTAATTTATTTAGTAATCACATTAATGTAAGAATTAGTTACAACCGGTTTTAAGGCGATTTGAACAAAAAAAATTTTTTGTGCAAAATTTTTTTTTTTTTGAGTTTTTTACCCACTTTTTGACACTTTTTCTAAAAGTTGTTAATTTATTTAGTAATCGCATTAATGTAAGAATTAGTTACAACCGGTTTTAAGGCGATTTAAACAAAAAAAATTTTTTTGTGCAAAATTTTTTTTTTTTGCGTTATTTACCCACTTTTTGACACTTTTTCTAAAAGTTGTTAATTTATTTAGTAATCGCATTAATGTAAGAATTAGTTACAACCGGTTTTAAGGCGATTTGAACAAAAAAAATTTTTTGTGCAAAATTTTTTTTTTTTGAGTTTTTTACCCACGTTTTGACACTTTTTCTAAAAGTTGTTAATTTATTTAGTAATCGCATTAATGTAAGAATTCGTTACAACCGGTTTTAAGGCGATTTAACAAAAAAAAATTTTTTGTGCAAAATTTTTTTTTTTTGCGTTATTTACCTACCCACTTTTTGACACTTTTTCTAAAAGTTGTTAATTTATTTAGTAATCGCATTAATGTAAGAATTAGTTACAACCGGTTTTAAGGCGATTTGAACAAAAAAAAAATTTTGTGGAAAATTTTTTTTTTTGCGTTTTTTACCCACTTTTTGACACTTTATCTAAAAGTTGTTAATTTATTTAGTAATCGCATTAATGTAAGAATTAGTTACAACCGGTTTTAAGGCGATTTGAAGAAAACAAATTTTTTGTGGAAAATTTTTTTTTTTGCGTTTTTTACCCACTTTTTGACACTTTTTCTAAAAGTTGTTAATTTATTTAGTAATCGCATTAATGTAAGAATTAGTTACAACCGGTTTTAAGGCGATTTGAACAAAAAAAATTTTTTGTGGAAAATTTTTTTTTTTGCGTTTTTTACCCACTTTTTGACACTTTTTCTAAAAGTTGTTAATTAATTTATGGCGTTTTTCATTGAAGATCCGAGAGAAGTGCCCCGAAGTTCAGAATTGCTCTTTTCAATAAAATTCGTTGGAGCACATTTGCAGCAGTGGTAGACACCATATGTGTGATTCGATTTTCTGTTGTTACTTGTTTCTTTGTTTTTTACAGTAAACATAAATGTTTTAATAGGCCAAATCAATATATTTTAATTTCAGTTTACATTTTGCACACGTAATTGTATATTTTCGGATCACAAGCGAAAAATTATTTTCTAATAACACAACAAACATTTCAATTTGACATTTTGCTAGTGTGTGTTGGTGAGCTCAGGGCAATTCTCTCAAAATATTCCGGACGCTTCTTTCGTGTTAAGAATTGACCTGGAAGTGCACTTTTTTTTTGAATGAAACATAGAAAACATAGAAAGAGCACTTCTAGATTTGATCTTTTCATAGAAAGGGCACTTCTTTTCTTCAATCGAAAACGCCATTAGTAATCGCATTAATGTAAGAATTAGTTACAACCGGTTTTAAGGCGATTTGAACAAAAAAAATTTTTTGTGCAAAATTTTTTTTTTTGCGTTTTTTACCCACTTTTTGACACTTTTTCTAAAAGTTGTTAATTTATTTAGTAATCGCATTAATGTAAGAATTAGTTACAACCGGTTTTAAGGCGATTTGAAGAAAAAAAATTTTTTGTGGAAAATTTTTTTTTTTGCGTTTTTTACCCACTTTTTGACACTTTTTCTAAAAGTCGTTATTCTATTTAGTAATCGCATTAATGTAAGAATTAGTTACAACCGGTTTTAAGGCGATTTGAACAAAAAAAATTTTTTGTACAAAATTTTTTTTTTTGCGTTTTTTACCCACTTTTTGACACTTTTTCTAAAAGTTGTTAATTTATTTAGTAATCGCATTAATGTAAGAATTAGTTACAACCGGTTTTAAGGCGATTTGAACAAAAAAAAAATTTTGTGGAAAATTTTTTTTTTTTGCGTTTTTTACCCACTTTTTGACACTTTTTCTAAAAGTTGTTAATTTATTTAGTAATCACATTAATGTAAGAATTAGTTACAACCGGTTTTAAGGCGATTTGAACAAAAAAAATTTTTTGTGCAAAATTTTTTTTTTTTTGAGTTTTTTACCCACTTTTTGACACTTTTTCTAAAAGTTGTTAATTTATTTAGTAATCGCATTAATGTAAGAATTAGTTACAACCGGTTTTAAGGCGATTTAAACAAAAAAAAATTTTTTGTGCAAAATTTTTTTTTTTTGCGTTATTTACCCACTTTTTGACACTTTTTCTAAAAGTTGTTAATTTATTTAGTAATCGCATTAATGTAAGAATTAGTTACAACCGGTTTTAAGGCGATTTGAACAAAAAAAATTTTTTGTGCAAAATTTTTTTTTTTGCGCTTTTTACCCACTTTTTGACACTTTATCTAAAAGTTGTTAATTTATTTAGTAATCGCATTAATGTAAGAATTAGTTACAACTAATTCAAATCGCCTTAAAACCGGTTGTAACTAATTCTTACATTAATGCGATTACTAAATAAATTAACAACTTTTAGATAAAGTGTCAAAAAATGGGTAAAAAACGCAAAAAAAAAAAATTTTGCACAAAAAATTTTTTTTGTTCAAATCGCCTTAAAACCGGTTGTAACTAATTCTTACATTAATGCGATTACTAAATAAATTAACAACTTTTAGAAAAAGTGTCAAAAAGTGGGTAAAAAACGCAAAAAAAAAAATTTTGCACAAAAAAATTTTTTTGTTCAAATCGCCTTAAAACCGGTTGTAACTAATTCTTACATTAATGCGATTACTAAATAAATTAACAACTTTTAGAAAAAGTGTCAAAAAGTGGGTAAAAAACGCAAAAAAAAAAATTTTGCACAAAAAAATTTTTTTTGTTCAAATCGCCTTAAAACCGGTTGTAACTAATTCTTACATTAATGCGATTACTAAATAAATTAACAACTTTTAGAAAAAGTGTCAAAAAGTGGGTAAAAAACTCAAAAAAAAAAATTTTGCACAAAAAATTTTTTTTGTTCAATCGCCTTAAAACCGGTTGTAACTAATTCTTACATTAATGCGATTACTAAATAAATTAACAACTTTTAGAAAAAGTGTCAAAAAGTGGGTAAAAAACGCAAAAAAAAAAAAATTTCCACAAAAAATTTTTTTTGTTCAAATCGCCTTAAAACCGGTTGTAACTAATTCTTACATTAATGCGATTACTAAATAAATTAACAACTTTTAGATAAAGTGTCAAAAAGTGGGTAAAAAACGCAAAAAAAAAAATTTTGCACAAAAAATTTTTTTTGTTCAAATTGCCTTAAAACCGGTTGTAACTAATTCTTACATTAATGCGATTACTAAATAAATTAACAACTTTTAGAAAAAGTGTCAAAAAGTGGGTAAAAAACGCAAAAAAAAAAAATTTTCCACAAAAAATTTTTTTTGTTCAAATCGCCTTAAAACCGGTTGTAACTAATTCTTACATTAATGCGATTACTAAATAAATTAACAACTTTTAGAAAAAGTGTCAAAAAGTGGGTAAAAAACGCAAAAAAAAAAAATTTTCCACAAAAAATTTTTTTTGTTCAAATCGCCTTAAAACCGGTTGTAACTAATTCTTACATTAATGCGATTACTAAATAAATTAACAACTTTTAGAAAAAGTGTCAAAAAGTGGGTAAAAAACGCAAAAAAAAAAAATTTTCCACAAAAAATTTTTTTTGTTCAAATCGCCTTAAAACCGGTTGTAACTAATTCTTACATTAATGCGATTACTAAATAAATTAACAACTTTTAGAAAAAGTGTCAAAAAGTGGGTAAAAAACGCAAAAAAAAAAAATTTTGCACAAAAAATTTTTTTTGTTCAAATCGCCTTAAAACCGGTTGTAACTAATTCTTACATTAATGCGATTACTAAATAAATTAACAACTTTTAGAAAAAGTGTCAAAAAGTGGGTAAAAAACGCAAAAAAAAAAAATTTTCCACAAAAAATTTTTTTTGTTCAAATCGCCTTAAAACCGGTTGTAACTAATTCTTACATTAATGCGATTACTAAATAAATTAACAACTTTTAGAAAAAGTGTCAAAAAGTGGGTAAAAAACGCAAAAAAAAAAAATTTTCCACAAAAAATTTTTTTTGTTCAAATCGCCTTAAAACCGGTTGTAACTAATTCTTACATTAATGCGATTACTAAATAAATTAACAACTTTTAGAAAAAGTGTCAAAAAGTGGGTAAAAAACGCAAAAAAAAAAAATTTTCCACAAACAATTTTTTTTCTTAAAATCGCCTTAAAACCGGTTGTAACTAATTCTTACATTAATGCGATTACTAAATAAATTAACAACTTTTAGAAAAAGTGTCAAAAAGTGGGTAAAAAACGCAAAAAAAAAAAATTTTGCACAAAAAAATTTTTTTTGTTCAAATCGCCTTAAAACCGGTTGTAACTAATTCTTACATTAATGCGATTACTAAATAAATTAACAACTTTTAAAAAAAGTGTCAAAAAGTGGGTAAAAAATTCTTACAGTAATGCGATTACTAAATAAATTAACAACTTTTAGAAAAAGTGTCAAAAAGTGAGTAAAAAACGCAAAAAAAAAAATTTGGACAATAAATTTTTTTTTCTTCAAATCGCCTTAAAACTGGTTGTAAGTAATTCTTACATTAATGCGATTACTAAATAAATTAACAACTTTTAGAAAAAGTGGGTAAAAAATGCAAAAAAAGAAAATTTGGACAAAAATTTTTTTTTCTTCAAATTGCCTTAAAACCGGTTGTAAGTAATTCTTACATTAATGCGATTACTAAATAAATTAACAACTTTTAGAAAAAGTGTCAAAAAGTGGGTAAAAAACGCAAAAAAAAAAAATTTCGACAAAAAATTTTTTTCTTCAAATCGCCTTAAAACCGGTTGTAAGTAATTCTTACATTAATGCGATTACTAAATAAATTAACAACTTTTAGAAAAAGTGTCAAAAAGTGGGTTAAAAACGCAAAAAAAAAAAATTCGACAATAATTTTTTTTTCTTCAAATCGCCTTAAAACCGGTTGTAAGTAATTCTTACATTAATGCGATTACTAAATAAATTAACAACTTTTAGAAAAAGTGTCAAAAAGTGGGTAAAAAACGCAAAAAAAAAAAAATTTCGACAAAAAATTTTTTTCTTCAAATCGCCTTAAAACCGGTTGTAAGTAATTCTTACATTAATGCGATTACTAAATAAATTAACAACTTTTAGAAAAAGTGTCAAAAAGTGGGTAAAAAACGCAAAAAAAAAATTTGGACAAAAATTTTTTTTCTTCAAATCGCCTTAAAACCGGTTGTAAGTAATTCTTACATTAATGCGATTACTAAATAAATTAACAACTTTTAGAAAAAGTGGGTAAAAAACGCAAAAAAAAAATTTTGCACAAAAAATTTTTTTTCTTCAAATCGCCTTAAAACCGGTTGTAAGTAATTCTTACATTAATGCGATTACTAAATAAATTAACAACTTTTAGAAAAAGTGTCAAAAACGCAAAAAAAAATAAAAAAAAAAAATGTTTAGTGAGGTAATTTCATTAACCAAACATATCAAATTATTCGCCTTTTTTATTTACAATATCTAACCAATTGCATTCAGTAATTTTAAATTGTGGTATTCCCAAACTCTTTTACATTATTTCCCGACGGTTGCCGCTGGGCAGCATTTATTTTTGTATTTTTTGTATGTTTTTGCATGTCATACGGATTCACAATTGACATAACACCGATAGGAATACAAAATGGCGAATTTGAAAAAAAAAGCTGAGAGGGGCAGCGGCAAGAGGATTGTGATTTGGGGGTCTCACGTCTCAGTATGATTTTTCTCTGATTCGAATCTTTTGCTCGGGTAGTAGCGACTGCAATTTTTTTTTCTCGTTTTGTTTCGACAAGTAATCTAATTAGTTAGTAGTTTAATCGCGATCATTTTATTTTAATAAATTATTTTGCAACAAAGGAAGTGAAACTAACCTCAAACACATGTTAAATTTGTTTTTAAGCTAGGCCCATCTTCCAGTACCATGTACCTAGAGGAGGCTCCTTTTCCATTACGTTCTTTAAATTTGTCTCTGTCTGATACCTATGATGGCAGCATTCTCGCCTGCCCCTGATTTCTTTAATCACTTAACATACGACTGAAGAAATATTTCGCAACACCCAACCCAAAGAAAGGACGACGCTACCAGTACCACTTGTCTGAAATCGTCGCGGCTTTAAAATGTTTCTAATCTCTTAAACTGTAAGGGACTGGGGATGAATGACAAAAACTTTTCGAAAGTTGTGTAATTACCTCAACGTTACGCAGCGCAAAATGCCATCTCCAATGCTTGCGTTCCGAAATTGCCTCAATTCCACTCCTAACTCCATTCCGCCGAACTTATCCCTATACACTACAACCAAATGACATTGATAATCAGATTAAAAATTGCTTAATTTTTTCTCCTCGAATTTAATTGAAAACCGAGACCCGCACCCAATAACATGGTCGCTACGAACAGAAGGAACAATATCCGACATCCATCTTCGTTCCGCGAAATACCGACCGGCACACCAGAAAAAAAAACAGAATAAAGGGTTTACGGGTTAAGGGTTTAGAGTGTGCTAACCTTACGCCTAATAATAATTTGAAATTAATTTCCAACTACCCTCGGCCGTAATCTCCATTAACTATCGGCCACCTCGCGGTTTCTTCTATTCATCTAGCCCCCCCCCCGCCTTGAGTGCTTCCGTCGCGTCGTCTTTCATCCGTCATTCCGAATAATTAATTTCGAAAATTTCCAAATGCCCCTTAAGCTAATCTGAAATTCTTTTGGGTGGTTCTCTTCCCGCTCTTTCTCGTTGGATACCTCTGTTTTATCACTTCTGTCTTCTGTGTATTCCCTTATGTTTTTCGCATGTTCTTCTGTTCGTCTTCTGTGATGTGAATGCGATGGTTGGTGCGTTTTTTTGCGTTTGCCCTCTATCGGTGGATTTAATTTGAAGGACTGAATTCATTTAATGGCAGATCAAGTCAAGTGCGGTTCTTGACTTTCGATTATTTGTCTGTCTCTCGATTTATACCTCAATACCCTTAGTGCGGCATTTTTCCACACGAAAGGACGATGACGACACCGACACGATGACGTTTTTAGCGCGGAGATACCGGGCGGACGACGGTTCGAAAGCAGATCAGTTTGTTGTTTGTCTTACGAAGAACAAATACAAAAGGAATCGCATTGACGCTGTGGTCTACGGAATTAATCCGGTTTTTTGTTTTAATTTGAACTATTTGTTCCGTTTGATGGCTGAAAACCGTATATCGCTTGTATGTCTTGCGGTATGCCTTTCCGATGGGGGGATTTATATTGCGCACAGAAGAAAGGATTTACACAGACGAAGCAAGGATGGATTTAAAGTTTCGCGAGTGATGAATGAATAAACCGCACAGTGTAAGTGGATTGATAGGAATTTTATTAAGAAAGAGGGGCTCAGATACGAAGAAAATAATAAACAGAAAGTAACACAGAAATATTAAAATTAATTTTGTTTTTGAAGTTGACCGCGGAAGTCAAAGTCTGAAGAGGTTATAGGTACCTACCTACTTAATTATTTTATTAATCTGCCATGGATCTGTATATAGGTGGGGGTGGATACTTTGGCAAATTGTTGGCGTAAGTTTGGATGGGTGGGTTTTTCCTATTTGCATTTTGAATTAATTATGGAGGCTCGCTTTTCTATTTGGTGCGGCTTTTGATGTCTGACGATGTCTCGAGGTTGGACTTTGCACATAAAATACATAGTCCTGGTTGTAGCGAAATTATTTACTGCTTTGTTTTAAATGAGAGGATTATTTGTTTTATATTTAGAATGAATAGGTAACCGAGGTTTATATTTTAAGCAGAAGCTTCCTAAGGCGGGTGGTGGTAATATTTTTATCCGCCTGTGGGAATTGGGTTTAAATAAATTTAAGTCTCAGTCTCAGTGTGTGGAGACACATTAACTCTGTCCTTAGTATTATGTAGAGAAAGTGTTTGTTATTAATTTTTGATTGGTGCTTTCAAATCAGGTTTCAATTTACTATGTATTACTCCTTTCTCTTTTTACCAGTAATAGTCCGACGGGAAATAAATTCCTTACGTAGATAAGTACATATTCTTTTAATTCCTTCTGTTGCATTGATGCGTAAATTATCAATTCTCTGTTTTTGCCGTTTGTGACAAAACTATATTAGTTTTAAAATTCATTTTACGAAAGCACATATTCGGCCAGTCACTGAGATATGAAAACAAATCTACATTCAATGAGAAATACATAATCTCAGATGACTAGCACATAATATGCGCAATCAAGAAAAGCAATCGAGTCAAAATCTTTAGGTACAAAATTTTATTGAATTAAAACACCGCGAAAAGTAAAACTGAACAAAAGCGAGATGTCAAATATGCAACGCGAGGCGTGCAATGTATTCTCTCCCTTGTACTCATGCCATCCAGTTCCAGACTTACTAATGGTAACTCTTCCTTGCTCCTATTAATGGAGCTTTCAAAAAGACAAAAGTTTGAACTTTGCCTTTAAGTGTGGAATACAATATCATTAAAATGGTCGCCTCGGGAAGATTTGCAACATGCGATTCTCTTGACGTAAATTTTAACCACTTTTTCGCACATTTCGGGCGGTTTCTCGGACAAGTTGCCACATTATCTAGTAATATTGGTTTTTAATGCGTCTGGAGTTCGGGGATTTTTTACGTAAACACGGTCTTTTGCATAGCCCCAAATCAAATCCCATGATCTTGGTGGACAATTGACGTCACCAAAACGTGAAATTTCGCGACCAGGAAACTTCGCAATAAAGCCATAGTTGGTCGTGCTGTGTGGCTTATTGCCCCGTCTTGTTGGAACCATATACCTATCGTCCAAATCATGATCTTCAACCGCCGGCCAAAAAAACTCGGTTATCATTCGACCATATCGCTCCGAATTGACTGTAATCATCGGCCCATTAGCATCTTCGAAGAAATAAGAACCAATGACACCTTTAGACCATAGAGCACACCAAACAGTCAAACATTTTCGATCACTTGTGGGTTTTCTGAGCCCCATATGCGGCACTTATACCCACCGAGTGAGAAATGTGTCACATCACTGAAGAAAATGTTGTTCGAAAGATCGGTTTTTATTGTTTGTTGTTCCAACACGCAAGAAGCGTATCTACGGCGTTGTGAATGATCAGAAGGCTTTAATTGTTGCCTAATTTGAACTTTATAAGGATGGAAATGCAAATCCAAATGCAAAATACGTCATAGTAAGGTGTACGACAATTGCTGCGTTCAATTGCTGCGTACGCCGGGAAATCGATAAATTCGGATCATCAACAACACTTGCACTTGCAGCACGATAATGACCGATGGTGCCTTACGACATCTGTAACGCTTCCACTCTCTTTAAATTTGTTTACATTTTTAGCGATTGCTTGCGTATGGTCGATTATGACGAGAAGTGGCTACGTTGGAATCACCACTTTTGTGATTGTTAATCGATCAACATTCAACTGATATTATGACACTTTAAATGACAGCTGAGTTTGACAGGTGTCAAACACCATCGCTACTAACTTGAAACCACGAAATGAATGGCCAGAATTGGAAATATTCATTCATAACAGCAACTCATTAACTTCTTTGCTTCTTTTCCATCTAAGTAATCGGAATGGCAAAAATACGTAAGCCAATTTCTATATATGCAACGCTTTTGCATCTTTACTTATATAAATCAAAGGCTCTATGTTTTCTTAATTTTTTTTTATATTTTCGTTTAGCCATTAAAAGAATAAACTCAAAATTGTTTTATTACATTTGATTACAGTTTATTTTTATCAACGAAAATTTGACTTCTAACTTCTAAGGACTCTATACTGATTCCTATAATGTCAAAGTTGTTTTGAATAGCTTTACTTCTTTGTCAAGGGTCAACTTGGTACTACATTTGTGACAAAACTTGTGTAAAAAAATAGCGTTCTTCCCATCTGCAAAAGTTACACAAAAAGACAGTGAAGCCACTTAATGTTATGGTTTATAATTGAAGCAAACATCTTTCGGCGATGTTGTGATTTAATAATACTCAATACAATGTTGAAACGATACAGATATGCCGGGTATAACGATGAATTTGGTTAAAGCAATGAAAATCTAACAGATTAAGGTTCAAGAACTGTAACGATGGTAAAAATAATTTTCTTACCAAAATTTATAAACGCGCGAGATCGCCAAATACTAAAGTCACTTCCCAAAATGGCTTAAAGTAAAAAGGACTCCAACTGCAATCATTGCTTTCCAGATAGTGACAATGACAGTGATAGTGAAAAAATGGACGACCATGACGTGTTGCAAAATAAATCCACGAAAGTAGGTAGTTGTTCCCCCTATCAAACTTCTACAAAAACCTAGTGAATATGTGCATGATCTAATGAAATCTCTAAGGGCCGTTTGCTGATACGACTCATAGCGAACTAAGTTCCACATAAACTCTTATGTGACAGTTTATGACCTGAAAAAAGTAGCCCATAAGTATTTAAGTAGAACTTAAATCGTTAAGAGTCGTAAACGGCCCTAAGAGTCTCCGATTACTTCATAAAGAAAATATCTATTGGCATAACATGATTAATGTGCGAAAGTATGGATTTTTATAAATGCGTTCTGGACAAACTAAATGGCGGAAAATTAAAATACTTCACTTACGATTTGAAAAGCGAAAAAACATTTAGGGCCGTTTGCTGATACGACTCATAGCGAACTAAGTTCCACATAAACTCTTATTTGACAGTTTATGACCTGAAAAAAGTAGCCCATAAGTATTTAAGTAGAACTTAAATCGTTAAGAGTCGTATGAGCAAACGGCCCTTAATGCCGTTTTGTTTGGCTTAGGTGCATACCTACAACACAACCAAATTGAAAACTAAACTTCTGAGACTCGGTCTTAATTGCAAAGAAATTAAAATGGCTACTAAGAAATACGAAAAACATAGGTAGGTACTGACACTTTTCATATAGGTTCCCTAGAAATTGGCACAATAAAACTCAATGACTTAAAAAAAATTTTCGGTCTATATTTCACACTCAAATCAAGTGGAATTTCCATCGTCGCACCAAAGGAATAGAGTAAAACAATGCCGAAACTGCCAAATGATTGGTCATGGCAAGAAAAATTACCATATACATAAGAACATATTGTACTTGGAAATAAGACACAAACGGCAGCCAAAGCTCTTCGCCCTGTATCACGCCATAACAACAACAATAGCCACAGTATCAATATCGCATTGCAATCAAAGAGCGGTTTTTCATCTCTGCCAACAAGCACCGCTACGAACCATGTAGAAACAAATTATTGAACAGCCCCGCCCAAAAGCATGGGAGTATACCACTACATTATCAGCCGCAATACCGCCTATAATAGACAACAACAATGCTTCCACGAGATGCACTAGCACTAGTCGAGAGTTGTTCTCAATGGAAGAACTAAATATTCTCGTAATGGAGATGATTACCTCGCCAAGTATACTTGTAAATCCAAACTAGATCAATTTAATGCTATCGCACAATTAGCGACTAAGTTTTTGTATAATAATGTTAAGCAATTTAAATGATAGGTAGTAATATTAATATTATAACATGGAATGGCCCGTTCTGTACAACCTGTACTACGTGTACACATCCGACTTTCTTCTCCTCTTTCAATGTGATGCAGCAATATATGCCGATGACACGGCTATAATTTCATCGCATGAGTTCAATCTAAATATTGATACTAATCTGAAAAATATTTTCACACGAAAAAGAAGACCTTGTTTTCTCTCAGTAAAACAATTGCTTGGAAGCCTTCTGTAAAATATTTGGGTGTATATCTTGACTCCAAACTTACGTTTAAAGAACACCCTACGCAAACACTTAACAAAATAAATATTGGCATAAAAATATTGTATCCATTTTTAAATAGGAAATCCTCACTTTCAAATGAAAACAAAATATTAATCCCTAAAACAATTTTTTAAATTTCAATCCATCTTATTGTATGGCTGCCCGGTTTGGTTATATTGTGCTGAATGTCATGTTAAAAATTTACAAATGGCACCACTCTATGCTAGATCTATATGCAAGAGCAAATGTTGAAATGATCTCCTTCAGAATACACAAACTTATCGGCAAATTTGAGATCAGATATGATATCCCTCGCAATCCTCTTATCTATCAATTTAATATTGAATATCACATACTCCACTGATATTAACTAAGGCAGTATTCAACCTTTTGTTAATTTAGTTGTACATAATTTTATCTTTTTGTTATAATTGCTATAAATGTTCGTCAATTTGATATTATCAATTTTTTTACTTAAATGTTAATTCATTTATGTTTATTTGTGTATCTATATATTTATTCATTTGTTTATTTATTTATTTATCTACCTATTAATATATTTTTGCATTAATTTTTTTATATTATTTATTTATTTATTTATGTATACCTACTTTATTTTTAGTCGTTGCTTTTCTCAAAAACAAAATTTTATTTATTTTTTTCTTTTTGTCACTTGTAAACTTTTTCCAGTAGAAAGACATAAATTTGTCATATATCTGTATTTAAATTATATAAATTGTGCTATAGCAAACTGTAAATTCTAAACGAAATAAAATATATATAGTATGTATATGTAGGTATATATATATATATATAACATGGAATGCCAGAGGTATTCGTATCGTAACAAACATGTAGAATATATAAATGTTATCGAGTAGATAGAAAAGACAGAAAAGGGAGATTAGGAGATCAATACAGCATGAGCTTTTGTCATGCGTGCAAACTCGGTATGCAGAATATATAGGAGACTGGGGTTGCGTCAGAACAAACTCATGGTGAAATATTTTGTCCGATCTATCTGTTATGTTGCCTATGTCTGTCTTGTTTCCTCCTAGTCCTACTTATATTCCAGCTAGTTCCCGTGGAAATCCATCCGTTTTAGATCTATTTATTGCAAATGTTCCTGGTCTAATGTCTCAAACAATTCTCAAATTCGTTGGTCGGGTTTGGAAAAAGTGCAATACTTTTATGACCTAAAAAACGCAAAATGGGCTAGTTTCCATTTGGAGGTAATAAGACTTCTTTGAACCATTCGTACGACCCTTGGAACAAACAAGATTTTGACTCCATTGTTCAACAGTTTACAGAGCATGTCCTTACCTCGGCTAATAATAGTATTCCAAAAGTTGCGAAAAAAAAACTATTCCCTGAAAACCCCAGCTCAAACCTTGGAACCAATAAGAATTAGAAATATGCACAGAAAAAACTAGCAAAGATTCGGCCAATCTGCTTCCCGCATTCAAGTAGCTCAACTAAATAAATTAATAAACAAAAAAATTCAAGCTCATCGAAATAAGAAATGAAATAATAAGCTTAGCACACTTGATAAAGCTACCAAGCCCTTCTGGAATGCAATGAAAATTGTTATAAATAAATCCAATTAATTACCTTGCATTAAAAGTGGTACAGAAACCTTCTTCACTGATAGGGGAAAGGCGAAGGTGTTAGCTCTAAACTTCCCGCAAAATCACGTTGTCGCACAAAATTTAGGAGATGGAGATAAAAACATCGTCGTTGAACATTCTCTTCATGCCTTAATCAACACCCGGACTTGAACAGCTTGAGGTAAACCCAGACAACGATGCATACTACGAGTATGAATCAGTAAAGACAACCACAATTTATATAAAATATATAAAAGAAAACAAACATTGTATACCATTGGGCCACTGTTTTTGAGCCAACACATTTAAATATTAACTATTCACCATAATTTTTGTTACCTAGTATAAGTCAATTTGTATATACCAAAAGTTCGATAAAAGCAAATGTAAATGTAATGTAAATGCTATTCATGCCTTTACTTTAGATATTTACGAAACTCCGCCAAATGAATTTATAACGGAATCAGACACAGAATATTTTGTAAACAATTACTTACTAAAAAAACAGGAGGAATCGATAAAATTTAAAATATTTATATTAAAAAATTGCCTAAAGAAGGGATAATATTTTTCTTACCAATGTATGCTTAAAAATGCAATATTTTCCTGAAAAATGGAAAGTAGGAAAGGTTATTCCCATTCCAAAAGCAATGAAGCCCATCGATAAAAACGAAATCTTTACCAACTGCCTAAAGCAAAATTTACAAAAAAAATGGAAAGAAAAAAATTGTTCAAATCATTGAAGAAATGCAAATATATCCTAACGAACAGTTCGGATTTAAGCGAAATCACGGGACCTCACGCCAAGTTCTTAGAATTTGTAAATAATATCATAACAACTTACCATGCAATAGGTAGATCAACAGGCATGACTCTACTCGACATCGAAAAAGCTTTTGATTCCTCCATTTCTTTTTAAAATTGTCCAAAGTTTTTGAGACGAATTTAAAAAATGCGACAAAAATATTGCAAGAATACTACTTAAAGTGGAGAATAAAGCTTAAAGATCATAATATGAGGACACTTACAAAAACGAATATTGCTATTAAAATGCTATATCCATTTAAAAATAGAAATTCACTACTTTCAAATGAAAATAAGATTATAATTTACAAAACCAACTTTCAATCAATTCTCTTGTATGGTTGCCATATAAAAAAAAATACAAGTATCTCAAAACAAACTACTAAAAATGATAACTGGCATCATTCTACTTCAGATCTGCATAGTAGAACAAATGTTGAGTTGATCTCCAAAAGAATAGTAAAGCTTAATGACTCCTTTAGGATCAGATGCGATACCTCTAATAATCCTTTTATAAACTAAACGTAAAATAGCTTAGTTTAACAAATCTTAACTTAGTTCTGTTAATTTAATTATCTGTTAATTGTTAATCTAATATGTTTTTCTGTTAATTTATCTATTTACTTGTTGTATTATTATTGGTAAATGATATATCTGTTTTCTATACACTTTATAATTGTTCATTTATTTATTTATTAGCGTATTTATTTACTTACTTATATATTTATTTATATATTTTTTTTTATTTAGTAATGTTTTTTTTATTTAGTTTTGTTTTCTTTGTTTATTATTAATTATTCTAGTCATATCCTTAAAGTGGCTTATTTTTGTTATAATATATAACATAAAACAATACACTTTATTTTATGTATACTGTATATATATTTTTTCCATCCTTGTTCTTTCAAATTGAGGTTTTTTTTCGTTGCTTCCTCAGGTTCTTTTTTGTAAATTTTTAGCATCACATTAAAATGCATAAAAATTTTTTTAGTATAAAGATATACATTTGTAACTCATATCTCTGTTCGAATAATGTAAATTGTGCGATAGAAAACTGTACTTTATTAACGAAATAAATATATCTATCTATTTTTTTATAATATGCATAATTGTTTCTCGTGTTTTTCTATCTTTTTTTATTGTACTAAATATACCGATGTAGCGGTTATAACGATGATATCGTTATAATCGATTTCTACTGTAATTTCAAAGTCCCTGCAAAACTTGACTTCTTAATTTGGACCAGAATTGCCTGACTCAGTGTCAACAAGGAACCAGTGAATACTTTTTCCGTAAGAAGTTATCACTTGCAGCAAGATAACCTGTTGAACATACATTGGTCTACATTTTCGATATTGGTAACAGGTGGTAATTTTTTTAGACTGTTTTCAAAGCAGTGGGAGCAGTAGAAGTTAAGGTTTTAAAAAAGATTCCTCGGTGAATAATATATTCTCTCCGACCTGCATTAGCTTACCTTGACAAAGGCAAAACACATTATGCGTGCTTTGTCGATTTGAAGCTGGATTTGATACAATTGACAATTTATTGGTAAAACATTTTACTTAAACCTTCCAGGATCAATTTTTCTGAAGGACTTTAATTGCATTCTGAAAAAGTTCAAAAGGACATAGTGAATGAAGTGCTCCCAGTCGCACAGTATGGTAAAACGGTTTACTCGTTCCACTTTGTGTCTTTAATTTGTCCCCAAATCGATTTTAATGGAGCGACATGAAAAAGATTTTATTAAAATATATTCGGTGCGTTGCCGTTCAAAAAGCGTTGAATGAAGAACGTCCATACTTGGTGAATGGACACATCGCTCTATAGCGCATGTATTTGTTTGAATACCCACTCGTCTTCTACAATATAAATATATATAAATATATATTTGCCGCGCCGTTAATAAATCAATTAAATTAATTGAATTTCCTCGCATAGAGCCGAGCTCGTTCGGTACACAAAAACCCATTCATGGCGAGCGGACATACCTAAATTTAATTATATTCAAATATGGCGCAAACGATTCGCCAGCACAGGAGTGCTTTTAATTCTTGGGCTATATATTTTCGGTCCTGCACAACGGACAATTTATTCAACTGCAACCCATTGTGACCGACGCGCCACCCCCGAGCGGTATAACTAATTTCGCTGGCTGGACTTGCGTCATTCAGGTAGGCTCCGAAATATCATGCTGGTGATATAGGCCAGATGAATGTGTACCCGAACATTGAATGGTGCAAATTGGCGTCGATTCTGGTAATGGAAATCCATTATATTGATTTGAGCAAATATTTTGAGTGTTTCCTGGTTTTTTCGTTCGTTGGATTTTTTTTTGTGTTTACTTTTTAATTTTGCATTAACAAATTTTGCATAACTGAAATTATTTGTGAAGCGATCGCGGTTATTTAATTGAGGCTAAAGTGTCGACATTAAAGCTAAATTGCTCGCGAAGACTTGAATGCGTTGGCGATGAATTTATGGTGTCCATTTGATAGGGAAGTAGTATCGTGTCATCGGTTTTAATGAATTCCTACTGGGGGCATGTTTCGCCACCTGTAGGTAAAATCGTTTTCATAATTTTAAAACGACTGAACTTATAATTGCGCCATGAACACAAAAAGACTCTAAAAAGTATAAGATTCGTTAAAAAAAATATCTACAAATTATATATGATTGATTTATTTTTATTCTACTAGCTTAAGTTGTTTTTAGAGACTGGCATTATAACTTAAAAATTGAAGGTTCGCGAATCAGAGTTTGGATTTGCAATTAGTCCCAGAAATGCTCCGAAAACGCATTTAACCGCCTCCAGAAATAATCGGGGAAAGGTCATAAAAATCGCCTAGAAAAACCGTCCTAAAAATTAACCAAAAACGCCTAAAGACATCAGTTTTGAAAGAAATCAGACAAATATTCCCAGATGAACGCTTAAAAAAATGCCCCATGAAACGCTTAAAAACGTGCGAAAACCGTTTGGATTGCTTTGAGAAAGGTTCTTGTGATTTTGGAAGTGGATGCACCAAAAACTTGTTTTGCCTTCTTACCTACACTTTGACGGCCGGTTTATCATTACAGATTTATTACTTCGTTCTTGCATGCCATAAAATCTCTCCAAATAAAACCACCCCAAAAACTGCTAAAACAAACTATTCGAAAATTCTCCGGATCTGCTCAAAAATTACAAGAAAAAAACTTAACAATTTCCTGAAATCTCTCTTAAAAACCCCCAAAAATTAGAAAACCACTTCAAAAATTACACGAAAAACGTCCCGAAAATGCATCGAAAAACCGAAAAACCTCCTTAGAAGCCCCAAAAAAGCCCCGAAAGAAGCTGAAAAAAATCTTATAAAACGCTTCAAGGAACGCCATGTTCCCTAAAACATTCTGAAAAAGTTCCAAATAGCCTGCGAAATAGCACGCTTCAAAGAAAGTTCAGCTAAATATCTCAAAAACCCCCAAAAACGTCACACAAATTGCTCGGGAGAATGCATCGCAATATGCGCCTTAAAAAAGATCGAAACCGCCTTAAGAATCCCCAAAAAAATTCTAGAAAATGCTTCAAAAGAAGAACCAAAAGTAACTAAAAAAAGTACCAATAGGGACAAAAAAAAAAAAGACTATCAAACCCCGTGAAAAATGTGCTACAAATACACATAAAATGCTTCTGAAACTTGTCAAAAAACGCCTTTCAACGCAGTTATTTTAAATTCTATTATCAGTCCATAGTTTCCAAAGAGTTTTAAGTCACAGGCCCTTACCAATATCATTTTTAACCTTCACTACTGTGAGTTAGAAAAAATTAGCCTGGACGCTAAAAATGATTATTAGTATATGGCGGTTTTCGCTGTACCTTTTATTATTTTCATTCCTAAAAGTCGTTTCATTATTTTTGCTTCGCGACGCATGTTTTTTTTTGTTACGGTAGAAGGCCATTTCCGTCCGTCAATACAACCGCCAAAACCCATGGTTCACCTAGCAGAAAACAGAGCAGATATAAACAAGGCCACACATTAAACAGAGCTTGCTGCGAACCCTAAGCTCATCGTGTCCAAAAATCTTGTCGATTGTTACGAGCTGTATAAATTTGACAATGAAATAAGATCAAGGGTTAATCTCTCCAAAAACAATCAGTCAATCAATTACAACACGGACTGTATTCATTTGTCAGATTCCAGATAAATGAGTTTCAAACGTGACAACAACCGACACCGAAACACTCTGCTGAGTGACAGTGTAATGCGGATGTGGACTAATAATTTGATAGCCAATGCCTATGTCCACAGTTCGGTAATTTGAACTCCAATTGGAGTACGAAATGAAAGCTCTAAAATTTAATCGCATCAACGCAGCGTACAGCAATTACTTTCATATAAATCAGATTTCATGGAGGGCTTGATAATGACTGCAATTAAATTCGCTGCCTGCTGCGCTCGCGTAATTGCTTCATTTATCTGCTCGAATTGAATGTTAAAGAACAGTTTTGTTTAAATCAAATCAATTACCATCATTCAGAGTCAATAAAATTTCACAGACGATTAAGAAGAGAAATGACCCAGCAACAGTCTAGGTGTGTATAAAATGGAAAAGGTGTTGCTCTTGCAGAACCAGAACTAGTCTGTGTTTCACATTTTGTCATTAGTACCTACAATGAAACTGTTGGCAGTATTCTTTCTGGCTGTTGCCGGCATCGTCCTGGCCCAGGTAAGTTAATTATAATCTCGTTAATATTTTCTATTTCCCAACGTAATGCACCCCCAGACTCGGTATGTATCGATCAACTTGAGCATGGGGCTCACGCTGTCCGAAGACCCAAAACAACTCACCAGCGAAATGATTCGCATTTGCGCCAAGGAGACCGAAATGTCGATGGACGAACTGCAGCGCTTCAATAACAACGACTTTCACAATTCCACCGAGTCGACGCAGTGCTTTGCCCATTGCATGTATGAGCAGCTGGGCATGACAAAGGATGGCGTTTTCGTGGAACAGGACCTTATCGGAGAGATTTCGTCGGCGCTCGACCCCAAACATCATGTGCCGCAGGAGTGTCGCACCTTGAAGGGCGCCAACAAGTGTGAATCGGCCTTCAAAATGCACAAGTGTGCTTATGAGCGCAAATCGAGGCCGACAATAAACGTTTAGTTGAATTGAAAATCGAAATAAAGCGAAAGCAAGTCGAATGGGACGGAGAAAGTTCTATTAGTGTTGTTCGACTTGCTCAAGCGATGGCCTGTGTTTTTCGACGAGTGTGGCAAGGGACGTCTTTGACACAAATTTTGCTTGTGATTCGTTACTTGATTTCGTTAGCGTCTCTCACACAGGCAGTGTATTAGCAGTTGCACCGTTCTTTAAAGTACTTACCTCGAACCAAAGCTACTCATGTGGGACTGTTCCCACTCTCTCACTTACTTCCAGAGTGTAGACTGAAACAGTTCCAAAATAGAGTTCGTCAAAATCGGCATCCACCACAACAATTAAAAAAAAGGCATCGTCCCCCATCAATCAAAATGTTTCACCTCATCTTGCGGATTCAAAGTCCTATCTTAATAGGTTATCCTTCAAAACAGAGCAACCATTTCAAAAGTCTGTAACCGTATATCAGCTGTGGAAAATCTACGATATTTGCAGACACGCAGGGGACTCTCCGCCTCCATCTCAAAACTGTTCTACGCTCCCGCATTCAATCGGTATTGGAAAGTCAAGTTCCCCTCAAGAGCGATTGGGTTTTTTTTACTCACCTTCCAGTGGTTCGTCGAAAACAGATGTTTCTTCCCAGGAACACAAAACCCTTCCAGGCACATTGAATAAAATGTCGTTCATTGACCATGTTCCAGGACATGCGCATCGAACGCCTCATAGTGAAACGTGCTCCACACAACCAAACCATCATCATCATCTCGAAATAACAAAACAACATGGCAGGAAGGACTCGCTTTAATGAGTATATTTCCTCGCAATCTATGTTCTTAGGGATTTTTTTTTCGGAGTTTTCCCCGCTTGGCAGAAAAATAATACATAATTCCCAGAGGTCTAGCTGGTGCGTCCTTTGTCTAATTTGCTACACAGCAGCCATTTCCTGTTCACCGCTAGAGTTCGCGCTGGGAAACTTTCGATTTTATTTCAAAATATAATCCTGCAATTTATTCCGAGGATTTCCAAATGACCGAAGCCACAGTGCAAAATGTTTCAGCATTTTCCAAATGGCATGCGGTTCTAGCAGTTAGTTCTACCGTCCAGACTTTGTCCCCCATGCCGAAAGCAGGGAATTAGTAAAAAGCGGAGATAGCTTACAAAGGCAAAAGAGAACATTTCATAATTTAGAATTAAAGGTGGGCGTCTCGTCCCTGTGGGGCCGACCACCCAGTGTGACATGAGTTGAACATACGACTGTAGCGTTTCTATAAAGGATGGTTAGTTTTTGGGGTTTCCTTAATTCTATGTGTTTACATTTAATTTTCGGAAATTAGACAAAAGGTATAGGGGAACGGGCCGTGCGGTCAATGGACCATTGGGCATGGTCCGCACATTTATAACATAATTATGCACGTGCAAAAGGGGGTAGCGTTCGGTTTAATGTTTTATGCGGGAACATTCTCCGGACAATTCTAATTAATAAGGACCATTGTGATTGTGTGTGGGCTAACGAGCAGGTGTTCATGTTCTTTCCGGACTGGACATTCAATATTGAATACAGGGTTGCATGAAGGGTTACCTTGTGCTGCCATATGGCCCAGTGGTTTGGTTAGTGGATGAATCGCTGCCTTGTAGCGAAAGTGTTGGGACTCTACGTTTTTCGTCTAGGGCGATCGATTATGTATGTACCTTTCGTAGGAGGGTGGTAGCAGTGGTTAAAGAGGGGGAGCTAGTATGGCAGCGAATTAAGAAAGAGCTGTTCCTTCGGTCCAGCTACAAAGAATGAAGACGACATCACGTTAGATATTAAGCCAGTAGCTCCCTTTTTTTTTAGCCCGCGGCGCACCTACAAGTTTGTCACGACGCCCTTCCCTAGCTATGCTATAAGTTTTATTTTGTTTATCGGCCTATACAAAGGATGGTTTGTAGCGAAACATAGGTAAGACCCAGTTTAACCAAGCTCACTGCATTCTGATGCAAAAACAAAGATATTAGAGAACGCGAGTGAATCTGAATCAGGATCACATTCTGAATCGATTTAGCCATGTCCGTCTGTCTGTCCGACTGTCTGTTGAAAGCACGATAGCGTCCAAAGGAATTGACAGAGGCAAATGACATTTGGTGAAAGGACTCCTTTTTAACGTCGTTAGGTTGGTACTAAAAATGGGGTATGTCGGTCAAGTAGTTCAGGTACCTCCCATACAAAATCATGGCATGACTTGTATGCCGTGGAGGGCTGATGATAGCACTTTTACTTGTTTTAATTCTTGTTCCCACATAAGCCTTTGCATAGGTTACACGCTACAGCAGTAAAATCAGTCTTGCCCGAGGTAAATTTCGCTTTGCGAGCTCATAAGGTGTCCATGAAAATAGGGTGTTCATGACTTAACCCATACTTTCATATATTATTTTTCACAGAACTTGTTTCTAGTAACACCGGATTGTCTGTTGTTGAAATGCGCTGACGCGGTATAAAGCTTTCGTGCGACCTTTACCTATAGTATAGATCGGTTTTGTGCTTCGCGGTTTTGTGGAAAACCGTACCGCAGGAATATGCATTTTTGCTCCTACGTGTCAGCTTAATATATAAAACACTAGCAGTTGGGGACAAACTTGACAGAAGGACTCACGGGCCAACACTGAAGATTGAACTCATTCGGTTCTTTGGTTCCAGATTCTAAGCATAAACAGATAAACAGTTTGCGCAGCAGGACCCAAGGCCGCCGTCTCATAACCATGACCTTGCGCTGGTTGTGTTGTCAAACGACCTCTCAAATATACCACTCACATGTAGGACCAGTTGTGACACTGATTCAACACCCAGGCAAGACTCTCAGACCCTCGGTTCCATTAAAGGCAATTACTGTCATGTCTTACAACAAACATCAACTCTGCTGTTAATCAATAAATAAACTGCGACTCAAATTAACAACAAAACGAACGAAAAGCCATAAAGCATTCATGAAACCTCAAAGGAATCGATATAAAACCAACTTCGTCACAAACAGCCTGAGCATTCTTTTCATCTCTCTGCAGATTAATTACAATTTTGCTGCTACTACTGCCGTGCCCGTAGCAAACATTTTGAAGCCCCACACACTCGAGTTCGTAACTCAATTTTGCGCTTTAGCTTTTACGTGACCTAGCTCCGGTGGGAATACATCTATTCCGTATTTAGACCACGTTTTGATGAGACTATACCGAACGCGAACGCATTCATCGCTACGCACTTCCTCAGCCCAGTCTGCACCGCATACGCACATGCGAGTAATTTTTCTGGTTTAACAACCCTCCGACATTACCCACTGGCATGTGATGTGCTATGTGCTGAGTCCTCCTCAGTAGCACACAGCACACCTACACACATACACGACGAATCCGTCCTTTTTGGCGAGTTTCATTGGTTTCATTGGTCTGATGCTGTGGGTAAAGTGCGTGTGTGCATTCCTTGCGAGCGATTTAAGGAGTAGAAAATGGGTCACAATAATTTAAGTAGTCTGCGGTTCCGTTTAAAGTGTATCCTTAAATGTTTATGCTCGTTTCTTATTTAAGCGGGAAGCATTTCTTCTTTTTATACGATTCGTCGTTTATTTCGAAAGCTTACAGCGAGATAAGCGGCGACGTGGAGAGATAAAAAAGTGAGAGACGCCATAACTCATTTTTATGTTCGAAATTATCTAATTCTATTTCTGGGAATAGACGCTGTTTGGCGGTCAAGGTGGCATTCTAGTCAAAAGGATATTTATATGATGCTAGTGATAAGACAAGATTTGTTTACACAGACGAAGGAATTGTGTGACAAGACAAATTGGGTGTGTTATATGCTTTGGATTTCAAATAGTAATTTGGTTTTTATGACCGGCCGAAAATGGAGTCTTCTGGGTTTGCCTTTTGAGATGTACTATGGTAACTGAGTGGTAGGGGTCAAGGTTCTTTCTTTGTCTGCACGGTTTTCGAAGAGATTTATCAACGGATCCGAATTCTAGAGTCATCAGTAGGGTTTTTGAGTAAAATTTTTGCTAGATTGTATGAGAGGAAAATAAGGACAGACATAACGAAAATATATTTTTCGGTTTTTTTGTTTTTTATTAATTCAAACTTGCCTTTTGTAGGCAATAACAACTAAAGCGGATTGTGAGTATCATTGGGGAAAACCATTACCCAAGTGAGTTTGGCATTAATTTGCGTACTAGATCAAAGTTCGATCAATTCTGCCAATAATTTCTGAAGGCTGACATTTTTTATTGTGACATGTTTCCTCCCGTCTTTCCATTTGTTCCCACGCTCCTTCGGCCCGCCAGCCAAATTGGCCTGCTATGACCCGGAACCAAGCTCTTTCGTTGTCGAAACCTTCGTCGTTCGTCTAACAAAACTTAGGAGTCACTCTCGTCGTTGGTCCTTGTAAGTACCACGGTACAACGATCTAGAGATTGTTAGATAGTCTTACGTCTGAACGTAAATTTATTTTTTAAATAAATATTCCACCTCTATACCAAAAATGGTACAGTTCTTTGGGAAAACTTTTAAGTCGACTCTATAGAGTGTGATCCGAGATCAGATCAGGATAAGCCGAAGCCGCAAATAACAAACCTCCCTAGTCAACATGGTTCTTAGCTAACTGCCTCCAGTTGCGCACTTCAAATTTGTTGAGGTCCCCTTCTATTTGCGCCCGCCAGTATAATCGATGCCCATAATGATAAAGTTGCCTTTTTTGGTGGCAGAGATTAAAAATTGGCCGTCTTTACCACTTTATTGGCTATTGGAGTTTTTAAACAGTTATAAGTATTTTTTACATTTATAGGTAGTATCCTGAAAGTCGCTAATTTGATAAAAAAAACGTTAGAAATTTTTAAAAAAGTGGCCAAATGTCGACTTATGTCACCCATCAGTAACACTGGTGCTCGCCAGCTAAAGGGATATCACCTTCTACTGTTTTGTTTCACGGGCTTATACGCCTGACGGTACGGGCCAGCTTTACTTGTCCATCCATCGTTAAATTTCATCCTTTAAAGTCCGTTTAGGAAGAGTCTATTGCTCGATGCGACCGAGGTCAAAGACGTCGTCCGCTTTAAATGTAAAGTAGTTTCGATGCTCTGAAGCCGGGACTAAGACATTCACGGTCTTGAACAGATTCTCATTATTTGGTCGGGATAGGGCTCTTCCACTCAACTGCCTTCTCAGCGCAATTAAACAGTGGCAATGGCTTTGGCATCTTCCTGCTGAGATGAACCATCCTAACCTAACCAAGTCTTCAGAGTTCATTTAGAGACCATGCTCTTCCGATACTCGTCTTTTAAACTTTTTTGATCTATAGAGTTATAAAGCTTAAATCATCATATCTGATATGCAGCTGAGTGCATGTATCGAAGCCTTACCTAAAACTGAATAAAGTAAGTACCGCTTCATTGTCTTCTCGGTATAAAGCTTGACATTTTCTTGCTTAAATTATAAGAAACTTCAAACCACATCGTTGCCAGACCACAAATCATCTAATAAGTTCACCCAAGGCTATTACTATTTCAAGCTGGTATAGTCACCGTTTTCTGACGTCTTAAGGTTCAATAAGCCTTCCGGCAGATTTAATTTTTTCCACCGCTAATCAGATACATTTCTTAATACCTCCCCATATCCTTGGATATTGCTGCATTCTAATTAAGTCGAATGCTATACTCACATCGGTAGTCTTCGAGCTCTTTACGACACTTTGCTCTCATGCACTTGAACGTTTAACCGACGCCAAATCAATTCCTGTCATACTCTTCGATTGGAAAATATCAAACTTCTTGCGACCGACGATGCTACGACCTGCCAAGATGTCGATGCGATGAAGCATTACCTGCAAGAGTACACCACATGTTAAATAATTTACCCTGGCAGAATATTCGAATCGCTAAGTAGGTTTATACTTCGACGACGAGTTGTGTATGCCTATCTATACATACTCTACTCAAGATTGCAGCAGCAGGATGACAAATAAATCTGCGTATAAGGTATACCTACAAGTGGTGCATTATGTACGGTGCGCTGCACAGAGAAGCGTTTAACAATATTCCTGCCACAGTGCTGTATGGCCTGATGATGCACATAAACAATTAATCGGTTCGCAGAGCATCGTGTTCCCCGAAGGACTCCGCCTTCATCTATAATTGAAAATCCAATTAATCTGATACATGTAATACACACCTAGTATAAATGTGTGCCCGGGATAAAGGATAAAGGATCGTTGTTGCTCTCTTGCTGGATGTGCACCCGGTTGTCGTGTTGCCACAGAAGGCTCGTGCTCGTGCTTCGATTTGGGCGGCAGAGCGACTTATTATAATTTGTCTCACATAGGAAGGCATGTGGATGGCTTTGAGAAGTAACTAAGTGGGGTAATACAGGCACGACATATTGAGGAATATAGATTATAGATGCCTATGAATATTTGAAAGGGACGATAAATCTGTACATCTACGTTAGGTTTTAACAAGTTTTCGTTCAGTCGATTGTCGGAAAAGAGAACAGGGTTGTTTTCGAGTCTTATTGAGGATCAAGAAGAAGAAAAAAGTCAATGACCCTAGATACTTTCTGTAGGGTTCTTTTTCTGATTATAAAGGTGGAAGCTGAGTTCTAAGAGGGTCACTTTTGCTTCCCGAAGTTTGCACATAGCTTAAGGATCGAGGGTAGATGAATATAAAGTGAGCTTAATGCAATAGCAGGTCATTGGTAACACAAAATTCCGTCGAAGATAGAGAGGCTCCGTCAAACGGAGATCGGAGTCTTCGAACGAGAGCAGTCAGACATCGAAGGCCGACGGATAAAAGAAGACAAAAAAGCTCCATGGAAAATGTGAAGGCTCAGAGGAGCGAGGCTCAAATGTACTCGAGAATATATAAATTACCATCAAATGACAAGCACCACCATGTAAGCGCCGCTTGAATTGCATCAAGACGGAGCTGTTTTTAAGTTCCTAGAAGTCATTCCTGGTTTAAGAGGACTGTAACTCAAACCGAAATGGAACTAATTTCGTATTCACCCAGATTCTGAGTACCATAACGATGAAAAAAAAGTTTATCTGGAATTCACATGCTGCCAGAAAGTGAGATTTATCACAATAACCAATATTGCCTATTTGAAAGGTGTCGTTTTGACTCTGCATTCCTAGAAATTCATCGAAGAAAATATCTCATTGGTCAGGTCCAGCAAATACGCCGGGGGTTGCTCCAGCAGTAGTTGTCTTTTTTCCATCCAATCTTACATCAGTTTAAGAAAGTTCTTTGTATCCTTAAAGTTAAAGACATGTGTATACTTGTGTATGGAACAATGTTCTACCCTCAGGGGTTAAGGCTTCCTGTGGTACACAGCTACAAGCTAGCTCGTCCGAGAAGAGCCAACATAAAGCTAATGGTACTAGAGATGAGCTAAAAGATGAAAGCTCGCAAGAGGAGCTTATAGGTAAAGAAAGCCCTGGTCCAACAAGCAAAAATCAAATCTATAACTGGCGAACGTAACCGCTCTGCTCGGAGAAGTCGCTGAACGACACTGACTAACTGAAGTATTTCGGTGGTAACATTTAACTTCATATTGGAAAGTTGCACAGGGTAGCGGATGGAATGGAAGAAAGCTGTTAAAAAAAAACGCGTCAAACAAGCTTCTCATGAGATTTTTAAAATTCTGTCTTCTCACACAAAAAGGTTGTTATTAAAATTTTCAGCATTGAAATCCAACTTTTTCACCTTTTTTCCATGTGACGAATTAAATAAAAATTTATAAAAAAAAAATGAAATGGAAAGAAAATTTAAATAAAAACAAAACAATAAAAATTAAGCTAAAAAAAGAGAAGTAAGAAAGGAAAGATTTAAAAAAATATATGTATAAATCTGTGGCAACAAGGAATAACATCATAAGTCGACTTATGTCGAAATTGAGATTTTTACACAATCTGATGCGCAATAAGCGATTCTATCTCTCATATTTTTTTCGTATTTTTATCTCTTACTGTTTATGAACTACTTGATTTGTAATCGGAAGCCAAACATTAAAATCGTCTTTTGTCGTTATTCCTTGTGGCTACAGAAATATTCTCTAATTTTGAAAAGCATAATTTAGAAAACAATAATAATGTTTAGCCTTCCAGAATTTTACCCCAACCCGATTTTTTTGCTAACACTTTACGTTTGCATTACAGTCGATTTTATGGAACTTTTATACGGAGTAGCTGTGCTCAATGGTACCGTCGTATTATTTTTTTCTATTTTTGGACGATTTTGACCAACGGTCTTTTTGGTTTAAGAATATACTTGCCAGTATGAGATGAGTTAGGTATGTTTGCCAAGTCTTGTCCTCAAAGCAAGAGTCCTCTGTTGTGGCTTCCTAAAAAACCTACTTTTCGCACTATCTCAACAACTTGTTGCCTGTTAAAAACCTGCCTACCATGCCCAAATACAATACCCATCAACTTGACCATGTAGATACACTTTCTATGCTACCATGCACCCAGCAACCGTCACCAACAGTTGTTCTAATCAATTCCTCAACTATATGTGGGTATACAATTGCCATTTGGGGGCACCCTCGTCTAACAAATTAACAAATCGAATCGAAAACTTGCAACATACCTACGGTTGTCGACCAAAAGACGACAAAACCCATTACCCGGCCAAACAACACGAAACTGTTTTAATTACTTTTCGAAGAAATTCCAAGACCGCGCCGCGTTTCCCACCACACCGACTGACTTCGCAGACGCCACCCGGCTCCTTATCACCTCATCTAACCACGAAAACAGAAACGATCCCTGTTTCGACATCAAACACGTACACGGGATGTGCAGGCTCATACCCATGTCTCATTTGGAATTCTGGTATCATGTCAGGCATTTACTTTCGAGCGTCACGTCAAAAGTCCATTATAAGCAATACAAAATGCGGTCCATCCCCCAAAAGGAGATCTGCTGGATTTGCGATAATAAAGCACAAGACAATTTATAAATTATTTCGCCAGGATAATCCGGAGAGGAGCTGCGGCCGTATACTCGTTTGAATGGGAATCATCTAGCGTAACGCATAACGAATTATTGAAAGCACTCTCCGACACGGGCGAAGGGAAACGGAACTAATCAGCAAAATGTATAGCAGCTGGTAACTTTTCCAATAAATTTCTAAATTAACCCTGCAATCCTTCTAATCATTGGCTATAATTACGCACCAACGAAACGGCGCGCGGCGAGAAGGTATTGAGTCATATCACACGTCCAAGGAACAACGTTCCGCCATATCCGGCCAATCAATTTTTCGCAAAAAGTTTAAGTAATCGTCACGTTCCGATGGAGAAGATGTCCTTTTCGGTTGTTTTTCCGTGCCCTCAACCCCGGCGCCAAATGAGAAAAAGGTGTATCCGCGAACTCATTGTTTGCTAATCAATGGAATAGAAGTTTATGGTGTTGTGTTGTCGTAGTCGTCGTCGTTTTGTTTGAACGAAGGACGAACACTAAGTGCGAAGCCCTTCAACAACACAGCCAAAACAATTAATCACAACAATGACTTGGCGTTTCTTAGGCACGTAGACTAAATGCAGATGTTTGACGTGCGATAAAGTTTCTTCTTTTCAAGTGGGCTGTAGAGGGTTTCGGTACGAGGGCTGTGTGTGTGTGTGTAGGGAAAAGATGTTGTAATTTAGATTTTCAGCCAATCAATGTGGAAACTTGTTGCTAATTGTTTGATTGGAACGAGGGGGTTCTTCATTTTTATTTATGATCCTCGGCAAGGTACAGTGAGGGTAAATTGACTTTCGGCGTGCTTTTTGCGTTTTCCAGAGAAAGTTTTGACGTTGTGTGGTAAGTGGTTTTTGTATACCTATTTTTGAGATATTCAGCTGCAGATTTTCGTTCTGGTGGTAGATACCTACCTTCACTACCAATAAGCGCCCTTATCTTTTGGGTTGCAGGTGAAAACATTTAAATAGCCGTCATTTCGTTATTTTTATACCCTCCACAGGAACGTATATTTACTTTGCCATTACATTTGTAACGCCAAAAAGGAGTCACCGGAGACCTCAAGTATATATATGTATTCTGAATCAGGATCACATTCTGATTCGATCTAGCCATGTCCGTCTGTCTGTCTGTGTTGAAAGCATGATAGCGCCCAAATGAATTGATATTGGCAAATGAAATTTGGTGAAAGGACTTCTTTTTATCGTCTTTTGGTTGGTATTTAAAATTGGATATGTTGGTCAAGTAGTTCTGGTACCTATTTTGCATGACTTGTATGCAGTGGAGGGTATCAAAGCATCGGCCAGGCCGATGATAACACTTGTTCTTTTTTTAAACTGTCATAAAAATAATTTTTGAGACCTGCAAGTGTCGAGATCATGTAGATTATAGCTTACAGATTACAGTCGTAATTCGTTTGAAAGCATAGTAACTTTTGACAGCAAGTCCTGCGCGGATCCTCTGCGAACAAAAATTGGTTTGGAAGACCTTTATCTCTTCTTGAAACACCCAAAAAAGGATGTCGAAAACCCCTTTAAAATCGCAATCAAAACATCACGAAAAACTCGTTAAAAAAAACCATAAAAAAACACGTCCTGACAGGTGTTTAAAATTAATAAAAAACGAGTAAAAAGTGTGTAAAAGCGTGACGAAAACGCCCTCTTATCTTTACCCAAAAACTCATTCGAAAACGAGTCGAAAAACGCATCAAAAATGAGTTAAAACCGATTAAAAATCGCAATCGAAAACCTATGGAAAATCTTCAAAAACTGTGAAAAACTTTTCAAAAATACGGATAAAAAACGGTTCGGAAAATACGTATACGTATACGTTAAAAAAAAGTCACATCAAAAACGCTTCACAAAACTTGTCAAAAAAAGCTAAAAAAACACGCATCTTAAAACACATCAGCATCAAAAGCAAACATTTTGAAAAATGCATTAAAAATGTGTTGAAATACATTTTAAAAAATGCGTCAAAAACGTATCAAAAACACGTTAAAAAATTGCGTTAGAAAACGTGTCGAAAAATACAAAGCGCCAAGGGAATCTCGTTAGACATGCTTGTTGAAGTCCACTTTCGTAGTCAGATTGCCATTTTTTTGGTTTGGAGAAGCGTACCTTGTAAACGATCCTGGCATGACCCTTCTAATTACAAAATTTCCAGTTCCGGTAGCACATTTTTTACTAACGATGCCTTTTATGGGACAAGGCCAAGCAAGGGTTGCATTAGGTACATTGGGGGCTGTAGGAGTTCTAGATTTAAATGCCAAACTTGTCTGTCGCATCTTATCTTGTTGGAAAACTCCTTTTCAGAGATAATAATAGTGCCACCAGCAATATTATCACCATCCAATCGGAGCTCCTTGCGACTTCTTTTCCGTTGGCCGATATCTGAAAACTACGATCTTATTGAATCGAGTTTGAGTCATATCAGCGTTTTGTACAGCGAACGGACCGGAACTTAATTCGATGCGAATCCTGTCGTAAACTAAACCAAACTTTTACGAGTACCTAACAAGTTTCCGCTAGCATTGCATCTTCTCTGTTGGTCGTCCTCCGCCGACAACGACATAGTTCCTGATTCCGTTTCTGTCCATTGCGTTCTTCCCGTTGATGTAATTTGTTTTCAATAGTCCAATTTTGTCAGGACTCCTCTTCTACGACTACGCTGGTGCCTCCATTCGAACTGTCGTCGTCGACCTAAACGAACGCAAGGCACACAAGCACAACACTGCAAAAGTAACATTCTCAAAAGTTATACATTCAATTTATTTCAATTTGATCAATGCCGGGAAGAAAACTCCAAAATTGAGTTATTGATAGACTGTGTTCGTCCTTTGTAAGTGCTGCAACGGGCAAAGGATACTATTAGATGGTATATGCCAATATACCTGATGCCAATGATGATAATGCCCATCATGCAATGTGCACTGTAGCGTTCTTCCACTTGCATGTATAATGGGCCCATCATCGTCGTCTGCAATTGATTTGAAATCTTTGTTTCTCTCTTTCCAATTGGAGGATCTCATTTATATTACGTACTTCGCAGAGGCTTCAGAGGCAAACTTCAGTTCTTTTGGGCCCCTTAATTCCTTCGAGATTCCGATATGTCCTTTGCACACACACACACAGATTTCATGGGAAGTAGGAAAGCATTGATTGCTGTTGGAGTTGCTCGTAGACTTGTAGAGTCCTTATAGTTTTGTTCCTTTTTTTTCTGCCGTGGAACAAACTTTGTTCTTCATTCAAATTGTTGGCCAAAGATTCCACTGCAACTGACAAACAAGGAGGAAAATTACGGAAACTGATTGTGCACAATGTCGTCGCCGATACGGAGGAATGCGGCTGGGGCGAGGGTGGGTAAAAATTAAAGGACTTTGATCGCGATGTAATTGGGAAATTTCCGATATGGCAAAAATATCCATTCTCTTGCGACGCGAGGTCTATCCATTAGCATAGCATAGATGGCACTGCCACCATGACAGCTAAGTAAATATCGGTGACAAAACCAGCAGACAGCACAAGGACACAGCATTCGAATTCGACATGGGCAGCGGAGTGAAAAGAAAAATAACAAGAAACCAAGTTGAGGGAAGGGAAGTGAATTTTTCTTCGATTGTCCTTTTGGGATTGCGAGAAGGAAATATAAAAGGAAAAGTGCTCGCCGTCAGAACTCTGAATTGTATCAGTGTAATTTAATTTTGAATTGGCAAATTTTTGTTTTCAGAGGTTTCCTTCACGCGACAACGAAGGTGAAGACGAAGGAAATCCTTTTTTTTTTAGCTGTGCTCGTCTTCTCCTGTCGATATTGTTAAATTGAGAGATAGCAAAAATTGGTAGGAAGGACGGAAGGAAGGACGGAACGGTAGTTTCCGATTGATAATAATGTAAGGACGACCAACGGTTTTGTTTTACATTTTCCAACTGGGATTGAAGCTCTTTTTCGTCGGGGGCAGTTATAACTTATAATTGGTTTTTAATTTTGGTGCGCCTTTTTCGGACTGATATTTTAGTCGCTCTTCGAATAAAATTAAAAATATAATCTTTTAAATTCGCACATCTGCTAAATGGGTTGGCCGATTGCGATGAAATAAATATGCCAAATGTTACTATTTTAAGACCTTTGTTTGTAAATTTATAACGAACTAGTATCGCTTGTGGTTCTGATCTAAGATGATTTGTATTTGAATACGTTGCTATGGTAATATGGCGTCGAAAGATTGATTGTCACCAAAATCCTTTCAATTACCTGTTTTGTATGGGGAATTCATAACTTAATTTTACCAGTCTTAATGGCGACATATACCCACGATATTTTGTTTGTGCACATCTATGGCACAGTACCTATCAAATAACATAAGTTTAATTCTACTGATTTCATAATAAATACTTAAAAAGTGTACAGAAACTTTTGATGTTCACTTATTAATATAATGATGCTTTAGCAGTTTTGAGGGGATGCGTTAACAAAGTAATATACAAAAAGGCACACTCTGCAATTATACAATATCGGAAGAAAGGTATAGACTCAATTAATCCTGACATCAAAAGCTGAGACATCTCAAATTCGGTTAAAGATAAAGGTATTGAAAAGTATAGGTAGGTTAAGTATTCTCTCACAGGACTGAGCAAGAAAAACCAAACAGAATCAAAACCTACTGAATCGCTTGATTATGAATAACCGGAGAACATGTACAGTATAGATAGTTTTCAATATTTCCCAAGTAGCGTACTTGGCAGCCTGAAGCAATTTTTGACATCCAAACATTATAATTATAAATAAATAAATAGAAAAGTAAATAAAATAAAAATAAATAAGTAAAGCTATATATATAAAAGTAAGTAATTGAAGGCACTATTTTTAATGGAAAATTAAAAGGTGAAGACGTTTTGAAGGTTTTGAACGTATCCCCATTCAAACGTTTTGCAGTTTCCAGTGCGACTGACTTTTGCAATGGCCATCAATAAAGCTCAGGGACAATCTTTGCAAGCGTGTGGTTTGTATTTTATTAATTTTTTCTAGCCTGTTCACGTGTAGGAAAACCTGCTGTGATTTGTTTGTGTTTACCACAGAGCCTAACAATTAATTCATTTGAAAGAAAAAATTAAATGTTTTCTAATCTGGCAAACAAATAAAGGAAACGTCTAGCGAAGCGGGCGGGTAGTGCTGGTTTACCTAACGGGTGATTTTTTAAGAGTTAAGTTTTTCAGGTTGGCAGCACTGGTTAGTAATGGCGTCCAAACGTCATCTGTCAAAGTGGAAAGTTTTCTGTATACTCTGCCATTTAATCATGGAAAGACAAACGAGCAACGATAGCAATTATTGAAAGTTATTATAAAAATTCATGCTCTGTGAAAAGACGACCGTGGAAGAAACGTTACCGTCAACGGCGAACAATATCGAGCCATGATACGCCACTTTTTTTTGTCCCAGTTGGCTGAGTTGAACTTGGTTGACACGTGGTTTCATCAAGACGGTGCCACATGCCACACAGCTCGTGAAACAATGGATATGTTGAAGGATGAATTTGGTGAGGAGCTTATCTCTGGAAATGGCCCTGTGAGTTGACGCCAAGATCATGCGATTTAACGCCTCTTGATTATTCCTTGTGGGGTTATGTAAAGTCGTTATAGTCTATGTGGACAAGCCGAACACGATTGGAGCCTTACAGGATAACATAACACGCGTAATTCGTGGCAAAATTGGACCTTCCGAATGAACCAATTGAAACGGAGCCGGGGACAACATTTACATGAAGTTGTCTTTAAAACGTAAATTCTAAAGGCCTATTAATCGATTACAATAAAATTTTTTAATATTTGATGCAAATTTGAGTGTTTTATTTGATTTTTAAAAATACATACTACGCTTAAAAAATCACCCGTTATAAAAAAATACTGACGTCCGTGTGTGAACTCATAACTCGAAAACGAATAGTTTGATTTTTACAATTTTTAACTTGATGAATTCGTATTGGCCCTAGGAAGGACATAGAATACTTTTTGTCGCTAAGAAATCTCTACGGAAATGAAATAGGGGATGGAAGTTTGTATGGGGAACCGCACTTTGGAAAAGATAACCTGGAGAGAAAAATGGAGGGTGTCACTTAAAATAAATAAGATTTTTAAAATTGCATTTTAGGTTGATCTCAGTGGTGGAACTCCCAGTCTCATTTGATCATACCACCAGTGAGAAAGCCACACTTTTAACGTGGCAGTCGTATTTAACGTCGTATGGCGATTTCATAAGTCTTTGTTAAGCTTCCAGCGACCTTTTAGCATCTAAAATTAATAACTTCTCAGTAGCCTGTCAAAATTTTCTTTCTAACGCTTCGATATTACAACGAGCGCAATAGGTTTGTGTGTTGTACTTACTACTAAGCAAAGGGCCCCAGGTTAGATCCCAAATTACATCTTTCGGGAAAGTCTGACAAACATCTGAGAACATTGTCACAATAAGCTTGGGTTCCTCCAAGTCCAAATGGGATTTGAGTCACTTGTACCACTACAACTCACTCGAAGCTATAAAAAAGTCTGTGCATTGATTCGATCTGTTTATTTCGGTGCAGCCCGCATCAAATTGAAGACCACTCCAAACAAATATCTTGTTATTTATGGAAAGTGCTGATGAACAACATTCGTAATGTTCCTGCTCCTCAATTATTGAAGTACAATTCGAAATTCGTCGCTGAAAGTCCCACTAAAGTTTAAGCTCAACTGACAACGTTCCCCGGCACTGTATTAATTCTCAGAATATAATTTTCCTTTAATTGAAATGCCACCATCACTCCCTGTATACACAGATACCAACATGTCGCACACCCAATCCGCTGCTAGGTGTCAAAACATCATACAAGTCGTCAAATCCCCTTCGCCGCCGTGCCGCCACCATGCACATCTGAGCACATCCATTTTCGATTCGAATGCATATTAATTAAAAATTATTCCCAGTGGTGCTGCATATTCTTGTGTGACATCCACTCTGCGTAGGTATACAGCTACAGGATAACGTACAGTCCCCGAGTTCATCTTCAAAATTATTGGTGATCAATTTAAAATTCACATCACGTCCCAATCATCTTGCTGTGCCGTCACCGTTGTCGTTGATACAACAACCAGTGTAATGCCCACATATGTACCTGCCATCGGATAAGGTAACTTACATCGAGCGTCGAGATATCGTCCATGTGATCGGTGTACACGGGAATTATGTGTCATTTCACTTAGCATCATTATCCTTTACGCGCCAGCATAAATCAACACCATTTTCGAAGCAGCACCAGCAGCTCAGTCATGTCTGTCACATGCAGAGCCAATGTACCTCCCGACATACTTTAAGGATTAGATACTCTGCTGCAGATGGAGGGACTAGTGTTTTAACACTATAGAGGATTTGTGTCGATTTTGACTAGAAGAAGACACAGAACAGGACACATCCTGGCGATTGGAGAAGTCTAAAATATTTTTCTGTCAACAGCGGATATTGCTGTTGGTTTTCTTTATTCCTTCTTCTTTTTTTCTCCGCACAAATTCCTGGACAGTGTCAGAATTTTAACAAAAATATATTACAAGGATTTCACACTACAGAAGAAGAAGGATGAAAGCACAAGCAAACCACACTCGTTCTCGATTATATAATTTGCTGCTGAAACTGTGATCCCAAAATGGGATGACAACGGCAGAGATGTTGAATGCAATATCCTTGGAAATGGAATAAGTCGGATGAAAGGAGTGTGTGCAAAATGGTGGAGCCACAGAAAATCCCTTTGACAAGCGGAAATTAAAGTCCTTTTCATGCGATTAAAATTGAAATACAATTTAACGGGTGTGTGAATTGTGAATTATGTGAACTGCAGTTTGCAGTACGTACCTCAGCAGTGCCTCAGAGGGAATAGGATTGTGGATGTGAACTCAAAAGAAGGACTACCGCGGCAGGTGTGAGCTTCGCAGATTAATTGCGAATGTACATTTCAAATGGGAAATGAAGAGTTGGCTTGAAAGTGTAAAAAGATGTCGCTTCGGAGCGTAGGTAACATTTTCATTAAATTTTTGTTCGCCCCTTTCAGCGGCCTTAAATGACATTATTTGACGTTTATGTGTTCCGAAAATATCGAACCCAACTAAAACGAGTTTTATATCCATCAACTTAAGACCTAGGAGCGTTGTTCTTGCGAAGAACTCTCTACTCATAAGCCTCCTCGAACGAATTTTTATTATAACTGTTTCCAACATAATAGGCCCACGTCCGCTGTAGAAGTGTTGACCTGCTGCAAGTGGAGGTTGTGCTGCTTCTTCGGTTAAGTGGATATTGTGCCCGCTGCAGAATCTTGTAAGATTGATGCATCGCAGTAAAGTGGAAAAAGTCTTCCTCAAGGTAGATGCTGTAAAAGGCGAGGCGACCGGTCGTCCGTAGTCTACAAGTCGAACGAGAGGCCAGGGCCGGGCTTTGCCATGCGGGCGCCTATACGGACATGTTTTTTCAGCGCCCTGCTTATACGAGTATTCATGTGGATAATGCAAGTGCTCTTTCTTTATACTTTTGGTGGCGCCTATAGTCCCGGTTTGGACCACGGCATCAACCAAAAACCCCATCCAGTCAGCTCGGTACCTGTCTAGCTAACTACTGCAGTTAGACAGCAAGTTGGTTAAAGTCGCCCTACAGTTTTGGCGCGTGCCACCTTAGTTGGGGTCTTCGTCAGTTACGTTGTCACTCGGGGGTGGTCTCAAAGACTTGTCAGGTTGGTGCGTTGCCGTCCATATGTTCCACGTGCCCCAGCCAGATCAATGTCGCAGTGTAGCCGGTAAAGATAAACAGGAAAGAAGATTGTGTTGCTCTCTCCAAATTGTGCGAACAGATAATTTGACGTTTTTAAATTACTGGATCGAGTCTGTTATTTGACTCGTTCCAATAACCTACCTTGCTCTAACCAACTCGCGAAGAAACATCTAGACTCCAAATGCATTTCTTGAAGGCTTCTGATAACCGGACAAAGTGTTTTGCTCCTTTGTCATCTTCGTCAAAGACAGAGTATTTTTATGTTAATTTAAATTGAAATTTCAATTTCAACTTCAATTTCAATCGGCTTTAGTTCGTTTAACTGCCACAAAGACAAACTCCACATCCTTACGAATTGTACGCCAGTTCCGTAAGTATTTCCATGTAGAAGGATACCTGTCGGAACTACGAACAGGCTGAACGAAATTAAAGCCTTTTAAAAGACTCGACTTGAAAAGGTTTAATCATCAAATTCACTAGAGGAATCTTATGAAAAAAAGTGAGTGGGGCAATGCCACCATATTTCGTTCTTAACTTTCTTTTGAAAGTTTTAGTCGCTGCAACCTGAAAGACTTTTGGCTTATGAAACCAAAACTTAAACCTATACCTTAAAAAAAAACATTCCAGGGCAGTTTTTTTTAACGAAACCATGTCGGACTTGAAAGATTTAAAGTAAGATATGTGCCGGAGCTTTAATTAAAAGTTGTTTTCCAAGCAAATATCAAGGGCTTGCTTAGAACTTTGTAAGACCACTCAACGAACCTTAGCCACTCTCCAAAAATTTTTAATGTTTCCATGGCAAGGAAGTCTTGTTTTACCATCTTCAGCGGGCGGAGAGTTCGGCTTTGACTACTCAAACGACCGGATGAATGTGGAGACTTTATTATCCAAAGATAAGTAGGTACGTCATCTATCACCAGCTCTTGGGGTAAACTGTGAACTATTTGATTAGAGAATGACCATCTAGCTGCAGACCTCCGCAGAGCTTACACCCATTCCAACTATATCATCCAGCCGACAAGGAAGTCATACGTTTACTTACGCCCCATTTACTGCACAGCGCATCCACCCCCTAATGGTCATAATCAATTGCGCAGCCATTGATCGGAAGCTTGTAGCAACTTCAGCTAAAACCTAGCCTTATGCGGAGCGGGATAGACCGACCAACATGCGCTTACGGACTGCCATTTAAAAGGTCAAGTTCCAAAGATGAAAGCATGTTTGGCAATATCCGTTTGTGGTTTAGTCATCCAACCACCTTTCGCATGTGTGCTGCATTTGTTGGGGTGAACCTTCAGCTAAAACCTAGACAGCACATTCCATGACCTTCTACTTACTCTGCACCTGCAGCGCAGCGCGAATTGCACTTCGTTTGATATTCCGATATTTCAGCAAGTAAAATGTTAATGGGGTATATAACTCCATTATATTCGCACAAAACTAGGACACGCCAACAGAGAGTCCGTAAAAGAGGTATCCGCTAAAAGCTAATACTACCAAATTTCAAAACGTTTTATGAGCTTGCACAGCTCTCTTGCACTCCACTGAGTGTTCTGTGTAATTTCCAGGACAAAATACCACTTTTGCCAATGTGTGTGCAGATATTTTTGTTTCTCCTGACGTGCTGCTGCTGACGTTATTCCCCAGCATCTATGTTGCGAAAGGCCAGTGTTTCGCTTTAATTGGATGGTGTGCAGAGCATTCTCATTCGGTTCGGTATCCTAGTTGAATATTTATTGACCTTGTGCAAGAATGGTTTGTCCTACTCACAACCACGGCCTGGGGATGACTTAGAAGAGTTTTCGATTTGAAACAGTCGTAGAATAAAAGCCGCGGGATTTTCTACCACCAATCCACTTACATACGACCAACCATGTCCTTCGTAATACTCATACATAGTCTACACGTTTTTACCGTTCTTTTACCAAGAAACAAACAAGTTTAAAAGAAAATTTCTGAAATTGGTCGACGACAAGTTCAAATGTAAGCACAATAACAGGATACAGCAACGCATGGCCGCGTCGTCGTCATCGTCCGTCGGTCGGGCACGAGGCGCAAAGTTCCATCTGAGATTAGTTTCGATCGTTTGCGAACAAGGAAATAAAATTGAATTGCTTAGAGCAAAAATTGATTCAAAAACAATTCGAAGTTGTTATTGTATTTTTCTTGTTTGCCGATGTTTTGTTTTCCATTCGACATCAACTCATCCAGGAGGCCAAAAAGGATAAAACCCGACTGTAAGTTCTGTAATGTTTGTACTCAAAGTGTTGTAAGCTCTATGGGTGTCGGCTGTATGTGGGAGATGTCCTGCTGGAGCAGGGTAGTGTGAGGTGAACATATGACCCGTCTAGACAGTTCTAGAGAACATATTGCTTCTTGGTTTAATTCTCTTCCGCTTTCTTGTTCTCGGCGCATACGTTGGAAAGAAATGCATTCCGAATCGGATTGTGGGGATTTGCAATGCTGTTTTGTTTTAAATTGAAATTGATTTTGGTATGCTGTGGACGGTGTCGTGCATGTGATGCGATGAGGCTGACTCTGATGGTTGTGTGCAAATGAAATGTGAATTCAAGTAGTTGGGGGTTGGTGGAGTCAGTAACAAAGTCTACTCTATCCCACGCCATGTTGAAAAATCTAGACCAATGAGTTTAAAGGGTTCGAAACCTGCAGGGAAGCTATATTAACAAAGTCGAACTTGGTTTACGTTCACAGTCATCGCGGCGGATCTCGACTGTTCTAACAATCACTGAAAGGAGTCTGATGTTGAATCCGTCTTGTAGTCGTAGGGAAGAGCTTTAATTTCAATCGCCACTACAGCTGAAGTTATTTTGAGAAGTCGTAAAGAAAATGGGCGACGACAAAAAAATATTGCTGTTCCCCAGTTAGGGAATTTATTGTTGGCTAAGAGATAAAAAACTTCGCAAGGCACTCTGTCAAATATTATGAAATTAAGAGCCCAAAACATATATCCGTGCTGCTGTTTCCTGCACAATGTACCTATGGTAAAATTCCAGTTTCCTAGTCCCAATACGCCCCAAGTTTTTTTTAGTTTAACAGAAGATTGCTTATAGAGGAAAAATTACTATTATCGTAGAGGGATTAGCATTACAGCTGCGTGCCATGAGGAAAGGCTTAAAAAGCTACACTGGAGTTCTAAATTTTTTGTATGAAATTCTCGTATTTCACGAATACGTTTGCTCGCTCTAAATAACGTCCCCTTAGACGTTTGTATTTCCTTTCCGTATGCATTTGCATAAGCTTCATCCAGATGATTGCATTTTGTTCCTCCACGAGGGTTTAGGCGAATCGTAGAAAGCTCTTTCAATCGGAATTCGCGGCGACGTTCTACCTTGAACGAGTTCTTTCTCTCTTAAAGCTCTGGACTAAAATCTAAGACCCAGAGTCATCAGCGCTTATCTTAGTGCACAATGTGCAGTTTTCAAAGGTCTACAAAGCCGAATAATTTATCACTGAACTATCTGTTCTATAAGCTGTCAATGCAAAAGGAACCAAACGTCTTTCGGCGAATTTTTCTCTCGCAGCTACGAAAAATGTTGTCATCAGCTTTTAGAGAGGTCAATGCTTCAGATGCGAAGAACAAGACTATAATCCAGTCTTGGTCTTATTTAGAGTCTCCAACACCTTGTGTGTGGTGTTAATGCAAAGTCACCTTCTAAACCCCAAAGACACAGCGATTAGCCCGAGTTCCAGATTCCAGTATGCTGATGAGATTTCATTGTGTTATAGCAAAGCTTAGGTAAAAAAGGCCAGATTTAACTTTGGGAAAGTAATGCCAAAATTAAAGTTTTGACATTCTCTCCGGTTTTTCGATGCAGTATGGCCCTTTGTTGCCTCTTCATGCCGATTTTAGGAGTTTTTGATTCTATATCAGCAAACGAATCAGTGACAGCTCGCTGCTCTTAACATATTTGACAAAGTTTATCGGTGTATGCAAGTAGAAAGACTTTTGAAAGATAACATCCTCTTGTGGGAGCGCTCAACTTTTTTTTGAGTAAGAAGTCAAAATAAGTCTCATGGCAGATTCCGAAAGCTATTTTAGGGGAACCTATATCTCAGTAGTTGGCGCACTTTAACTTCTTGTGGATCAGGCAATCGATGTGGAGTTTTTTTATCCGTCTTACGACGAAACGTTTGTGAGTTGATGCTAACTCTCCACAAAATCCTATCTAACAACTTTTAAGATCTCGGCCTAGGTGTACCATCAGGCCTTTTAGACTTTTCATTTTTGAACTTGGATATTGCTCCTCTTTGGCTTAGTGTTTTCTTGCGTTTGGTAGTCGAAATTGATTGGCGAATCAGTGGTTCTAGGTGGAAGTCATGTAAAACCAGTTCGGCCCGTCCATTTAATAATTGTTGATAAAAGCGTAACAGCTGGGCTTCTGTTCTAGGTATTGCTGGGGTAAAAGCCATTGCTGGACATTGGGATCAATGCAATTGGCGAATTCCTGATCTTCCTTTTAAAATCTTCGAGTTCATGCCTCCACAGTCTATTGCTTTGCTTTTGAGGTGTGATTTGCGCATTCGTACTCCGGTTGTAGTTAAAATTGTCTGTTTGGCATGTTCAAGCTTCCAGTAGGCACTGCATTAGGAAGACGAAGCCTCGTGCTTTCTATAGCTAAATTTTGTTCTGCTGCAAAGTCAATTAGGATGAGTCCGTTACAAGTTGTGGTATTCGGTAAGTCGTGCTCATGAACTGTTCAAACAAAAACAGTTTCACTCTTGTCCAATATCTTATATCAGCCTTGGAACTACAATTCGTCGCGCTTTGAATCTATTTGTTTCTTTGAATAGTTGTCTGGAATTAAAAAGTCCATAATCTCATTAACAAGTTCGTATCAATCAGTTCGTAAAATCACTGCCACTGTCCGTTGGTGACTTCTTGAAAATCAATTTTGATGACGCACTTTTATTTTCTAAGAAGGATTTACGACTTTGATGGACGTGCCCTCTGATCACCGACCAGTCCTCATTTATATGGCTGTCGATGACACAAAGCCCACCTTAAATTGAGTGTCCGGTCCAGTCGTTATAAAGACGAAAGTTCGTCATAAACTGCTTTATGAATCAATCAGTTATTTCTTGAAAACGAGTCCGGAAATCCCCTCAAACACCGTTTTAAAGTTCTCTCCACATTGAGTCGGCATATGAAACCAATTAAAGCTGGTTGGCATATTTAATGAATCCCTCCAGATACTGAGGAATTCTATCTCCTTGAACGCAGTGGACTGGACTGTCGAGTGGAATTAGAATAAAAGGCAAAACATGCCCAATGCGATGTTGTGCGGTTGCATTGTTCGTCGAATTAACATGTGCAAAGCACTCTCCGCTCACCCCTCAGGGCAAAAGGAATGCGACAAGGGCCAAGGAAGTTTGCATTTCTTTAAACAAAATTATGAACACAAAACTCCTCACCACACATAAGGCGACGCAGACACGAACGTATAGTACAAAACATTCACGCATGGGCTACCGACTGTTTAACAAAGCTCTGTCATACAACAGGGGATCCTTTTTGGTCTCCCATATGCACTCACAATATTTGCATGCAAATTTGATAAAAGCACCATCCCTTCTTGGGCTCTCATACATGTATATATGCGTATATAGCATATGCCACTGGTATAAGGACTAGGCAGCCACCCACTGCAGCAGTTTAAAATAAATATTTGTGGATCTCTTTTCTCAGTTTGGGGCACCCCACACACTCAAACACACACACATATCCGTGCACTATATGCGACAACATGTGTCGCAACATGTATGAACATCAATTCCAATAGAATTTGCATCCTTTTGTTGATGTCGATAATGCTCCCTTCGTAGTTGTCGTCGTCGTTCTCCTCGCCCAGAGCCAGCGCTCCTCTGTTGTCATATCATCGCCATCGTCGTTGCTATTATAATGTTGAACGTCGGCTTCGGCTTCAGCACCACTACTACTGCTACAGCACGGTTTTTAGTCCTTTGTGTGACAATTTTTCTGCTCATGTGGTAGTTGTTTCTATTGATGATATCACAACTAAGTCTTTAATAATGTTTTATGAGACCAGGAGAGTTAAGTTGAATCCCAAACGCAAGCACTGCCAGCCAGCCTGACTGGGATGCTGCTGTACCGACCCAGACCAGAGGGAGTATAGGACCGGTATTGGACTGACTTCCAGCTCCCAGCAGGGAAAGGATTGCAACGAACAAAACAATTTGTGTGTTACCTCTGCCCACATTGTCGCCGCCCTCTCTGGTGAATTGCACTGTTGCAGGAATTAATTTAAAGCCCTTTTGCTGTGGAGATCTATCCGGAAAACTAATTGAAGTCAATTGCGAAATATGTATAAATGTGGCCGAGCTCGGAATTCTGTACGAAGTTGTTATGGTTTAAATCGGAAATTTAATGCGATTGTTCTCGAATGGGTTACTAGGCGTTCTCGTCAGAGATTCGTGGATATGTGTGCGGCAAGAGACTGGAGTTCTGATAAAAGGGATGTTGGAACTGTTGTTACAACGGGAAATTCTTTCAGTCAACTGGACTCCATATGAGTAACTTACACACTGTTGGGTCTACATACTGCAGATGTTTGTCATCAAATTATGCAATTGTGGTCAATCAAATGCACTGCGCTCAACTTGACTGACTTTCCGATTATGCTCCAGTGCTTTCGGTGAGTATCATGTGTGTTTGAGAGGGGTTTCTGGATATATCAGAAAATTGTGGAATGTAGCAGCTATATTAAAATTCTGGCTGAATTCATAGGAAGGAATTGTAACTGAGGACATTTTTCCAGTTCACAATTGAATTCTACTGAAGTACGTTTTATTTTTTATTAAAATTTGAGAAGTGCGTGCGGCAGTTTATCTCTTGTGAGAATAATGTGCACAAGTAAGCTATCTAGTAGACGTCAGATAGCATACAAAAAATTGACGTAACTGGTGAATAATGAGATGATCCATACGCAGGGTTTGCATTAGGGATCCCGAGAACATTTTTGCTAAATGTCAGCTTAGGTTGGGTTCGATTGGTAGGCTGCGAGGAGTACAACCACGCTTAGGTCAGAATAAGCCCATTATGATGCCACAGAATAATGAGTCCCAAATATTCCATTATGATGCAGCAGAATTTAGTGACCCAAATTTTTTACCATTTAAATGAACATGAGCTTCAAAGAGCAGAAAGCCAGTAATACTCTTATCTTAGCAAAATTTTCGATATACTGTCCAAGAGGTATTCCTTTAGATAAATCTTACTTCAAGTCGAGTGAGCCTGTCAGATGCATAGGGGGCGAACAATAGGCAGCCCACTTTTGTCCTTCGATGCAGATCCTATACACTGAATAAAAATACATACTGCCATATGAACTTTAGAGATATACATATACCTACTTTCTTTGCCCTTAAAAAACTGTATCAAATATTTTTCTGTCACCGTGCTTTTTTAATGAATACGAGCCTTAAAGCACGATCGTGTTGCCTTGCATACACAGAATAAAACGAAGAGGTGAATAAAAGAAAATAAAAAGTTAATGTTACGGTAATCGTTTTGTGGGCAGCCGGCATTGTGTTTTGTGGTTAATTTGTAAAAATGATAGTATACAATATACCTACCCTTCTTTCTACCATAGGCGATATGCTCCGTACGGCCTTCACACACATATCAAATATTCTTAAATGCTTGCTATTTGCGCCCGCCACCACAAAATTTCATTGAAATTGGTTGATGGGTTTTGGACATCGACAACAGCGCCACAAATCGGGCCCAAAACTATCCCATCCCTTAAGCTGCAACCAACCACACACATCCACAACATTTCATTGAAATTTGTTGAGTAGTATGGGAGATCGACCGCAGCGCCACCTATCGGGTTTAAGACTATTCTACCTTCCTAGCAGGAACCAAATATGCCCATTCACAAAATTCCATTGAAATCAGTTAAATGGTTTTGGAGATTGACAGCAGCGCCACCTGTCGGGTGGCCACCAAAACTATCCTTTCCTTTAAGCTGCAACCAACCATACACATCCACAAAATTTCATTTAAATCGGTTGATACAAGGACCGTACATACATACAAACCTTGGTGGTGATGTCATCTTTAATTTAAAATGTACAGAAACAAAATCGGCTCATGGACTAAGAGAACACCAATTCAAACACAATGCGGCTGATTTTGATATATAGAGAAGGAGATAGATGAAAAAACGATATGTGCCTACAGTGTCACCTGTTAAGAATTTTCTGAATTTTTTTATTCTTCCTAAACCATCCCTGATTCAAGCCAAACAAAATAAAAAAAAATATTCAAATCCGTTCGTGTTTTTTCACGCACGCACAACACACGCATACGTTTTCCGATTTCAACCAAACTTCACAAAAATCAAACATAGACTAATACCAAAGATGTGTGAAAGTTCGGTTAAAATCGGTAAATGCGTTGAGGCGTGAATCGGCGACAAACGAACACAATTTTAAGGCTCAGTTTTTATGTTTTCTTTTTAACCATATAGCATTATAGTAAATTGTGTGCGCAGTTCAATCACTTCCGGAAGATAGTGCCTTCCATGAGCCCTTTCAGACACTGGGAACTAATTCCGTGGTGGTCCTAGGTGGGGCCCGAACGTTGCTCTGTGAAATTGACCTTCTTTCTGTAAACGATAGCATCTCCGTTGCTCCTCTGCTTAAGCAAAAGTTGATGTTCATTATTTCCTCGAACGCATTTGCATCAAAGTATGGTGCTACCTGGTGTTTGTCTCTCTCAATCTTCAACTCGCAAGTTTTTCTAGACCATGAGTCAGTTAGTGATCAAATTTATGTCTTCTGGGTCCCTTTTAGCCTGCCGGAACTAGAATACTCTTTCTAGCATTGCATCCGTAGACCCAGTGTCCCACTCCTAAGCTTGCTCGTTGGAATCACGGTTGAGCTGCAGTGTCACCTACCAGCTGTTGCCACTTCGAGGATGTTGCTGTCAAAAAACCTGTTTACATCCAAGCTCAAGCAAAAAGAATAGATGCAATAAATGCGATAAAACCTAACAGCTATACAAAGTGGTCCGCAGACCACCGAAGTTCCCTTTTTATTTCAGTACTTTTGGAGTGCACGTAAATCTGTTTGCACCAAAATTCGAGGTTAGGTTTTTTGGCAAAGGGTTCAAGAAGGTCGAACCCTTCTTCTGGACCAGTCGACATACAAACATATGGTATCAATGGGAAAAGCCGCGGCGGAAGCCCTTTCCAAGTTTAAAGGAAAACAAATCTCATTAGACGGTTTGGCTGATTTGATTAAAAATCCGACTCAACTTTCATCTGAAGTCGATCCGACGTCAAGAGTGCGTGCACGGCCAACAGAAGACCCTTATATGAATATATTTGAAAGTACATCCACTTGACTCGCTATTAAAGGGCCAATGACCCCCTAAGGTACACACAATAGCAAGTGTGTATATGCAGAGATTTGCATTCGGTGCTGTTGCACTCCTCAACTTATCATCTCTTGTTTGTGTATCCTTATTATTATAAAATATCCTTCCTGTGGATGCAGCAGTCGTCCATTTTCTCTTTCTCGCTTAAATTTCTTGCCATAACAATCTCTATGCTATGCATGACCAGGACACATCAACAAGAGGCACCGAAATTATTATCATATCCTTGGTCACACACATTCAAACATTGGGCGGCAGCGGCCACTTCAGCAAACACCGTAGGAGGACGACCGTCGTTCGTCCTGCATCTTTATTAAATTTATGTATAGAGCGTTACGTATACGACGTGGGTATCCGCATGTACGCTCCGTTGAATCGTATATGAGATCAGAAAGAAGGGGCTGCAAATAGGCACCAGTCACCATCGGAAGGGGGCTAACGGATAATACATCTGCACACTGTATAGGATGAATGTTTGGGATAATAATAAGAAATAGTTTAAGAGTCCTTTACATCAGGATTATGTGCGCATATTTCATTATGAGTTATAATATTCTTTGCCGAGAGTGCGGACACGACTAGAAAAAGGACGACAATGCATCTGCACGGCACATCGTCTCCGTCTATTGAGAAACCAAAAGAAACTAGATATGGCCATGCCGAGGACGAGTAGTACACCGTCGTCGTCGTCCTCCTCCTGTAGTAATAAATCTGAATATCCATTCTCGCAATATAACTTGAAACCAATGTCAATGATGTGTAGCAAAGGAGACCCGGCCAGGACATAAATCTATTCAAACATGGAAGGGCGATAGAAGGACCCGATATATGTGTTTTTTTTTGTCTCGAGTATCTGTGTGTATATGTGAAGGAAGAATAAAGGCGCTGCTCCACGTCGTTGCATGTAATTGGAGTTCATTTTGTCGTGCGCCTAAGTATGTGACCAAAGTGGATGTGACTTTCATCAACATAAGCGGCAAGCGGGTACTCGAGTGTGCCTGTGCACACTCCATTCCTTCACATCCTTCGAACTTGGTGATCCCCTAAAGGCTTGGCTGACATTGTTTCAAGTCAACTCCAGAACTAGAGTGAGAGAGAAAGAGAGAGCGAATGCGGATAATACAGAGGACACACCATGGAGTAGAAAAGAAAAATCCTGTTAATACAATGTGTACGTGTCCTTACAGCAGGAATTATTATATCAATTAAATTTTAATGGTTTCATGGTGTGAACAATCCTCAAATGGAGTGCATTACTGTTCAAGTTGAGTGTAGGATGTGCAGGTGTGTACTCCAGGATGTTGTATATTTTAATTCGTCCTTTTCAACCCTGCTATCGCCTGATGTCTGGCGCTTGTCCCATCTTAATTGAATGAGATTCTGTGAAATGGCTTTTATAGTGTCCTTTTGCATTTTCGTTGTCGCATAAAAAGGGACCACCTCCGTACACCATTAAAATGAAATCAACAAATGATTGATAGAGCGCACAAGGATGAAATATCGCCAACGTGGTGAAAGTCATCCGTTTGTCGGTGTTCTTTGGGTTCGGGTTGAAGAAAGAAATTCACAGGACATTGGCGCGGTGACAAAAATAGGTGGTATCTCTTAATAAGGGTGACACAACCAAGGTAAGGATATCTCATAAATCTAGAGAAAATTGAGTTCGTGATTTCTTTATTATTTAACTTCTTAGAGGGGATTTGATGTGTCTATATACATATTCAAGGAGGCCACAAAACCGCAGTCGTGCAGGTAGTATAACGAAGGCATAAGGCATAAGGAGTAGTCCTGGTGGATGGAAATCATCCTAATTTTGGAAATGCGGATGTACCTTGAGGAGTTTGAGGTGTTGTTTGGGCACCAACGCGGAGCCATTCATTTTCCGCGAGATGACCATTTGCTTATGAAGCTTGTTTATTTTAGTTTTTTTTTTATAATCTACAACGTTCCCAATGCGTGATAGGCTTTATTAGACATATGTACCTAGGTCGCTAAGTTTTTATCTTTGGTGTTGTGCAGTGACTAAGGGGGCTAAAAATCAATTGAGTTGTGGTATAGAATGTCAGATATAAGACTAAGATACTCTGAATTTGGTCCTGGAAAATGGGCCAAGGTGGCTGAGATAAATGGTTCTTGGCCTGCTTCCCTTTCCACTCTATTAAAATTACGTTTTCAAACCAGTAGGTACACCCAAATAAAATTGATAATTCGTAGGACCTCACGGAACGATACGCAGCTCAAGGGCCATACGAATTTTTGCGGGACCAAACCATACTCTGGACCCCTTTCTTGAGCTTGGCCTTTTATGCCGACGTTGTTGTAAAGGTAGTCTTAAGTCTTGAGTCATAAGCGGTTTGTGGAATAAACTTCGTGCCTCTTTTCAAAAGTAAGTTGTTTTGGCGACGTCCCGGAAGCAGCAACCAGGAAGCCATAGAAGGTTCTTCTGAAGGGAATTTTACCATTTTTGGACAGACACTGGGTTCAATATGCGTAAAAAACAAAGTCTAACGTTAATTTAAGAACACTTTGGTCACATGTCCTTTTTAAGGATATCAAGGACATTTTGGTATAAATCAAATTTTCAATAACATCTTGGTGAAGAAGTATTTAAAATAGCAACACCTTTTAATTTCGAGGAAAATATTGTTGTCAAAGTCTTGGGGCTTCAAGGACCTTAGGGTACCATATGCATGAAAATTAAAGTCTAACGTCTTTTTCAGAACACTTTGGTAACATGTTCTTTTTAAGGATTTCAAGGACATTTCGGTATTAAGCAAACAAAATTAGGTACTCAGAATAAAATTTAAATAAAAATTAATTATAATTAATTAATTATACTTACACTTTGTTCAGATGTCCTTTCTAAGGATTTCAAGGATCTTTTGGGCGAAGTCAAATTTAAAAAAAATCTGTGCAAAACCATTCCTGACAAAATCCTTTTTTTTAATTGCAATTCAGAGATTTGTCACTTTTAAAGTTTTGCAAGGATCTTAAATGAGATTTCATGCGAACTCTTATAAGAACTCACCATACTTATATATAATGCCAGTTGAACTTTGATCTGGCTTCCTCTTCCAAAAACTTACTGTCCCGACCCTCTGAGGTGAATATTAAATCAGAGTCATTGCTGAGGATAAGGACCCCAACTTTACTTCGCCCAACTTTAGATGACCCTTACAGTCCGGAGTGGATGACGGTCTCAACCAACAAGCTCCTGCAGCCAGTTCGATTGAAGTTCGTTGAAGTGGAATGGGTACCATCTGAGCAGGTGCCTTCTTCGTCAGGCAATTTTTCGTACACTTCACATGAGCAACGCCCATTGAATTTTATGCTTTTTAGCCAAGCCCACGTCGTTGTATAGCCCGTGAGGTTCGTCGCTTAATAATTTTCCGCATACTCCATTGATGCGAACTGGCCCGAATATCATCCGACGAATCTTTGACTCAATGCGTTAACAGGTTTCCAAATGCTGCACCATACTTCTGTACGATAAAGCAGTACTTGGGTGACGAGGGTCCGAAATACAGTCTAGGAACTATTTTTTTGACAACACCTACGTCAACTTTGTCAATTTCGCCAGCACGTCCTTTGAACCGAATATTCCTACTAAACGGAACTGAAGAGCTTCAAGAGCTTGTTCACCTAAAGTTTAGGCTCTCTATTTGATAAGGCCCATTTTCTGTATGCAGGTCAATCGCTTTCTTAAGAACAAAACAACTTCGCAAACAGCTTATTAGCCCAATGGATCCAACCCGCCTTCGTTGCGTGTCCTCGTTATTGCTCGTAACAATTAAAGTTTAAGTGATGTATACCTCTGACCTTAAATAGCTCATCAGCTTCATTGTTACGGCAGCACAAAGCACTTAAGCTACAAGGTACCTTCGGCTACCCACAAACATAATCCCTTCTCAACAAAGCCCATTTCAATTCACCTTTGGCTATCTCGAAAATCATCTTATAGCCAAATGTACGGTACCTTGTATCCGATATAGCCGTCCGAAGCAATTGTGGACGCTCTTAAAGTATCTCTCAATCGCCTGAATTTCTGGCCTACATATACACGACAACTTGGCCCACAACTCATTTGCAAAACTGTTCCCAAACTCTGTCATTCCGAGAGCCAATCAAAACGACCGCAAATACTTACCCACGTTTACTTATGCAATCGATTGTGTTGCCGGTAACCCCCTCCCCCCCACACTTCCGACACCGAATCCAGTTTAAAGATGATGCCAAAGTGCCTCTAAGCAAACACACAATACACCCGAAAATATACTAGAAAGCAATTGAGAAACGACAAGGATGCCTTAAAATAGTTTTGCATTTTGAACCCTTATGCCGGTGGTCCCTGAATGGGTTTCATCAACACGCCAGCACTCTTGGGTGAATGGGATTTGATTTTTATCGGGCCATGGAGTGTTTTGGTTGTCCACATTGTCCAGGTTAACTGGAATGCTGTTCGGTGGTGAAGTCTCAGATTACTCGTGTATCCTTGCTTCACAGTGATGAAAGCCTCAAATTTTAATGTCAAATGTTTTTGTTTATTCAGTTCAAGTGATCAGCAGAAGGGTCCTTGCTTCTACTCAACCAGATGCACTCACAATATATCCTTGCATAAATAAATTACTATACCGACCAACACACACACACACATTCAATTGTGTACAATTCCGATCGATATCTAGATTCTGTTCCTTGCAACACAAGACACCACAGAGTATTAGTGTTTGCCCATAAGTAATTCACAGTTCGTTCGAGGACGACAACGACAACAATGAATCCTGCGAAAAGTCCTAAAACTCTTGTGAGAAATGCATTTAATTCGCCGTCAACTGGGGCTCGGGCCGGGCATTGCCGCGCTAAAAGAAGACCAACCGCACCATCCATCCATACCGAGAGCAAGAGAGATGGAATAACTTTTATTCCATGCGGCATGTGTTGACTTAAGGATCTGAAATTGGAATTAATTTTGGCTCAGCTCCAGGATAAATAGTAAACGGATGTGTGCGGAAAACCTCTTCGCTCGCTAAAAGTGGATGAAAATCGTGGTCTCTCTATGCTCTATGGATGTTTGCCTTGGGATGGTGGTGTGCTGCTGAGATTTCCCAAGAAGACGTCTTTCTACAGAAGAAAGACTAAGGTCGGGATTAAGGAGCCAGCAAACCAGTATAAACGGACGTGATAGGCAGTCAGACAGATGAGGTGCACAACACTGTCGTCGTTATGGATGAAATGGCATTTCATTGTGTTTGCCAAAGTCGGAGGGATCTCCATCTCGTCGAGTCAGTGGCGATGGAGACACTTCACATATAGCGGCGCGGTGTAAATGACTTTGATTTTAACTGTAGCAATTGCTGGCGATGCCACTCGACAGGATCCACAAGATGTTTATTTAGTAAATATTGGCAACAAATTGTTTTTCATTTCTTTGACCAAGGATTTGAGGATTACGTGCGGTTATGGTCTCTGGTGAGCGATTTAATGAAAACTTCACCAGGAAAGGGCTGCAAATGCACTTGATAATGGATATTGGGCGATGTTCAGGAGAAATTTTTCAGAGGCGGGCCTCGGATCAATGGGCGTCTGTGGTGACAAGGAAATTGAACAGTTTCGAGCGTTTAGCGAGATCAACTGAGCTAGAGACTGCGACTGATGAGAGAGACATTTGGTAAAGAGACTGAAGTTTTAAGAAGGATTTTTCCAGATGGTTGGAGTGCTGTACCGCATAGACACTGTTTCCAGTTGCCCAGCACCCCATTCCATCAAAAGCGACTGCGTATTTTGAAGACATATTTCAAGGCGGGTGATTCTCGAAAAATGCCCAAGTATACTTGTTCTGAAAATTCCTTTTTGCAAAAGAGGGCAAAAAATACTTAAACTTAAAAGAAAAATCCTTCAATCTAACTGCAGGCGTCCTTAATTATTCCATTAAAATATTTAAAACTAACTAAAGTTCTATTAAAAGTTGGTTCGTGACTTTGCATAACGCACCACTCGGCGCGGCGGCCATAGAGCACGACTGTAGAGCACAGCAACACAGCCAGCGCATCACCGTTGCGTTGCCGTGAGGCGTCGTTTTATTATAAACTCATCTCCCCATAGTGGATGTACAGTGGAACTAACCCCCCACACTCGCGCAACAAGACGATGTACACATCCCGATCCCATCCGTTCCGCCTTGTAGTCATGACAGCAACATTACAAGTGAACACTGAACGTGAACACATCCTCTGTCTCGGTATTCCTTTGAGTTGGCTCGCATCCTGTGCACTGTGCGTTTCTGTGTAACACCTGTGTGCGTGTGTGTGCAGTGTGCACTAACTAACAAGTCGACAAACTGAAAAGTGTGAGAAAAGAAATAAGGAAACTTTGAAAAGCGCCTAAAAGTTTGCATAAAGAAGTCAACACAGAGAATGCAAGGATATGCAAGGATGTGTAAAATGACTGACTATATATCTTGAACTTATCCACCCCCTGAATGACGATGACGAGACTCGCAGGTCGCAGCAGTTTTGTGGCACTCAACTCTTACCTTTCTCTGCATGGGAGGGGGATGACGCTGTTTTATCACCGCCGCCAAAAAGCAATGAGTGCGTCTTACAGTCGCAAGGACGTAGTTAGTACACAGTATTCTCGAATGGAGAAGGTCTTTGTCGCGCAGCAAAGATTTTTAATGCATCCTTTTATGATGACATAACCCAACCAGAAGTGAGATTGCTCATTCGCAGAGACATTTCGCACGCCATGTAACTTAAAGTGCACATTTAGGTGTTCGAAAATGTTTTTTAGTGCAGTGATTATATGTGTGTGTGTATGTGTGGGAGTTAGCACAATAATATTATAGCGCGTAAAAGTGAGATGGGGCGGTCGGGGTTGACAGCTCGCACCCAGACGAAAGTCACAGGTACTCGCAAATGAAATTAAATTCTTTTTGAATGAAATAAGGACGACAAAAGTGTGCAGCTTTTTGTTGGTGTAGATGTATGAACAAATTGTGATTACGGGCCATTAGCGAGAGATAGTTTTTATACGACACAACAATAAGCGCGCATCTTTGAAATGGCAAATGGCGTTTGTAGGGAAGAAGTAGCGAGTAGGAGTGACGTCTGAGACAGAATTATAATAACATCACATCCGAGGCAATACCTATCAGAAGTCAAAGTTTGAACACTTCAAGTTGACAAAAGAGTTCTACAAGGACATACTCAGCCATTGTTTAAGATGGAGATGGAAATAGATGGAGGGAGTCCTTAAAACACACCCTTCGACGACAACATATAGGTCCTTACATCGAAACTGCAAACGAAATGAAAGACCCGGTATCCTAAAAAGCAAGCAAGCAAATTGGGCTAAGAAATGAGGATGAGGTCGGGTGTAAGCTAGAAAACGAAAGCTCACTGCTGCCACCCTTGCGTCCACTAATAAAGCACATACCCATAATGGCAAGTCATATGAAGCTAGGCATACTTATGGGTTGAGTCAAAGAAGGTTGACAAGTCTTAGGGCGGTCAGTGCCTGCGCACCTGGAGTCGGCTCGGCAGATAATCGGGTTCAATCCGAAATGTTGAACTGTCCTTATGTTGGCCCTCTTAAGGCCGAGGCTGTCCTAAAGAATTATGTATTGGCCAAAGAAGTTGCTCACAGTTTAAAAATGTTAAACAAAATAATCCCTTCTAGGTAGCTCCACCAGTTATGCACATGGGGTCGGTTAAGGTGGGCCACCTTAAGGAAATGTTTCCCCAAGAGGGGTGTTACAAAGGTGCTTCCAGATCCCACCTAAAAAAATAAGCCCCTTTAGCTAGCTTTCGTCAGTTATGAAGAGAGACTCGGATAAGGTGTATCACCCTAAGGAGGGGTATTTCTTAAGAAAGTCGAACAGTCCTCGACTAAAAAAATAAGCTCTTACATCTAGCTCCCGTCAGTTATGCACACAGAGTCAGTTAATGCGGGTGTCCCTAAGGGGGAGAGGTGAACTGTAAACTTTTCACGTCCAGAGTTACAGAGTTAGTCGCTGGTTCTCAGGTAAATTACAGGGTTGAAGGCTAAGTAAGTTGCACCAAATCCAGCTCTAGGTTTGGAATCTGCTATCGCAGTGCGCATCTTTTTAATGTCAAGTTAAAGGTCGCGAGCGCCTTCAATGCTCACGTGGGTGTTCTGATGGAATGACGTGAGCCACTGGGAGTAACGATGATACGCAGCAAGACTATACTTTGGCTTCCACTAAGAAAGGTCTGTCTGGAAGACAGCTGTTTTTCGAAATAAAATTTCGAGTGCGGTAATTTGACTGAGATCGCATCCTACCCATAGATTTGATATGGCTGCAGATGGATGTTGGTTGAGACTCAGTGGCATATAGCACATCGCAAGCCTATGTAGAACTAGTAATTGCGATACTAATGTTACACATTCCTGTAACGCAGAGTTACAATTCGAATGCTGATAGATAGGCATGTGCCTTGCAGCTGTTAAAAGATCTTCTTTGAACTGTGTTGCAAGTTATAAAATAAAATAGTGCCAGGGCAGTAGGAGTCCACTCTTCGTTCAAGTACATGAGGAATTGCATTACAGGCCCCCAGGTCCGCCTCGACAGCACACTATGCTGCAGATCTTATTGCTCTGTTATTTCTTTAATTCTAGTTGCCATTGGATTCATTGTCAACATGACACCAATTAATCTTCTCGACAACCTTTTAAAAAAAAAACATGCAAAGTTCATCTACAAGAAAATTATTCCCTAATTCATATACACAACTTCATCGGGACAATTAAAATCCTCCATAATAGGCAGCACGGCGGCTTCTGTTGGGACAAATTGAAGTTTGTCGTCCCTTAAATGGGAATAATCAAAAGTGTTGCACAAGTTTCGCCATATGCAAAGCAACACGAACAAGAACTACCCAAAGTCACTTGAACTGGAGTTAACTTTACGTGCACGGCATAAATGTTGAAACTTTATCCTCAAGATAGGTTTCAGCTTCAAGTTAATACCTGAGGATACAACTACGAAAGACCTGGGTGTACTCGTAGTTTGTAAACACCCAACACAAGTCGACGAAGTACACATATTATATAGTGAAGCGGGGAATATAAAATGCAGCCACCAATACAAAGTAAATAAAACCGAATACCTCAACCGGGTGTTTATTGTTTACAAGCTGTGAAGGGGATGATGGATCCTCCAGATATGGGTTGCACTATCTCCTTGTAGCGGGGGGAGTAGTTTCTTAAGATTTCTCCGACCACACGGGGGTTATTTAAATTGGGAAACTTTAAGATTTTCCAAATAAGCTTAAATGCACTTGGGCGGTCGTTTATCAAAACGTGCTCATAGCTACGAAACTAGTTTATGCACACTGTGGTTATGGTAGACTGTATGTGATGCAAAGGATTGCTACGGTGTAGCATGTCCTTCTTGAAGTCGATTTCGTCCTAGGAAGGCAGCTACATAAACGATACCACCGCGATGAATAGAAAAATAATGACCTTAGACATGATTTACTAATACCAAAACCTTTTTTTACGTCACGTCGGCTATCGGGTCGCGTTTATTTTACCACAACTGCTCAGTTCCGGTTCCCACTGTTTGTTGGTTACGTTCATGTTCTCGTGTTTGTTGTTGCCATACATCTTAAGGTTTTTTTCAACTGCGCCACTTCTCGCGAACGTCTGACAAACATCCGAGGATTACTGTCATGACGCATGAGCTTTTTAATAATTAGTCGTTTGGACTCAGCACAAAATTGTAGGTCCCTTCCATTCGTCCCAAAAAAAAAAAAATACAAACAACAAATGGTTGTCCTAGGGTCAGTAGTCAGTACAACTATTCCGCCAAACTACTTATTTTTATTTAAATGGGTTCCATCTCTTTCCCTACCGATTACGGCCTACGGCGACCTCAAGTAGGTTGACTCTGCGTATATTATTTTATTGCAAGGTTAACTTACATCTGTGTTTTCAGCATTAAGCGGGCGAAAATTTTTTGTATTCATCATTGAGAGATGGGAGAAGAATAATAAATAAAAGTTGCCCAGATTACCAGTTTGGGATAGTCCTATTTGCAGCAAGGTTTTCTTAAGCATGCGGGTAACCCTCTTGACAGACGCGTTGTTCGTGTTCTTCGCACCCATACATAAGTGCGACATGTAAATGCTCTACGGCGAGAACAAGAACAGCATTCATCTGGAAGTGCATCAAAAGTAGGAAATAAAACCTCACTTCGTGTCGACAAGTCGACTTCTCAGTGGCAGTAACACAATGCGTTCCATTGATGATAATGTCGCTCAACACTGCCGACTGTGCCAACATGGCCTCCTCGTATGTAATTAATTTTGCTGCATGCCCCACCAGCCATTCCCATTTAATTTCAAATCTGTAATCGAGAAATATGAATGACAATGATGTCTGTCCTACCGATGGTACTCGTAGTAATCGCCTGCAATCGTATGTATGGTGCGAAAGTTTCTCTTCATGCCAATGGATACTCGTACCTTCGAGCGGTTCAATTTGAAAAAGTTTACAAGGAGTGCAATGCACAGCATTGAAATTGATTCAACACGCGAAACTGATTGCTGGGAGACGTCAACGAACCACTGTAGAGCACCACACCGCATACTCGTACCATCACCACTTTGGCGGAAACTTTTCCACCCTTGAAGCGTTGCTGCTGTGTTATTTTCAATGTTGCTGGCGATGTCGATGGTGCTTTTACTCAACTGGCTAGCAATCAATAATGCCTGCACTCTGTTTCTGGATACTGAGCCGTGCGAGGAAGACTCCTCGCGCGGTACAAAATGGTGACAATTGTGGAACGTCCCATTCAATCAGAGACTCACATGCATGAAGCATGGAAAATTGCGAACCGGATGCGATATGAAAGTTTCATGGGCTCAGAATCAGAAGACAATTGCTTCGATGAGAATGGAGAACAACTGCCAGGGATGAGAGACGACACGGCGACGGCGACGTGTCGGCGAATAGCAACAAGAGAACTAACTCTTGAAGGAGTGTAATGGAACTTTTGTATTGCCCTCGGCACTCTCGGTGTGTTTTGTGCAAAATTGCGACGAGATCGAAGCAATAAAATTCAAATTGTTCCATCAATGTTGAAGAATGGATGATGGAAAATGTCTGAGACCGAGAAACTTGAACCAGTGTCTTGTGATTTATTTGAAAATGCTTGATGTATTGCAATGCATATTGCACTTTGTGATGGGGGAAATTTAATATATGCACATGACCTCGATAGCGGTGGCTTATGTTATTAAATTGTTCACATTACTGAAATGCTGGGAAATTGTTTTAGGTAAACCTAAGGGGTGATGATGAAAAGTCTCAATAAATTTATGGGAGCGGGTCGAAATGCTGCTTTCAAAGTTCTGCTTTAATTCTGCTTTTCAAATATAAAGCAATAAAATTTAGATTTTGCTTTCCAACAAAAAAAAGAACACATATTAAAATACAATTTTGAATTTATAAAATTTAAATAAATAAAAATTACATGTAAATTAAAAAGTAACAATAACAAACAGATTAAACTAGAACTCTCGCAAGTGGAAACAGGAACACATCACTTTATTCATACAAGTCAAAGACGTTAGCAAAACATTTATTTTATACTATGATATTATTAAATAAAATTAAGCTGAAAAAAGAAATAAAAATAATAGTTGTTCCCTTTTGGTTTGGGTTTCCTAATAAAGATTTAAATTTTTTAGGTATTAACAATAGCAAGGACGCCTTAGAAGTCTGGGCACTAAAAACAATTTTAAATTATTTATACAAAAATTAAAAACAAAAACTAAAAAATAATAATATTAAAAATTAAGCTAAATAAATATAGAAACAAAATCTACTGAAAACATAGTTATAAATTTTATTAAAAAAAATTAAAACTGAAAGAAGGGAGTTAATTATTAAAAAAGATATAAGAAAATATTGTTTTCTACATCTGTGCTTTACAAAATTTTGCAAAAAATATAAATAATAAAATTTTGACCCACCCAGAATTTTGACCCCAACCCTGAAAAAATGCGCCACAAAAGGTGTTGAAAAAAACGTCAAGTTATGCGTCGTCGGGACAAAAAACAAGTCGGAAACGCTTTGCCAAAATGTGTAAAAAAAACCCTAGGAAAGAGCGTCAAAAAACGCGTTTCAAGTTTTTTTTATTATAAACACTTTTCCTTTATTATAATTTTTACACCCCCAAAGTGCATATCTGCAGACGGTAGTTTAGAGATTTTTCTTTCGAAGTGCTTTCAAAATGTAAGTTACCTGCATATTTTATTAAATTCAATTTGATTTTGTTTTTAGGGCTTTTATTTAAAAATTTCAACAAGTTCAAAATTTATAATTTTTACTTAACAAAATGTGATTAAAGTAAATACTTTTTTAGTAGCTCTTTTCTTATTTTCTTAAAACTTGGAATAATTTTTAAGAGTTAAAAAAGACCCGCGAACAAAATCAGTCAAAAAACGGACTGAAAAAAGCGTCGAAATACGAGTGAATACAACTTCGTCAAAAACGCTACGCAAATGGCGTCAAAAAAAACGCGCGAAAAAAAGCGTCAAAAAATGAGTGAATGCAAACCTCTTCTCTTCGCTTAGACTGAAATATAATTTTCCGAGAAAAAAACAAACGAGTACATTCACATCTCCGAACTGCCCGTATTATTTAGACTTCCTTTTGGTTTTGTCATTTTTCTCATTTATGAACTCGCAAATTCAGCAAACTGCGTCTGCTAATATGATTATCGGCCAATTACTCGTATCTCTGAATTTTATTTTTGTTGACTCACCAAAAGCGTCTTACATCTACCGCAAAACCTGCCTCGCCCCCACCCAAATGAATGGCAACGAACATCGCCATCATCAGCAGAAAATATTCCAACTTCGTCGGCACATCATCATCACGAACCTGCCGTCCTAATGGAGTGGTTCAAATCCAGAAAAAAAATCTCTTTTGGTGACTTATTCATTTCGGCCACGTCCCAGAGATATGATTCAATTTTCCCAATCGCGCAAACCAGCCGGGAGAAGTCAGTTCATTGCGGTCTTTAGGATGCACTATTCTATATGGTCACCACAAAACGATCAATATTAAGTGGCAATTACTGACTTTTTCATCTCCCCAACGGCGCCGCCCCCACAAAAATATGCAACGATATAAAATTATTGCAAATATCCTTTGAAAGCCATAATAGTCAGGTACACACCCGTATCAGTGGAATTCTCATCTCCTCTCCCGATGAGGGAAAAAAGTTCGGAAATCAATTTTGTTCACTTCTATCCAGATGTACAATGGATCCTTCCAATAACCAAGGGCAACTGCGGTCAACCGGAAGAGTCTGCAGATAAATATTGTTGCCTTCTCAACCTGAACTAATAAGCTATTTGATTTAGTTCTCTTAGGACTTCCATCCTGTGTGCTGGTGCACGTTTCGGAAATTTTCATTTCATTTTCATCGACAACGACAACGACGACTAGAGCGATGCGATGATGATAGCTGGAGCTGAAGAGCAATGGAATTGCAATTGGAAATTGCAGTTGACCGGTCAGTATACTGATGATGGTGGTCGGAAGCAGCAAAAAGAAAACAAGAACATTTTTGCCCCAAAAATTTGCCGAGAAAACTTTGAAAAGCCACACGAAGAGAGTGAGGGGCGGCCGGGTGGCATCGGCAACGCATCCGTTGACCATGCCATTTGAGAACGTTTCTGGAATAATTTCCTCCAAAGTTTCCGTTTCACTTGGCCGAGTGATTGTAAATTTTAATGCCTGCTCTGTCGAAGAAGTTCTATCCTTTCTATGTCTTGTGGTATTTTCTTTAAGGACTGTGTGGATTTACCGATGACGGGTATACGAAACTGCAAACTCAGTTGGAAATTTATTCCAGGTACACGGTTGTGTTTGTCTCACACACAGGTTTCTGAGAATCGTCAGTCTCGGATGAAAGACTGGATGAACCAGTTTTTTAAATAGTGGGGGCACTGTGTAGTGGCCTTGGCTTAGGCGGAGGATGAAGTTTGACAGTAGCCTTTGAGAGGTTATAAGTGAATTTAGATGAACTGAAAGTTGGATTGACTGTGTCGTGTGCTTCGGTTCGACAGAAGCAGATGTCCTTACAATGCTTAGATTGTAAAAACAGAAACGGACTTTTGGATCTAGTCCTAAGTGCGAATTCGTAATTTGGGTGGATATTCAATTTGTTTCGCCCTGAGCGATTCGAACGAGGCTCGTCTTGAGGAAAGTAGATATGGGTCAACCGGTAAGGAGGCTTATAGTTGCCTATATCTAATGGGCCAAGCAATTCTCAGTGTGAGAGGGAGGCAGGGCATTTTTAAAACTTGCAGCTTACAACGAATGCAGTATCCAGACGATAATGCTCTCAAGTTTCGCGTGCTAAGGTTGTGCCCCATTTGATGTACTCGTATGTTGACAGTTCAGTAGGTATTGCACAGGAGAGCAGGTCGAAATGGTACTTTTAAAATTCAGCTTTGCAAAACCTTCTCTTCTCACAAAAAAATTCTGTTTAAGTGGCCTCTAAAATGACTTTATATGCTGAATTTTAAAAGCCATCACTAGTCTGTGACCTATAGTTTAATGGATTCAAGTGTAGTTCATCAGCTGTTGGTATTGATATCACATATTTTTTCTCTGGAGACTCCTGATGGCGTTCCAGTTGAAAAGTCATTTAAAAGAGGTATTTTTAAATGCCATTTCAAGCTACAGCCTCTCAAAGTGACCTTCGATTTGATGCTGTAACTAAGTAAAACCTTCAAGCTACTTAAAACAGTTTACAATTTAGAGCGACTATTTATCGCAATTAATGTTCAAAAACTTCCTTCGCCGCAATATGTGTCTGGCCGCACAAACCTCCATGCACACCAATATCCAAGTTAAACTCTATTCAAATTGATCCCTTCCAGTGGAGTTTTTTTAATTTTACAGTACACATTTCATAATCAATCGGATGTTGCGGTTTACTCCGCACCCTTATCGGATGTTTCGTCTGCGAGCAAACAAATCAATTCGGTAAAGCAAACAACACAGCTCCCGACCAATTTAATCGAACGTTTAATCGAATTCTGATGATTGGGTGGACCCCGACCGATACGCTTATCCCTTTATGTGGGATAAGGGCGCGCCACCATTGGATCGCACGACAAATTATTATTTACCCGGAAAGTTAATACCCGGTCCCAGCAATAAACGGGATGAATTTCAAATTTGAAAAGCGTTTTTATTGAATTTGGTAAGTCAGCTTGTTTTGGGGAGGACATTTTTATGCTTTGGATAGGGCTTTCTAGTTAAAGTTGGAACTTTGAATGGGGCAGTATTAAAGTGGTTTAATAATTTTTAAAGTCGGACCTTTGTTAATTCGAATGAGGAAAATCGCGACAATTTTGCTAGGCGTTTTTACACTCTACTGCGGCATAACCATCAGTAAAGATGTCTTGTAGGTTGTAGCATCTCTCAAGGCAGCTTTTACCCACTTTGTGAGAGTGATATCAGAGATGGCAGAGACCCCTAACAAAGCCTACTATTAAAGGCTCAGTGACTCTCTTGATTTATGGCGGAAGAACTGTAGAATTTTTAGCTCTCTTTGTACAGCTTTCGATTGTTCATCTAACTGCCGTTACAGCAGAAAGGTTTTTGCGCTAGTGAAAGACTTTACAGTAAAAACAGTTCGTCGTATATTTTGTATCGTTATGCCCCGGCCCCGGCCCCATTGAGGGTTTTACTTCAATTTTTGGAATCAGAACACCGCTGACTTGGAGTCACGTTTAAGCTAAGAGCTCTAAGCACTGCATCAGGCTTCTTAATGACGTCTTTTATGAGTGATGGACTTTTCCCCATTCTCTTAGAAGTGCTGCTCATAGATTCCGGTTGTGAATTCGTTTTTACATACATCCTCTATTGTTGCCGTTGGCATTCTTCTTGTCGGCTTGGAACCACTGAGTTATATTGCTGTTCAGTTTTTCTATGGGTTAAGGTATATTGACGACTTAGTCAGTGACATATAAAGGCGGTTCTCCTCTCAAGAACTTTATAAGGCATTGACGATAATTGTGCTTTGTAATAATTTCCACAAGGATATACAGGATATTGTGTCTTTAACGATGGCCGTCAGTGAAGTGAACAGAAGCCAGACGCTCCAATGTGTTGGGCTGCTTCACTACCTCGAAGCGCAGCCCAATCTATGTAAGTACCAATACCCCTCCCAGGACTCTAGCCATTTGGTCTGTATAAATAACACAGATATTTATTTTTGAACGGAAGTATACATCCTGCCTGGTAGGACCTACTACCTAAAGAGCGTTGTCAACTGTTTTAATTTCGAAGTGAGTTTTCTTTGTCTCTGATGCTAGTGTTGGAAGTTCAGCTGGCCAAAATTTTAAGTATCCACCAAAATCCTACTTAGGTTAGGTAGGTAAGGTTAAAGAGGTATGAGATAACAAAATTCTACAAAGAAAAAACATATTTTACTGTTTATACCTTAGTTACCCCCCACTGAAGGGGTCACACGTCCATATATTGATTTCTTGTCATTAAAACTGCCCCTACCCAGGGGGCACTACTTAACATTGAATACTAAAACTTTGAGGACTAATTTAAACAAATTATGGGACAGATGTCAGTGCGTTTACGTTTATTTACTATTGCTATGGCGGTTTTTAACTGTGTAATTTTCACACTCTTTTTGCGCCTTCTAAGGGTTAATTTCGAAACAAAACTATTCAAGTTCTCAGACACCTTTCAATACATTTATTTTATCCCGCGATTGAAACCCATAGCTGCTTTTAATTGTTTATTAGATAAAAATATGTGTGTCCCTCCAAAAGGGGGGCCGACTATGCTGTTTCATTGATAGCATGCTCAGAGCTCAGTAGATTCTGTGAAAATTAAGATTTCGAAGAGCAAGTCACGAACAGTGACAATTACCACCAGCCTGAGAAAAATAGATTGCTATCAACAATCCACCAGAGTGAAGAACAAAACACATGCCTCCACGTCATCAATGTGACAATAGGGGAAAACTTGCCATTAACATAATTTTGTCACGATAGCGGCGTCAAATCGTATATTCAGCATAATCCATCGCAATAAGCGTAATGATACGCATTCATTCAGTGAAACACATATGTAAACGTTTCTGATTTATTGAGGGTCATCAACTACATGCATGCATATATAGAAAAGGATCGACGAGCTATCGCAAGTTCCTTCTACTACATAATATTATGGCAACACGTACAGTCATTCGCTGAGCATAATCTATAGATATTCCCATGCAGATGTCCTTCGGGCGTTCTGCTATTCTCCCCATTTTTCGCCTTTGAAGAGGTGTTAGTGAGTTATGCTGCTGCGATGAATCTATGATTAGGGCGACGCAGCAGCAGGAGGACAAAATAGAAGTGCAAAAGAAAATAACAACGAAACGACAGAAACGTACAAATCATGAGATGAATGCTAATTCGCCGCACCGACAGTAATGTCTTTGAATTGACTTACAATTTGATATACTCAAAACGCGAGTGCGTTCCGGGGGGTGACAACTAAGGGAAGCTTTCGCTGTCTTCCCTTAACGTGATAGTTTTTTTTTATCTATATATTCGTATTGACTTCTGGTGCCGTTTGGTATGGGCTTACAATGCGGTTTTGTAGTTTTTTTCCAACGAGACGACGAATTCAACGAACTCGTCCGAGAAGGACCCTTTTGGCTGGTGAAATTAAATCAATTTGGACCAACGACATGTTCTAATCGAAATAATTGCTCCTCGCCGGTCTATTCATCACATGGGCAGTCGTGCCGTGATGGCCGAGTTTGAAACTCCACCACCCCGAAGGAACCGTCGCGTGGTGTTAATTAATTTGACTTCCATTAAGAACTGCCTCGCGCATAAGGACACAGTGTCTCGTGCCGATGCGCTTATGCCATCGGCCAGACGAAAGCCCTTAAACTCCCGGTCGGGCAGCATACGATTAGGTTCGAAGGGCGACTTTCGTGGCAGCGCTTAGTCCGTGTCCTTTTATCATCGACTGGTCGCCATCAGTGAAGAGTTGCGACGCCACACGTCTGCACAGATTTTTCGTTTTCAGTTCGAAGTGAGTTTTTGCAAAGTGCACTTCCCGCTTTTTGACATCGCTTAATTTACGACGGCAAATAAAAAACTAAATGGCGACAAATGGATGGAGAGATTCCCATTCAAATCGAATGCAGTATTATTTTTCTGCTTTGCAAATTAAGAGCGCCACTTGAGTTGAGGGTGCCCACCGGACAATAGAATATGGTTACATAAAAGCGACAGGTTTTGGGACAATGACTGCAGTGGCAAGTAGGATGCTAGCAACTAAGTTAACCAAAATCGGGGCTAGCGAAGTATTTAGTGCATATTTTATTCAATTTTATTCAAATACTGCTTTGAAACTTTTTTAAAAGCTTTAAGCAACGCGTTAGATGAGTATCGAATTCATTTAAAATCACTCCTCAACGCAAGGTACAACTAGCTCCATTGAACAACAAGCGCCACTATAGGGTGTGCAACCATTTTCCAAACTGTTAGTTGGATTTAGTTAAATACCTTGCACGTACGATTTGAATGCGTTAAAAATGAAGTTGATACGTTGCGCATGCAGTGTACGACGGGCTTTAGGAAGCTCTATTATTTAATTCGCACCACAGGCGAATTTTGAAACAGTCTGGCTACACGGAAAGAAAATTATTTTCTACACAAAGAAATTTCGTTTCTTGAATCGAGAAAATTTAAAAATTAACAAATTCTTCTTTGTTCGAATTTAATTTAATAGTATTTAAACACTAATTCTTGGATCTAGAAAATCATTCTTATTGACAAAAAAATATCATTTTACCTAAACGATCAAATATTTCTTGATTTAAGAAAGGAATTTTGTATAGAAAACTAAAGAAATATATTCTGCAGTCAAGAAGTAATTATTTGATAGTAGATTTTCTAGTTACAAGAAAATAATTGCAGCAATTTAGAAGAATTATTTAAACTATTCCAGCATAATTTGGATCGAATTTATTTTATTTTATTGTTTCGATATACTGTTGCTGACGTTCATCTTACTTCTTTATCTACTGCATATAAGAAATAGATTCTTATATTAAGAAAACAAGGCTGAGTATAAGAAACATCTTTCTTCTTTTTATATAGTATATTGACCAGTTTTGTATGTGTTCCGTTGTTACCTATCAAGCAGACACCAGACACGGACACAGCCATTCGATTTCAAGGTTTACTTCATTCATATTTCTTACTTATAAGAAACAATTTCTTATATCGAGAAATACCAAAATATTTTGCAGTGTGCGTAGAGTGTGGCATATTATGTTTTCGGTTGACATTATTTCTATTCTTTTTTTATATATGTGAGCAAAAAATGCTGACATATAGAAATTAGAGTAGGATTTAAGAAAGCAGCTTCACCCTGATCCACCACTCACGCAAGGGAACAAGATGTTTGTATTGCAAGTTAGATGCAGTCAGTCATCCATTCTATTTTATTCAAGCCGGTTCAGTTCAAGTGTCTCCTAAAATGTGTTTTTAAAATAAAAGTGTTAAGTGTTAGTCTTTCCTTTTGATTTTAAAGTATTCAAAGTTTATCAAACATCAAAAATACAAGAAAAATTTAAATCTTTTGATATCAGAAGAACTATTCCGAATTTGTTACATATTTGTTCAAAAAGAAGAAATATTAATTATTTTGCTCGAAGTCATTGGCTCTCATGATTATTATTTTTGCTGTGAGATTGTTGGAGAGGAAAATGAAAATTATAAAATTTTAAAAATTGATAAAATATATACTAAACAATTTATAATAAGTGTTTTACCAGACGGAAGCTAAGTTTTTACAAAAAGAAATATTTAATACTTACACAAAATGAAATATGTTAAAACATCCATTTGGAGAAATATTTTCCATTTCAAATGTTATACTTTGTTAAGCAAAATTGCCTTTAAAGTTAATACCTTATACCCAATGAAAAAAATTTATATACACTAAATGTTTACAAAGTGTAATGCATTTGTAATGAATATGGAATTATAAGCACTTAAATTCAATAAATTAAGATTATGTAAATATAACTTCAACCTGTTTTTCTAAATAAAAAAATAAATAAACGCTTTAAGCTCTACTATTTAATTTATTTGCATTTTAGGTAATACGCTGAACTACTACTTAAATTATATTTTAATACAGGATAAATTTCTTGGTTTTAGAAGTTCTTTATTGACTGTTTTCTGATTTCAATGAACATTCAATCGATTACAGAGGCCAGAAGTAAGTATCTAGTAGTTATTGATATAAGAGAAAAGTTCTTAAGCGTGCATTTTGCATTTAACGAATTGTTTCTGGGATATAAATAACACTGCAACATTTCAGAAAAAGTTTATTTTCGTATTTAAGAAGTTCTTAAATCAAGAATAATTTTTCAGAACTCGAGAAATAAATTCTTCATGTAAGAAAAATGTTCTTGGGGAGACAATTCAAATTCAAATATTTGTTTCTGGGAACTATAATAATTTTTCTGTATTTTAGAAAAAAGTTGTTGGTATAAGAAAATAGTTCTTGATGCCAAGTTTCATTCTGCGCAAACCGGCTCTTAAATCAAGAAAAATTCTGCATGATCATAGACCAAAGTTCTTGATATAAGAAATAATTTCTTAATGTCACATATCTTATTAAGCGATCAATTTCTTGGATCAAGAAAACCTTTGCACCATTTAAGAAAAATAAATCTTATTTGAAGAAAATAATTCTTGAGAATATTAAAGAATTCGTTTCTTAATTCAAGAATAATTTTCTTAAATTTCCTTTTTTTCTCTTATTCTTGATTCATTCACAGAAAATGTTAAAAGCAAGAAATAAATGGCTTGGACCATAACCGTACTTTATTTTCTTGTTTTAAGAAACTTCTACTTCCAATTTAGAAGAAAAATCTTTCCGTGTAACGTTCCAAATGGAAAAACGACGGTGTTACCACAGCGTGCTTTCCTCTAGATGTTCGAATTTCGTTCTTCTTCAATGTGGGTTTTGACGAATGGCTGTCGATTTTCCCGTCGACATTGGTCGCAATATAAATAATTTCTAGAATCCTAGAAAAATAAGCTTAGCATTTTGAATTCATCAGATAATCCCAGGCGATACTTGATTCAAGGAAATGGTTGAAATTGTCAGGTATTCGCGGGAAACCGATGATGAATGAACAAAATGTGAATATCTGAATAAGGCTTGAGGAGCGATGAACACTTCATGTGACTCTTTGTGTGTAGCAGAACCAAATTAGTGACCTCTATTGCGAAGACTTGACATAACAGTTATAAGTTGTGTTTGCCTCAAAATTATTGCACATGCAGTTTTTACAAGACCGTTGGTGTTTAATTTCTATATTACCGACTGACGTGAAAATTTCCTCACAAAGTTTCTTAAGACTTCGGATAGACTATAAGCTATGTCGTTCATTGCCACGCCTACTTATTCAGATCGTTTTTGACCAGAAACTGTGTTTTCCGACGTGACACCTTTGTCATATTGCTCCAAAAGAACTTGATCAATAGAAACAAAACAAGAGACCTCAACGGAGCCAACACATTCTTAAATATTTGAAGCTATCAACCAACTTTCAGCTACATCGACGAGCTGTAGTTTTAAGTTCCTCATTAAAATGCATCTACTGCAATCCCATATCCATACAGCGCATATTATCGACCGTTGAACAGAGGTCCGCTTAAAGGCTGCACATTCTTCTCGGGCAAATTGCCTCCTCCGCCATTGCGGAGCGGAAAAAAAAAGTTATTATGTCGCCTGTCCAGCATTTTAATTAACAAGATTAATTTCTTATGACGCCGTCATTGCATGGTGCCATGGAAATTCTTGCAGACACTTCAACTTTCACACACACATACAAACATACTCATATCTGTATATAGCACACCAAGGGAAGGCGCGGGCAATACAGGATAATGCCTTTTAATGGCTTAACAAGGGCTTCAATTAAAATAATTTCAGCATTATTCAGAACTGACAGTGGCTACGAGTATACCGGGTGCTGGGTGCTGGCAGACATGTAGCAGGATTGTGCTCTGCACCGCCTGAATAATCACTTTGCTATTTATTATCGCCGGAAGGATATTCAAAATGAATGTCCTCGGAGAACAGTTTTGTATTTTGTATAAAGGCGCGGTGCGGTGTGCTTCTTCATTTCGAGGCGCGCAAAATGAGCAAACTGCGGAAAATATGAATATTATCTTAGACAATGAGATTAACAGTTAGTCTTGCTACATCTCCATCAGGTGAGTGAGGTGTTCTCAACTGGATAACTGAATTGGTAAGAACGCAAAAGTTCGATCGACGTAACGTAGGTCGAAATACTCAGTCCAAGGTGCTTGGCAGTGGGAATTTTGTTTATGCGAATGAAATTGCGATAATTCTCAAGGTTATACTGGAAGTGAAAAGTGTCCTTGGAAAGGAATTTTTATCTTGTAGGTAAACGAAATGGATAGGACGGAGCTGCCTATTTTTCGGTGGTTTGGCAGTTGTCCCCAACCATAGTCTTCGGAGACTTCGGATGGACTTGGTCGTGCCATCAGGTAGGGGCTTTCATAAGAACAAGTCTTACATTCCCCCTGACGATTTGGATCCAGTGTCGGTAGATTGAGTGTTGTGAATTATGCCACCGGAGTGACGCTTATAATAGATAGGCGGGATATTCAAAATGGTGACAATGATGAAGATGATGATGGTGACTATGATGACGGCGACGATAAAAATGATGATAATGATAATTACAAGTGAAACCCACAGTGGTCCTGGTCAAAGATAAACAGATTTGCTGAAATTTACAGACACAACAAGGCGATTTGCCAACACTGAACTTTTCCAACGCTTCGACCAACTTTCCTGACCATAAAATCTTGGATCTACCTGTACTTCTTAAAAGTGTGAGATGGTTGAGCATCTCCCGTTTAAACAAGGAGCCCCTCAAGTATACGGATTAAAGAATTAAAGCTGAGCTATGACTCTGTTTACCCCTTTTGCGGAAAAAATTACTCTTCTAAGGCATCAATGCTATAAGAAGTATTCACTCAGCACTAACACCAAACTGGTTGAAAAGAAAAACACTGATGGCTCTCGGGGAATCGCTGAATCTTAGCCCACTTCTAAATAACGCACCCAAACAGCCAGGTCAGACTGCTATATACATACAAACTGCTTTGGGCGCCACTTAACTTTGAAGCAAACAAATCTGCTGTACCAGACGGCATATAACAAACTTCCGCTATCATCTTGGCTGTGCTGGAAATAATTTTGAAGGTTGTATATGGATGCTGTCAACATTCCTCTGCTTCGGGAAGAAGCTTAAGTGGTTTTCCTTTCCCTTTTGTAAATATTTGATGAAGGTACCTTCATTGTGCAAGCTCATGATAGATCTAAAAACCACCGAAAGAACAAACTTTAGGTGTGGAAGCAGATCATCTAAAAATCAGATTTAACCAAGACTGGATATAAAATAATTTTCCTCACTATGGACTAGGTTTAAGCTTTTCAATGTGGGTGGGGATCATCACGAGATATGTGAACCGCACAAGTAGAAGTGGACCTTAATGCACTTGGAGTGCGAATTTGCTGGCAATAAGCGAAGAACTAATCTATTGGAAAGAGATCGATACTCCTTGGTTCACTGCGGACGGTAGCCTAGATAAAGCTTGCCGTATATTCAAAAAAATCTTAGAAAGCTTCATAGATCAGGAGGGGGCCGCCACTCTCCCTATTCTATACTGCTACTTCTATCTATGACGTTTCTAAAACCATACAAACCATTTGCAAACTGGCCAGCAGGGAACAGCTCAAGCTAATGCTTGGGAAGCTATTCTATATCTACATGCATGAGCAATTTGAAAAAGACAAAATTTCCTGCATAAGAAAAAATAACCTATAGGTCTTCGCTTCCATAAAGTTGGATTGGTGGTTCTTTCTACTTCAAACCTTAAATTTTATCTACCTTCGCTCTCAAAATTTATATGCAATTGACAGACGAATTACTTGATCTGTTGTCAACGCAGATCGGACATCTGGTGTCGTTAAATCTATGATGAGAGGCGAAGTGAACTCCACAGAAAACAACTGCTGACTCCCCCGGCTAGGGCAAAAGAGATCCAATAGATCCCAGAAGGAGCCTAAAAGTGCGATATTGTAGAAACACACGAACAAGGAGCGCTTTTCGTCTCAAATTTTGATGGACCAACTGCACACAATGGTAGAAGCTGCTACTTCAAAAATAGTCACACACATTCTCCCGCACCCATTCTGACCATCTCCTCTCCATCGTGTAAACCGCAGAAAGTTTCCTTTCAAAGACCGTAATTTTTTCAAAATTAGTCCCTTTCGATGCGCAATATATTGGCTACCCCAGTTTCCCCAAAACTAATCCTTCGACTCTTCATTACAAACAGATAAACAACATCCATCGCCGTCCACCACATCATTAGCACACCTGGCATGTTCCTATTAATTAAGGTCTCATCATTTTCAGCTCCAACTTTCTGCAAAAGTACCTTCCCATTTGCCTATACCCGTTAAATTGAACCCCATTAATCCTTTTTACCCCGAAAGAAGAAGAAGACAGAAAGAAAAAAATTTAAGCAACGAAGACGTTAATACCGACAAGCAAAGTAATTTATGTAATACCTCCATTTGGTCCTCTTCATTAGGCAGCATGATTTCATCTCCAAAACGCACTCATCTCACAAGGATAAAACGTTGAAAACACAAAATTACCATAATCCTGTCTGACAAACTGTTCCAAAGGACGAAAAACATCAAAAACCCTCGCCACAAAAAAACGAAGCGAAATGCAAAAGACGCAAATAAAAAATCTAGATCCCTAACCCAAGACAGAACGCACCTGCAAAAACAGCCCACCTAACATGAATTATTCACCCAATCTCCTGTATGCCTTCCTCGCTCCTAGAACAAGAAAAAAATCGCAAAAAAGAAGAAGAAAAAACTACAACTTCCAGGAGATAATGCAGACTCTGGCGCAGATCACAGTGACAGGACAAGAATTATCTGCAAAAGACGAACGAACACACACTATCATGACAGAGATTCAAATTGGAATAGATATGCCAACAGAAAAAAAAAACGCTACAGCCAACCCAAGTCGCAATGGGAAAATAGAAAAAGGACACATTCAAAATGGAGAAATTGTGATCATTTATCAAAGGACAATGTCATAATGCTACTCTCTTCTCCAAACGAATTATATACCTTGCCTAGGAACGCAAAAATAAAGAAAAAAACACCAGCGAAAAGAAAATTTGCATTCCTGCTCCTACAGCTCCTTTGTCGAGGATGAGGACATCTACGTATGCAAGCATTCCCTGAGTACACACTGCAAAAAATAGAAAAGAAAATCCCGGCCAATGTGGCAAATATGTCCCAAAAGTGTCAGCAAACTTTTGTGACGAAACAGGGTCTCGGTTTTTTTTTTCTCTGTTGAACGTAATTTTGAATGTCCTTCTGAAATTTAATTTTCCACAGAAAGAACTTCCCCCGGTGGCTTTGATTTTAAAGAAATTTTCAAGTCATTACGAATTCGGGCAGCAAATCCGACTCGCAAAACCGCTAGATGATTCGATAAAGTCGCGCAGAGTGGTTCTGGCGATGGTGGTGACGGCACTGGAGGCATGCAGTGTAAAAAGGTTAAAGTAAGTCCCATGAGATTACCAACATCAATCAGGATGATATTTCAAGTAACGATTAGCGATGCAAATTAAATGTCCTTGTGCGTTAAGGTCTATCATCCTCCCTCTTACTGGTGGAATAATTAATGCTTTACAATTATTAATCCCAGCGCTGCGCTGCTGGGGAGGCGAATCCACCCTCGCTGGGGGCTCATCGGGACAATAATTCGATTCCAGTCAGTCATTTTATATGGTGTACTTAGAAATTCTTTGGGATAAGTCAATTTTGCTGTGTGCTTACTGCTTACCCCATTCGAATGAAGATTGACTCGTGGGATTAATTGAGGCGAGTGAGTGACAGAGAGAGAGAGAGCGGTAAGCGCAATTTTGAGTTGAACATCATTCGCATCATTTGTTTTGTATGGACGCTATTTTTGGTATAACCCTCTTCCGTTGAGTTGTTCTAAAAGAGCACTACAGGAAACAGATGTCGCTTATCAGTTTTTGCAGAAACTTTTCGCTATAGTGAGAAAGGAAACCCTCTCCGGCAAAAATCAAAAGCGATACGAAAAGTTTCACCTTTAGGAAGACGAGAAAACTTTGCCACTTGCAATTGAATGAAACGGCGCTGCATTGGTCTTCTAAAGTGTTGCACCCCAAGGCAATGCGGCTAATGAATATGTGAGGACCTCGACTATACACTCAGTTGGAAAAATAATTTAATTACCATCAACAGCAGAGTCGGTCCGAGTCCGAAGACTAGACTGGACTACGTGGTGTTCTTTGGTATATGTACCTTTGTCAAACACATCAACATTCCCATCACATATGCTACCGCAGAGTGCTGCAAAGGAGAAGTCTTTCTTAGCTGTAGGGTATATGATGAAGAGAGTGATAAAAAAAAACCGGCTAGTCTGCGGACACTGCAGATTTAAAAGTCGGTCTAACAGAAAGTGATGCCTTTACTAATCAAATTAAAACGAAAAGTTCGTGTATGTATACCATTTTGGCAAACAACTGGACGACAATTTAGGCAGGAGAGGCTCTTACATACCGCGCGCTGAGAGGGAACAACTGAACATACGAGTATATAAAGAATGCAACTATGCTGTCAAATCAAAACTGTGTAACTGCAGGGTATAATTTAGAGGCTAGCGAAAAACCTTTGTTAAATTAATTGTTCAATAGGAAATATAAAAAAAAAGAAGAAAAACCCTTGTGGGAGGATTCATCCTACTCTTCTGTGATTCTTATGATGATGATGACGAGGTGGATGACAGGAGAGGGCGCAATCTTTGTTCCCATTTGGTCGGAAGCGAATTGCATTTATTGAAAGTTTCAGAGCCTAAGAGAGGACATGCCTCTGGTAGAAGCTGTCTAGGGTCCCTGCAGACCTGATGCGCCAACTATTTATTTTTATTCTGAAGCTCCTTCCAAACGAAACGCTGAGGTAAAATTTGTACAATATCAGTTGACAATTTGGTCCCTCTTCACACATGAATATTATAAATTACCACCACCCATGAGTAAATCGATCACCGACTTTTGTAGGAAGACAGCTGACTGAACTAAGCAAGAAGGCCATTTCTTGTCTGAAAGCCGTGGAGTCGCCAATCGCCAATCAGGAAATAAGTATCTATATCTGCAACCTTTTCAGAACAGCTTACCTACTCCGATTCCATATTTAATGGACTACAGCTAGAGTTCATCTCCAACTTCCAGATAACAGTTTTCCCACCCAATGGTCTTCACTCTGAAAAAATAAACAGCCTAACTTTGACTTGTGAGTATCCCAACTTACGCGAAGAGTGTTCACACATTCACCGGGTTGACAATTATAAAGCTCATTCGCTTTGCTAGAGAGAAAAACTGTAAGCCATACCTTTGATATGAACTTTAGCCCGGTTTCACAAAAGACCGGAAAGCGACGCACTTTATATCGAAGTCGACCTTCAATCAGAAGACAGGGACACAAAAGAGAGGAATACAAAAGTCCGGAAGGCTTACTATTTGGTTAAAAGATTTCAGTTTTCAAAGTCTCTCTGTCAAGCAGTTGCTAATTTTGTATAGAAAATCCTTTCAAGATGAGATGGTTAGATCAATTCTGATATCTCTCCTCTTTCCCTAATGGGATTTCTCTTCACGACGATCAAAAGGTAGAGAGGACTGACTTAATCGTAGTACACCGCAACTCTTGCAATGGATAGGCGGGATGTTGAAACGGGACGATTGGAAAATATTGCCAATCTCGTCAAAATGTGCTCCGCAAAGTTATCCCTGTCCTGGTTAAGAGAACCGTCTAATCACTGTCCAAGGATATATTCTTCAACAACAAAGCCACCAAAATTAAGTCCGTTCGCGTACGGATCTTAAATCGAACGCAATCAATATTACTGGATCGCAATCGCACACAGTCTACACAGGTTCTTAATAAAAATGACATAAAATAGAGAAAGAGAAAATTGGCAATCGTTAACGAGCAGTTCGTCTTTTGGCTCGAAACAGCTCTGAGAATCTCAATCGGCAAGTACAGACAAATATGTCAAATTCAAAAAGTTGACAAGTAACAAATTTAAAGTCCGTCTTAAGAATCAAATGCGCTAAATAATAAATAAAATTCAGCGGTGGCCGAAAACTTCTCCCAGAATGTTTCATATGTATATTGCAAGAATGTATGTTATTTTATTTGTGATATGGATAAGATATCAAAGATCTAAAATAGCTCGAAGTCTATCCACGTACTTTGGAGTATGTTTTCAGCTTTATGAGAGAGTTTCGTTCAATTTTTTTGAATTTGACAGATTTTAAGTGCTTTGCTCGGGAAGGTACGCGAATAGACCTAGATCTTGTTTGCCGAAAGTGGGAAACTGAGTACACCATGACATCTAGCTGGGGCACTTCTGACATTAGGTTTGGTTTGGTTAGACGCAACATTGTGAGGAGAACCGTCACAAAACACTAGGCATCATGCATCTCTGGGTCAATAAAGTGACTGCAAAATCCTCGCTGAGTCCTGGTAATAATGGAGTGAGCCAATATTTGAAATCCCGTCGGTTTATGGTAAAGCACCTTTTTCTAGAACAAATATCTCGGTAAACATCGATTGGGCCTAAAGCGGGAACGGTTATTCTGGTTCATCTAAGAGTTGAGTTTTAAAGTTATGCGCGGGCATTTGTTGCATTTCGTTGTGAAAGTCATTTGCTTTCTTAATCACTACATAGTTAGTTCAGATGTCTTGAACTTAGTTGGGCTATCTTCAAAACGAACTTTCACTAACTGGCCTAACTAAAGTCCTTTGCTAATTCAGAGGCTGGTACTGGACAAGTAGTGTCAGCCTCGTCAAGAGATTCATTCTGTTTGGTGCGGAGGAGATCCTTTCCCAAATTCGAGCAGAGTTGGTGCACCGTATAGGAGTTCGACAAAAAAGAGCAATTATATTTACAAGTTCGTTGAAACCCATTAAAATGTATCCAAACCCAAAAGTGGGTTTTCGAATGCTTTACCTAATTCCGAAACTATTTCACCCTTAGGAAGGCTAAAATAGATAATCTTCGGAATGGTAACCCGTCTAAAAGGTTGATTACGTGAAAAACTAGTCCCAATCAATCAAGCGCTTTCTAAGATCTACGTACGTGATATGGAAAAGGGCTGCTGGATAAATTATATTCCACATTTACTTTCAATAGTGTAGGTACCTCTGTGCTACCCAAACAGGTCGGCATCCCCTCCCAAGCGAGGACTTCCACTGCGGAATTCAAATCCAACCCACGTACGTAATTGAATTGAATTTCACTTCCACCAGTTTAATCACCTCAAATCCATAAAGTCCACATATATGACAGATATAAAAGTGTTAGGCCAAAAATGATAAAACCGATGACACGTCGACGCAAAAAAAAATATGAAACAAAAGTTGCATATAGGTGCTCCCTACCCTGGGCAATTTGCGTTAATGGAAAGCATTTTAGCATATTACAACCATAAAACATAAACCGAACCAATCCGCATAAAAATTTACTTCGAATAAATTAAAGTTACATCGGTCGAAGCACAAAACCAGTGATAAAATGTCGAGGTCAATAAAAAGTGCCAATATCCCTAAAAGGGGAATAAAGCGTCCCGTCGTATTGTAGGGTCGCTGTGTTGTCGGCGGCCAATGTGCAACTGGGAATCCCTCTATTAGGACGTGCCGGACAGTCACAGTAAACGACGCAATTTAGATTATTACATTTTGCTCCTGTTAAAGGGTCGAGTTGAGTCACAGCTACCTGCGAGACTGCTACTGCTTTAATTAACCACAAAACAGTTTTACCCGTTGCACATAATTAAACGAAGTGAATAAATTAAGAAAAAAAGGGGGACAAAAACTTTCCACGGTACCCCGGTCGCATTTCAAATGTGGGGTGGTGGAGGAGTATATACGGTGATGTTCCCTCTGGCCATATTAAACCAGAGTCCTGGCTCCGATCGTACCCGCGAATGTTAACGCATGCGAATACATTCGGCTTCGTTTTTTTTAGTTTATTGTTTTGTGATTGTTGTGTTGCTTTGCGGCAAAAATGAGAGGACCAAACGACGTGCAAATGAAAAATGATGTCCTTGCTCCGTGGTTTGTTAGCGCACTGCTGCTCGGTTTGCCTTGCGCGATGCACATGGGGATATTACTTGTATTCTTCAATATTCACACATATATTAGCTGGGGCAATATGCTATATGGCACAGTGTGTATATTTTATGCTAACGTGTCAACATGCGGATTGAGTTCATCAGCTACAGTGCAGACGGGAAGGAAGGAGTGTGGGGCTGTTTCTTTTAAAATTGAGCATTCAGTCATTCGGTTAAGGATGTAGAGGAACCATTTTTACATAAATTATATGAGAAATCAAGCGAAGGGTGGCACTGTTGTCAGTTGTTGTTTTTCAGGCTTAAAGGGGACAATTTTGTAATAGGCCTTGCCCCGAAACGGACTGCTGTACAAGAAAAGTTCGGCCAAATGTTTGTGGTGCTTACATCAATCGAAAAAGTCATTCATCCGTTAGGGTTTACTGGTAACAGATTCACATCAGTTCCGCTGAAGTTGTTATACTCAGCAAAGTTTGTCCACCGCTAGAATGGGCAGTGTTATTGAGGCGGAAAACATTCCCACAACCGAAGCCAGATACCTCCTTATTCTTAGTAACCTACTTAACTGTCTCTCATCCAGATAGGTCAATGTAACAGGTTTCTATTGAAAATCTGTTTAGTGGATTTGAACCCGCATCACGTGAAAATTGCTCACCGAATTCATTTGACCTTCTCAGTATAATGTAGGGACTAACACTAGGCAGGTTATAGTTTTTATTTTATTGCAGTCGGCCGGCTCATTCAGAAAATACTAGACTTTAAATTTGCTTAAAGATAAGCTTACAGACTTATAAGCCTACTTTGGAGTAACGCAAGGCTGCACCTACATTTCTATTGAGAAGCTCTTTCATGACAGTTATAGCTCGGATGTTTGTCAAACGTTCGTGAGAAACGCACGGGAAAAAACCTTAAGTTGAAATTTTTTGGGATTCGAACCTAGGATCCCTCGCTTAGTAGTCCAACACACTAACCACTAAGCCACTGCGCCAACACGGAACTTACATCAGAGGTATAAGCTTTCAAAAGTCCGCTGGCCTGCTCTTGGATAGCCAATGATGCTGATGTTTTTAGGAGAATGTAGCAAGCTGCCTGCAGCGTTTTTGCTGGTATTTTAACAGAAGTGGCGATAAGTCCTAATAAAAATAAAGCACCCTTAACATCGTCTACGGTTGGATTTGATTGCTGAACAAAAATCCTGACAAAGTCGGTTAAGCGATACACTTTTGAGGCATTTTAAATTCGGAATCGTTCACGACTTGCTACTTGACTCTACCTTCTGTGGCCTATTTTTTCAGTGGTAATACCAAATTTCGAACTCAGTTCGAAGATTGCTGTCGCTTAAGAACAGTTTTAGAAAAAACTATGCCCGGTCATGATAAGGACTTTGTTATTTCTTATAGACCTTTGAAAGAAATTCTGAATTTGGCGGGGTCTCCATACCTCCCTGAGATTTTCTTAAAAACAAACATGGTCCTAAACTTGACCAAAGTAAAAAAGGTTCGAAAAGTTCATTCTTTTGGTAAATCATATTTAACACTCCCACTGCATCCAGATGAATGCTAATGAAGGCCAAAAAAAAGGAACACAATGTCTGAGGCGACGAAGACTGGAGTCTTATAAGGACCGAACCGACTTAGGTAACTTTTCGATTGAGCTTCAAGTACAATGTTGAATTGGTGAGATCTCTTTGAACCGTTGTACTCTCAGATATTTGCCAGAGGCGCCTAGCTCAGGTGTAATTAGACCCCTCGCTCCAGCATACCTGTCGGAAAAATGTAAGCCCGAAACCGATGCATATCACAAAACTATTCAAAAGGCAAACATATTCTGCAGGACCCATTTTTTTGTATACCATAGTCCGCTAGCAAAAACCACACCAGCGAAGGACACCGATCCTCGATGTAGCCATGCACTAATGGGACTGGTGGAAAAACACAAAATCAAATTAAGGAAGAGGAAATGCAAATACATGTGTTAAGGATATTGAAGGGAAATTTCATCGTCATCCTTGATTATCGTTCTGCTAGTCGTGTTTCAGTTGAAACTTCCGACTAGGTACCGGTGCCAGTACCGCACTCGTTTCCACACTTTCCGCACCCGAATTCACTTTAATTTTTCTGTCCACATTTCAACCGCCCCCACCCCCCTCTTCCTTTCTTTTTCTTCTTCTCCAACTATATCTATATATGTATATGTATACATGGTAGCTGCAGGAAGGACTACGACGATGACGATGAGGTAATTAATTCAAGGACTCGTCTGTTTTAAACGACTTAGAAGGGATTACAATTAAATAGAAGAGCTTGTATCTTTCTCTCTATCGTACAGTGGGTGCCACGACTATATATATGTATGTATGCTGGTCCGGGTGTAAGCCGACAATAGAATATAGGATGTCGGTTGCAAAAAAGAGAACCCGAAAGTAGTGCTTCCGCATCAGGAACTTTGAAGATAGTTGGGATGGTCGTCTTGTACTCCGCTCTGCAATTGTCATTTCGATTGTTTCCCAACCAAGTGGGGGCGGCCGGCGGTAAGGCGAATGGATAACAAAAAAGTGCAAAGCGCTCCCAAAATAAAGGATTCCCGTTTGATTTTGAGAATCTAAATGTAAATTTAGATGAAAATTAGTTTAAGCTGTAGTAGAACTAGAACGAGAGTGGAAATTGTCTCGCGTTTTATATTTTTTTTATATTGGATCGATGGCGAATTGGAGAACTACACCGCACAGTCAATTAGCACAATGACGTTCGAAAGCACCTTCTGTATTTCCGCCACTCGTCGAAGCGAACTGCAAATAGCAGTGTCTCTGTTAATTAGGCGAAAGGGCCAACTATTCACAGCCGAGGGCATACACAGAGAAAGTATGTTCCGAATTGGATGAATGCACTACTTAAGTTACTTTAGGTACTTCCTCTGTTAAGCTGGTAATCCGCTAGGACTCTATTGTTATGCAGGATCAATAATTAAATTATGTGCTTGTGTTTTTTTTTCGTTGAAACAGTTGAACTGGTATTTCTTTTATTTTCTTAAACTCGGATAAGCTCGTAAAATGATTTTAAACGAACGGACGAAGTCCTGCTGTTGAAGTTCTTCAGATGTTAGAGAGTTTTGGGTTCCTTAAAAGCATTGGACCGATAAGTTTGATGACCTGGATAAGTGTTACATATTAGAAAAGATTTTGCCACATTCGTTGTGTTATAATTCCCCTCCGTGGGTGCGAGTACAAGTCAGCGTAATGACCTTAAATTTGTGTCCAGACGATTGGTTGTCTTTATTGAGAGAAGCCTTAGAGTTCTTTTTGAGGCCTTGCTCAGACCTAAAATCAGCACCCAAACACTTCCTAAAGTTGTGTTCTGCCTTAATTCCTATGGCTGCAATGTCGGCTTTTTTACTTCTTTCATAGTAGAGGTGGTACCCTGCGTTTCCAAGTTGGGATGACACCTCGAAGGGCCAGGCAGCTTTCCTTGGAGCTACTGACCTAAGGCGCCTGTTGGGTGCAACCAAATCTATTCATAGTTTGTGGCACTCCTCAAGCAAGGCACCACCACTACCATCGTCTGGAATTTATTCTCTAAACTCGCAAAGACAATGCAAATAAGCGGTCGAACTTCTATTAAATTTTGAGCAAGTGCATCCTTTGACACTGCCAGCCGATAACAAGCCAATTCGCATTCTCTGCGCGGCAAATTTCCGCAAAAGCGTATACATGTGGACTAATTTATGGATATGACCCTCCGGCGATACAAATCTAATTTTATAAACTCCCCATCGATGCCATTATGCGCCTTTAAAAATAATAAATGCATAAGCATCCTGTTACCCGGATGCGCAGACCAAATCATGCCATCCAATCCCCGCATCGACATCGGCATACAGCCAGAAGGAGTTCACCTAATGGCGATAAAAGTGACTTTAACAGTCGCCTTTATGGGCGCTTCATGCAAATTAGGCCATTCACAGAGTTCGTTCTACTGCACTTGGCGCACACATCTAATTCAATTGAACCCGAAAAAAAAGGCTGAGCACACATAGCACACATGTGAGCCAACCGAAAAAAAGAAAAGTCATTAAAAATCTGTACTACACACGGATGGCTCAATGGAAACTGATTAATAGAATCGACTGGAGTGATATACCACTCGTACTCGATGGCATAATTCAACGGATGGAACGTTTTGACCCAAAACTATACACCATCCGCACACATGTATAGGTTTTCAAACGAAGAAGGACATTCTATTGGAGTGGATTGTACCAATAGCGCTCATACCACTGTCACTCGCATTCGTCGTCATCGTCATCGTGGGAAAAGCTTTTTATCAGATTTGAATAAATCTCTAAAGAGAATTGTATTCGTCAAATACACTCGCACACATATAAAACACTATGCGATAGTGTGTCCTTTGTGAATTCGTCGGGCGTAAATTTCAATAATACCGCTGTGCATAGCAGAGCACCCATAAGGGTATCCAAACAACATTAACAATGGACCCAATTTCGAATCGAAAAAAAAAAAACTAACTGAATCTGAATCCTCAAATCTCGAACACTAAGTGAATTCTCTAATAGCAAACAGCGGAAGGAACTAAAGACGTATAGTAGAACAGCTTGAAGGAATGGGGTGGGTTTCGCCCCCGCATTTAATATGATAACAATGCGAATGGAATTGAATTTCGATGGGCCCTTAAATGGCGCAGTTGCAGATTGAAGGACCTCTTTTTTTTCCTCTACTTGTTTGTTTTTCTATAAATAGTGAAGTTCATGTGGTTGAAGCTGTTTCTGAAAGTGATGTCTTGAAGTGATGTTTAGTTCTTGCGGAGGTTTTGTTATTTGGCGAAAGAATTCTATTAAAATTTGCGGCTGATTGGGGCTTTAGTCAAATACAGCGGGTGAAAGGACTTCAAACCCATACCTAAGAAAAAAATTAGCAACGATGTTTGACTTGTCTAAGCGGCTAATTAAGGAGCTCTATTGCTACAGTAGATTAGATTAGATTATGAAGCGACACTGCGGCTTCTGAAAGAAGCTTGTTCTGCCTTCACTGGTAGTGTACAAGAGCCATCTTTTCACTCCAGAGGCATTTGGGAAGACAAGAATCTTCTCTGGGTGTATGTCAGCAAAGGTTGCCGGATTGACAATTTCATCAAAGAGCCGGACATGCTGTGAGTTAGTGAAGAGGGGATTCGTCACTCTCAAGACAGTGTCTGCAAATAGGATCTGGTGAGGCGCCAATGCGGTGGAAATATTTTTTTACGAGACCATGGCCGCTGATTATTCCTGTTAGGATCCGAGATTAATCACGAAGAGCGATTTTCTGGAGGAGAATTTGGGGAAAAATTGTCTGGTGCAGTTCTGTCCAGTTGTACTGTGTCAGATCTCGTTAGACTTGATGCGAGATAGGTGCTTTACTTCCTGAAAAGTTTTTTACTGACTCCGCAGAAGGGTTCAGGTCCGATAATTGGAGTGGTTGCTCCGGTGTAAGTCAGTGAGTCAGCTGATTCGTTACCCTCAAGTCCTCTGTGGGCTAGAATCCAGTGGTTTATAGTTGGTTGTGAATGTTTCTAAGAAAAGTTTAGATTTTATGACAGATGAGTCAAGAGCTTTGAGAGCGGATTGGATATCTGAAAAGAAAAATATGTTTTTTTTTTCACGTATGTGAGATTTATGCTAGCGCAATGATTCATTGCAAGGACTTCAGCCTGGAGTATGGATAAGTTTTTCCCAAGGTTGACGGTCAAGTTCTCACGGGCGACTCAGCGTAAATTTCAGAGCCAGTCCCTGACTCCACCTTAGAAACATCTGTGTACCAGATTATGTCAAGTCGTGATGGGTTCGGTTTTTATTTTCCCGGCCTTCCCTAGGGGGGATGATTATGGAGAAGTTTTTATGGAAGCCGTATTCTGGTAGCTTGTGCTTAAGAGGCATGCTGGATGGAACCGACGGTGAATACTTAGTTTAGCCTCCATTTGAATGTGTGTTTGAGAGGTGTTAGACCTGGGATGACATTGAGTCGGAGTGGAGCGTATTGTGACAGTAGTGGTCTTGGACGTTGTAAGTTTATGGATATGTGTGATTTTGATCAATATAATAACTAATAGTTGCATCTTTCATCGTCTTTAAAAGTGTCTGCGTCGAATGACCGTTTTGTAGGCCGGCGGAATCCAGCTATACCAAACAATTAGTGAAACCACTCAACGATTTCCCAAGCAGTATAATCATTTGTAAACAGCCGCACGACGAGGGTAAGCCCACCACCTACCCCTTGAGACACGTTCCTTCAAATGCTGGTCATGGTCGGCTACATCCAGTATATTAAATCCTTTCACAAATATGTCGCGTACAAAAAACATCACCAACCACTGAGCTATGCGTTCCACTGGAGTAGGTATACCAACGCTCCTCCATCCGATTCGACAGCATAAAACCGCGGATTTGCTATCCCAAGAAGAACAAATCCAACAAAGGATAGGGAAAAATATTTAATCATGCTCAACTAATGCAATTTATTTGTTTGCACAAAATGCACTTTTCTCCCGCGTGCATATTTTTCCGCCTTTTATGCAATTTCATCTCGAGTAATGGCTGAATGAAATAAAAATCCACATGAACACGGATCAGATAAAAAGTTGAATACCACAACCCGCCCATCGCTTCCATTCGCAATTTCGACCCGCATATAATCACTGGTAGAGAGCAAACAGAAAGAAGTGCACACACATTTTATTCGCTCCTTCGAGGGGAAAAGGAAATTCAATTTCTTCGATCTAGATCGTCTTGGGCAAATGCGAACAAAAGGATAAACAGGATATCGACTGAATCAAGCAAAACTGAACCTCATCCCAGCCACATCATCATCAGCAGCATGGAGCTGCCACCTTGCATTGTCCTCTGTGTTGGGATAATAATATTCTCGCCATAAGCAATTCGCTTAATTATGGCCAATTAATGCATTTCATTTACCGGTATTGTGTTCACGCTGACAACGAAGGGAGTTGAGCGTTCAATGCACTCTTGGTATGGCTACGGCAGTGAGGGTAGCAACACACACACGTCTGTATTCTCGCTTTGAATGTTCTATCTTTTCTGGTTCGTCGATTTTCAAACGCTTTTGGCTATTCAGCTGCAATTAGGCAGTTAAACTGTCCGTTTGTGTGGATGCAACCATTTAAGTGGGGTTCATTCACTTGATATTGTCAAGTAAGGGGGTTATCGGCGAGTTCAAACTGGTGACTTATAAAAAAAATATAGAGTTAGATATGATGTAGTCCGTACAATTTGTGACCTTAAACTTTCAAGTTCGAATCTACATCTGTATTTAAAAAAATATTACAGAAGTAAGCAGAAATATGATATAACCATCTGCATGCGCATCTAGAGCAAAAGTGGTTGTCCTTTACTGACAGCCTACTCACCACATTGGGCGCATTTTTTTGTATGGTTTACATATCAATTTTCTTGATTTTTAAATGCTAAGTTTCGTTAATCTGTTTTTCTGACAGAACGCAATGGCTTGTACTTGTACTACAGAAAAAACAAAAGCAAAAACATTGGCAACACCAATAACAACGACAACAAAAAATTAAATCAACAACAACAACAGCTACAGCAATAACAACAAAAACAACAACAGATTTCTGTTCCTTCCGACTTCCGTGATGTACTATTGTACGAGCGAATAAATGGACCCATCAGCATCTTGTATCCTAAACCCAATTATGACACAGTCACCAGTGACAGTTTACTGCATTAGGTCAATGGTTTCAATTCGCGTAAGCAAATAATTGCCAGACTTTTGAAAATTTCTGCCTCTGTAAATCTACGTACACAAGTTTATGTGTTTTGAAAAAAGTGGGCAAAGCGTGGATGAAAAAACGACTCTCAGTCAGCTAAAACAAAACGATTCCCGATGACACGAACAAGGAAAAATTGGGCTGTAGGTCTCAGGACACACGGACTGACAGACAGACGACCCACTTTGTTGAGTTCCTCTATCACCGTAATGTCACAATTGATTAACATCTCGAGTTTGAAATATCTTTCTCTTACAACGAAAAGCTGAAAAGTGACATTATCTAACTAAAAGGTTTCACATAGAAAATACCCGCAGGTCTAAGGACACTTCGATTGCCATGGGGAAAATTTGCTTAAAAATTCAATCATTTCCACACTGCAAACAAATGCCGAATAGACACCTCCCAACCAACATCAACAACCGACAAACAAAAAGCAAAAAAAAAAAAAAAACCCCAAAAAAATATCCTTCCTTGGTCAAAGACCTAAACAAACAGGACCACAAAAAAACTTATACCTGCCATCAGCGTCAAGTGTCCTACTCAACGATTCTTTGGCAAGTTTTCTCCAGCGCTACCCGTTCCACGTCATCGAACTAAATACACCGACCGACCGTCTCTCGCTCTATTTCAGTCACAAAAATCTGACCCAAAGAACAGCACGAGCATTCGAATAAATAAAATGAAACAAAAATACATACTCGTATAAATTACGAGATTCGTTACCCAAAGGGATGCCCACGCCGGCCGCCGCGCCTGCCGTCATCGTCGTCTTCATCTTCGTCTGTCCGCAACATGTGCTGTGATGGATTTTGCATTCTAAAAGATACTCGCTCCGAAACCGAGTTTGGATCCTGCCGAATAAATAAAACAAAACATTTGCATACAATCAGGAGTATTTACTCAATGTCCTGTCAGCCATCAGAGCAAAGCGGAGAGCGGACGTGTGTACGTTTCTAGTTTCTTATTCATTTTCTTGGCTGTCCGTGTGTTTGCTGCCAATGGACGAGATTCGCATTCGATGTGAAGATTGCTTAGATGTACATTTTAAAGGATGTGTGCTCTCACAGGCAAGCTTTTTGTATATTCTACAATGAACAGTCTACAAAAGGGTTTCTTATTTACTGCAAACGATTGTGACAAAACGGATTTTAGCAAATGTTGTATTATAAGTTAAGAGGGGATATAGAAAATTGGACAATGGAATCTGATCCAGTGGGAAGAGGAATAGGTACGTGATTTAGTACAGTTTAACTGATTTCAGCATGGGCAGGATGTGAATGTCATCAGCAGATATGTAGGTACCTAGGTATATGAAATGTTAAGTGTGCGATGATATAACAGACAGTCTTTTAATTTGCGATATATACTTGCAGAAGGTGTAGGCGCAGTAGCTTAGTGTGGTTAGTGGGTCCCAGACTCGATCCCGGAAAAACAAAAAACACATCTTAAGGTTTTTCCTCTGCGCCACATCTCGGGAACGTCTGTCAAATACCTATACGGGGGTATTTGAGAAAAAAAAATTCTCTATCAACGAATGGTTGTGAGAAGTTCGGCATAAGGTCCTCACGGAACTGTTGCCCCAACAATTTATTTTTTTTATTACCTGCAGAATGATAAGCACGTCCAAAAACGCGTTAAAAATCATAATTCGAAAAGGATAAAAAAAACCTCCAAAAACTCACCTAAAAGAGTCAAAAATAACATCATCTTACGCCAAAAATTTCTCTTGAAAATTCGTCCAAAAACAAGAGAAAAATCGCATCCAAAAATAGAGTCATAAAACGAGTCCAAACTAGCAACCGAAAATGTAAATATAAAATGTGCTTAAAAACTTGGCAAAAAAATTGATCCAAAAAACGTTCGTAAAAACCCGTCGAAAGCAAACAAAGTCACGTCGCAAAACAATGAAAAAATATTCCCAAAACCGTTTCTTTCCCAACTGCAGAATACTTCTACATTTTGTTTCAATTTATACTTAAGCACATATCTGCTTCTTTGAGTCTCCTAGATGTTTATTGATAGATATAATGATAAGAAATTGCACTTGTATATTTGAAATAAATAAATTGAATTGTTTGGAACGTGTCCAGAAAAAAACTTAAAAAATGTCAATCCGGAAGACCAAAAACTCAAAAAACGCATCCAAAAATACGTGGAAAATCACCTCGAAATACCAGCAAAAATTTAACAAAAGTCGTTTCGAAAACTCGTCCAAAATAATGTCGTCGAAAAATGAGGCAAAATAGATATCGGAAATGGTGTAGGTTTATTGTCAAAATTCTGGATGGGTCAAATTTCTTTTTACAATATTCTACTATCAAAATTCTGTTTTCAAAATTCTACTTTTCAAAATTTAAAATTTCTGCGCTTTTTAATACTTTGCAACCCTTTTAGTATTGTTTGCAGAATTTTGTAAAGACAATCCTTTCACTTATTTAAGACAGATATATTTCTTGAGAAAGCTACTCCGTTTTAAGGCTAATGGGTCAAACGTCTAAAAAAACTCGGTTTATCTGTCCTTTAAAAACTCGTTCCAAAACTTTCATTAAATTGGTCAGAAAATGTCATAAGAACATACGAACATTTAACCAGCTCAATCATTGACGCCTCCCTTGCCTTGACAGTCTTGCGTGTCAAATTTTCCACCACGACGACCACACGACATTGAATGTCCTAAGTAACTACATAAGTAAGATTGCACCTTCCAATACCCATCAAAAAGGAGCCGCAAGTCATAAAAGCGAAAAGTTTTCCTTAACAATTATTGCTGATAAGCTTTCAGTTTCCTACGGTCCATCACTCGCAACTTTCAAAAAATCATCCATGCGCTTGAAATGCTTTTCAGTTTAGTTTTTCTGAACGCGCAAAAAACTAGCGGTAGTTTCTATTACTGACAAAAAGTGTAGCTGCCAACTCCGTCAAATCTGCTGGCGAATTTTATAAAATTTCTAATAAATTTAAAGAGAACCTTGGTCATACTACCCGCAGCCACACCATTATGCAACTGTAACCGTAATTTATTTTCTTCGCTTATCAGATGTTCCCAACTTTCTTTGTTAAGGAACTTGTGCACCCATCCGACAGCGTATTCCAATTACATGCAACTGTCAGTCAAACGCAAAGCATTAAAAAAAAAGCTTTTCCCCTACATATGTAGATGGGAAAAAAAATCTTCTCACCCCGAAACTTCTATGCTGGCTTCAGTTTCACATAGCATTTGATTAACCATCTTGTGGGTCTTTAAAAGGCCATGACCGGATTCTATGCCGGTTCGGTCCCCGCTCCGCATTAAATCAAAATTACGGTTAACCTCCCGGCTTCCATCAGGACCAGAGGCAACCATAACCAGCCCCCACAACCTACCAATCATAGTTGGACTGCTCGGCCACCCTCAACCATTCTGTTGCGATATTAAATTGGTCCATGATATCCAGTTGCCAGCATCTATACCGACAGCAGCAGTCCTTCGGTCTCGTTGTACAGTCGTCGGCGGGCATCAGGACCGTTTTCATTTGATTTCCTGTTGCAATTATAGATAGGAATCAAATGCTAAATAAACTGTTTCCCTTTTCAAGCGTCACCGTCACCGTCATCGTCACTGGCACTGGCACTGGCACTCACGTCAAATCAGGGTCCCGGACTTAACCGAAAACATTGTCACTGTTGTTGTTTCGGTTGACAGGCGACCATGCTGCACTAAAGGACGTCGTCCAATGGTCTGGTAATGGCTTCTACATCTGGCTGGCATCAAGGACACTGAAAAATGAAATAACAAACCAAAACAAACAGAGAAGGGGGTAAAGTGAGTGAAACAGGCGTCACTGTAACAGCAGGAAGTGTCAGCTGCAGATATATGCTTCGAGTTCATGAGCTCCGGACCTTTTGTTGTGGGCTATTCCGAGGTGAATGGATATAGAGTCTACGGCTATACCACAAGCAGTCTGTATATGTACTGGAGCCTGGTATTATTTATGCTCTTTATCGGTGCCATCGTTATCGGCAAATAGACACGAGTGTTATGTATTATGTTATGGTTGTGGAAATGTTTTTTGATATTTTTTCCTTTCCCTGTTTTTTCACAGTTCACAAAGTGCGCAGAGGAAGCCTGTTCTTGCCAGTTCCGACGAAAGGGCTTTAAGGGTGGTATGTAATGGCGATGGCAACAGCGGTTTTGTATCCCGTATCCAGCTCTAGCTATGGAGATGCCTCCATTTGCTGTTGGGGGTTAAATGACAAATGAGCGAAATATATTTTTATCCCCAGTATAACCAATTGTAGATACAATTAGCTTAAGAGCAATTTGCTGATAGGAATTGCAATGGATGAGGGAGGATTGATGGCGGGTAGTGAAAAATCGAACGATGCAATGAAATACGATTTGCTGTGGTCGATTGTGGAGTATTTTTGATAAAAGTGGTAATACCAGTGGCGTACCTCATAGCAAACTAGGCTTTTAAAGACTCCTTGGCTCAGTTGTCTAGCGTAGGACAGGGGGCTCTAAGTTCGTTGTTTCTACTTTATATTGACAACGACAAACCCTTGAAATAGCTTCAGGGCGGTACCATGGGAGAATCTTCTTTTGCTAGTTGCTACCCATAAATCACGATTAGATATACCACGTTCTGGGGTTTTTTTTACTCAAGTTGTCGTAGTATTCTCAATTGTGTAACGGTTATATTTTGACGTTTATTGTGCAACTCAGGAAGCACGCTAGCTTATAGGACTGATGTCATATTAAAACCATTATTTGTGTTCGGCTGCTTTTTCGAAAACTTTAGTTTATAAAGAGAAAGATCTGGAATTACTGAACCGAATGCCACAATCGATCTTTTGCACACCAAATTCCCAAATTGTGTTACCAGCCGCCTTGACCTCTTTTGAATATTTTTTTTGTGGGGAACCGTGAAGGACCGAAGTTATGCCAACAACCCGTAAACAATTCAAGCACTTAAAGCCAATATCATTCAAGCAATCTGTGAGCTACAGCCCGAAACCTTCCACAATTTTGTTAATTTTATTTGCATTTTTAAAAAGAAACTTGTATATGGCCCACCTTATATATCACAGTACTGACATAATGCTTATTTTTTTTTAAATTTTGCCGCAAGGTTTACAGATTGCTATGCATTTTATGTGATGACGCCAAAACCATTTTTTTTTGTCAACTTGCCATCGTATTTACAAACCTAAATATGAAAGAAATTAAGACAATTTTTTTAGCCATACTTTTCCGAGTATTTTGGGCTACGGTTCACGTTTCTCTTCTGTTCAGTGGTTGAGCTACAGCAAATTCTAAGAAATTTTAGTTTTATATCGATTAAGGCTCTGATTTCAAATCCTTTTGGTTACTACATGCTGATACGTTATGGACATACCTTACAAACTCCTCTAAGGCTTAACAAAATTTGCAAAAACATCACAGAAATCCGCTCAGTAGATTCAAACTAATTGCGTTAGAAAGAAAGTGAAATTAAAATGGAAACTTAATTTTAAATTAAATCAAAAAAAATTGCCTCTGCTCTAAGATGCAATTTCTTCCTCGTTTATGTCCACAGATGGGTGTATCTTTAAGTTGACCTTTCCCTACTTCGCGGTAATCCATTCCAAAGTCACCCATTCCCTCGAAATATGAACCTTGGTAGCGGCCTCCAGAAATACCAGTATAGCACTAAAAAGCAAAACACCAACAAGTTCTTATTTTCCTGTACACCTTTTCCCCTGGCGCCCTTAATTCTCATATCGAAATGAAAAAAAAAAACTCCCTGCGATATGATCCTAATTTACAAAGAAAAAGTTCAACTACCAAAACCAAAGACCCATCCACGTCGCCCTATTTTATCCATTTCATATGGATTTGTCACTTTATCACCCACCTATCTGCACAACTTTAAGCCCATAACTTCAGCAGATTCATTAAATAAGTTTACCCATGTACTGAGCTGACTTTGCAAAAAATAAAAAAAAAAACCGGTCCCCTTTCGTTAGGATGGTTGAGTGCGACTGACAGAGAAAAAAAAAACTCTCATTACCATCGTTTCCAAAAATTCCAATGTTATAACCACCAAAGTGTGAATTTGACGTCCATGAGCGAACAACGTATTTATTTACCACAAACATTCGAAAACACGCAGGAGATGAAGGTTTCCTTTGTAGCTCTGCCTTCGCATGACTTCTGGATGGCGATGTGTATCTTCAGACTCTGTGTATCTCCAGAGTGATACTTTATGCAGATACGTGCTCGGAGTGATGTAATAAGTTTATCCAAGGATATGCCCATGTTTGCCGTTCGCTTTCGACCATTTCCCTTCGTTTGCCACATGCTCGACTGGATATAGTGGAGAAAGTTACATTTCCTCCCTCACCTACGCATTTAGGTCACCCATCAGCGAGACACACAATTCGAAGGATAAACTCCTAATGCGTTTCGTTCTATTAGGTAAAACTTTAGGACGGCTTTCGGAAGGGAATGGTTGGATTTTCGGCTGAGACACACCAGGTCTTGGTCTTTTTAGCAGACAGCTAGTTACTTTCGCTTATGTTTACGCGTTTATGGCCAAAGCCGTCATCATTGTCGGTGACAATTTGCTGATGACTTTGCTGGTTTCTTTTAGTGTCGGTGGTCCTGGATAAGCCTTCTCATTACACTTGATTGCGTTACGTGCGTTTATTGTGCTTGCTTTATCGATCACGAATAAATGTCAAATAATGGAGTGAATCGTTGGCCTCATTGACAAGTTGGGCTTTTATTTGTGACGTGTAGCGACTTGATGATTTGATGTTGCTGGGTGCTGAGATGAGATAAAATGGCATAGAAGGGCCTACTCAATAGGAGTTTATAAATGCCTCCTCAAAATTATTATACTCATTTAAGGAAGCTTTCCTTAGCACTGGGACCCCTCTTTGCACCTCGAACTACATCAAGTACTATTTCAAGTTACATACAATAGATGTGAGACTGCATAGAACTGGAGTAATCTACAGGATTTTTGCTGCATCAGTACAAAGTCATTCCAGGAGCAATACATCAAAAATGCTTCTGGTGAATTTTGTTATGAAACCCATCATTGAGGTTTCCGTTGAGTTTGAGTAAATTGTAATAAAAAATCTTTCCAATGATGACAACTTCGAATAAATTGCTTTTGTGGTTTTCAAACGAGCAGCAATTAAATACAATTCCTCTGTTGCCGATATTGACGAAGTGAGGTCAGTTTTTATTCATAACATTGTTTTATATCTTTTTTTTTTTGGTTTTATTTCAATGGGTATACACCTTGGCTGGTGAGCTGCTTTAAGTGGCGGTATTCTCAATTGCCTGGCGCCATTTTAAGACAGCAGCTAGTGGAGATAGAGAGGGAGAAGGATGATAAGTGAACTTAAAACCAGAATGTGGAGTTGAGTTGACTGGCTCTGACTCAGCATTAATTTCATAGAATCATTTTTAAATCTTATTATCTTATTTTTAAGATTAAAGTTTACTAAGTCGACTTGTTTTTTCATGCCATTTAAACGAATTTTTTGTTTTCAAAAGTTTTTAAAGAGTTTTTTTTTTAACTTTTTTGATGCGTCTTTTAAAGTATTTTTGATGCCCTGGTTTCTCGTGTTTTTGATGGCTAAAAACGCAATTATAAACGTACCAGAAATGACTCAAAGAACGCTTTGAAAACTACATTAAAAACCTATGAAAAACCCTATGATTAACTTGTCAAAAAACTAATCAAAAAGCGGATGAAAATTTGCATACAAAATGTGTGTCGAAAACACTTCGAAAAATATGACAGCGCAAAAAAGCAAAAGGAGCTTCAAACTCTTTACAAAACATTCCAAGAAACGCGTAAAAAAAATTTAACAGATTAAAAATGCAAATGAAATCATTTTCAAATAAGGCATCAAAAATCGGCTAAAAAAATGCACTAAAAACGCAAAAGAAGCGCACTAGAAATCACATCATCAATACCATACCAGAAATGGTCCAAAAATGCCCCAGAGAGACACCATATTGTATAAAGAAAAATATTATTAACATATCAAAAGTTTCATAAAAATCGCACCCACGTAGCGTCATAAAGTCATCAGGAGAGCTTAGAAAAAAGTTCTATAGAAAAACTTTACCAAAATAAAGGGTGATTTTTTAGCTGGTTTGGTTTTGGCAACACTGGTTTTGACAGCTGACGTGTGTTTAGTACCTTGTGTCACTGTCAAACAGCTTCAGTTTGGTTTGCAATTTAACCATGGATCGTCTTACAAATGAACAACGCTTGCAAATTATTGAATTTTACTATCAAAATTCGTGCTCGGTTCGAAATGTTTTTTTATCGAAAAATTGTGTTCAGCGATGAGGCTCATTTTTGGTTGAATGGGTACGTAAATAAGCAAAATTGCCGCATTTGGAGTGAAGATCAGCCAGAAGCATTGCAACAGCTACCAATGCATCCCGAAAAAGCCACTGTTTGGTGCGGTTTATGGGCCGGCGGCATTATTGGGCCATATTTCTTCAAAGATGATGCGAATCGCAGCGTTACTGTCAATGGTGAACGCTACCGAGCGATGATAACAAACTTTTTTTTGCCCGAAATGGAAGTTCTTGACTTGCATGATATGTGGTTTCAACAAGACGGTGCCACATGCCACACAGCACGCGAAACAATGGCGCAATTGCGAGGCGAGTTTGGTGAACAGTTAATTTCACGTTTCGGGCCGGTCAATTGGCCGCCTAGATCGTGCGATTTGACACCATTAGATTATTTTTTGTGGGCGTATGCCAAGGCTAATGTGTATAGGGACAAGCCCGCTTCGATTGACGCACTGGAATCCAACATCCATGCATTCATTCGTGAGATACCGGCCGATATGTGTGAAAGAGTATGGACTCAGCGGATGGGCTACCTGAGACGCAGCCGCGGTCAATATTTGCATGAAATTATCTTTAAACATTAAATTGCAAGGTTCAAACTATCGATTCAAATAAATATTTCATTCATTTTTTCGAATTTTTTGTGTTTTTTTTTTAAAAAAAGTTCTAAGCCTCTTAAGAAATCACCCTTTACTTTAAAATATTCTCACTTCTAGGTGGTCCCCAGACTTATTTTCCATTACTTACTTACTTACTTAGGTGGCGCTACAGTCCGGGGTGGACCTCGGCCTCAACCAATACGCCTCTCCAGTTAGCGCGTTCTTTGCCTAAGTTGCGCACTCCTAGTTTGTTGAGAAACCCTTTAACTTACGCGCGCCACCTAAGACGAGGTCTTCCTCTACTGCTTTGTCCCTCCTGGTTGGAATTGAAGACTCTTCAGGCCGGAGCGTTCTACATGTCCTAGCCATCTTAGGCGACTTATGCGTACTTTTCTGACTCGGTCCATGTCGCTGTACAGCTCATAGAGTTCGCTGTTAAATCTCTTCCTCCAAAGTCCGTCAACGTAAACGGGACCGAAAATCAGTCCAAGAATTTTGCGTTCGAAGTGACCAAGGAGATCTTTGTCCGCATTTGATAACGTCCATGCCTCTGCACCATAAAGCAGGACTGGGATGATGAGGGTCTTATATAGAGTCTCCTTAGTGCTTCTCGACAAGGCCTTACTAATCAATTGCCTTCTTAGGCCGAAGTTACAGCGGTTGCCAAGTGGAATTCATCGCTTGACTTCTGAGGTGATATCATGTTCAGAGTTAAAAGCGGAGCCGAGGTAGACAAAGTCCCGAACTACCCAAAGTTATAGCTGTCTATCGTCACGTTCTGTTCGGTTCGTTGATGTTGTGTGTCCATTCTTGTTAACAGTACATATTTTGTATTGTCCTCATTCACCAATTAGCCCATTTTTGTCGCTTCTGTACTGATACTTGCAAATGCACCAGTGACAGCTCGCGGTGTTCTGAAAATGATGTCGATGTCGTCAGTGTATGGCGGTAGTTGCACAGACTTTTGGAAAATTGTGCCCTTGGTGTTGGCTTGCGAGTTTCGCACAAATGAAAATTTTCTCAAGAATGATACTGAATAAGTCACATGACGGCGCCTTGTCTAAATCCTTTTTTGACATCAAATGTCTCGGTAAGATAATTTCCGACCTTTATGGAGCAGAGAGCGTTCTCCATCGTCATTCTGCAAAATCTGACGAGTTTGGCAAGGAAGCCAAAACTAGACATGGCTCTATATAACTCGTCTCTATAAATGCTCTCATATGCGGCCTTTAAATCGATAAACAGGTGGTGGGTATCGATTTGGACTTCCTCGGTTTTCTCTAGGATCTGCGGTAGTGTGAATGTTTTCCATTACAAAATAAATTCCAGACGCATTTTCCAAGTGACCTCCACGCCTTGAAAGCAATTTCTATAGCTCCTCTATTTACAAATTGATTCCAAACAAAAATGACAGTTTCCGAATTTCCCTAAAAATATAGAATGTAAGCTGAGAGATTATTCAAAAATATGCGCACGTTAAATTGATGAGTACTCCGTGAGGATAATAAGAACACGATTCAAATGATTTCAGCATCGCACTGAGCGGAAGTCTACGAAAATATAGGTAAACACCAATTTGTTCTGAAAGGCGAACAAATTCCCACGTACGACGCCGCCTTTTTATTTTATTCGAATTCAAACAATCATTTTTGGGTGGGTAGATAATTTATTTTCAAAAGAACAAAAAAAAAACAATATGCAGCCACTGGCAAGACGTAAAGAGCTAGCTGGTCCAACGATCGGAGCAAACACGGTCTTACACGTGACAGCCTATGCGAGCACATCTGGGAGTGCGCACATAAATTCCACATTTCGAATCCACTAAAAGAATATAGCACGCGGGTGGAAAACAGACACAGGGAGACCGAGAGACTGTCAAAAAGTAGTTGTATGAATTTAAAGTGGTTCGGCATTCTTTTTGTTTCCATTTTAGTGCATCTCGACTGTTTAGGGTGCTATTTGGTGTGTTTAGAGATTTGACGAGATTTGACGAAGTTGATGTTCAAAACAAATGACAGCCTGCAGTTAATGCTTAAAACATCGCACATGAAAGAATATCTGTTGGCTTAGAGAAGCAATTAGCGAAGCTTATCCGAGGCTATGGGGTTGCAGAAAAACATGTTTGCTTCAATGTGAAGAGAAGTCAGGTAGACCACCCGAAGGTCGATTCTTTTCTTCCCATTTCAGTTATGCTTCTTAACACGACTGCTACAGAATCTGTTCCTAGAAATAATCCTCACAAAAATACAACCGCAAGGAGTGAAATTCAAAAATCCCGAACTTTCCAACTTTATCTAGGGTACTCCATATAGCTTCTCAGTAAATACAGAGCGGCAACCTTCCACTCGCATGTTCGCAATTGCCTTTCGCTACCTCTCCGATAACATGGTGCAAATTGTGAAAAGAACTCCATACGGAATTTTTCTCTATGCACATTGCACCGCCGTCGTCGCGGGCTCGCCCATCCGCAGCAGGACCAAAAAAAAAGTATCTCGAATGCAAACAAAGGGTAAAAGTAGCAAATATAAGAACACATTTTCGCAAAATGCTGATGATGATTCTGGCTGTGCATGTGTAAGGAATTTAAGGGTGCCTGTTCAAATTTTCAGGACCAAAAATCCACAATCTCGAGAAGGAGGTCCTTGTCGAATTTTGTGTTCTTCGTTCTTCGATGCTAAGCGTAATGCATTTCGTTATGTAGGTTCGCTCGTTTATTCCTATTTTTTTTCTAGACCCAGCAACTTGGGTATGTGTGTGTACATAGCGAATTTTGCATAGAACATTTACCCATGCAGACGCTATAAATATTATATTTGCGATCAAATGGAGGAGTGCACATCCAGCACATGGCTATAGAAGTACACACGCATCCAGCTAGCGGGACTCGATGTGAAGATCCAAGAACAGTGCAATGAAATCACTGCAGCTGTAGAGATTCCATTCTTTCGCCTGCTGGGAGTAGCTATTTCGAAAAGGATACGGGTGTGCATTTGTGGATTTTCTCGGGTTTGAAAATTTAGGAAGCACCGACGAAAAAAAATTAAAGAGAAAAATTCTTTGTGTATTGCTTGTCGAAGTTTGCTTTGAATCAAATTAGGCGGCTGCTTAAAAGTTTCCATTCATCGGTGTGGACTTTTTTCTTCCTGTGTGCTATGTGGAAAAGGAAAAGGAAATGTAGATGTAGGAGCAAAGAAAGGGTTCTCAATCTGAATGTGTGCATGGTGTCATTGAGTTAGCCAGGAGAGATGATTCCGAGTTTAAATTTAAAAATTTTCAAGGACAGCTTGAAAATACCAACGGGCAGCAATAAGTGGGCAGACTCTCTGCTGGGCAACACAAAAACGATTTTCCAAATAGAAGTCTATGAAATCGAACAGACAGCCAAGCGGGCGCTCAAGGCTATTGGTTGATACAAAACTTGAGGGGAGTCTGATGTCCACAAATGGAGATACCAAGTTACGAGGAATGCGAAGACAAGGAAAGCAGAGATGAGCTCGATTGCCAAGGCTCCAAGCTCCCGTTTTTGGCCCAAAACATTTTGTGGCTTCCCAATCGCGAATTTTAAGGCAGAGCTGTATTTTTTGTAAGTAGCTCCAAGAGACACTTCGAGCTTGAAGTCAAATTTCACCAGTCTATTGAGCGACTGTGTAACTTTTTTAAAGCCGGTGGCATGTGAGTAACATTTTTTTTACTAAGTATTTCCTTTCCTCAATTTTGTTAGGGTTCTCATGGGACGCTCAAGCTATCTGATACAAGGACTGTCTGCCGCCGCCTGCTCATCGGCGCCGAGCTATATTTCTGCTTCATATTCACTAAAAGATCGAAATGGGAAATCATTACCTCGGTGATTTCTAAACCAAATTCAAATGCCACAGGCAGGCTACAAGAGCCGTAAGTTGTCAGCTCTTAGAGAAGAATAAAAGATGACTTTAGGATTGGGATCGATAAGAGAATGACGTCGCTTTAGAACCAATCTTTCCTAAACTAAAATAGCCAGCACACAGGACATCACTTGATCGCACCTTACCATATCAAACCCTACTACCGTGCATTAGCTACATTATAAACCTGTTTTTTGTGCCAAATCTACACTCAAATAAAGGCTCTGTAGCAATATTTATAAGGGATTTTACGGCTTTCGGTACTTCCTTTATCTAGGATTACATGTGTCGCTTTTGACGATTTGTTAAATCACCCATTTGGCCATAAACTGAGACACTTGCAACCCATCCCCCTGGACGGTTCAATTTCTTTGATCTGCTGTGCAATTTGAGTGTCACCATTAAAGGATTAAAATTAGTTCCCCCATCTCTATGAATATCACCAAACTTAACAGTTAACACCAAAGCCCCTGGAGAAATTTAAGAAAGTTGTGCATTATCATCTTCCTTTAGTCGTGTCGTTCGCTTTCATTTCTGCCATGGCGGTCGTTGTTATCCTCATTTTCACACACAGATTCACTTTGAACGTGATCTGTTGCCGGCTACAACTCATCTTGGCTATGCACAGGCACACGCTGGCTCTTGCTCTCGTACCCATGCTGGGTGTGTAGTAAAGTTGCCCAATTGCTATCCGCTTTCAGCAGAGTAGTGCAAACTTTCGCACCGCACTAAAAATTACACCCAGAAGGACAATTTAACTGGAGTATTTATGTCCAAAGAAAATTTCGCTGCTTCCGCTGCTTGTAACTTTGTTTTGCTGTTTACTTCCGCTTGGCTCGCGCAGACTTGTTCATCTTCTTCCGAGTGCGGATGAGATATCCCCTCTTTTTTTTACACAGATACAACATTTTCGGACCGCTGTGATGCGAAAACGACGGCGATGAAAAGGGCTGCCGGCTATATATGGCTATAGCGGGACAGCAGCAATCGTTTATATTATGCAGAAGTCAGCAGTAAATTTTATTGTCAGTCCGTGTCGTGTTAAATTATGTAGCCCGCCAGAATGCAGGATGCTTAAGCTGTGCCGTTGCCATTGGTGCGTCCGGGTCTGTCGCTTTTTCTATTCATCTTGGTGTAACGAAATAATTAACAACACTCGAGTAAATTGTCACACACCGAAAGTGAGTACTGCGAGCTGTGAGGCGATGGCGATAGGGCAATGCCAGTGGCAGTGACACTTTTGCTTTTACGACTTTTGCGACGGAGATAACCTTTTTACAGCCCTTGATGCATTAGAGTCATCTATGTGTGTGTGTTTCGAGTTAAGCCATCTAGCAGCGAGTCCTCAGCTGGCGTCTGGGTAATTCCTTTTCGATTCTGATTTTGGGACTGATGTGCTTTTTAAATTTCTGCACGCTGTTTTTGGTACGCTTTGTTGTATAGTCATATCGTTCCAGCAGCAGGAAAGTATTTCTGAGAAATCTGTTCGTTAAATTTTTGATCAGCCATTAACTAAATGGATTTCGAATTTTAGTCGTTCGTCTTTAGCAATTGCGGATAATCCTTATACTGACATATCCAAGAAGCGTCAATGCTTCTATAGCTATGGCCACATAGTGAGGGACGAGCGACAATTCGCCCTGTCGTGATAGCGAAGAAAAAAAAAGACTAAAACAAATGAAATTATATGATAATGGCCACGTAAGCTCTGAGTGAATACAGATTTTGTTCTTGGCAGAGCGATGTCTCTCAATCGCTCAGTCGTTTTTCGCAGCCTTATTTCAAAAGCGACGTTCCCTTTCCGAATAAAACCAGCCCTAGGCCTCGAAACTCTTTCCCATTCATTCCTTTTGCGGGTTTCATACCCGCATACCCTTCGACCAAAGGATAGGATAGTTGGTCTGCCCAATTGTTGGCTATCCTTAATTCATCCTCTTTAGTCTCACTTAGCGTGTTAAAGTACTTTCTCTCTATGACCATAATCACAATATCCGCATGCACTCTTGCACTGATCCACATGGAGCTCAGTTTCAATAACCAGCACAAAGGAATCGATAGGACTCCCGCAGTGAGTTTAGGGATATGCTAATTGTCCTACTTGAAAGCATGTTGCAGACCCAATAAGTTACGTCCTATGCAAAGTATACTCCCTCCAAAGAAGTATTCAGGAAGCTTAATAAAGAAAATAGGACTAGTACCTTGAGCAACATTCAGCCAAGAAACTTCTAGGCAATACATCCGAAAATGTTTGCAAGCATCCATTAGCCTGAGAAAAATTTGCCTCCCTCTCATATGGGCTTCGAACGAGGCATTGTGGACTTAGGGAACCCTTGAGAAAAATTCGTATATCTGCAGAAGACATCAATGCAGGTTCTGAGATGAGTTCAGTGAAATTAAAGAACATTGCTTACTGGGATCTTGTGGCGCATTAGCACTAGTAGTAGGTGCAATTAAAGTTTGGTGTACTGTTTGACTGCGTAGCGCCACCAAAAGCAGCAAAACTGAGTAGCTACAGGTCGGTTTACTCGCTAAGGGCACAGCGCCATCTAAAGCAGAACTTTAAGGGTAAGCCTTGGCTGGCTAGGCTAGAAGAATTAAGTAAATCCACAAAGCTTTCCCGATCGTAGCAGCTAAAATTCATTGTACTGACTAACTGTGTGGCGCCACCGAAAGCTAAAAGATCACGTGTGTCTTCGCTAGCTGGAGGCACGTACACAATCCACTTCTATGTCCGGTTCGTGTCTGGAAAAATACCCTAGTGCACCACTTGACGCAATCCATAGTTGGATATGTGAGACCATTTTATGGGATATTTGTAAGAGCAGCTATGTCCTGTCATAATAATCTCTCAAAGACGGATTTTCCGCACTTATAAGGAGAAATAAGTTATTTTTATGAGAATAAGATATCTCCTTAAAATGGGTCCATTCAACTATCCTAAGGCTTTCATAAGATACTGAAGATAAGGCACTACGAGAGAAAAATTATAAGACCTAAACTCTTATGGACATTTGGACTTGCTCCTATAGACTTGTGGCGCCTGAATTCACCAAATATCAATTAATGAGGTCCACAACTCGAAAGAGAGAAGAGGATAACTCCTTGGAGAAAGTCTCTGCGTAAGATACATTTCGGTATAGACTTTCTTAAATGGAATTGAATTAATATTTATTTCTAGGAATTAAATATGTTAAGTAAGGAAGTGCTGCGGAATATTTCACAGACTCCATAAAAGCCTTTTAAGACGATAAATGAAATACTTATCAAAAAATAGTCACTGGAACCATCTCTCTAAATTAAACTGGGTTAGAGGACCTTTGAAATTGATTCCAAAATGAATCTCAGTGCGAGTGGAATTTTAAAAAGGGAACACACCTCACCAAGGTGTAAGGAGTTGTACAATAGACCAAGCGCAGCCCTTTCGCAGCCTTTCGAAAATAACAAGAAATAGGTAAGATGTTGAAGAGTAAACCTAGCAAGGCCAGGCAGATTTTTTTTTACTAAGGCGTCAACCAAAATGGTTACTTTGATCATGTAAAGTGGCAGTGACATTCATGCCTACACAGTACAGAGAATTTGGAGAAATCTTTTACATCATGAAAATGTATAAGCCTAATAATTATGCTTCCTTGGCTTTTTCACAAGGACATTAAATTAATCATCCTATTCCACGCCTAGTTAGCGACAAAACAAAGTGGATTATAAATTACATCCCGAGTGTTCATTACAATGTCGAGTGTATCGCTTCTTGGCTTCCTTGGCCACATCTCATGGCAACACCGCCATGGAGATGTGTACCATTTTGTTCATCCTTTTTAATAAAAGCGAAAAATCCAGTAAAAAGGAAACTGCTCCCATGTTGCATCTGCGAACATTTCTGCCATTTCTTTACATTGTAACAAAATTACGAACAATAAAACCAAGCATGCTACTTGGGACACACACACATACAGTGGGGACCGCGAGCTGCATAAAAACCAAACAGGAGCAGTTAGGCGCAAAAAAAAGTAGACAGAGCTACTGCCGACGACTCACAAACATCTCGTCGTAAAGAAAAGCGCAGTTGGTAAACAATGATAACGTTAGGCAAACTCCTTTGTGAATTAAAATTCAATTTTCTTCCTTTGAAAAGAAAACACAGACCGACCGAGTCCCTGCACAAACTCCGCCATTGCCATACACCACCATATCCGCACTACAAGTGGAGGCGGTAGGGTGGGTGGAATGTATATGCCTTTAGCCGCATATAAGTTGTGTGCCCCCCTTGCTTGGGCCAAAAGTGATTTAAGTTATTATCTCCGGTTCTGAAGTAAACACAATCGACAGGAGCTGTACACGAGGAGCATTCGTCGACATGTTCTCCGCATTCCATGTGTGTATTTATTACGTTCGGCGGTAAAAGAGGCTGATAGCTGTTGGGTGTTGGTTGTCCTTGCACACACCATCACCGCCGGTACGGAATGGTGGTGAAAGTCCTCTTTGCACTGGTGGCAGTTGCTGTGTTTGTACTTACTACGTATTCTCGTTTCTCAACTTGAATGTCAACATTGATCCGCCGTGATTCTGTGTATAACAAAAAGGCTGTGGCTGAGTAGTGCTTTCGTCCTTTTGCCGCTACAGCAAGAGTGTGTGTAGCTCCGACATTCTCATGTTATCCCCGGGGGCAATAATTACAGCAGTCATGGATGCCAACAATACATCACATGACGACGATGATGATGACGATGATGATGATGATGATGTCGATGTTGAATGTTTTCGACCTAATCCGTTTGACATTCCCCTGGTTAGTGTGGCAAAAAGCTGAGGTATCCCACGGCCAGCACTGGCACTGGCTCGTTCTTCTCATTTTCTATCATCAATGTCGACATCTCGACATCGTCTGATGGAACGTCGTCGTCGTTGTAGTCGTTGTAGTCGCCTCATCTTTTCATCATCCTTGCTTGGTTACTAATTAGTAACTTAATTAATATACAATCAGTTTTAATAACGGTATCCTTTAGGGCAACAATCGACTTTAGCGGAGATAATAAACTAATAAGCAGAGCCCACGGACATTGTCAGTCTCCGTTAGGTTAGTGATTTGTGCACTTATGGGTGGAGTGGGACCCTTTGATGAGACCATTTCTATTCTCAGTCCGTCGTGCGGTAAATTAGATTCCGTATGTGATTATGTGATGTCTGAGAGAGATCCTTCAAGGGGCTTTGGTCAATTAATTGGAAAATAGGTGACTAAGGTTTGGTTTCTGTGAGTAAACTGACTGGCAGCTCAATATTTCGAAAGAGAAGAACTTTTCGAGAGCGGTTTTAATTTTTTCACTATCCGCGGCTCTACTAATATTAAATTTGTAAGATACAGTTGCTTGTTCTTGGGTTTCACCACTTCACGCAGTGTCTTTGGAATACGACTGTTTTACTTACAGATCCTAAAATCGTAGATTTTTTTTGTGCGTTTGCAGGTGTGATCAATGGTAAAATGCGAGCCATGTTTGAACCTTCTTGGTAGACAAGTAACGCCGAGAGTTCTCTTTGGTCTGTCGCCTCTTAAATGAATTAATTGTAAGCCCAGCAGATCTGTAAGGAACCCTTACTTACTTAGGTGGTGCTACATTCATGGGCGGAACTGAGTCACAACCAATACGACTCTCTAGCTTGCGTAGCTTAGCAAACTGCCTCCAGTTGCGCACGCCAATTCGGTTGAGGCCATCCTCTACTTCAAGGGAAGGTGATTTTTCATGAAAAATCTGCAGAGTGGACGATTTGTATACACCTTAGACATCTTAGACTAGGTACAGCTTTCGCAGCTCGTTGTCCAACCATTTCTTAAAAATTTCACCAACTCAAACTGGACCGACAATTTTGCGAAGAATCTTTCTCCCAAAACATCCAGATTCAGCACCATAAGTCACGAGAGTAGTATTGGGCAACTACCCAACTCCCCTGCGAGCCCAAAGAAACAGTGATTGTCCAGAGCTATTATTCGCTTAGTTCCTGCTGAGATGTTGTTGTCAGAATTTAAAACATAACTGAGCTCAGGCAGAGTCCCTTTGTACTTTAAAGTTACAGGTCTCGATTGTGACGTACTGTTCAATTTGTATAGGTACACCCAACCTTCTAATAACAACCTTCTTCTTGGGTATCAAAGTATTGAAATCGAAGGTAAAACCAGCCCTACATGTCTGTTATATATTAAACCAATATACAACACATTCAGTTTCTTGCATTCACCCATGCATGTCCTTGCATAACAAAACCTCTACTGTAACTGAGATGATGATTTCAATTACCGGCTATGTTATGTCCGACAACTGATTAAAAAGGGGGTTCCAAGGTCCAACACCATTTAAAAATTCTCCTCAATGGACTACTGCGACAACAACTACGCCCGTAAAAGGCAGATATGTACTTTGTATGAGCACAATTTGTCAGAATGTTCACAACAGAGATAGTTGCGCGTCTCGTCCTCCAATTCGTGTCATCATACAAAAATGCCGTGCTCTGTGCACATATACAACAGACACACAACTAATAATACTAACAATGAAAATAATTACGAACCCTAGCTTGACATTATGGGACAAAGTTGAAGATTCTTCTGCAGAACACTACAATTTGATGTAGTCATTTTGACAGCTCTCTCTTGCTCTTTGCCTCACTCTCGCAGCACGATGGAGGAGAAGAAATTCCAGCGCAAATTAAAGAATGTTTATATGGGACGAGCATCTCCATCATGACCCAACAGAGAAGTAAGAACGCAGTTATAAAATGTCCAGCCATGTATACACACAAAGAAGTGAAACTACAAAAAAAAAAAGACTAACGCTTATGGGATGTCATCATCACCGAGGATTGCCTCTCCTTTTTGCTGGTTAATGAGATATGCCAAAGTAAACAATGCTTTCAAAGTTCTAACATTTCATTCCAAGGAATTCTGTTGGTTATTGTCTGTGCTTACTCGTTCTCCTGGTGGGGAGTTCACTTCCATTTTTTTTCTGGGCCTCGACTTGCATTTCTGGTTTTGGGGCGGGTTTTTGGTTCTGTCATTCTTTGGTATGTTTATTATGAGGGAATTAGTGGGTATTTTTTTTAAAAGAACATAACAGTGAAGCCGAAAATCATTTCAGTCTGCTATCCTGCGTTTTAATGATGTTTCTTGAAAGGTCCAGCCAGTTTCTTGAAAGGTGGTATATTTTGGCATTTAGATAGTAGGACGACGGAGATTGAACTAAATAGTTCGGGACTAGGACAGTCAAGAAAGAAAAATCACCCGCAACATTAAACTGGCGATATGGGAGCATTTTGCAGTAGTCCTCGTAGGACTTTAGGCATAGGTTCTTTATGGAAGTTTTCGAATAGTTATACTTTCGGATAGTTTTTAAAAAGTTTTGCGAGAAATGTTAGGCAGTTTATTGCCCCACTGCGATATTAAAGGTGGTTTTGACCCTCTCTAAGCTACCTCTCCTTCATTATGTACAGATCCCGTGACGTCTTAAAACGGCACTAAAGCTCTAATTGGTAGGAACATGGATAAAAGCCTTATACAGGCGAACCACTAAAGGAAAAGCAGCCGGCACGCTTTTAGAAGACCAGTGCGCTCGGCTCTAAAAATGCCATTGATTATTGTAGCTTCTTGCTCCAGTATACATAAGTAGGAGCACTGGCTGCAGCACGATTCTTCGAACATCCAAAGTATTACTCAAAAATATCCTTTAAAAGGCTGGAGTGATTTTGCAACAATTCCTTTCAAAAAGAATCTATTTACGACTTGCTACTTTGGGTCTCTTAAAAATTTAAGGAAAACCACCCTCATAAATTTAGGCCAAAGTTGACGCCTCTTCTATTTACGTTTCAACTTCCTTGGAACATTCTTTATAAGAACCTCCCTTTCGGTCTTGTTATCGTCTTTAAAACACGACCAAACAACATGTTGTAAAGAGCCTCAAGCGCTTGACATCTTTTCGGCTGTGTTTCGAGTTGCCCGTCAATATTGGCACAACCACTCTCGCTCCACTTGGAGGTATAATTACAGACTCCAACGCACATTCGACTGCGCCCACTAAATACACCTCTAACTGCGTTACACAGGGACAGGGGTAACTTTGACATCTCAGTCCCAATTAAAGCACCAGTACTCCTCCTTCAAGGAGGCAAACACAATTCCATTTAAATACCCAATTCCCAGTGCGCTTCAATTAATGTTTATTCACTTCAAATACTCCGAACCCCCTCCTACCAGCCAGCCGACCCACATATAGTCACTGCAATTGACGATTTTCAGATTTTCAACACAAATTATCGATTGAATCACAGGCAGCCCTTTTAACCTAAATTAAATTTTAATTACATCATCATGCTTGAATCGTAATCGAATCCTTGAACTCGCACAAAAAAAAAAACACCTTTGGGAGGAAGCAGGCCGAACGTTCTCCCCTCCTCCTACAAAGTGCAAACGCAGATATAATCAGAAAGACTGGACGAAAAAAAAACGAGAAAAATTAAAAATCTCAATGACCATTGCAAATATTTAACCAACGGTCAATCCCAATTCGATGATTACATGACCCCTAACGTATAATAAAGCTCGCAATGGCAGACCGTTCTCGCGTTATCCTTTCGCAGAGAGATTTGCCATCGATGTCCCAGCCCCTGCATGGCAGTGCAATTCATTGGCGCCCAACGGGCTCGCAATCACGTTTCATGTTCATGCTGCCATGAAACTATTCCGAGCTGCCGTCCCGTCGTCTTTCTCTCTTTCACTCTCTCTCTTGTCGGCCATATCACATTTTACATAATTAAACGTCGACCAGCGCGCGAGTTTGGAGACGCAAGGCGATCCTTAACTACACACATGGTTGTGGGCAGCTTGCACCGCACATCGACATCGAAACCGACACATCCCTGGACCGGACTACTCTGAGATAATATTTGAACTGGCTACGGGGTTGAATAAATAAATTCCATCAGGTAGCCCAATTTCCTTGAATACTATTCCCTACCCATACCCATACCCAGTGTAATATGCAGTTCCCCCCCTGGTCACACATTCGCTTTTGCCACTCTCATTGGGCTGTCCTTGTTTCTTTTTTCTCCCTTTGGAATTGGCGAGTACTTGGCACCGTTATTTAGATTAATTGTTATTTCAAGCAATAAAACAATTTCGCCCGAAAAACTGGAATGGATTTTGATTTGGACTTAAAGGTGATTGAAAATCATGAATGGAACTTCGAGTGGTTTTCCGTTGGTGGCGAAGGATGCTTTCTGCACTTGAGTGCGTTCATGGATATATCTGGTTTTAAATCTGTTTATGGAACCTACTCTCTGCTAGTTTGTTGCTCCCCAATAGAAGGTTAAAAGTTCGCTCAAACAATCCACCGACGGAGTTTTGACTCCGTAAAGCACGACTAACTTCTCCGGTTCGTTGCAGTTAAGCCAAGGCACTTTGAGGCCATTGTTGCAGCCGCGAAACAAAAATTCTCCTTTGACATCTTATTTACGGCCCAATGGCTGCCAATACAGTTGCAAAGTTTGCCATGCTTGGGTATTGGCTGGCTGTTGTGAAATTTAAAACTCATCACATCTGGTTGAGGAAGTCGCATCAACATGTGAACTACCTAAACAAGTTATTAAGATCCAGTGGGGGAAAAGTGTGTACACCCCTAATCTGTACTCATCTCAACCACGACAAACTATTACCAGACATCTGGCGCTAAGTAATTCTTCAGAGGGACCCGCACCCGAGTGCGGACGAACAAAAAATTAACTAAACCCTGTTCCATCTACTGCAGCTAGATATACGAGCCCCAGAGCATGAGACTGATGTTAAATCTGATAAGCTTGCAGTTAATGGCTTTGCGGTTTTCGCAAAACTACAGCCATCAGACAGGAAGAGAGTGTGTGACATCATGACACTATCCAGCAGGCAAATCCTCTTGGAACGCTAGAGGTGTGCGCATTGGAAGGCATATTACCACCATGTTACACACAGAATTCGTGTCAAACGGTACTATGCCAGAGCTGTAAAGGATAGACGACCGGAGGTGTTTGCGAAACGAAGCTTTCATACAAAATAAGATTTAAAAATACATACTTTCCCAGAGGAGTTGTCGGTTGATGGGTTTTGTTTTATTTTTCGGTAAGCTGTTGTACAGTTTTGCTGGGATTTTTTGGTGGTGGCACAGAGCGAGTTGTTTTGAGTTTAGCTCGCAATACAAATTGCACTTTAAGTTGTTGCCAAATGTTCCGCACCTTCCGCAATGGAAGACGAACTTTTACCATGCGAGAATCGAAAGAAGTTTAAAATTTTTGCCTAGCGATATTAATGACGAAAAGGGGCATCTTTGACAATCTACTTTGTATAATACGCGGAAGTAGGTTTACCTAACTTTCGGTGGAACATCGTGGTAGGTGGCAACTCAGCAATCACAAGTCAGAGCAGATAAAAACCCCAAAGATGTTTTCATCGGGTTGAGTCACTTCAAGGTTCGGGAGTCTAACTATATCACTACATCAATTCCGGTCTTTCTCCTTGTCCTGGGAGCTCTAGTTCGAAAATTCTCTCGCCTGGAGCTTCGTGGGCTATCGTTGGTATCGATGATACCAAGTGTCGACTTGTTATTGGACTTCATCCGCATATTGGAGTTAACTGCTGTTGTTTCTTCAATTTAATTCGTAACATTCACACAGTGGCACAAAATCCGTCAAAGTACCTAAGCATTTGGTCTTGTCCCCGTTATCTACAAGACCAACAAAATAATTTTTGTTTTTTAAAAGCCACTTTGAAAGCATCACAAAGTCAATATCATTCGCATTCCCCTTTAAGCGAACAGGCTTGTCGAAAACACTGCCTTGTATGTTGATACCTACCCTGCAAATTATCACCTAGAGCTTGCCTCAGAAGTGAAAGTTGGTTCTGTGGTGGCTCTCCGCAGCAGAATGGTTAAACATTTTTTTCACTTTATAAATACGTTGGAGGGATCAAAAGGTAACTTGACATAGGATCGCTTTTCACTTTAGATAAGCTTCACAGGCAAACCGTCGGAACCGATGGTCTTTATGTTTTTTTTTATAGATAACCTTCTACATATATATTGAATGGTGAAACTGACCCTTTAGGGTTCGCTCTCTCCCTAAATGATTTTCATTAAATACATCCGTCGGTGACTACGATTCCTTTTCTGTTCCGGCAGACTGGGAAAACAGGTAAAGTCGTCATCTAGTAATTTTCTACCGTACCTAGTCTGTATGAGGCTGAACGTTAAAAATTATTTAGAATCGCGGTATGGGTCTTACCAATAACCCTTTTTAGTTTCGACTCTAAATTTTAGTAGTTCGTAGTGGCTATATATTCCATAAGAATTTTGCAATTATGAGCTTCCGTAAATTTTAAGTCGAGACTAAAATTTGTTATTAGTACGGCGCTTTAAATTTTTTTCTATTTTGGTAGATTAAGCTTAAAAAACATTTAAGAGATTAAATGAGGGGGTTGTTAGCGGATTTATGGCAAATTTTTAAATAATTTTAACCTTAAAAGTCAGATTTCAAATTCGAAAATGTCAACTAAATTAAATAACAAATAATTAAATTAAGAAGTCAGTAAACAAATTTTCTCGCCGTTAACTTTTTTTCTTTACAATAGGGGCCCCATTTTCTTGTGTGCCCAAGGGCCCCGTCATGGCTAAAGACGGCCTTGCTCAATGCCTTCTGCCCTGAAACGATTTTCGATTTGCTGGCAGCTCAACAGCAGAACACAACTCGTCTGAACTAATTGAATTATTAGCTGAATATGGATTTATTTCGACTTTCCGACTAACACACAGAGCAACAGGGCTTAGAGATTTTCAGTCCCCATGTTGGGGGCCTCTCTAATGTTTGATCTTTTTTAATAAAAAATAGCTCCTCCCGAATTAGGTGTACACATACCAGAAGTGCCCTTAATATGCGGCATTTTTTCATGACACCCACTTTTCACCATAGCTCCAGTCCTCCATCAGAATTGATCGAATTATCCCAAGTAAAAAATTCCACCTCAGCTGCAAGAGGCCAACTTTGAACACTCGCATCGGCAAGTACATTACACTAAACTTTCTCCTCCACATGCAGATACAAATCTTTGCCGTTTCCATAACGACGTTCAGGATGTTGCCTGCTTTCGTTTTTTTTTTTTGTTTTGCTCTGTTAGGCTGTCGTTCACGACCAGCTAAAGTTTTTTTATAGCACTTGCGCTGGGCTAAAACCACTTAAAGAGGATTCTCCATGTGCGAGTGCAACATAGTGCGGTTTGGCTGGTCGTTGTCGGTGAAAGGTCCTGCGAAAGTGGTATTTTTCAGTGCGCCTCAGATTTTATTCCCGCTACCACTCTGTCTCGCACCATTTTTATCTCGACTCTTTATGTGGCAAAAGTGTGTGATTGCATGAAAAGTCCTGGCACGTAATTTTTAATGGCTGTCTCACAGTGCGCTCACAGTAAGATTGCACTTGGCCGCATGAATTATGTGCACAATATGCTCTTTGTCATGCTAGTGAAATAATTTTTATTGCAACTACCAGGAAGGAGTACCTACTCCTTCAACAGAAAGTGCTTACCATTTTCAGCTTTAACTTTTGCAACTCCATTTTGAAGTACCATTTCGTCACACATACACCAACCACAGACTATCAAGACGCATCTCATTGACAATGGCATAACCAGATTTGCCTCGATTGGGTTTAAACAGCATTTGGACACGAACCGCATTATATTGCGTCGTTGCCGGTTCGCCATATCAATAATTCACTAATCTCCGTTAACCGGGCTCGGTTCAGCGTCTGTCGAAATGCAATTTATTGGCTCATTACCTCACACTTCTCGGAGGACAACCGAATCCAATTGCGATCCCACTGCCAGACTTTAATCGGTACACAAATATATGTGTGCAACATCCTCTAATCGGATTAATCGATCACGGTATTCAATATTTTCCATCGGTATGCGCTCAGCTCACGCTCATATGCACAGAGTCCATTGTGTGTGCGAGTTTGTTTATATCGATAAGCTAAGCAGTTTCAATTTCTGGCATGGACTGTTTGCCGAGTTCACTGATTGGGTCAACAGGGATGGTGCACAGGCACCCCCCAACTTACCGGAATAGAATCCCACCAACAAACAGAAATTTTATGAGGATTCCGTGTCGGAGAGTACCTACATCATCGTGCACCACCCACCGCACCGGCTTAAAATAACAACAAATCGACATCAACAAATGGCAGAAGAGCAATTTATTGTCGGTGTAATTGTTTGTTGTGTTCCGGTGGATGTATACCCGTGCACACACCAACACCAAGCCGATGTTGTTGTTGTTGTTGTTCGTATTTATCTTTGCCGCTGCAAGGCAAATAGGAATGATATTTTATTTCCTTTGAACAGAGAGAGAGCGCAGATGGGGCAGGGGGAGTCGTAGTATAGGCGAGATTGATATGCGGATTCCAATTAATCGCATTCGATTGGGAACGGTCCAGTTTTACAGAAAAAGCCATGATTGCTTTACTCTCGCATGAAATGCGGCGAGCGGCAAACGGCGAGAGGCATGTGCTTCGATTCGTTGTGCAGGGTTCTGCGGTGGCCCGAGCCCGACTGCACTGGCTGCGTTATTGGAAAAGTTTAAACAAATATGACTGGGCGAGGTGTGAGTGTGTTTGGGGAGCTCAAGCGATTTACGCTTACAGCGTGTTTGCACGGAATGTGCCAGCAACGCCATTACGATTCGCAAAGCCTTCCACAGATGGAAGTTATGGATGCCCATGCAATGCATTGTTGTTCTGTGATGTGGGTTGCCAGGGATTTTATTGAGCACTTACATTTGGATTGACGCACTAAGCAGTGAATGCTATAGCGAGTTAGGTGGCAGCAACAGGCCATAGATCTGTGCTAAAGCCTGCACGAGGTTATTATGTTCTACATATGGGCAGATGAATTGAAATTGCAACCATGATTATTGTTATTGCTATAGTTTTGTATTTAGTTTGATGATTATTTTACAGCAGAAAAGCCTTACCAACTGTTGAGGGTGCGCTAGATGCACTATGTCACTTAGCTCCGAAAGCAAATGATGAACAAAGTTGATGAGTACGGCTCGGGGGAAGTCCTGAAGCTACAGGTTTCAGTCGGAACTCCGGTACCCGGATTCCATGCGTGGCCAACTTCCCAGTCACAAGAAACACACAGACGGAACGCCGATTAGCTGACGTGAAGGGACGGCGGACACTAGGGCCACAGCTTTTTTTAAGAACCTCAGGGGCTAGCTTTCGGTATGCAAGTCAAAGCAGTCGGCATCGAGACCAGATTTTCGAATGTTAAAGTGTTATTTGCCGAACGCCCCGCCAGATGATAAGGACCTCTCGTCAGTTCTACAGAAAGCATGTACGATCTGAAGAGGTCTTAAGAGCCGTGACCTACATATGGCGATTGCAGCGATTGACCGTAAATACTGCCGTCTTGAGAAGGGAATCTTATGAGAAGACAATAGTCCATGCCATAGACACAGATCTAGTGAGATACGAATTTTTTCCAGATTGACCATGAATTTTTTTTGCAGATTCGACCAGGTAATTTTTTTCAGATATAACCTGAACGTAAAATATTTTCAAAGCTTTGCAGTCAGTGTTCCCAGACTTTGAATAATGTTTTCTCTTTTTTCCATCAGCTTAAGAATTTATTTCGTCCTTAAATTCAAAAAATATTAGCATTTTTTCCCCTAAGTTAGTGTTTCCAGATGGTTTTTGATGAAAGTACCACCTACATAGGGTTCCAAATCTCGGACTTTCTCGGACAAATGGGGATCAGAAAAAGATTGAAAAACTGGGGCAGAGAAAAACAAAATATTTGTAATCTAAATTTGTTTACTTTCCCCTCAATCTCGAATCACTAAGCCAACGAACTTCGCGCACGCAACTATTTACGAATCAGAAGGTTTGAGGTCGCATGTCCACCAGAAACGTTGCCCGATCTAAGGCAGATTGCAGTTTCTAAGATACCCCAACTTTTCTTATAAAAAACGGATATAATTTGAACCAAAATCTGACGGTTGTCCTATGAAATCATTGTCCCAGTGCGCCTGGTATTCGGGACTACTAAGCAATAGATCTCATTTTGACCAACTGAAAGTCAAAAATTACATCCTTACACCTCTTACGAACATCGGAGCTACATCGGTGATTCCAAGCGTCCTACGGCTCAGTTCAGCCGATTGACTCGGCATAAATTTTCAGGTCTCTCCCATTCGTTTCAAAAATAAAAACTCGAAAAAACCGGAAGATTGCGTGACAAGCAAGGCCTAGGGTACCCATTTACTACTTATTTATTTTTCAGTACGCAGGTGTCCGTTCACTGTATTGGCTTTTGTTTTCCAACCATCAGTTGCAAAGAGAGTACCTACGCAAATGAGAGTCATTGACTAATATCGTGGTCGTGGATGTAATTTCCTAATTTCCATCTCAAATCACTCGAGCATTTCCTTTCTCATGACGCTGTTCTGTTAGCATACATCCGAGGACTGCAATGGGATGTTCCATCCCATATTGTGAAAAAATACAGTCAGTGCAATTTATACAGGGCTACCTCACCGCTTTATCAAATCTACTTCTCATCTGTTAACACGACCCTAACTGCTGTTAAAGCCGCAGTGTACAAATGCACACGTATACATCGCAGGATAACTGCAATAGTTCACGAGAAGCCGCAATACGGGCAACATGGTTAATTGCCAACTGTCCGGCACGGTCCCACCCCTCCGCACATGCACTGCAAGACAATCTTCAGGCTATACAGCTGCTCACGGAACTACATGATATTTGTTTTCGTGGATGAAAATAAATACCATTCAACTTTCAACGTCCATTCGTCGGCTTCCGACTGAAGATGCCTCTCTGTGTCGTCGGTCGGTTGTAGCGAGGAATTCACACAAACGGAATAAAAACCAAATCAAAGGAGAGCCCCAGCCGACGAAGGAAACCAAACGGAAACTGAAACGAAAGTGGCGAATATTTCCTTCTATCGATCGGGCATGCCTTGCTTACTACACACTGAAACTAACCAGTGACCATAACTTGATGGCAGGATGAGTGCAAGTTGCACAAAGTTGCGCCCCATACAAACACATACATGTATAGAGGCAAACACTGGACCCGTTTAATTTATTGATTGTGAAAGAATCCCATCGCAGATAAACACTAAGCCAGAGGGAAACTCAAACAGAAAGCAGGCAGACTAAGGCGATGAAGACGACCACACTTGCCCAGTATTGGACTTTCTCCTTCGTTACGCTATCAAAGGCGATATTAAAAGGATACTTCCGGTACCATAGATTCGTGGTTTGTCCTGCCTTTTTGTTTGCCGAGCGAACGCCAGCTATAATATTGATAAAGAGAAAATAGAACAAAAATTCCAGCGAACATGATGGATCCTTGAGCTTGCTTGGGCGGTATGTACGAGTATGTAAGGGAATGCATAATATGCCGGGCATGGTAAGTGCTTTTATTTGCGATAAATGGGTGAACAGCAATCCTATCTGTGCAATGGAATCGTTGAACTATTTAAATAGAATTCTGGCTGCAATACTGAAGTCTTTTGGTTGTGAAATTTCGTCTGGCGTAATTTTAATTCGGCGAAAAGTTGTCGATTCAATTATGGTCTGACTTTTCAGTACATAGTCCGAATTACATTGGTTGGAGCTTTTCCTTTGAATGGTGGATGATGTGATTTCAACCATCTAAAAGGGACACCCTGCTGGGTCCTTTTTAGCGTAAAAAGAATTGCTCTCTGATTTTTTTTTAGAGTTTTACGGATGCAACTTATCATATAAGTGCCGAAGACGGCTTCCTGCGATAATAGTCTCGGATAAGGCAGTCTTCCAAAAAAGGTTTTTCAACTTTCCAAGCCTTTTACGATAGACGCAGATCTTCTTGGTAGTGGAACTATACCAGCAGTCGTCGTTGTGCAACCAGCGCCCTGTTCAGTTGAACATGCTACACAATATCTGCGCTACGGCTCTACAAGCATGCATTTTGCACGTAAGACGATAGCTCGTAAATGTTTTATATTTTCGATCGATCACCGCCACTTTTTTTTAATATTTATAAGATGGAAACAACTTGACGCCGAAACATGTTCGTACGAAGAAATGCTTTGTATCTCTGCGATATGACCGACCAAGACACTATTGGTCAGAGATTAGGTGTAGGTCAGGCGTCGTAGGAGTTAACCATGCATGCAGTCGGTCGTAAAGCATGTGCTAACGTATCGCATCAATTAAAAACCAATCCTAGTAGACGTTGAGTTTAAAATAGTCTCGCATAAGTATAGACAAAGAAGGATATAGTCTTTTTTATTAAAGAACGAACAAGTCTCGCAATCGGTACAGTCTTGCACTTTCTCTTTACCTTATACGTAGTTGTGGAAACACATTTCTGCTTCTTTGTCAACATACGTCACACTCAAGTCATAAGTCAATAAATAGACTACGATGCTAGTCTAGCTATAAGTACCATATCATTTTACGACATCTTGTTGTGCCGATTACTGTGTTTTTTGAAAACCAATTTCTGAAAGAGAATGTACCAACTGAAAGGTGAATTTCGGTAGATGACTTCCGCATGTATTTTTTCCGTCAAAATCATAAATATACAACAGATAAGACTAAACTAACAAAATAGATGTTTGGTGTGATTGAAGTAAACTTACAAAATTCACAAGGACGTTTCTCATTTCTGCAAGACTGAAAGTGATTTGTAATTCAATACTATACGCATTGGCATGACGACAGACAAGAACGTTCATTAATTTTTTAATACAACGCCGGGGGATACAGGCTCACGAACTGTAAATACAGAATTGTGTCCCAAAAACCAAACTCAATACTTGACATTATATTGCCGACTATATTTGCTCAACTGAGCTATTTCCGTGTTCAAGTTGATGCCTTCTACCTATGTAACGGTCATGTAAACGGATAACCAATTAAAATTAATTCCAATTGATTAATTCTGTTGAACAAATTATTTCACGAGTTCAAGTAAAACCCAGACAAGGACCCATGGAATAAAATGGAATAAATAAATAATTAAAATGTATTCAACGAGAAAGTTAAATAATACAGAAAAAAATATTAATCTGCTTTAATTATTATTTTTGTTTGCTAAAGCTGCTTATTAAGTGAAAATTGCAAACACGCTTAATGGTGAATAATTATTTAAAAGTCAATTTAAGTGGACAATAGTTGCATGGAATGTAGAGAGAACAAGAGAAATGCTCAATTAAAACTTTTGGAAGACACAAATCCTTTAGTGTTTTTGGTGCTAGTATTTTTCATTTCATAAACGAGTATGTGGGCTGTACAGCGAGAAGTGTGAAGGTCCAACAATTGAAATGGCTGGGTCATGTAGAGCGAATGAACACGAATGCTCCAACTGGAAGATCTTCGAAGGCAGTCCCGCAGCAAAGGAAGACCGCGACTCAGATGGCGCTCGCAAATGAAACTTTAACCAACCAGGTCCACCCGGACTGTAGCACCTTAAGTGAGTAAATTAGGCAGTAAATATTTGGATGTGTTCAGCTTCACGCACCTTAGAAGCAACTGGCAGTAGCAGAGCAATATTCCTTTTTTCACTATATAGATATCAGTGATGGGACTTCTACCACTTAAGTGGTATTTCTACCACTTTTTACACTTTCGGAAATTCTACCAACCTGAACTCGAAATCTACCACCTTTTACTCATCGCTACTCGCTAATAATACTTCTTTTCCATCATTGCAATAAATTGAAAATAATTGTTCCTATACCTACTCGCCTTATGTCGATTTCCATTGGGAGCAACAAAAATCTTTCTCAGATTTAACGCGGCTCATGGAACATGCAACGAAATGTATCTGCTTTTTTAAATGGATAAGTGCGTTATTTATCAACAATATCAGCTGTTCAAATTGCATTCGCTTTTGGAAAAATCAGCTATGGATATCGACTTAAAAAATGTTTACAATGTTGTGGATACAAATGAAGTAGTTTCGGTGATTCGTAGTTTCCAGATGATGAGGAAGGCAATGAAGATAATAATCCCTCCAAAATTATAGCCATGGCTTTTTATGTTTTTCTTTATTTTTGTTTTCACAAAACTTTGCGCATTTGTTTTGAAAGCAAACTTCTTAAAAGGACGTAAAACGGCTGTGGGTATTTGTGGCAGTATGTGTAAATCTGAAAAACTATCGAGATCTTCAAAAAGTGATCCGAATCGAAAAAAAGATTGATTTTTTTGCCCAATGGAAAACCACATTAGTTTTACCCATACATATTCATCCAGTCCAGTACACCATTTACTGCGCTAAAATTTCATTATTTGACTGTATTGGTGAGAGGGTGTTTTGCTATGTTTTGACATTTTGTGTTTAATGATGAGTTGAATCTATGGCGTTTTTTCTGTAGTTCCTTTTTATATTGATGCGTTTATTTAAAAATGCGTAAATTCTTGGTTCCTACAACAAGTAATTGTGCTTTCACTAATGCTTGCATTATTTTAGTGCAAGTGGAAAATTTTATTTTCTACCACTTTTCTACCACCTTTTTTTAAGGCTATCTACCACCGTTTCGCTATTCTCAAGTCCCATCACTGATAGATATCTACTCTGAAATGTAAGTGTCTGCAAAAGCCATGGAGCCCGCGAGCCAGTATTGGTGGAGTCAATTGCATTAAGCCAATGCAGAAATATTTTTACGGAGTATCTTATGCCAAAGACCCTAAGTTGACTTGCGACGTTCGATTATGTGTGATCAGCTTAAGTGGTCGCTTACCGCTGAACGTTTTACACGTTGAAATGCTTTTCTTCTCATCTTTTTTCTATCTTTTTTTTTCATAAATACCATCACTTCCACATGTACTGCGTGTATTCAGCCAGGAAAATTCGACCAACAACTTTAATCCGAACTTCCTTAACGCGAACGAAACAACATCCGGGTATGCAAGTCCCCTTTTTTAGCTCGTAGGACTCTTAATCAGTAGAACAGAAAAAACAACATGTCACTCTTCTACATCTAAGTAGTGCTGATGCTGCGAGATTTTTGCCTCTACCCTTTATGCCTTGGATAGTCTACTCGCGGTAACTTTCACATCCTGTTCCACAATATCCTCCGAGTTATGAAGGAAGATTGATATTAGATACTGGAGTAGAACAGAACCTACGCTAAATCAACCTCAATACGTGCAGACCTACTTCGCATCCAGCCTTCCAGACAGGCAGACTTTTCATCAACTAGGGTGCCTGGAATAGCTATGTGGATCTAAACATGCTCCTGAGACTCATAGTACTTAAATCTGGTTGAATCTAGTAAACAAGTGCACTTCACCTTTCCAGTTACTAAGAGGTCGAACTAAAGGATCTGGCCGCAACAGAGCTTTAAGAAATCCTGAGATTCATCATCTAAGTAGTTCAAATAGAAAAAGTTGCCGTAGTAAAGAGGACTTAATTTTGGTCCCGAAGGATATCGCACTTATGGTCCCCATAATGGACACACATTGGACTCAACTGATGATCAAAGTGAAGCTGTCGCAACTGTTGAAGTACGAGTTATTTACCCACATACATAACAACCTCGTCTTCTTCTTTTCATAGGCGACTCTACAGTTCGTCTTGAACTGCGGTCTCAAACAACAAGCTCCTTCAGTTAACACGAGCCTCTTCTAACTGCCTCCAGTTGAGGACTCGAAGTCGATCGCGGTCTATTTTTACCTACGGCGATGTGCTTCTTTACTGCATTTTCCTTCCGAGTTACACTCGAGAAATATGCGGACCGGAACATTTCTATCCATATAAGCTCTATATGATGCGAATTTCATTGACTGCACAGCTCCTATAGATCGACTTTGAATAGGATTTCTCCGATTCTATGCCATTTGAACCTTCTTGTTGTTACCACATTCTCAGTTTTGCCCTTGTAGTTTCCATAAATACTGCCATAGGTGGCCTTAAAGTCGAAAAAGGAGGTATTGACTATTTGCGAAGGGACTTAGGCATTAGAACAAATTAGCATAGGATCTTGTGATGTTAAGGAGTCTAATACCTCTGTAGCTTTAGCAGCCAAGGTGTCTTTTATCTCGTGGATATGGCGAATGATTTTAACGTTCCATTCATTGTGCATGCATTCATCTGAAGAAATTTTGGAAATGGGTTTTTGCTTGCTCTCAATCAATTCATCTCTAGCTGTAATCTGTCAGGCCAAAGCAGCATTGTCGGTCTTCAGCTTTCCATTTCTATCTTTACTTAAGTTCGATCAGGTGGAAGGTTTTGTCTACCGCCGTCTATATTGAATGGTGCTTTCTACCTAAGAGTGGGATTATGGTCTTAGTCGCCAGAAGTCTATCCACATTCTCAGCACCGACTTTGAATCTACCTTCTAAACAAGATTTGCTGCTCTGACACGATCTCTTTACCTTCTTGTAAAACTGTAGTACGGTTTTTCGTACTTTCCTCCTGGAGTATTATCTCTCAATTTCTTCCATCGCACGCTCTAGTGCAAGTTCTCTTTCTTTTTTCTTCCTGAGAAGCCGATGTTCCTCTCGTCTCTTTTGCTCGCAGAAAACTCCAGACCCCTTCCCTAGCGCCGCTTTATACCCCTCAACAAACCATGGATTAACGTGGCGTTCGTGTGGGACACAGCACACCAGTCGCGGCTTTTATGATGGCTTTCTGCCGGTGTTGGCTTAAACAATACTGCTATCTGTTGACTGCATGCTACCGTGATTATTACAACTCCCAATTCTCACAACTAACTTGTTGCTAGTAGCAAATAAAGTTCTACTACTAATTACTACTGTCATTCCCTGGCGCAGCTGCCTTTCGCAAATATTTACAGTCATGTACGTTAACAAATTGTGGGTCCCCATAACAACATCCCGCACTTGAGCATACGCTGCGCACCAATTTAAACTTTTAATTAGGAAAATAGGAAATACCTACTTTTGGATTCGAATTAAGTTCTCTCATAATGGAGGTATGAGATAGGGAATTTTTTGGAGCTCGTTAAAAAGATACACTCTTAATTTTAACAATTAAACACACCTCATCAAGACACGTATTCCCTGTCAGTGGATGAGGATGTGAAATCTGGAGTGAAACCGGCATCCCAGCAATTGTGCCAACTATAACATTGCAACGACGATGACGGCGACCATGACATCACATTCCAATTAGAAGCAATAATTTGAGTTGCCAACAAAGTTCGCCTACACAATCGGAGTTGGCCATACACGCCAACCAGCAATGATTCACTCAATAACAAGCTTCCTTGCATTTAGGAGAGTAAACAATTCCCGGCATTTCGCTTCAAGTCCGGCCAACACGAAAAGGAGCTATACACTCGTACCAATGTCGGACTCATGGATTATATCGCTTAGTGTGTGTAAAACTAGTCCTATGCCGCGCGACAGACTCAAAAGCCGCATACACAAATTGTTCAAAATTTATAGAGCATCTCGTGCAGGTAGTTCAGCCCAACCGAAGGATGCAACTTTCGATGGTGTTAAGTGATATCCGAGTAATTATTCTTTCACACATGTGAAACGAATATGTCTGGTAAAATTTTCATTTGCACTTTATTTTGCGAGGTTGACAGGGACATGGACAGGGACTACATGAAGGAAAAGGACTGTTTGCATATGAGTTTGACGGGTCTAGATTAATGCAAAAGTTTTGTAATGGAAAAAGACGGAAATGTCGGTGAAGGGTAGTCCTTTGACTGTGCTCATCGAGTGGGCTTATTATCATCACTGCGGCGTCGAATGTGGTCTAAACTGGGTCTTTAGCTAAGCACTTAAACTTCGAAGGTTTTAACGACTGGAACTGTCCAAACAAGAATAGGAGGGAATAGGAGGCTTTACAGTAAATCCTCCGGGCGCAGTAATTTTGAATTTTCCCTGTCATCACCATCATTTCTTAACTAGGCTGTTGGGCTATTAGGCTGCTGTCATTTCGTTTTTTTTTGGCAAAAAGTCTTGCAAGACGAGAGCTTATGACGTTCGCCGGTGTGCCGCAATTTAGCGTCTAAACCCTCTCAGTCTTTGGGCGAAACGGTCTCGAAACTGCTACTTGCGTCCCTTCAGGAAGGTGCCAGTTCTTGGACCCTCTACAGGCTCAAAACCTTCTCTTGGCTCGGCAAGCAACATATAGGTTGGATAGGTTCGTTAGCCTTTTAGGTGGAGCTAATACTTCGAAATGTGACTGATAAATGCAGAAGATTTAATATCTTTTTTTTAAATTGATATGGCTTCTTTGTCAGTCATAAATACCTGCTTCGTCAAGTTGTCATCATTGAATGGGCAAATATCACCGCAAAAGCCCTGTGTATGCCAAAGATGTACAGCAATATCCTAATATCCCTTGATACTACCTCGCATAATAAACAAACAGTAAACTAGAACCACCAGAGTACGCCCCAAATTCCATAAAGTCACACATCAAAGTAACCCAAATATTTACTTAAGACCATACTTCGCCATATTCATGTACAAAGGGATAATTCAACAGCCCCACTGAGAAACTTAAACCCTTCGACAGACCTGCATTCCTAATCGAATTATTAAGAACCCCCCAACCGGTGCATCATCTACCAAGGTCATGGTAAACACCCTCATCCAGCTCTGCTCGTAAGTCACTGTATATATAATATATGCCTTTTGACAAAATACCCTTGACGTGGACACACTGCACACACAGAGTCTCAGAATTATGCATTCTCCGCTCGAACAATATTCACCTTTAAAACAGTATAGCTGCACCAGGACATATACCATCATATCCGAGCGAGATGTTGCACAACTTTCGGCTTGCTACGTTCCATCGAAGATAAGGCCGCATGGCTGTTACCTACAAATTACATGATCAACCGTTGTTCCGACATTACCAGTCTCACACCGCCATCCCAGTCACAGTCGGGCACCACAAGCCAAAGATAACACGATAGCAGAGGTATGCATGTACCTTGCAAGCTCATATTATATCTACTAGTACGAGGGGACCTCAGTTGACTAAACATTTGATATCCTTTTACTTGACCTTAAAAATTTCAATGTACGAAGTTCGTCGGGCTGTGTGTGGCAGGGTGCATCATCAGCCACCACGGCACCGAAAAGATGATGTTGAACGCCATGCTGCAGTTCAAAAAAGATCACACAGATAGAATATTACGGGGTGGCGGTGCGGTGGTGTGGGCGTAAACGACGGATGGCAAGGCAACGTTAGTCCTCGCCGAGGCGTACTAAATAAATCAAGAAAATCACCATCCATCCAGGCCAGGTTACGTCCTGTGTGCATAATTCCTTTGGAATTGACTTTCGTTTGTGTGAAACTATGCAAAGTCCTCCTCGTCCTTGTGCATCTAGTATACCACACCCGGAGCAGCCGCCCGCATCTATTCTCCGAATAGCATTGTTAATTGTGTGTAACAAAATTATGAGATGGTGCGGAGCTGCTTTTCGTGTGTGCGTGTGAGTGTGCTCGACCAACTCAACAGCAGTGCACAGGCAAAAAAAGGGAAGGAGGCGAAAAGACTATGCTGCCAAACGACAAAGTCTGTTTAGTTTGGCTGCTCCTTTAATGGCTGAAGGAATTTCCTGTTTGCTGCGATATGCGATATCTCCTGTTTCGAAGTAACTTGATAAAAGCCGGAGAAGATGTACATGCACTTTGACTATGCCGGCGAAAGATGTTCCCTGAACTCTGGATGGCACACAGAGGACACAAGAGCGCGTCGAAAAGGATATAGAAATCTACAAAACAAAATAGAAATATGCGAAAACTAAACGAAAGACGAAGCAAAATTAAGAAAACATGAATAATGTTAATTGGCTGAGAAGTTGTAAGGATTTTAAGTGCCTTATGGTCAATTTGAGCCAGTGCCCGAACATGAAGGCGACGAGCTGTTATCTGAGAGGACTTTTCTCTCTCTTTCTCTCTCCCTGTGTTCTAAATTATGCATGGATGCAATTAATTTTTGCATTTTGCCAAACTGTTGACATTTAGCATTAAGCGCGCACTTTGACAAGGCGCAAGCACAAGCACAGGGGATGATGAACTTGATCAGTTGGCTGTGGGGAATTTGTGTTTTCAATTTGCACAGAGTCCATCTGGGTAGGTAGGAAGCCGCATGTTTTATGCGAGAAAGGATTGCTAGCCGAACTGTGTTAGAGTTGGAGTTCGGGTTGGGAAAGAAGTTGTAGCACTTCAAATTTGTTACCAACTGATGAGTGAATCACTTCGTGTTCAGCTTTTATATATAACGAGGTTCCAAAATGAATGCTGGAATTAATCTTCGCAAATGGACCTTTCCTTCGGTTCACACTTCAATTAAATAGGTTTTGAAATAAGGTCAGAATCCGTAAAACAAACAAAAATCGTACACCCTATTTCTAAATCGGAAAGATTTCTATTTTTTGATGGCAGAAAGCCGAGAAGAATGGACTTCTGTGAACAACTTGGGGAGGAGGTGATCCAGGACTGTGTAAACAGCTTCTATTCCGTAATCGCATTGGGTGGTTTCTGATAAGTTCTAATGAGCTCTCAGGTTCAATTCCCAGCAATTTCGCAAGTTACTTACTAAAGGTTTTTTTATAATTCCCCATCTCTTGCGAACATCTGACAAAAATCCGAGAGTACAACTTTTTCTTTTATTTAGTAGAAAACTAATTCAACAACACAATTGGATGATTAATTTTGTGCCACCAATCAATAACAAAAATTAACATTGTTTGGTATAGCAGCGGGGAAGATGGATCAACTCTGATAGCCCTTAAAAGATCTCAATTATAATCATCCCAATGTAACCTGATGGGACGTAGAAAAAGGTCCGCAAGAGCTCATGCCCAGAAATGGGCTGGATTGCTAATGAAGACCTTAAGCGCAATTGAACTGTCTTTATAGACGAAGGTAGTTGAGCCTTTACACCTTGGAACTTGGTCCAGTGTTGTCTGTTTCCAAGGAACTACCAGCACCAGATCCTTGATTAGTTTTGGAGGCATCTGTAAATATTCAAATGCATTCCTGTTCAAGCTCATGCTCTGGATGAAAAGGATAATCGATTTTGACTTTAAACAGAGGTCTCCTTATGGCAGACCGACGCAATGCAAGAATGATACTGAAAACCACCTCGCCTAAGATAAGAAAGGTCTTCACAGAAGTGTTGTTCGCAGATTTTTACCAATTGTTCACATAGTAAAATTTAAAGAAATTGGATTCCAATCGTTCAAGGCATTCCCAAGCTGAGAGCAACAGGGTGTCCGTGGAATACTTTCGGCCTAGATACAAGCTTACGTGCTCGTTTGTGGACAGGAGATAAAAATAAAATACGTGATACGGGTATATAACATTCCCAACATTTAATGCAACAATTTAAAACGAGATCAATTTCGAGTGGAAGTTTTCAAATCTGTGGAATATTAATAATAGATTCCATTTGAAAAGTGACGACCAATAAGCCCACAAAAGCCATACACAAAACTGCGACACCCTGTTAAAGTCTCTTGCCTTTGAGGAGACTAATTGGAAGCTGTGCCACCAGGAAAAGAAGAACTGAATTTAGGAAATAAAAAGACTTTATAGAAACTCAAAGGTTATTCATTTTTGTTTTTCTTTCATAAGGTGACAACACCACCTGACAGTTGGATAAAAGTCCGTTTTAAATTGTGAAAGCAAAGCGATTCAAGATTTCTTATAATGATAATTATAGACTTAATTTTTTGATGAAACTCACTGGCGCATATAAAACAACTCGAGAGAAAGAAATTTCACAAAGTAGTCGTAGATTGAAGTTTTGCCATTTGTGCCTCAAATCTTTGACACCCAACCTTTGAATATAATGAGTGAATATTTCACCCAGCTTTTTTTGCCACAATCAGATGCAGAAATGAAAAAATCTCAAAGTAATTCGGAAAGTTGTCCTCTCTTTACACACTTTTCGGCTGACCTCATTTAAGGTTGCAACACTGTAAACGGTCTTTATGCGTACCTAAATGCTTTCATTCCTCTGTTGTTCCATTTTTAATTTTTGGGAACTATCTTTATTGTGCCAAACGATTCTTGGTAGCCTTCCAAGCACAACCATCGATTTTTTATTATGGTGTGTGTGTGTTTGTTTACTTGCAAACTCACAGAATATGCCGACATTTTCGAATAAAAATAATTTAAAAGGGTGTAAAGTGAACAACAACTGAGGTCCGTAAAGTATTATAAATGAAATGGGGATGAAACGACTTTATTTCTCGTCAAGTCGGTCGTTTTGCGACTTAATCCTCCGAGTGAGTCTCGGCTGTAGTGTAGGTACTTGGGTCTTGGGTGGAGAATGTTCTTCTTTTTCAAACTTATTCCATAAAACCTGCAGGGCAATTTAAAGCCGGGGCCACAATAACAAACCTTGGAGGAGAAATCCACATATAAGCCAAAAAATCCTTGATGCAATCACTCAAGTGGTGGAACAGTCCTTTCTGGTGGAAAAGTGGTTTAAAAGTGAAAATGAGCTTACAACGGAGTGCTTACGATTTTACGCGCAATAATTTTTTTTTTATTGTTAAAGGGCACCTTTGGGGGTTAGCTGGGTACATGGGTGGGATGTTTGATAACATACTTCACATGAAGGTGATACGAGTATGTAAAAGGAAAGGTAGGTACTTTTGTGAATTAGATATGAATCGATTTTATAAGATGATTTATGAATAAACATCTGAAGTGCTTTCGCGAATGTCAATATCGTCGGTGAAACCAGAAAAATGTGTAACTCCAATTTTAGTGAAAATAAGGTTTAAGCGACATCTATTTGCTCAACACGATATCTACCACTTTGTAAAATGGGAATCCCCTATTAAATCAAATTAATTCTATCGCTGATTTAGAATATAGTGTTACTCCGTACTCAGTATTTTTATGTAAGAAAATTGTGTATCTCCCCTTTTAAGCGGTAATAAGTGAGTGATTCACATCGTGTTCCTAAAAAGTTTTATTACTCTCCTGAAAAATTTGCTAATATGGAGTTACACAGTTTTCTGGTTTCACCGACGATATGTATTTAAGGTTAGACAGAAGATATATGAAAAATTAGCCGTTAAACAAATTTTACAACCGTCTGCTAAAAACCTTCGTTGACGATATCACTTTTTACCAACTGCAATAGAAATCCAAAAAAATCAGATTTAAAATCTTCCGATAGAGAACTTGGTAGAGTCCCAGAAGAACAGGCGATCGGAATTTTGCTCCCTTTAAGCTTTTGCGAAAGAAGATTTTATTCACCGGTAAGTTCATCTCAGAATCCCAGACGATAAATGCCTAAAATGGTTGGCGTGCCTTGGCGAATGTCGCTAGAAAAATTTGCTGAAGCACCCACGCGGAAGAACGAAATACGATCACTTAGACGAAGTGTAGGCGAATTTTTAATGGGGATAATGCAAGAATTCTAGGGAAGGATATGCAAACCTAGAGGAGTGGAGCACATTCAAGAAAATTAAACGTAAAATTTAGCAGTTATTCTAACTAGTGTTCTCCCACACTTTCTTTTCAATTCTCTCAACAAAGCAGATCTACGGTCTCGGCAAACGAATTAAAACATCAACACCCCAATAATAAGAATAATAACTTTTGCTGTCGTAAACACCTTTTTTTCAACCGATTAAGTTGTTATTTCATAACCGATTTTTATGAAACAAGGACCAAGTGGAAGATAAATTTCCGTAGGTGAATTCTCGCACTAACTAAACACAGATCATGATTAATTTAATCGCAAATACAACAAACTAAGATTCCAATTAAAGCGGATATGTTTCGGCTTTCGAAGGCAACGAAAAGGCGGACTCCCTTGCAAAACAGGGGTCAACTGAAAAGTTGCCGGTACCAGAACCATTCTCTTTAATTGGCAGAAGAATGATTTACAAACGGATCGAGGCAGAACACCTGAAAAGGTGGCAATTAAGTGGCCGACCTTCTGTACTCAAAGAAGGGTTCTTAGCATGAGTCGATGAACATTAAAATGATTGGTGGCTTTGCCTACAAGACATGGTAATTTCGGGTATCACTTAAGGAAGATGGGCCTTAGAGAGGATGATACCTGTAAACTATGCCTGGAGGAACCTGAGACAGCGGCACATATACTGTGTCAATGTCCAGCGTTGGCTGGCAGACGAATTATGATCTTGGATGGGACATCATTGGGTCGAGACCCAGTGGATGAAACAGATCTCCCATAAACAGATTCATGTGTTAACATTAGGAATAGAGCCCAGGGAAGAACTCTGGAGAAATCCAGAGAGCCTCACTATGTAAGATTTATAGTGGTAGAGAGACGAAAAGAGAACCGACAAGGTGGTCTGATTCGAATATCTCTCGAAATCTATATAAATATTTATTATCAGCCGTTTCAAATATAATTGCAATTGGTTTGCTTTGTTGATTATGTGCTGCTAAACGTTTCGAATCAGAAGCTAGCTACTTTACGTGACATACATTTATGTTTTTATATATAAATATACCTCCATAAACAGGTAGACACGAACAGTCCTTTCGGAAAGCTGTCATTGTTGAGGTCAAATCCTGGAAGGTTAAAAATTCTGCTTTCAAATTCTAATTCCCAAATTTCCACAAACAATAAAAAAGTTTTGATAAATATTAAAAAACGTGCGTTTTTTAACTTTAAACATTTTTTTCCTAATTAAATTATTATACATATTTTTTTAATTTAATTTTTTTTCTTTATTTAATTTATTTTTTATTGCTTCTTTTTTAATTTAAATTTTATTTTTGTTTTTTAATATCCTTTTTTTTATACGTGTGTAACTTGGAAAAAACAGAGTAAGTAGAATTTTATTGCTTTAAATTTGAAAAGCTCAGTTTTAAGCATTTTTGTGTGCGAAGACAGAATTATGAAAAGCATAACTTTGAGGCATACTTTTGACTCACTCCCTAAAAAAACATCAGTTGTCACACGCTGTTTCAAAATATTGTGTAATGTTCTTTGAAAAAAAAAACTTTTGTCCAAATAATATAGGCATTTTCAACACTCCTAATCGTTCCTTTTTTGTTTTACTATTCGCAAGACAACAGCTTCACATGCAATTAAAAACTAAAATCAATCGATCAACGGCCAAAAACTAATCGAAATTTCAACCAAGAAACATCTTCCACATACCCTCAATTACGCATGAAGTAAACTAATTCAAACTAACCATATAGACCGGCACCACGCATATTTTCGAATAATATTCACTTTCCCATTCGCATTCAATAAAGGCCACCCCACTAGTATGGCTGCCATAGAAATAGCATCATCGCCTTACTCGCAAAAAAAAGAAAAAAAAAATGGAAAGAAAAACCAAGAGAGCTACCAAAAGCTTCTACTTCAATATTAGGAAAACAGACACGAACTTTCGATGATCGCATGAATATTCATGGAAATGTGAATTTCAATAACAATCGAAAACGGAAATTATTCCTTTCTGTTTCCTTTCATTTGCAGAAGTTTCAAGCCACCAGTCACCACTACCACCACTGCGCCCGTCTAACTTTGAATGAATAATTACTACACAAGGAAGGAAGGAGCGATTGAGAACGCGCTCGATGATAACCCAGGAAGGATCTCATCATCAGCAATAGCAGCGCTCCTATCCACAATATAGACCTGGTCTCGACACTTCTTTTGCTATAAAAATCTCCCAAACAAACGACCGAACAGAAGATACGAATCACAGAAAAATAAAAGGAAGATGCAAATTTTATTCTAATATCAGTAGGTCCTCGTAGGGTTACTGTCTAAGAAGGGGCCGGGGAAGGAAAAAAATAAAAACCATTGAAAGGAAGCAGAAGCTCACCCATAGAGAACAACGATTACCAAGTGGATACGCTGTCTCTCAGTTGACTGCAGCAGCAGTCCTGTGTAACGGCTATGTAAGTCGCATCCTCATCCCTAATGGCTTTGTTTGTATGGAAATTAATTATTTGGATTTGAAGGTGCATGAACCTACTATCTGCCGTTGCATTTCCTTACATAATCCACTCTGTAGTGCAGACGGTTTGTGAAAGGAGTCCCTCAGTCGAATTTAATATTTTCTTTTCTCTTCCTTTGCTCATCCCTTCATCGGATTTTTAATTAGTTTTCCACGCAGGATGTGCAGGGGCAGTAGTAGTGCCAACAAAGACGCGCTCTGCCTATTCTTTGGCCAGCAAGAAGCTGTCGATTAATGCGATGAGGCATTTGAGAAGTGCTACATAAATGGTAGCTACTTGAAGGGACGGCAGGCAATAGAAGTCCTAATTACTTAATTGCTTTTGCATTTTTTAAGGACTGTGTCAGATTCACTATGAGGTGTAGGGAATTGCGTGTCTAAGTTGAGCTTTTGCAACAATTTGTGTGGATTGCTGAGAAGAGTACCTTCTGGTGGATGGGATTAAAGGATTGAAGTAAGCAGCGTTGGATAGTAAGATGAATCTTATTAGGAGAAGGTGGGAAGCGTAAGTAGGATAAGGCGGTGACTGTGTGAAGCGGATGGTTATATAATAAAGTGCAGCTCTGATTACATTGTTCCTTCCGTAATTGCGTTCTTTGTGTTCAAGTGGTCATGGTCCCTTTAAGGTGATAAGAGCGTCCATACGGACTCTGATGTTTGGAAGAAATCTAATCAAGGATGTACCTGGGATATCTCTGTATATGAAGATAGCCTTTGATTTTGAATAAGGCGCACCCACAATTTAAGAAGATTTTATATTTTATATTTAGTCGTCGTTTGTTGCATTTGCGATTAAGTTTATCAAACAAATTTTATTTTGTTAATTCACCTATGGAAATCCACTGTCCATTTGGTCCTTATTTAATAAAAAAACGATCTGAAATAGCGCCGTAATCAGTTCGACAATAAATGTGTAGCCTACTGTTAAACGACGAGATCGGTCACATGAGAGATAGCAGGGAAATCCCTCCTGTTCTAATAGGTTGCAGGCACAGCTGTTCAATTAGAGAAAATTGGCTTCCCTGCCAACAACATCCGCGGCATGAGAAGTTGAAGATAGTGCAAAAGGGCAGTAGGGGGCTGTATTTCGTACCAAGGTACCTGCTGGTCACAGAATATTAATTTAACTGGTGATCTGGCTATGCAGATCAATGATACAAGCCACTCGTATCTTTCCAAGACTTTCAGCTTCTTTGTCACAATCCAACAAAAAATTTCCCTTGCCATCAAGATTGCCCAACTACTAATAGCCAGAATAAAGTACCCTCGGTTGAGCCCACAAGTGTGTTAAATAGCATTCCCCATTTGTAATTTACACTGTATTATGTCAGTGGATGGGAGCCTCCAAAGATTAATGTAAGCTCGTGCTGTAGTTATTGCGTTTTTGAAGGCTGTAAAATTGGTCCTACTTTTTCTCGTTTTGGGAGCTAGTCCTCCGGTGCTAAGTGATTTCAATACCTTGTTTCTCTAAGTGAATATGATTTCTATCTCTGATGCTCAGTAGCAATGGAGGCCAAGCACTTGAAAGGCCCTAAAATAGTATGAGGTTTGATGTAGTCTAACTTTTTGCTCGAAATCACATCGTCCGGGTTTGTTTTTACTACTGAACTTTGACTTCAGCATGGTTTTGGCTTTGAAGGCTAATGCCCTTAGGCGTGACCTAATTTTTTTTAACTTCTCTCTGCTCCGACTCTGGCAATGAAGTTGGAGACTTTGAAAGTACAGAGTTGAAGCTTTGACTAAGTCCGAGATTTTTCAGCTGCTACGCTTTATTGTGATAAGGAGTTTTTTTTGACTAATAGGTTTTGATAGTCAGACATTTACCTGGCCGCCACTGCTACCAACTGCTACGTTTTGATATAATTCTGACATTTACTCTCGGCTTCTATTTTCTATAGATATAAATCGATTATCAAAGAGGCAGTCACCGAAGTTGTAGCTACTTTTAAGTGGTTTATTTCGCCGGTACGCTTGATCTTGGTCTTATTATTTTCGTGGTCCGAAAGTTACCGGTTTTCAATATTCCGACGACAGAGTGAGAAACCCTGAAGAAGTAGTTTAAAGTTTTCCAGAAGTCTGTACGTTAGTCCTACGTTTATGTAGCTCCTACCACTTCCAGATCTTTCGATTTCAACGATATAATGGAAGCCCCTGAGGTAGAAGCTGCTTGATTAGTGATTGCTCCAAAGTATAATTCGAGGCGTTAAGCTACTATATACGTTTGACATGAACCGACTTATTTCTCATGTTCAAACAGCTTTCAGATTTTTTAGCACGAACATGAGATTATCGTGAAGAAAAGCTATATGTGCTCGAATTAAAGTCTTGTGTTTATTTGCAGGCAACCCTGGACTCGGAGTTTCAGCTTGCCACAGAATTTCTCGGAAGAGCAATAACAAACTTGTACATCAATTCCTTGTACGTAAAGTAGATATAACAGTCTTGTGGACATTTAAAACCACTGTCAATCAAAAGATATCTTCTTCAGCTTTAAGGTCCCACTAACATGCAGCAAACAAATTTCTTTGCTCGAGTGGTGTCCGTGCCCACTCCCACTTCTTCCAACCAAAGCAATCCGATAAATACCCCCTATCGATTTGATAGGATATTCGATATCGCCTTTCGCTTAACAACCGAGTGCTGTGCCAAATCTTGCGCCAGTGCCAATACCAGTAACTGTAACTCTTAGTGTAATCGAACAACACCCCACCGCAGCAATGCAATTCCAATTCAAATATTGCTTGACATGTTTTTCATTACCCGTGATTCGTTCGTCCTTTTTTTTGTTGTTTTTTTTTGTTCGTTTGTCCACACCCATTCCTATTTTTTTTGTTTGTGCAAATATAGCGGAACTAAATATAGGATATCTAGATGTTGTAACTTTTGATCTAGCCATGAATCCTCATACACATACACACACACACATATATGGCGAAGGGGGGGGGAATAAAAAGAACAAATCGCCAGAAAGCATTCGGCATGCCTTGCCAAACAGGATGCACACAGGCATTGCATCAATTTAGTGGCCTGGTAGTAAGGTGATGGCGAATGTTGGATGCCGGTTTGGGTCGGTCCACAACGGCGACCATTGCATGGGAAAAATCTGGCAAATTTTTCTTCTTTTAGCGTTTTCTATGTTGGTATCGTGATTTAAGTCTCTATGTGAGTGCTGTGGTAGTGGAAGAGAAATGAATAAGATGGAACACTGATGCCGATGCAAACAGTCGGGCTTTGAGAGAAGCAGGGCGACGAGGACGACGACGACGAGTTACATGTGCACTGCGATGCATAATTCAGCCTGGAACTTGGCCAAAATTAATTTAAACTTTGGTTCCAAGTCAACATATGAAATGTTTATAGAAGTCCGCTCCGCCGTACTGTGCAGCTGCAAATGCAGACATTTGCACGGTTTCGAATTCAAACATCCTCTGATCAGAATTTCAGATTCGGTTTCTCTTCTTTTTTGTCTCCCTCGGACGGACCCTGACGAGTACCGGCTTAAGACTGTAGGTACTGGACGGACTGGGGTTTTACTGCGATGGATTGGTGGGACTCCAATGGCCGAAATGTAATTCCTTTGCAATCTCACATTCACCTGTGTGTTTGGTGGTGTTGCCAAAATGCCAAAGGACTGAAAGAAAAATAACTTTTGGGTTCCCCTTCGATTTTTTCTCAAAACAAAGTTGGGTGCCCTTTTTCTATGTTTGGTGGCGACGGGTGAAAGTTGTTGTTTGGCAGTGGAGTTGTTCTCTACATGTGGAGTCTGAATGTGGCTTGTTCTAAGTGTGTGTATGGATTTTGGTGGTAGACTTGTGGACACGTCCGGGATATATGCATGCATCTGTGTAACTGTGCATTTGGGTGAAAAGTTCAAGAGGCGAGATAATTGTTTATGTCAACGTGGCAGCGCCGGCTCCAGCCAAACTAGCGCCCTGTGCAAGATTTACAGAAAGCGCCCTTTTTTCATATTTGCACACAGCATAAAAAAAAATAAAACAAAACAAAAATTCCAATAGTCAGAGCCAAAGAAATTCCTTATGCAGAAGGCAGAATCGCCTGTGTAAAAACGATTCCACTATGCGTTCATCCCTCGCAGGTCGCAGCTTTATTTTTTTCAGTGGAAGAGAATGCTATATTTTCATAAAATACAAAGTACAATCCAAAGCTGCTTGCTCTCTTTGCAGCTGTAAGAGAAATTTCTCTTTCGTAGATGAGAAATCCCATCCGATCCATATCGATCCCATATGTGCAAAGTAAAAAACCTGCACATTCAGACACATACGATTCCGTGAGAATGATTTTTTTTGTTTGATTTTTTCATATGAAAATTTTGCGAGTTATGTGCAAGAAATAAAACCTGCACATACGAGGTGAAACTTTTTTGTTTTGAGATTTTTGAACTAGACTCTTTTGCAAAATGTAAAAGATGTGAAAGAAATATACCTATACGAACAGGGTGGAATATTTTCAGATTAAGTAGGTAAGAAATTAATTGCATATTCCTAGTGGGATATTTTATTTTGCTATATTTTGAGTTAGATTCTCCTTTAAGTTGCAGCATTGTAAGGGATGTGAGTTAATGTGAAGAAATAATTCAGCACACGTGTGATGGATGTTGTTATTTTGGGCTCATTTGAACAAGCTTTTTGTTTAAAATGCAAATGGTGTAGTATTTGTTCGAGCAAGATAAAATTAATTTTTCTTTCCTAACAATGCGCCCCCAGAATTTGGCGCCCTGTGCATTTGCACATCTTGCACATATGGTTGGTCCGGCCCTGCAACGTGGATTTATTGTCCTTTGCTTAGGAGCGGAAAAACAAAAACAAAAATTGAGGATTGCTTTTTTGCGAGCCAGTTGAATTGCATTGAATACAAATGGGATTAGGGAAGTGAAGATTTTAATATTTATTGGCCATAGAGCGGCAGCGTACCTCGGAATGAGTTTTCAGTAACCAATTACAAAACACTGTAGCAGGAATGGATGGATGGATGGAAGGACGAATGGGTAGGTGACTTAAGCGGTCAGCAGTCAGGTTTCATTTATTGATTTTCAACTTGGGAACTGTCTTGCAGTTAGTCTCAAATAATAGCGAAGAAAATATTGCAGAAATTTGTACTAATTCTAAATAATTGTAGCGATGAGTTTACCTAAATTGTGTTAATGGGTTGATCGGACTTGACCGAGAAACTCAATGTTCGGCCTTTTCACTTTGTCAAAGTTTGTAATTCACACAGCCTTTAAGAACACTCATTATAAAGTTTTTTTTTTTTTATTTCCGTTCAGAAAGGAAACCCGAATTTAAGAATTTAAGAAAGTAGTAGTTTGACTTTACCGGATCAAATTCAGAAGCATTTATTATTTTTTTTCGCGTTAAAACGACTTCAAGTGTGGCGTTCGCATCGACCGCTCCACCCGAGCCACCCGCCGTAAACGACTAGTTATATTACCTTTTCGAAATATTCAACGTATATAATAAGAAATTGGTTAAGACATCCAACAAGCAGCAGTGAAAAGGTTCTATTCTACAAGAAGTTCCGGTTTCATACAGAAATATTCGTCTGCGTCAATTTTATAATTTGTTCTGAGGAAAATATGCAGAATGAAAAGTCTTCACGCTTTAAAAAAAGTGGTTGGACAACAATTAATGAAATCGAAAAAAAAAACACGTGGAAATGTGAAAAAAAATCCAACAAACCTTGAACAAATCCTCTGAAAAGTATTGCGAATGCCACTCAAAGCATTAATGTTACTTCGTTTAATTAAATTTAATGCTTTTAGTTCATTAAGCAAATCCAAAACCAAATTCCGAATGGTTATGATTCAAAAACTTCTCGGGTTTTGAACATACACCATCTAAAATTTCAGCTTTTGTTTTTATTTTTGCATAATGTAATATTCTTTATTGCGAGATATTGCTTTTCTTATATATATTTTCATTTACTTATCACATATAATAATGTGCTATTATTTCGTTTTCCATTAATCATTTCGAACTTCATTTTTTTAACTTCGTTATGAGACCGATAACGCTATTTACTACTACCAAGCGGCTTTTAAATTATGTCAACCACGGAAAATATTTAAGTGCAACGGCTACGTGAAAAAAATACAGTTTAGAAGGCCAAATGTTCTTACAAATTGCTGTTTTAAGACAAATGAAATAGCTCCCAAAGCCGTGCTGATGAAATAGGTTCTAATTTCCACTTATTTATTTTTTTTATGAAATAGCTCCGAACACTAAAAGTTGTTATAAATCCAAGACTTGATGAAAAATGTCCCAAGACTTTGGAGCTGTTTCACCTTTAATAAGTTCTAAATTTATATGGACTTATTTTATTTTATTTTTTTTGGAGTTAATTCCTTGCAGTTAGTTCGTCGAGCCGTTTGTAAAAATATAATAAATAAACAAATAAATAGTATGAAAAACACTTAAGAACTTTGTAAAAATTTAACGACATATAGCTTGGAGTTAACAAGGATTTGCTATGGCCTGCAAAAATATATTTTTTTTTGTTGGAACAAAGAGGTTGTCACAAAAATATTTTTTAAAGTTACCTGCTTCTTCTACTTCAAGTATTTATAAAGTGGTGAACTGGTCGCAAATTTTATTTTAAATAAATTTAGACGAGATAATACATATTTGTTATATTGTTTTTACTGAGCTTACTGAACAGTGGTTTCATAGTTGATACGACCTTACCAAAGCCACGAACGAATTCCACTTGAAGGTGTAATCAGAAAGTCATATATAGATTGTCCATTTACAACTCAGAGCTAGTTGCAAATGCGTTTTTAGCTTTATCTAATAAATATGTTCCCCATATTCCCTTAAACACTACATAAATTTCAAAGAGCCCACCCTATAAAAATTGCCACTCCGCCCTCTTAGGCCTCTCGACCAGCTGAAGTACTACAAAACTGTCTGTTTCATGCACCCACAAAAAAGTGGTCTGAAAAAGAAGTGCAACTTCTCGAAAGTCCTATAACTCAAGCTGGCGCCTTAAGTTCTCCCTCGTTCGGGTAAAATATTTCAAACTTTAAGTCTCATTCCAGACTTTAGCCCATCCTGTATCTGCCCTCGGGAATAAAGGAATAAAAAAAGAGCAAAATCTCAGGTAATGCTGCCAGATGATAAAGAGGTTAGCCATCGTATGTCTCCTATTGTCTTACAGCACAGCAAAAAAAAAAACCTAAGAACTTAATAAACTCCTTTCGAAGTTTCTGTGTTTTCTTTCCATGAAACTGCAACACTAGCTACCGCTGTGTCTGTTGCCATCCCTCATCAGGCCCATCTCTCGTTCAAAGGGTAAAAGTTTATCGCAAATCTTCGCCCATATTGTCGCTAAGATTAACATAAATTATGTTGAGACAACATCCTTGCACATCCGTTTCTTTCACCCGAACGAGTCCTTGCATCTTATTAATGCATACCAAGGGGTAGGTATGAGTGGTGGTTCTCCTATCTGCGAAGCAATCTCAGGAGGAATCCCGCCTCAGAACGTATAGTGCGAAAGTGTTATTTATTAATTAACAGCAACCGTTGGTGCAGGATGTGCTCTTTGTATTGATTTTACCGCATGAAAATTGTATCGGAAAAGCTAGGCAAATCCTCTTGTATGTGGCACAGTGTGTGCGTGCCAGGATTATTATGGTGACACCGGAAGGTGCGATAAGTATTCCCAAATCGGATACGATAGACAGAATTCCCAATTTCGCCTATTTCGTAAATTTAGTCAAGGAAGAGAGTGGAATGCGGTGCTTCTGGGGAGGGTTTTCTTTTTCCAATTTGCGAAAAGGGCAATTTTCCACGTGAGAGCCGAGCCGAAAATGGGAAAATGTATAATGCATGGATTCGGATTGCATAAAGTACAAGAGAAATCCTTCCAAGGACCATATACACATAGGCATAGGCATAGGCATATCTAGGCCAAGTGATAGTGTAAATGGGTGTGTTTAATCTTCTCTTTCTTTTCTTTTTTGTAACACGTGTTCCAGACGCTGCATATAAATTAGAGTTTATTTTGAATTTTAAGTATGTGCGTTCCTGTTCGTTCAATTTAACGATCCCAGCAAAAGAGGGAAAACAAAATTAACACAGGTCTGCATAATGATTAGGCGTTTGGTGCTTTTTATTTTGATTTTCCATTACGAGTATCATTGAAACTTTGGATTGGGCGGGGTTCGGGGTGTTGCTTAAATTAAATATGCTTGAAGGAAAAATTGAAAGATTTTTGGGACGAGACTGGCAAATAGCTCATCGTTGACCAGTGACGAAAACTCTGACCGAAATTGTATCTGCTACAAGGTTATCTGTTCATGATTGAAAGGCAGCATTTGTGACATAGTGGGTGCTAAAGCCGGGTACTTCAATATGTAAATCGAACTAGCCACTTGCTCTTATTCTGTTTTCTGTGAGGTAGAAACTAAATGGTGCTCTATTACGTCTGAGTTGATGAACTGGCAAGATTAGGCTCCTCCTATGCTAAACAAATCATTAACGTGGACGCAATAAGAAAAGCAGGCCGAAGATGGAAACTTCGAGGACATTGCGATTTTGCTTCTGCAAATCAACAGACCTAGTATCTCGTTAGTTACTAATGTCATTACCGAGCATTCTATTCTGGGACACGCACAAGGACTTGGACTGCTTTACAATAGCTTTTCCAGAAGCTGTAGAGGAAGAGGACAGGTCCGTCAGCTACCGTCTCGGCAGCTGCCCTGCCCCATCCAACCTAAGGATGTACTTAAGCAACTATTTCCCCAATGTTCTTAGTGATCTAGGCTACACCAGCGTTGTCAACATTCTAAGCTTTATTAACTGTAGTAACCGGTAAAGGAACCCCAAACACCAGTGATATGCACAACAGGCCGTTTAACGGCCTAAGAGTTTCTCTGATACGTCTAAGAAATTCAAATGGATTGGGTGAGGAATTTTCAAGTTATACGTGTTCAAATAATCTATATACGAACAGGCAAACTTAAAAATTTCGGATAGCTATAAAAACCAGAACTTTCTCTAATAAATTGGGGGTACCTATATATTTACATATTTTATTTATTTTTGGAGACAAATTTGTATTTTAAAAATGGGACATAATATCACTTTAAAAATTTATTACATTTTTTGTGCCCTTATTTCTTTTTTAATTTTGGGGAATTATTTCGTTGGGCCCAGCCTTCAAATTTCTCTAGTTAATCTATTGAAGATCTATGCTGACTGTATGACCAGTTGAGTCTTTAAAATCCGAAACGATCATGGCGAGGTTATGAAAGGTTTGTAGGTGTACTAAAAAATCTCAACAGCAATTATTGCATCTCATTTTAGGACATTAAGATTGTGAACCCATCGCAACTCGTTAACATAAAGTTAACAAAACAAAATCAGGTCAGTGATCGCCATATACGACAAACGAATTCAAGAAAAAAAAACTCATAATATTTCTGACGTAAGTATTAATTTATTATCTTTGGCATATTAAAACTTGTTTCCTTGTGTTAATTAATTTTTTTAATAAATCTGTCTTTCCATTGCAGCATAATTTAAAAATAATTAAAACCAATGGGCCCGAATCTCGGAAGCTCTTGTTTTGGGCCCAATCCCAAGGACATAACTCCACGATTCGTAAGTTCACATTGGACTTTTGTCCTACTTCGATGGGACATAAATTAAAAGTTTGATTGTGGATTTATGTCCCATTAAAATGAAACCAACATTCATAACAAATTAGTGTCATATAACAACATAACGTTAATTTTAGCAAAAATAAAAAAAAAGTAACAAAAACCAAAATGAAAATACGAAAGTAAAAAAATTTCAAACAATCTTGATGCGAGTTTCTTACTTTTTTTTCTAAAGCTAAAAATCCGTTTATTTTCACAAAGAACTTTTTTCTTTTAGCTTCAGAAAATTCGAGAAAATAAAAGTCACAAATTCGCTATCGCTATTTTGGTTAGTTTTCTATTTTTAACAATTTTGGAAAATATTCAGTATGAAAAATATCATAAAATTAAAATTTAAAAAATTTCTTTAAAAACAAAAAATTATAAAGTTCCATAAATATTTCAATGGACTTATGTTCCACTTAGGTTAGACATAAGTAATTAACGAACATTTGAAATGTTCGCAATGGATTTGCAGAAAAAAAACATTTTTGGCCTCGTTGCGGGAAATTTTCCGAAATTTGACCATGAGCTCTGGGACGGACACATTTTAAATATATCTATTAACTGATGCTGTAGCTCAGCTCCAACTCCTCCTGCAAGTAATTGGAATTCCTTTTTGATAATATCCTGCCAAAATGAAGCACAAATTTTATCTGACAAATTAAAACGTATATAAGAGTCAACTGGCGGGGGACATTTTAGATATGGCACGCACAGAGGAGTAGGGCTGTTAGTCACCATGACCACCGTATATACACTATTTCCATATTGTCACATATGACGGTTCGTTGTGTGCGATGGTGGTATACTTATGTCGTTATCAGTGAGGGGTCTACGTTGCCTCCTTATCAAATTTATGCGAATACTGTAGACGGTCTGACTGTTGCAAAATAACAACACTGATCGTACAGTAGGTATAAGGAAAATCGGAAATACAGCTTAAAAAAATAAATATTTTCCTTATTCCTTGTCGTTTTTAGAACTTTCTCACAATATTCAATTCAATTTATTTAACAATCTTTATAAGTAAAATAAGACTTGGTCTTTTGCAGAACAAACATCTTTAAATGAGACACAGTTCTTAAAACTTACAGTGATTTTATACTTAATTCTTAGAGAAAAAAATGGTATTAAAATTTGAAAGAGAAAAGAGATAGAAAGCAACCCCGTATGCTGTATTGAGAACAAACTTATATAGTAGAGCAATAAAAATACAATAAATTAGGCAGTCGGAGAAATGAACCAATTGACAAGAAATTTGGACTTACACAAGTTGTCGTTCTTGAAATGTGTCTCAAAGTTCCGTATTCACTTTAAAGTCCGCGAATCTCCACCAAAAGCACTTGGCTGATTTCGGTTTTTCAAATATTCCCCATAAACTCACCGTTTTTTTTCAACTTGTATTCCAACAAAGCCACCTAAACTCAGTCTTCTTTAAAAAAACTTTTTCAAAGAAAAAAAAAAACCCACCCGATAAAACAACTGAACGTCATTTAGCGCAAAAACTTTCCGCATCAAAGACCACCACAGGTGTTTCCTTCGATTCGAACATTTATCCATCCTTTTTAAGTCCCGGGTCACCCGCCATCCCATGGTATTATATTCCTCCAATCTAACTCTCACCAACATATGCTGCCATGTCTTTGTCTCGGTATATACGAGAGCAAAAGTTAACCGAAAAAAAAACAAAAAAACAAATTGAAGAAGAAAAAACTTCCACAAACTGTGCATCCGCCTTGCAGCAGTTTCCATTTGGGAACAAACCGCATGTTCTCCCCATCGAGAAGCAACTTATCAAATCGATAGTCGAGAAATTTCCCCAAACATCGATTATGGGACAAAACGTGAAACTTTTCACCCCCCGAACGCCCTCCAGTCTTACCAGTATTTCTCCGAGCACACCCAAACAAAATGCAACTCCGTCTTTCGGATGAACAGTGAAAGTTTTAGCTTTCTCCATCCGAAGCGAATTAAATACAGGACCCCCGGCTATCCATACAACTGACAGACAACGACGCAAAAGTGAGAGATAAATGTGCAAAAAATAACTTTGGAGACAAAAACAGATCCAGATCCTCTTGCACAGAAAAAAAAAAAATAAAAATAGAACACAAAGATGCGAGCGATAGAAAAGATGAAAGTCCTTAAGGATGTTGGTAATGAAACTTTTTATTGGCTAATTCACACATGGTGCTAACATTGAGACACATACGTGATGTTATCAGTGGACGACATCCGAACCGAGAGTAGCACGCATTCCGGTGTGCAAATTGTATAATAAAAGTGCGAAAAGGCAAATGGGGATAGTGGGCGTTCGACAAAATGTTTAACCTGCTCCAATCTAATGCCTTCGGAGCCATCTTTGATCTAGTCCTCACATAGGTACCTGTACCTGTACATGTACACTTTTATGTTTTGCAACTTTCAAATGCAAACGGAAATACCCATAGTCCTTTTAGTATTGATTGCACAAAGCAGTGCGCAAACAGGACTCACCACGACCAGTCAGAGATATGCCGATGTGCCAAATGAAGTCAAACACTCTCCGCTCCGATCTGGTTACCATTCCGTTCGTATAATTCTAATCAAACGAAACGGAAGGCATTCACCGGAATGATGAGGTGGTGCGCACCCAAAGAAAACGCCACGCTGCCATCATCATCCTGCCATCACAGTCGACAGAACATCCTAATGAGTGCAGATGGGCACTTCTTGCCGCCCCTTCTTCGGATGCATATTTCCAGTCTGGATCGACGGATTTGGAAATGGCTTACCATAGCCATCCATTCAGTCTGTACGGCTGGCGCTCGGTCTACCTTCACCCATATGTTGGCTGAGTAATAATCTCTTTCGATTCCTTATGCGCCCTACTTACTCTTCTGCAAATCCGTTGTAGCAAATGAGATTTGGTATCTGGCATTTGTGCCTGTACCCTTTGACCACTTGGCTGTGTGTATATGCGTTTATTGGGTTCGGATGATGCTAAAGGATCAAAGAGGATATCTCGAGGAAATTGACTAAATGAAAACCTATAGTCCCCGTCCTACTGTGCACAGAGAGTGGTGTGCATCCTCGGATGCATGTGTGGGCACCTGTGGTTGATGGCGGCTGTGCGGTGGTGCCTGCTGAAGGTCTGCGATGTGCCAAATCGATTAATTCACTTTGGATTAATTAATTAGGCAGAGAAGCAGAAGATAAGAGCTTCGTGTGTTGTGCCAGTCAGGAGGTATAGAAAACTAGTCGCGCAGTGGCAATATCCAGAGACGTCCTAACCTGTTGTGTGTACTCGTATACCGATGCCGAGGTTCAATGTGGCAAACATTTGATCAATCTGAATCGGTGGTGTTGCATATGATTGTTGCTGGGTAAGGGCTTTTCGCTAGGGATCAAAGGTCTTACATATGGGTGGCAGATGGCCAAGGATGGCAAAGGCTGTACTTGGATAAGAGTTCTTAAAGTGTTTTGTCAACAGAAGGTTGAATAGATATACTGAAACTGACACAGTTGCTTGGTATTTTAGTTTAAAAAGAAACCCAAGCTAATATTCAGGGAACTGGATAATCAGAATTCCTGTGACCTAAATGCTCCATATCGTTTAATTTGAGCCAACAGAAATCAGTTAGATTAATATTGAAGCTTCCTACAATTTTATGCCGGGTCCCAACGGCTGATTGAGAACCAGGCAGTTATACTGTCGGACGGTAAAATGGCCTCTCTTTAAAATACGGGCTACACAGTTTCTTTTGTCGTACCTATAAAGGTCTTAGTTCAAAGCATTCTTTAGAAAATACGAACCAAATGAAAGCGAATTTCCGTAGGTAGATTTCAATACTTTTTTAACTTTACCCGAAAATGAAATAAAGTGTTGACCGCTGGGTGTTCCTACTAATACAATTTTTCATAGAATCTCTTGGAATGCTGATAATGTGTAACATTTAGCTGTAACTTAAGTTTTTTTTTGGTATTTGCCCAAATACGTGAGTAATATTGATTTTAAAATCCTGAATCATAGCTAGCTTATCGGCTGAGACTTATGACTTCCCATAACAAAGAAAAAAATATGTTAGGCTGTTGCCAGTTGATAGGCCCGACACACGAAAATATCTGTTCGCCAAAGCTTGTATCTATCCATCTGTCTACAAAGGGCAGCCACAAATATGCTGCGGTGAACGGGCCAATACTCTATTCATCTTGATCGTCCTGGTCATCTCAATTGTTGTGTCGAACTTATCCTGAAATTCCATTCCGTCGCGTCACCTTCACCTATAATCTTACCACTGGGGCACTCATCAAACAGGTTATGAATGTTTATGGTTACAGATACTCAGTATTTAATGGCATTCATTCATTAGGCTCCTTGCGAAAACGATACTGCCTTCTATAGTCTCTGATACCTGTAGCTGTACTTGGCACCATCACTCGGAAACACAAAATTCCATTTGTTATCCTTCCCATTGTACTCAATCATCAATCAAAGAGTCCCTTAAAATTTCGTCCCACGTCCTCATGCCTGCCCTATTATGCGTGACCAACTTTTCTCCACAGCCTACGGTCCAATAATCTCCATCACCTAAGCTACAAGACCAATTCTATCACACTGATGAATGCAGAAATTTATCATATAGATCTGATAACTCGAGGGGTCATCAAGAGTGTCCGGTCGTATACCATCGTCATTAAGCCACCCCATCCCCCGATTATGAACCTCTTTCATTTATACGAAATTTCCACAAGTGGTGGAGGAAACTTCTCGTCCCTTTCTTGAAAAATTTTGAAAGGAAAATTTGATTCATTTCCATAGGAACTAGATTCCGTAATTGGATATTCGGACCACCACCACAGGCCAGTTCTATCGTTTAAGTGCAGGGCTACCACTACGACCGACAACGAAAATTCCCTATTATCCTGGAAAAGTTCTAATTACACCTTTCAACCCTGGAGTGTATTAAAATTTGTTAAAAGTTTACCGGAAAATATTCCGACATTTGCTCTGACTTTTACCAAAATTTCACCTCTGACATTTGGCCAGCTGCATAAACTACTCGGGCACGAGCGTTACATGCATACCTACAAGCATATATCCATATGGGCAAATGCAGTCGCTCCAAAGATGCAGATCCAGAGACGCAAGTGATTTATAATAAACAGTATTTTGGTGTATCCATCTGGCATTCTCCTGACACAGAATTTTCTACTCTGGCTGGCGGATATACCGCCAAGCCACAGTCAGGGCCGAATCTGCTATAAATTGTCCAATAAAATAGGTTTTTAACTTCCTGACTTTGTCGTTAGTGAAATTTATGGCCGCACATATACATTGCGCCGATGAAGATGGAACAGAAGTTTTCTGCAATTTTAGGGTTTCGTTGATGGCACTTCGTCGTCCCTCATCAGCGGCGACATCAACGGCTGCTGGCTGGCGTCTTACCCGAACAACAAAAACAACAACAACAACTATGCTGGGTTAATGGATTTCCAGAGTTTATTTTTTCCCACCTAATTCCGAAGGGCTGTCGGTAAGTTGGTCGGAAAAGAAGTTCGCATAACAATCTAACAAGAGAGGATGTCGGACGACGACAGCGACACAACGACCATGATGATGATGATCACGATGGGGATGATGATGACGAAACGAAAGAACAAGTTGAACAGAAAAAAGTAGAAAAAGAAGAAGCAGTCCTTATAAATAGATAGAAGCATTATTGTCTGCACTAGTCCGTGTGTATATTTGGCAATCTGGCTCCTGACCCCGATTTTTATTACCGCACACACAAACGGCAGCGAATGTCATTTGAATTTTGGACAATGTCCTTTTGCTGTTCGGTATACTATACACAGTATTCAGTTCGTTTTTACGTTCTGTTACGTCCGTTGAATTACGTTCTCAATTTGTCAGCGTAATGGGCGTTTTAATGCAGAAATGTTTCGGAACTGTTTAATGGCTTTCGCCGGAATAAATTGGGCTGCAATTTTAAGGACGATTGGGTCAATGTGCTGATGGGTTGTTGTTTTTTTTTTTGTTTGTTTTCATGTTAAGTTGATTTTATAATGTTTATTTTATGGCAGTGTGTACAGGCATCAGTGGTCATGTAATGGAGATAATTTAATTCAGCTTTTTTTTTAGAGGGTAAAAGTGGACTCCTTTGAGGCGGGCGCCTCTTGGAAGTAGTACCCCTGGTTCTGCTTCTCATGAGGGACCACAATACTGGTGTTTGGTTGGCTTTGAGTGAGCAGTAGAACCTGGGACTTTGGAGACCCTAGCCATCGGTAGGTACCAAATCTCAAACAAGGATTCCAGATGAAATATGATCACAGTCACAGTTGTTGTACACTTGAGTTATACAATTACTCGTATCTAACTTGGCGCTGAAGAATCGCAATTAAAAGTTTCAGCTTTTCCGGGCTAAGAAGGCAGATATTGCATCTAAGAAATAAAAGCCTGCCACATAGGTCTTGTGGGTAGACTTAAGCGCTAATTGCGTTCTTCTGAAAACCGAAAAACAGGCATATAGACCAACCAAACCAACCAGGAAGATTTTGGAAAAGACCACAAATATTATCCCAACGCAAGCAAGGACTGAAAAACGCAAAAGGGGAATAAACACAATCGGGTAGCTTTGAGAGAAAGATTTCAGGATCACATCCAAAGTTTTATGATTGTTTTGATTATGTTTTATCGATTTTTTTCAGCACCATTACGTTGAATCCATAATTTATTCGTTAGTGATAGTTTCAGAAACATCTCAACGCATTCTCATTGCATGCAACTTTGGGCGGTTCCCTAATCAAGTTTGGAGCATGCAATTTGTGCTAACGACAGAAAACTTCTAATGCTGGCATATGGGACTATGCATCTCACTGAAGCTTACTGCGTTTAGAACTTACGGACCGTAGTGGAACGAAAAACTCGGAAAAGAGTGTGAAGCTCTAAGACATGATAAAATATCAAGACGAAAAGATCTAACAAAATCTGAACAAGTAAAAATGGGGATCACTTAAGTTCAAAATAGGAAGCTCTCTTCTCTACTCTATAGTAGAGCTATAGGAGCGGTAGGGTTGTACGATGGCGAGGAATACCCTGTGATATATTTAGCTGATGAAGTTTAGTACTACGTCTGCTGATGTCCTAAAATGGTCATCTAGGTTATGAAAGAAGAGCTTCGTCGAGTATTGATACAACCTACTGCCTACAAAGGCAGTAGGTTGTATCAAAAAAAAACTCCCTTACGACCACAGCCTTTTCAAAGCCTCTTCTTTAGTCAGGTGCATTTTTCTTATGTAGTACCATAGAGTATTGTGAACTGTTTTGAATTCTACCTAGACAATGTGGTGCAATTTATAGAAAGTCTGCGCAACTATATCTAGCTAGCAAGTCCGGCCTAGATGGTAAAAGGGTGCTCTTGTGGCTTCCGCCACAGCTTCACATAGACCATCACTTGGGTCCATTGTGTCCAGTTACTGGGGACCATCCATACCTGTTAAAACAAGAGATAGACCGCTTATCGAATCAGAGCCACATAGATTTAGTAGAATCTCATGGGTTCTCAAGCTCTTTTGTAAAAATATCCTCTGGTTCGTCCTACGAGTACCTGATGATATGAAGTCTATCCATCTACTAGAACCACCCAGATTTAAGTATGGATCTCAGGAGTTCTTTAAGGTCGATATTCTTTAGATCCTCTAGGTCGTCGAAGAAGTAACTCTTGAGCATCCTTTGTCTGCTGTCCTTGAAGGCTGGGCATTCGCAAAGCAGGTGGCGAACAGATTCTATTTCTTCAACGTCCCTGCAGCTTCTGCAAAAGTCATTATGCAGTATTCCTAGCCTTTCCGCATGTACGCCTATCGCACAGTGTCCAGTAATGACTCCCGTGAGTATGCGAATATCCTTGCGGCTGAGTCCGATCATATATTTGGATCTCTTTTGGCTCATCTCTGGCCATAGTTCTTTTGTGTGCTTGCAGGTATTGAGATTGGTCCAGCGTAGGTTAGTCCTACTCCAGGATTCAATGTCAATCTTCCTTGCAAGCGTGCATAGCGGAGTTCTTACTGATTTTAGGGCCATAGACGTATATAAGTTCGACCCGTTTCTTGCAAGCTCATCCGCCTGTTCGTTTCCTGGAATATCCCTATGTCCTGGTACCCAGCATAGGGTCACCGTGTTGTCTTGTGATATTTCGTCCAGATATTTCTTACCGTGACTTACTGCCCTTGACTTCACCACGACCGACTCCATGGCTTTTATGGCCGCTTGGCTGTCGGAGTAAATGGTGATTTGTTTATTGACAATGTTTCTTCTCTTAAGGTATTTCGCCGCTTGGGTAATAGCAGCTATTTTTGCTTGAAAGACACTGCAATTATCGCTAATTCGGAATGATTCTTGCAGGCCCAGTGTTTCGCTGAAGATGCCCGCGCCTGTACCGATATCCATCTTCGAGCCGTCGGTATAGACATGACGAATTAGATCTACGAAAATCCATCTCTTATTTTGCTTCACAGAAATCATACCGTTACCGGCAAGACATCAAAAAAACAAAGAGAAAAATTCTATGAAACCTCCAAGATAGTGTCGTGTAAATTTAAAAAAGTGTGACATTGATGTCATGTCAGAGCGAGGTGGCTTCCAAACTGAAGTAGATACTCTGTGACACATTCTGCTCAGAACTGATTGAGTTGTAAATGAGTGTAAGGCCACAAAACAAAACTCTTAATTTTTCTAAGAAGTAGAAGGAAGAGTGGAGGCGTATTGCAGCTGCGCTCCTTTTTCGGTTGGACAACAAAATTCGTACCATAAACGAGTACCTGCCAACCACCTGTATCTCAAACTTAGGTCCCTAATAGAAGGGAATAAAAGCAAATCAAAAATTTATCCCGACTTCGACCCCATGACAAGTGTTTTTGCTCTGACATTAATTTACTTTGTATCACACTTACAACCTGTAATCAGTTGTGCAGTCGGTGCTGCAGACAATCCTCATTGCCATTCAAGCTTGTAATTGGAGCAACAAACGACCCAACTCCTATTACACAGTCATGTCATAAACAACAACGTCCACTCGAAGAAGAATATTAAGTCCTTAATTACTCTCAATCATTGCTCCATCAACAAAGCAAACAGTTTGATTAAAAATTCCAGCAAAGGGTTTCTACCTAACCCACCGCCGCCGGCTGCCGCGCCGTTCCAAAACAATCGACGTCACCCACAAAGGCGATAATAAATTAACTATTCAAGTAATTATCTGGTCGTCCACTCGACACACACACACACAGGCACACATGTATCCTACCTCTTGGAAATGGATATAGCTCAGGACCATAAATTCAGTTCCGGGTTTATCACCGCCCACGGGACGGTTTTAATGGGTTAACTCCTCAACCTTGGTTGGCCTTTCTCACACATTTCGTAGGATTAACTCCGTGTGGTTTATCCAAAGTTTTCGCAAAGAGCACAACTAAGTACGACCACTCCTTGGAACAACACGAATTAAATAATAAAATGTGCATGTGTACGTTGTACCTACGTGTCCAAAAAGTACTTTGCTTGAGGCGTTAGATCCGCACCCGCATTTTTCACTCCAAAGGTGACCCAATTTCCAGACAGCACACACCCTAACCTACCGGTCCAGTCGGTGGTTATTGCTTTGACTTTGTGCCCCATGCACGTTCAGTCGCTCACCCATCCACACTCAACCAGTGAGATAACGCATTTTCCTGGCACCGCGTCACTTCCTTAATGGCAGCCGAAGGATAAATCATAGTGCTCGCCATCGCAAACAACTCTGCACTCAGGCCTGAATCCCCCGAAAAGATATATGGCGCGCATGGGTTGACCTCTATTTCCGGGAACGGTTTTATGGCACCCCCAGCCGGTTCCCAATGGCCCAGGTTATCTTTCAACAATTTCAATTGCCATTAAATGTCGTGTTCCTGTTGTTCAGTTCCCGCACTACAACTGACAGTATATTCGTCCTTTGTCCATGCCGGCCCTGATAGGTAGAATGGGCGCGCAGTTGCTTCGCCAACCAGTTGAAGCTCCGCGATGCGGTGCCATGTGAAATTTGTGGGAATTGTCGCTAATTGGAAATTATGTGAAACGTTTTCGATTGATTGCCGAATTTTCAGCGATTTATGGACGCATGCGATGAGATAAACGAAATTGCCCTGGCAGTGGTTTGACCGGACCTCGGCGACACACAAAGAAATCCCGCGATGGTAATTGCGTAGCTTAATTGATACCAGGCCGTAGTTAAAAGCGGTAAACGTTGCAACGCTAGAGTGGTTATTAAAATTTGCATTTATTTACATAGATTTTGACGTTGATGGTCTTCTATTTTTGGTTTATGGTGAGTGCATGGTCTACAGCTGGCGTTCATTAAGCAATTTTATGCGGTAGCGGCGACCTATTTTGTCGGGGGCGGATTGCGAAATATTTCGACAGCATATTTGGATGGTGTAATTCAGAGGTCGGCACAAGTGCGCTGGGAAGTCAAATATATTTGCGAGGACCTAAAGTAGTGGTAAAGTTGATTCGAAATGTCATTCCAAAGTCGGGAGAGCTTAAACTACCAGCGCCTCTGGAGGCTATATTTTCTGCGCACTCATTTGTTTCTGTGTCAGTTGATTTATAGATGAGGATTAAACCGCTGATGTTAAGTCTACTTGGGTGTCGTGTAACTCTTGTTGAATTGTTTGTTTGATAAGATTTTTTTGTTGGTATTATCTATATTTATAATGTTACTTCCGTCACCATTTTTGCGGAATATTTGTTGTGAGCGGTTGCTTCTTTGATTTTGATTTCAAAGTAAAGGATTTTTTTTAGATTACCAAGGGCAGATTCCGTATATCAACGATCGTCTTAACGACATCGTGTTTGAAACTTTGATCACCAAAATAAATCATGCTCTGCAGTTGTCCAAACCTTCAAACGTCTCCGCTCCGCTATCTGGGAAGCGAGAAGAATTTTCGGAGACATAGAGGACACCTTTGACAAGTAGAATCAGATTTGTTTTAAAGCAGGAATGGTCAGCGGTGCGCTTTGTGCCAATATTTATTCACCATATGGACTTGCATTTAAGTGCAGTAGTAGGTCAAGAAATTTTTTATTGGAAGAGACCTATACTGGAAACCCGCTCGTTCTTCAGTTACTGAACTTCCCCATTACTATGGAAAATCATCGTTTTATCAAATATAAGATTATTTCCGTCTTTTTGTGACCAAGGCCACTGCGCGGATCAAAGCGATCTCAGAATCGGTAACCGAAATAACGTCTAACACACATCCAACAGTATATAACTTCTCAATTCAGCCGTTCGTGCTCGGCATAAAATTGCAGGACCCTTTTATTTGTCCCAAAAATAACTACAAATGGTTGTGAGGAGCTAGGCCTAGGGTGCCTACACGGACCTGTTGCGCCACCTATTTTTTTTTTTAGTTGTGACCAAGGGGAAAGGAGACCATTCATTGTGGGCTGGATTTGCTGTTTTACCGAATTTTTCTGGGATGTGGAATCCGCTCATATTTATATTGACAAATTACGAACGAACATTTATTTTGGGCCCCTTAGGGAAGGCCGCGGTACTTATCTATAAAAATTTAACTGACGTGCAATTTAATACCCACAGATACGCTAGTACAGCGAAAATGAATATTGGCAACCCCCAAACGGGCCATTTCGCATATAAATTTCACAAACCGATGAGCACAACTGACAAAAGTTAATTTCAAAAAGTGTTCAACGCGACAATTCCTTTAATTTCATCATCGATAATCACGATGACATTTGAAATGAAATTTAAATTCACCGGACCAGTGGCATGCTGTGCTGCTGTGCAGTGAGCACTGAACGCGCCTTATAGCCGCCCTATATTCCTACCTATACGCACATGTTATTGCCGCAATAAAACGAGCGATAATTTCTACTGACAGCATAATAATGGACTGTACCACAGCGGGGCATGGGGTCGCCAAATGGCGGGATGACAACTCAACTAGAGTCCGTAATCTTTTTCACGTGCCAGTGGCCAACGAAATTGAACGTGACCATTTTGTAATGAAGCCGGAGAGATACGAATGCCTGATAAAATGGTTCTGCGATTGTGGATCGCCCTGTTTTGTGTATGTGTGTGTTTTTTTTCGCTCCTTTGCCGGTTACTATGGGGCAGCGGGAACATGTCAACGAAATTATTGCCGTTTAATTGCATGTGTCTCCACATTTTCCAATATTTTCACCATCAAATGAGTAGTGGCGTACACGCGGTCTGCACGCATTTCACGTGGTAAATATGGGTGAGGGCGATTTCAGTATTGTTCGCCATACAGTACTCGTGGAAATTTCATAAATTAAGTGTCACAGCGAATGAGGGCGATGCTGCGGGATGATAAAGGTGACGTTTGATTAAAATGAGTTCCTGAGGGCTGATGACATTTTATTAGAGATGTTTGTCAAGGAAAAGTTGCGTACCTTAAATTTGTATGCAAAATGTGTCATTAAAAACTCATTCCTCACAACGCTTTTCATGTGTGAGTACCCCCTTTCGAACTTTCGTAGACAAACATTCCTCTAAACAGTTGCTCTTCGCCAAATGTACTTAGTTATGATTATTGACCAAAACTCAAGTATCGGAATGTGGTGAGTATAGTTGCCTTTGGAAATTCCCATAAATAAATATATGCGCCTTAGCCCATAATCTCAGTTTCAATAGGTGTTTACAGACATCTCAAACCAATTTGCATACATTAAGCTCTCGCAAACAAATATTTGCACTCAAATGTGTAGGTGTACGTGGCCTTGCAGTGCACTATGTAATAGGGGTGCTTACTCTCGTACCCAAGGATAATCGAAAACATTTCCTTGTCGTGTTATCGAACTTGACTTCGATTAAACACACTTAAGTATCATAATGCCCAATAAATTAGTTCATAATCGCAAGTTAAGTGCGAGGAATGGGGTCATGCGATGTGGCCACTTAATCCGTCTTTTGGAACTTTACTGCCCAAATTACTAGAAATACTTAGCTTAGCTACTTATCTTGAATTATCAATATTCCAGATGGAAATTATTTTACGGCGCCTTGATCTGTTTATAAGTTGTCCTTCTTCACCTTGTGCTAATATACTGAACACCGATATCAGTCGCAAGGTAGAAGCAAAAAGTGATAACCCGACAAAACAATACTCTTTGGACATTAGGCCGCCGCTTTTAGTTTAAAAATATATAATAAAGACTACAAATAATGTAACTGGAGGCAGCTGGATGCCAATAAAGGGGGCTGCGATGAATAAATAAATATCCACTTTTTCCCAAGAGCATTCAAAGAAGAATATTCTGAAAATCAGTTCAAGCGACACGATGCGCCATTATTCAAATTGTGGTATTATTTTAATACCATTAATTGGCGAGACAGAGCTTTTTTTTAATCAACGCATTATGCTTTGTGATGGGCAATAATAAATTTTCCTGCGCGACTGGGAAACACTGGCGGCGGCATGCGATTATAACAAATTAGCTGCTAACGATCGAAAATTATTTTTAATTGGTTTCAAGCTTTCGGGTGCACCACTTTGAGCACCAATTAGGAGAAATTGTCACAAAATTATTTGATTTGCTGTTTCCTGTGGGGGGAATATATTCAAAAAAAAAAGTGGTGCATGGGTTGGCTTGTACTTCCTGGAGGTTTATTTACTCAGTATTTGTCACCTTCTATTATCAGTTCCAAAGTTGACTGACTGACAGTTCAATTGACGCTGAAAAATCGATGAATCTGGTTAGGTATATATCTGGACCTTTGTATTTACATTTTATTGTTAAACGTAGTTTCAGATAGTGGGCATACATTAATTGATGGCGAAATTACAACTAGCTTTTGAGCAATTGCATCTTAAACAAGTAAAAGTGTTATCATCGGCCTGGCCGATGCTTTGATACCCTCCACGGCATACAAGTCATGCAAAATACCAGAACTACTTGACCGACATAGCCCATTTTGAATACCAACCTAACGACGATAAAAGAAGTCCTTTCACAAAACTGCATTCACCTAGGTTGATTCCTTTGGACGCTATCGTGTTTTCAACGGAAAGAGGGACACATGGGTCTAATATTGGTTTTGTATGGGAGGTACCAGAACTACTTGACCGACATAGCCCATTTTGAATACCAACCTGACGCTTATAAAAATAAGTGCTCTCACCAAATTTCATTCACCTACGTCAATCACTTTGGGCGCTATCGTGCTTTCAACAGACAGAGAGACATGGGGGCCCAAAATTGGTTTTGCATGGGAGGTACCAGAAGTACTTGACCGACATACCCCGTTTTCAATATTAACCTGACGCTGATAAAAATAAGTGCTCTCACCAAATTTCATTCACCTACGTCAATTACTTTGAGCGCTATCGTGCTTTCAACAGACAGAGAGGCACATGGGTCCAATATTGGTTTCGTATGGGAGGTACCAGAACTGCTTGACCGACATAGCCCATTTTCAATACCAACCTGACGCCGATAAAAAGAAGTCCTTTCACCGAATTTCATTCACCTACGTCAATTACTTCGGGCGCTATCGTGCTTTCAACAGACAGACAGACAGACAGACAGACAGACAGACGGACATGGCTAAATCGATTCAGAATGTGATCCTGATTCAGAATATATATACTTTATAAGGTCTCCGGTGACTCCTTCTTGGCGTTACAAATGTATTGGCAAAGTGAATATACCTTCCTCTGGAGGGTATAAAAATCACAAACTAGAACATCTCTTGTGGATACATAGTGAACTGATATACAGCATTCTGGAATAATTTCTACCAAAACAGACTTTTTGAAACTTGTTAAAAGAAATAAATGTGAAATCCACTTCACCACTGCTCTACATCAGCAAGACGTGGTTCACAGAGTCAAAGGCTTTACGTAAGTATTTAAACAGCGTCAGCTTGACAACAGCATTACTAACAGAAGGTGTCAAATGGAGCAGATTAAATTTTGCTTAACGGCCAGAAACAACATCGTCTTGAATCTGTGGAAAAATTTTTCTGTAGCAGTTTGCTAATTCCTCTGTAGTTTTCAGAACCATTTTCAGGCCTTTTTGACCTTCCAGTCATCGAGGAATAAGCTCGATGTTAGCGATAAATTAAACAACATAAGTAAAGATTTATAAATATAGATATTTATATAGAAAAATTATTTTAAATTATTGCTGAAATGTCAAGGCTCAGGATTTTGTTCGAGGCTACTCATAGCCGACTCTGCGAATCGACACATTTTTGTAATTCTGGCCAAACCTAGCTACAAGTAATTACCTGTGAAAACTACCCCGCCTGCTTTGCTAGGCGTTAGAATTTTAATTTAGAAATATACATATAGCTTCAGTACTAGTAAAGGAGCTTCAAAAGTGCAGGGTTCTTGCCCAAAACCATTTTCATCTACCTGATCACCTAAAAAGTAGTATTAAAAAGTAGCATCTTGCGAACTAGTGGCGTCGCAAATATTAAGCACGAACTCGAGTTGTGTGCGAGAGATATTCAGTTTTCATCTCGGACTTGTCGCTAGTTTACGAAATACCAGAAGTAATGAACACAGATCTACAAATGCGGAACTTTTGGTCAAGTTCAATAGTGATCAAATCCAACTCACTGTGAATTGTGAAGACAAGAACCCAGTGCAGCAGTTTGTATCATGGCCAAATGCGTTTTTTCGACTGTCAAAGAGCACAAATTTTGCGCTTCTCTCAAGAGTCTTTTAACAAGCGATCTTTTTTTCATCTGATGAGACGAGTTTCGGAATTTAACAGCGATTACTTTTAAGAAAGTTATAAACCGTTCCCAAGACTTAAACAGATTACCGAAAGAAATGCCTCTAAGTTGAAGGCATCGGCCATAAAGCGGAAGGAGGCAATAAATAAAATTCAAATTGAAACTGCAAGTTTGCAGTAAATCAAGCGACAAAATTCGTGCTTAAAAATTCTGTCGTCGAATACGTTCCCCGAAATAAATGAATTTTTCATGGGGACAAAACTTTAGCATGCAAAAAGTTCTCAGATGATCGAGAAACGACAAAGATTACTTTCTGGTGACTCGCGAACGCAGGTTTTTTTTTGTTAAAAATGTTATGGGATTTTTCCGCGACTGTTACGGCTTTTAATTGGTCTACTGTTGTGTGTTTTTATTAAATATTCTATTAAGAATCGTTTCAATATGGAACACCAACCAACATGGCGCCGCTAGAGACAACTGCCCATAGATAGAGCTTGGGATATGCAAATCGACTGAGATTCGCTTTCCCTCCCGACTGTGGTGCCATCAAAAGTGCTGAATATTTTCCTGGCTTAATTTTGTGCCCTTTTCCGACTCAACAATTGATTCCCTTAATTCCTTGATGCAGTGAATAATTCAATTAATTCGGAAAATGCATTCAAAAACATTGCACATTCCGTCAAATTAGCATTCCTTCTTAAAGCACTACAATCAATTCTACCTCCCACCAAAATGAAGACATTTCGCAGACTGTACGATTATACGAGGGGAGGAAAAAATTCCACTTATCCGTTTCCAAAACGACAGACATTCAATTGCATCCATCTCATCTTTCACGATTTCTACTCCACCTGATCCACCGCCTCCACACTCAGGCAGCATCCTCCTCGAGCACTTCAACTGCAAAATTCTCCTGCAGTTGTATAATCTTTAAGGATATTTTAATGCTGCTATCGATCCCAGCAATGACATCTACTCCATCTGCATCCCCTATAGTACCACCTAGTCGGCATCGTATACAAACCCCAAAGTGACTGCCAAAGCTACTCAACTATATCTTTGGCATTGAAGGGTGCCTCGGGATTGTTCGATTTTAAAATGCATATCTTAGCCGGAGACAGAGAACTCCTGATGCCAACTACTCTTTTCCGCCTCCGCAGTCATCTGCTCGCCTTCCCCCAAAAGCCAGTCAATCGATGTCATTATTGTCATGACCTCAGGTGCAGTATCACGAACTATCATACACTAAAACAGCCCCGAACCCAGACACACAGAAACACAGATAACTAAACTCAGGGATAGAAAAAAAAGCATATCCCTGCGGCGCATTGGTGACAAAAGACAAATTTCCCATCGAACTGTGTGTGACTTATCTTATCACAGAGCACCCTCGAAGACCTCTTCCGCATACACCCACCCACGCTCTGTCACGGTGACAGATGGCGGTAAGAATACCATTAGGGGTGGCACTCAAAGAGAAAATGCAAATTTTTCCTCTGTTTCATGGGCGAGAAAGGCAATCGTTTCCTTTTTCCGAATTCCACCAAAGTTGAGGCGGCGAACAGAAGGTGCATAAATAGATTACGCCGATGAATACAAATTTCAGTTTTAGTTTCTGGTTATAGATTAGGTTCTATTTTGAACAGTGATTAATATAAAAATAAATTCTTATCAACATGTTGAGCGACAAAATGCAAGCCGCCTAAGAGTATGCAATGAAAAAATATTTTCCGTGGGACAGATGCATTGCCAGCTAGAAGTAGCTACTGGTGGAGCGACAGAGTGCGTCTTGCCCACAATAATAATTTTTGAAGTATTTGCGTGATTTCTCGTTTGAGACATTGATTGCGGCCACACAAGGATTTGCCTGATTTTGGCTATTGATAGATTACGTGCTCGAGAATACTTTCTTCGCGGTAAAGACGTGAGTAAATATTGGAACCCTCAAACCCTGGCTAATTGACTAAAGCGGAGTGTTGAGAGGAATGTAAATCAGAATGTATGGATGTTTGATTGACGATGGGAAGCAGCATTGTTTTCGCCACGCAAACACTTGCTCTAATTACAGAGCAAAGCTCTTTAATTGAAATCCGTGCACATGGGAATAGAGCAGATAAGCATGGAGCGGCATTTTAATTAAGTGGTTTAAGGATTAGATGGATATTTCGTAATGCATCAAAGCGGCATCTAGGATTTGGGTTGCAACGGAAAATACAGGCACTGGCTGGGTTTGATAAGATGTTGTTAGGTAGAGTGTTGTGATTAATACTCTTTGAACAGTAAAGGATGCAAATGCAAAACATTATTAGGCAGGTTGTGTTTTACTGACCCAATTTCAAACATTCACTGAACAAAAAAAGACAATTATCGAGTGGACAAATCTGGCATAAAAATACAGGCACGCATTTTTTTGCCAATCAGAAAGAAGGTGCAACATCTGGGTAGAAAACAGCAAATCAGGTTGAGTCAAATTATTGACATTGCTTATTTTTTTTGCTTTATTTATTTATTTACTGTGTTGACAATGACCTATACGAAAGACGACTTTCGGGCAGATGAGGCACTAAAACTGGTCAGGATTAGAAGTTTGTCCTCACAGACTAACTGACTGACTGCCTTGTCAGCGCACATGCCGAACTTTTAATTCTAGATTCAAGCAACTTTCAGAGACGTATTCATTTTTAAAAACACGAACATTTACGAACCCTGAATTACATTTTCAATACTTCTTTGAAACTAAGCACTTTAATTTGGAGCTAAAAACTGAGATATGTACTCCGGGATATTAGAAAGCGATACCTCATCGCCCCAATTGAGGTTTACAATTCCAAAGTTCTTGTGTAAATTTCTTAACTTCCTTTCCATTAACTTAAGCGCCAACAACTTTGCGTGATTATACAGTATAGAAACTATTTAGGTATATAAAGCAGGTGGTTTTAACTTTCGCCTAATAGTCCCTTAAAGGGGCATTGTACTGTGAAAAATGGTAGACTTATCTCCCTTTATTTTTAATTGTTTCACTAAGGGGCGCAAGATGACTGTTACCGTTTTTAGGGTCCTCTTCGTTCTTTACAAGAACCATAAGAAACAAAAATCATATAGGCATGTGATCCGTCATTTCTCAAAATGATCCCTCTTCCGCCACTTTAAAGGGGTGAAATTTTACTGGCTTTAGCAAGGGCCTCCCATTGCGATTACGAACGATGACATGAAATCGAACATCGGGCGATTTTCATCTTTAGACAAGGTAGCAATACCCCTCAGAGGATACAATATTTGTTTTGTCGGATTCACTGGAAAGGTACTTATGTTACTCTTCCATTTGTGTTACCTTTGTTATAAACCGACCTCAGCGGCTTCGATGAAAATAAATGTACGAGTAGTAGGTGGCTAAGCGACTTCTTATAAAGTAACCAGGCGTTTTGTCTATAAGCTCTTTTGATTTGAATAATCCTTTTCGAGCCTGCCAATGAAGTACATCACAGATAGAAGCAAATACATTCTCTGGACATTGTCTTCAAGTAAGCATCAACCTGTTCCATCCCAAGGAATCCATCACATGTAGAATAACGTGATGAGACCAATTATCCAATAAATAAAATACATATGACGATGTGCTGCGAGTGCTGAGATTTACAAAACTCAAAATGTTTTCATTTGGTTAGTTGTAGGCTTTATTTTCCTCAATACCTCAAGCATCGGAATTATGCAATAGCTGGCATCACTGTTGATAGACAAGATGAATGACACGTTTAAGGTGACGACTCTTATAACATTTTCAACGTTCGCATTTTTATTATGTAGCAGTTGGTTTTGAATGGCGAATGGCTTATCCAATTATTGGGAACTTTAAGCGAACGAAATGCGAACAGCCGATTTTGATAAAAGGTGTAGCTGCGCCTCTTACCGTCAGATAGGATATAATCAAATTCAGGTTTTAAATCTATTAGCTTCGCTACCTTACATCATATTAATTTGTTGATCGCAGCGACTTGAGTGAGCACCAAAACCGTCTCGAATGCGAAAAACTTAAGAACTTGTATTGACTACAAAAGCTGTCAGCTGCCATGTACATGTGTATACCTATAAACTTCTCGATCTCCCCCGCAAATTTTAGAAACAAAATTGTCTCTGGGAAACTCCTAATATTAGCCGAAGTTGAAACAAGATGGATTATTAAGCAATTTAATTTTTGCGTTGTGGCAACAGTTGCTTTCAAAACACAGCAGCTGAGATTTCACTTAGTGTCGGGGGTCTCCCTGTCAGTTAAAAATGGTTTTCTTAACAGTGTATGAAGTATCTTGTTCGTTATTTTTGAGCTTCGCCAAAATTTCAAACGGTATCGGGAGCATGCGTGCAGCTTTAGATCTTTTATGTAGACGAACTAGCAAAACGATGGAACTACCTTTATATTTTCTTTTATTTCTTGATCACTAAGGTTTCGACTTGATGCTTGGAATACCATACGTGATAGGTACTTTCTTTATTTTGTTACTTGACCGGGCAAAAAAATGAACAACTGAAGAAGAAATGTTCCTCACCCACGGAAAAAACTCCACTGTCCACCCATGACGAAATAAAACAGCAATTTTATTTTACTTTTTTTAAATAAAAAATGTATGTATTTTTTATTAATTAATAATTCTTACATAAGAATAATATATAATATATATATTTACTCACAAAAAGCAGCAACAAACAAGCCAATAATATAGCGACAAAATAAAACTATGTAATATTAATAATAATAATAATAAAAAAAATATTCAAATATTCATATGCTAATTTAATATTTGTTTTTGTGTGTGTTTCATTTCTTTACTGAATGATAAAAATAATAGTTTTCCTTTTTTCTTTTACAATGTACTTCTGTTTCCCTTTGCAAAATAAATAGTTCATCTATTGATTTAGTTGGGCATTTCCATAAATCGTTTCAATAAAATTGATTTAAACTTTACTTTTACTATCGCTTTGACAATTTACTGAATAAAGAGTTTGTGTGTCCACAATTAAACAGATTCTAGCACTTACATATTCCAGTTGTTTTTTTCTTGTAGAAAAAAAACCAACACTTTCTTTTTGAAGTAATTTTTGTATATGTACATACAAATACATATATATTTTCTTGTTTTAATGTACGAAAAGCAACATTTTTCCACATCATAATAATAAAATTTTCTTTATACTTAAACCAAAAAACATTTACTTAGTTAAAAAAATGAAATAACTACAATATATTTTTTTTAATAGAGTTTTCTTTTCGTTTTGTTTTCTCAAAATCTAAACAATTTCTGGGAATCGAATGCAAGAATAATTATAATAAATTAACATTTCAAGGAATATAATGTTTTCTTTTTCTGTGTTTTTTTTTTGTTATTTTTTTTAAATTGTATTTGCAATTTATTTTTAAAATTCCACTTTACCTTTAAACATTGAAGAGACTTACTAATTTTTCTTTTAATAATTATTATTAGGGTTTGTTTTTGTTTTGTTATGCATCAAATCCATGATTTTTTTCATTATTTTTAATTTTTAGTTTCTCTAATAAACATACAAAAAGAAATATATATTCTGTATATATTTTGGGATTTTGTTTCCATTTTACGTTGAAGAGTTTTATGCTTTGCATTATACATTTTCCTTTTCTTATATGGGGTTTCCTTCGTAAGTATATTTTTTTTTTAATATTATTAATAAACATTTTTACAAATAGTTTGGGTTTTCTTTTTATACAATTTTATTTACTTACAATCATGGTTTACTTAGAATTAAGTTATATTATACTACATGTGCAAAATGTTTCACTTACATACTTATTTGACTACGATTCATATATGTTTTTTTTTTTTATCATATATTATATAATATATTTAATTTATTTTAAAATAGGGGAAAAATGTTAAATTTTGTTTTGTAAAAATTGTATATATTGTATGTGATGTGAATTTATATAAAAATAAAATTTTTCTTGTCGTGTGTGTAGTTTTTTTCCTCCTATATCCAATTGGAAAAGTTTCCATGTTTTATTTTTTATATTATAAAAAGTTTTTATGATTTTTTTATTTAATTTTTGTTTATTAATTTGGGTAAAATGTTTCGGATATTTTTTGTTTTACTAAATTCTGTCTTTTTGCAGAAAAATTCGATTTTCTTATCAGTTTTGGTTTACGTCATATCGGTTTCGATTAGTTCGCTTTAAGGGGCAATTAAAAATGTGAAAATGTAAGGGAGGAAGGTAGACGTTTGATGTGAGACAGCACAATGCTGTGGAAATAAGAGGGTATCATTCCACCACCATTGGGCTATCATAAAAAACGGACAACTGATCTAGTTGAGATTTAAGGATAGGGATGAATGTGAGCGCCCTAAGTGATAACTATTTTGAGGACAGATATAGATAGCAAAGTGTAAAAAAACTCGAAAGCCATATTTTTTCCGGGGTTGAACCAACAAACAAGAAAAGGTGATAACAGTCCGTCATTCGGGATGTATAGGTACATACCAGACTACAATTGTTCCCTTTGTGAGGGAATTTTATTTGTAAATTATAGGAAATGGGTAGCCATTGAACTTAATCTCATTGAGCCATTTTCTGATCGTGCTTATGACATTTTGCTGTTATTTTGTTTTTACGCAGCATTTATTTTTGACAGTGAAGACAAAAAATATTGAATCCTCTTCGTAGATCAATAGAAACAAATTAAATCAAACTAGCAGATTGGTCTGCAGATGTCGACTTAAATATGATCGAACTCACCTCTACTGACAGGTTCTTGTATCTGCTAAAAATTATTTTATTGTGTATAAATAAAGGCAACTGGGACTATACCCCCTCCCTCCAAAATACATAATATTTTTAAAAACTCCAAAGCGCAATTAAGCAAAAAAAAAAAAAAATTATTTTAAAACTGATATCGGAATGTATATCGAAAATATTTCTTGTTTCGCACTTACTGTTTTGATCTACGTCTCACTTCTTGGTTTAACTATTTTTATTATTAGATTCTTATTTCCTTACTTTTTTGTTCTATACCTATATATATATTTTTTTTTAAATTGCAGCTTTTAAGTTTCGAAACTCTATCAAATGTACATTCTCTCTTAGGGGGTAAATCGATTCTATTAATAGGTTTTATGTTTTTCTTCGAAATATAGTTCTAAAGTTGTAGTTGATTTTTACTCTGTCCTTTAAAAAATATTTTTATTTGCCTTTTTTATCTGTTATATATATATATATATATATAATTTTTTTGTTTTAATTATTATTCTTCGGAACACCTCAAATACCAGTCTTTGATTTATAATACTTTATTCAGCTTAAAAAATATGGGATTTTTTCTTATTTGTTGTTTCTTAGATTAAATGTTTTGTTTTAGTTTTCAATTCTGTGATTTGTTTTTGAATTTATTTTTTACGAAATTTCTTTTCTACACTAAATATAGGTTTCTGCTTTTCTTTTAAGTGATTTTTTACTTAAATGTTTGTATTGATTTGGTTTCTTTTTTTATTTTCTGCGTAAAGTTTTTTTTGACACATTTTGAGTTTGTATATAAATTTCTGTTTTAATTTTTTATTTTTTTTTGCTGCGCGAAATAACTAATAGATATTGCTATCATTTTGTTTATTTGTTTGCTAAGAACGTAAGAAATTAAAAGGAAGAGAAAAACGTAAAACAATTTATCTATAGATGACACTGAAGTATTTCTACAATTCCATCAAAGAGTGCATTCGGTGAAGTTTTCTATATTACATGACTTGTTCGGTTTTTATGTTTAGGAAATGTGTGAGAGCTTTTTTATAACCTTTTCATATATATTGTTTGGGTTAGAGAGAAAACATTGGAAACAATACAGAAACAGGGTATGGAGAGTGAAAAGTAAGACTAGTCGTTTTGTTATTTAAAATGTTTGCTTTATGTATTCTTGTGTCAGGTACCAATTTGTTTGTGATTTTTTTTTCATTTTTCGTTTAATCTCTTGTAAAGTTTGCTGAATTAAATGATCGGGTATTGTTTTGTTTGTATCGCGCCATTAGGAACATTTTTGTTTTTAGATTATTGCAAAAAGATTTAATATTTTTTTTATGAGAGTGATTTGGTAAGAGTGGGAGTGCTAATTGGCGAATAAATTTGCAAAACGAAATAAAAGTGCAAGTTATTTTAATTAAAAAAAATAAATATGTATTAATTGGAAGTCTGAGTATGGAAGAGTTTGTTTTTAATTTTTTTGATAAATGCTTTTGTTATATAAAATACATATTCATTTGTTTTTATTTTTGTATTCCTTTTGACCTTAATTTTGGTGTATACGTAAAACCCTGTATGCGAAGTTTGGTTTGGAAGTTTTTACGAAAGGGAAGGTTTCGTCTAAATTTTGTTGTTGCAGGTTTGAACGTAAATGTTGAAACTTAACAAATTAAGTTGATGGGTATGTGTGTATACAGAAAAAAGAAGATAATCTGTTTGAAAAGCTCCGAAATGCCACATTATCGTGGTTTAACTGCCCAAAGTAGGCAATGACACTTATAGCCTTGAAAAGTTTTAAAAAGTTCTATATAGAGCTGGACCTCGAAGGATTCGAAGGATAAAAGAGTTAGTACCCTCCGCACCCATCATATTAAAATTCAATTTTTAGCGGAGTATTACACTGCTTTCTGCAACTGGGAAAATCCTTACAACAGCAACTGTTAACTTTTTCAAAGTCGCAGAAAATAGTTGCTCAACTACTAATTTCCTGCTGCCACAGATGAAAACTTAAGCCATAATCATATTGTTACTGGCTTTTCAGCCAACTCATTGTTGAAAGCTGGAGTTAGTCCTTAGAACTTAAACCAAACGGTTTTAAACTGGAGCTTATATTTGAAGGTTTTATCCGTGATTTTGCTGTCTGCAGAAGCAATGATTTAAAAGTTTACCAACGTACATTTGACAGTTGCTGGCCGGTCCGAAGGTAGATTTTGCCAGCAATTTTGAGCTGAGTGATTTTAAGTAAGGGTAGGAGTAAATTCAAGTTGAAAGACGACTTATATTGAGCCCACCAAAATATCAGTCACAAAAGGAAAAATTTTCCACTGTTGCTTTGCTTTTTTTTTTTTGGTTTTTGCATAGGTAAATATGGGAATGACCTATTTGAGGAAACGCGCCGATTTTACAAACCAAACAGGATAAAATTCCGTCATCTATTTAACCAGAATATGCTTATTCAAGTTATCTAAATAAATTGTGCACATGAATTTTGGCAGGCAAATGAAATTAATTGAATTTGGTCCTTCGAGCCGCATCACTTTCATATATCCTTTCAGTTGCTTTGTATTGTTTGCAGTCTTTATCACACCTAAACCAACGGTTTAGCTTTGCTGCAAATCTATTTGTGTGTAGATTTATACTCTGGGAAGCCTACTGCCGCTAGACAAACGAGCGGCAATGCAAAGTTTTTTTCTGAATTACGAAGCGAATAGTCGAGCTATATTAGTGTCTTTTCTTAGCTGGACGCAAATAGGATATTCGTTGTCACTTAAAGGGTATGCGCCCAAGCAATTAAATCGGCATCAAAAGACTCAACTCCCTCCTTTCACTTACCAAATAGTTCGCTAGATCTCATTTACATACTTTAATAAAGTTCCGTTTCTATTTTCAGGTCACTCGCTACCTTGGTTGCACACGGCTCTCATATTACCTGCTATCCATCTGTTTAATTTTAAGTATTTCATTTTTAATATCCATTTTGTTTCATGTAAATTATCATTATAAACGCCGCCCAAAAATATATTCAAATGCGGATCACAGAATTTTCATCACACAAACGATAGCGAATAATTTTTTCTTTTCTCTTCATTATTATTTTTTGTTTCCTCTTATTCTTCTCTTATCCTTTCATATTTGTCTCCAACTCGATTTTCATTTTAATTTTCCTAAGCAAGTGAAAAACAAAAATCCTATTGCAAATTTTCCTAATTTATTATTAATAAAGTTTTACATTTCCATTTATACTTTAAAATGTTTTATTATTAATTTCGAAGCACTCATTTTGAAAAAAATTTACGTAATTTCCAAAACAAAAGATTAAGAACAACACATAGAGTCCTACTGCAATCAATCTAAGTTTAACTATAAATTTACTTAGCTTTTTCCAATATGTACTACTCTGCCGCGTCGCGTTTTTCTCTTTTAGTTTTTTTTTTTATATGAAACCAAGTGATACTGTCGCCAATTTTCTGGATGTACAAATATTTACAGAGTTTTTGTTTTAAATTAAATTGTAAAATTTTGATTAATACATTTGTAAAAGAAAATTTTACGCTAAATGTAACCCCTAAATAACATTGAAAAATATCAAGTTTTTATTTTAATTAATTTACTTTTATGCTACAAACAGCCAATTTTAAATTATTTTTTTTTCTTCTCCACCTAAAATGTAAACACCTAATTTAATGGATTTTTTTAATGGTAATAAAATAGTTAATTTTTTTTTGCTGAAATTTTATTCTGCACAACCGCATATCGTTTGTTTGTGTGGTTCACTTCTTCACTTTCTCAAAATTTACTTAAAATTTATTATTTTCTGGTAGTTTTTCTAAGCTAAACATTTTACTTTACGCTGATAATAAGTTCTTCTTTTCAGGGGAATAAATAAAAAGTAAAAAACGAAAGAAAAAAAATCATAAGAAAACATTTAGCATTGAAAGAGGGGGTGTCAATTTTTATCTAGTATAATTACGAGTATGTACAATACATTTTATTTATAAACATCAAATTAAGCTAAGCTTCTGGGTTAGTATTTTTACGTTAATTAAATTACTCTTATAAGCTTTGTAACCGAATAACAAAGAAAAAATAGAAATTTCAAATGATAATAGAAGAGAAAAACTTAAGAAAAATAGTTATTCATATACCTATTGTTTGTCGCCATCGTAAATGTTTGCACTATATGTATGTTAAATGTAAGGTCGCGCATTACTTACTTTAATTTTTTATTTTTATGTATACACATCATTTGAACTATTTTTATTTATTTTTTTTTCGTTTTACTTTTTTATATAATTTTTGGCAGTGTTGTTAATTTTTTTTGTATATTCTTTTTCTCATCAAACTGTTTTGTCGTAAAAAATAATTTGCACTTATGAAATTAAAATTAGAAAAATAAAACGCTTTGCTTAATAAAACTTAGGATGTAAAATTATAATTAATATTGCTTAAAATAAACTATCTACTTTTTCGTTTGTATTGTATTCTCTCTACTTTGGTAAGTGAATTTTAAAGAAAATTAAAATAAAAATTAGAAAAAAAATTACCTACAGTATTTGCAAATAGTAATACATTAAAATTATTGAAACTATAGTTATGATGTTTATTGTTTTTAGTTATATTTACTTCATATGCATTTCCTTCATCTGTGATGGCACGATAAAAATCTAAGAATATTTTGTTTATTTGTATGTACGTATTTTTTTTGTATTTTTTATGAAAGTTCAATTATTAAAAACGTGAAGTTGTAACATTGAAACAAAATTTAAACTATACCAAACTTATTCAATATGGCGACTGAAAAACAATTTAATATGTATCACCTTACAAAATCGAATTCAAATACATTTCGATAAAAAATTAAAAATCTAAAGAGTTACATAATATCAAACCAGCAGATCACTTATCTTCACTCTTCATACGGTATCCATGCGGGTTTGATAGGTTGGGATGTTAAGCAGGAGAGCACAGATGAGGAGTGGAGATAACTTTTACTTAGCAGTTGGCTTGCTGGAATGATGTCGTACTGGGCCAACAGTGACGATGCTGCAACGTTTCATATGTAACGCCAAATGATCGGATCGGGCAAAACAGCGATCACAATTGCGACACTTGAAGGGTTTGGCGCCGGTGTGCTTTCGATAGTGACGGGTGAGTTCATCACTGCGGGCAAAACGCCATTCGCATCCCTCCCAGGAGCACTTGTATGGTTTTTCACCTGAAATTAAAATTAAAATATCATCATATTAGAAACTGTACACGATTATGTTTAAATTGTTGAAAATAGAAAATTCATTCAAGATCAAAAAATTGAAGTTTTGAAAGAGTAAGCATTGAAGTTAACAGAACACATATCTATGGGTTGATGTCTGAGCTAAGCAATGTCAAAAGACGATGATGCTGATGTTTAATGAATGATCAAATTTATATGAAGGACTTAATGACCCAATGGTGCACTTAATAAGACCGGAGCCTAAAAGTGAAGCCCCCAGACCGAGCCACAGCAGGCAAAAATCAATAGTCAGGAACAGCTTCAAAACCAAGCACCCAGGAAGGAGGAAAAACAATGATAAGTGGTCTGGTCAGTAAACATTTTCAGAAAAAAAGGAAAGGCCGAGGTAAATGTGAAATCCGTGATACCTTAACCAAGATGTGAAGGCGAAATACCTGACACAGTTTATAACACTTTTTACAATTTCTCAAAAAGGACCTTCAAGAAGGCACTAAGGACTAGTGAGTAAAATGCAATTAATGCACGTCACATTAAATTGATTGCGGTTGGGTAATGGTAACACACAATTACCTACGGGTGATCATGGCGAAAAAAAAAATATTACGTATACGCCACCGAAAACATTTTTTTCCTGTTTTTAGACTGAGGTTGTTGTCAATGTAACACCACATGAAATCTGGCTTGAAAATGACACCTTACAAGAATCTTCAGTACAGACAAATGACAACATATGTATGTTAGGAGCATGAACATAAATGGTGAACTGGAACAACACCTCGTTGTTTAACTGTGCTTGCAGTGTCAATTCACTTGATGACTATTTTCTGTGCAATATGCTGGGCAAACAACAGCAAACACTACTTAATCAGTAATTTCGCAATGAAATTTGTTAGCAAGTTTGTATTACACGTCTTATGAGCAAAGACTTTCCAAGAAAAGCGTACTAAAACAAAAAAATCATAGTCAATCTTCCTCAAAAGCCAACTCGTTGCCAACACCCATTATATCGTGTTCCATCAACCAGAGCGGTAATTTAAATTTGATTATTATAACCATCATGAAAGAGAACATAACTCAAAGTGATCCCCCAACAGCGGCCAACAGCCATCTCAGATTCAACTGCGAAACATTGAAATTATCTACAATATAAAAATACGCACCAGCAACTGTACTGGACATGATGTATAGCGTATACAAGAAAATGTCCTCATCAGTTCTTTGCTACTTCAATCCAGATTCAAATATCCAAACCCCCAAAACCCACTTGAGAGTCTCTGACAATTTGTCGAAATAAATTCACAGCGCGCATTTCCATCCAACTTTTCGTGGAAAATTCGTTAATAATTACAATAAAACAAATATAACACACAAGTCGTATTACAAATTTGTGAAGAAAATTTCCATAAAAAAAATTACAAACTGAAATGAAAAAAAAGAGACGACAAACAACAAAAGTCGCCAATTGTCTTAGTTGGCAGGCATCGGAATCCCACTGCCGACCAACTGCTATTGTGCTCTGTGCTACTTGGTGTATTTCATTTTTATTACCACCACCATGGTTGTGGATGGTGCCTAGGACAACTGTGAAAAATTAAATTTGCCGAAAAATTCGTCCCGCCATCCCTTAAACGGGAGTGGTTGAGAAGCCAAGAACGAGATACACACTATATCTGGAGAGCAAATGAAACAATCGGCCAACGAGAGACACGGGAAACACTGCAAAAACAGAAAAAAAGTCCTTCATATAAATTTAAAATTGTTTTGACTTGTTTGCGCTATGTGTCGTAAATTTTGTTTATTCTTGTTTCCGTAGTAGTCCTTCATAACTTCTTTCTTTTTTCATTGTTCTTTGTTTTCGCCTTGGACAAAACACTTATTAATGAAATTACCAGCGTAGGTTTACGTAAACAATAGAACATCACAGCCGATTCAATTTAGAAGAGGACCGTTGGCACAACGAGCGGAAGAAACATCACAAAAATAAACGAAACAGAATACACGACGAAACATTGACATCCTTGGCACAGAGTTTTGCTATTCTTTTCATTCATCACACCGCGCCCCAAAAAGTCTTATCCATGCTGCTTGTGTTATTTCGGGGCCAGTGGTGAAAATTAAAAAAAAAAGCAAACACTCTTAGGTGGGCATTGTGTGTCCTAGATGTTTCACTTCATCAGCACAGCATAAATATTTTCCATCTTAACTTGTTTTTGATGGATCTTAAGGACTCGTCGTCGTCGTGTCGTGGTGCAAAGGACTTAACTATATGCATACACGTAGCACAGAAATTGACAAAAGGACATTTATATTGACAGAGGGGAGAAAGTGAAGAAAGTGAACCTTCGAAATAGAGAAGACTGTGTTGCGCCACAGCAAAGGTGAGGAAACGGAAATTTGGCTTAAGGATATATACGTTTACGTAGTGATTACCTGCGGGCAAGTCGTCAACATGATATCTCATGACAATTCTTGGAATTATTTGACATAAGATACGTCAGCTTTGAGCTTGTGTTTGCTTGTTCTTTGTGTTTTTTTTTTAATTAGATGACGAAGGTGATGGAGGAGATCAGCTGAATAGGGTGGACATTAAATGTGTTTAATGTGTTAAGTATATGTGGGGAAATCATCCTAATATACAAAGAAAATATATGAACAGTTATAACATTATTTTCAGAATAATAAAGTTTTAACTTGTTTTACTCTTACCGAAGATAAATTTCGTGTTCATATAAATATTATGGCCATAAAAAACTGTTGAAAGGACTAACTAACCTTATTCAGAGTAACACACAGGACAGTTTGACTGAAAGAATTCAATTTATAACATCGTCTACTATCACTGCAATTCGAACACGTTGAAGTTGAATGCGTAGGTATATGTTCTTGGTTGATGAGCTCGTTCATTTATTAAAAACCAACGTACGCCTAGTTGATCAACCTGTGTGTTCTGTTGAAATAATTAAACAATTCCATTACTATTCTCAAAGCCCTTGCATGCCGAGCTGATCAATGCAATGTATCGACCAATAGCCTCATTTACTTAGTTCATAAATTGATTCTGTATGCTGATAACTCCGTAGTTTTAGTTGATTACAAATTTGTCTACTGTATAAATGATTGATCAACTTATTAAACATGTGAAAAACCTTGCACAGCAGCAACTAGTTGACAAGATCATTTAATTTTTGGGAAATTCCCTACGTCTATTTGATCAACATGTGTGTTCTGTGGCAATAGTTGATCAACTTAATAGCTTACTGAAAAGCCTCGTCGATCAATCCATTCTGTTGTTAAATAGCCTTAGTCACTTAGTTGATCAACTCCTCTTCTGTGTTGTATTTAAGTAGTTGATCAACTCAGTCAAATTTAGAATAGCCATTCTCACCTATAGTTTATCAACTTTTATGACGTAAAGTACAAAATCCGTAGATTAGGGCAAATCAGCATTATCGCAAGTCATGGAGTAACGCAAATTTTTTAAGTTAAACGTTAAAGCCAGTTCTTCGTATAATGGATTTTATTTTCCAAATTGGGTTGATTGTTTAAAAAAACCAACAACAAAACCAACAGTTTGAAATACAAAATCCACCCAAGCTGCTCTAATGTTACGGCTATTTTTACTGCCAGGCCTCTGTCGAAGATACAGTGATGCCGTCATTGCCAGACACGCTTAATTGAAAAACCGCTCTGTATTTTGCCCTGCATTGCAGTGCAATAAATCACTTGGTCATGGAATCCTTAATCTGCACCCATTGCCCTCATATATCATGCTTAAACTGAGCGCACTAAGTGCGATTCGAATTCACTATCGATGTAGGCCATAGGTTGTGGCAAATTACCATGACGAGTCTTTACTATATTAAGCAATTAACGCTCATCGGTCTAACCCAACACACCCGCAGCTGTCATCAACATCGCTCTGTCTGCACGCAGCTAAAACTATACGCAAGATGAGATGATCTCATCGCACAGCAAAACAAGATGTGAATCACCAATGTGCCTGGATCCACTCTCACTGTCTTTAGATGGAACTGTTATCATATCATACCGAGGGAGCACACCTTCACCTCCAGAGGTCATCGATAGTTGAGGTCTGGGTTACTCAAACTAAACATTGTACAACTTCCACCATGCGACGTTAATTACAGTACAGTTGGTCTTGGTCACATGATACGGGTACGCTTACATCCCCTCCGCGATCAGTGGCAGCACTACTATCAGCTAGTGAGTCAGTCACCTTACTCACAATCAATTTTCATTCATCAAGCGCTTTTGGGTGGCTAGGCTCGCAAAACAAGCAGCTTTATCGTCGTTGTCGCTGTTGCTGTCGTCATCAACACATCTTTCATTGATGTGGTTCCATTTTGCTTTGGAATGCGGTTACAACTGGTTCGGTAGTAGGTCCACATTGTGTCGGAAAACGAGTACTCACTACAGAACCTATGAATGACTGAAATTAATTGAGGAATTCAGCCGACTGAGCCTCATCAGCTCCGGCTGAGTCACAACGGTGGGGTTAGTCAGGTTAATGGATGTACAACAACGAAAGCGAAAGTCATTGCAGTTCATCGTTTCTTCTTTTTTGCGCTGTTGGTTTTTTCGTACTCGTTTTGAACTAAAGGAAGTCAAGTCGAATTTATTGCTGATGAAGTTGACACAAATTCTGATGTTGCTGTGAATAAATTGTGCAATCCATTGACTGTTAATAAATCGCTCAGAATACAGTTTGCTGTCGAGACGAAGAGTAGTTCAAGGTAAATGACACAGTTGAAGGAGTCCGTATCGTGTCTCTTAGGAGATGTCGCAGAATTTGGCCTCATTTAGGAAGATCAAATGAAAAATGTTGAAGATGGCAGATGTAGTCATGTCTGCAAATATGTTTCTGTAACTGTAGATCCTATCATCATAAGCACACAAAAGTTTCTTGGGAATGTGCTAAGTGCTTCAAAGTGAGTTATAAGTTTCCACACGGAAATTAAATTTCCAAGCGCTCAAAGTCAGTTTCCTGTGACACATAAACATCTTCGGCAATTTCCTAGGTAGGTGGCTCTATCTTACGGTGAAGGCTTCAAACTTTATTTCAACAGGCAACATGATGTTCGCAGGCTCTGAACATTTAACGGATGATTCGCACTGCTGTAGGTTCTGAGATCAGAATTGCTGCACTCTTTGTAAATTATTTCGAGCTCCATTACCTGAACTACAAAAAAAAAAAATTAAAAAAAAACATTTGGCGCACCATATCTTTAAAGGACCCTCTGCAGGACACAACCAATCCTTTGTGTAAGTTTTATAGATTCATTTATGCTATAAATAACCGAATGGAAACGGCGTACTAAGCGGATACTACAGTTTTGTTATTTTCTTCTGTTACTGTTACTGTGTTATTTTCTTTTGTTCTGTTCTGTTACTCCTCTGTTAGTGCCCTGGTAGACATCTGTTGCTGCACTGTCACTGTTCCGATTATATTGTCAAACTGTTCGGCTCATATCCGACACTGCACTGATCAAGTATGTTATTTTTATTATCTAAATAAATTGTTAGATATACAAGATTTAAAAATACCTTTTCCACACAAAGACTGACTTTTTGTTGGGCTTAAGACTTGGACTATGGATAGCAAAAACGAGATACAGGCTAGGTTTCTTCAAAGTGACAAACGGAACAAAAAAAGGTGCAAATTAGATTGTGTTCTTTTACTAGAGGATGTTTTAAAAATCGCTTGCCCTTTAAACTGGCAAAATGGAACAGCAGCTGGCTTATTCAAATGACCTCCTCAAAGAGGGGCAATATAACCTCTCATTCATATAGCATCCCTTTGCAATTAATCAAGTATGGGTGCAAGTTTTTCGAATGGCTATTTACGTCCCCTCACGCTGGGATAAGTTTCAAGCTCTTAATGGAAGAGCACTCAGTGACTCCAATCGGACTTAGCAATACACCAGCAAATAGTCAACACAGAGGAACAGATTATTTCTAGGGAAAACCAAATCCTGCATCCATTCAGCGGAATAATAATTAATGTGCTCCACAAATATCCTCCATACATAACTCCTGGTTTAAGTGCACTCTGCCGGAAACCTCTTGGAATTGAAAATCACAAGTCGATGTGCTCTCCACGCTGTATTAATTCTGGCCGTTCACCATCAGACCCGAGCATTAAAAGACAATAAATATCCGCTCTTGCTCCTTGAAAACGACAAAGGCACATACAAGAAAAAGAGGAGCGTTGAAAAATTAAATGCACTTTTCTCGGCACCCGTTCTTTCTCTTTCTTGGAATGGAATGCTAGAACGTATACGATACGCTCGTCCTTTATGGTCTCTCCTGAGTGCACACTGCACCGCATAAACCAATAAAGTTGCCATAATTCAACTGAAGCCCAATTGCATCTAGCACATTGCTCATTGATTCTGCTGCCCGGTCCAAGACCTAAACAAGAGGTCGTCGGGCCTGCATTTTTTTCTATTTCTACCACATATAGCAAAACTAATTCGTTCCTCATGCGATTTTCTCTGAAAGCCAGCTCTAATGGAATCAATGGCAATGCTCCTGATCGCAGAAACGAATCGTAGATGGCGAAGATACTGCGGGATAATTCCCAACTGTATTGCCCATCGTGGCGGCGTGATGGCTCCAATCCGAATTCAACCGATAACATTAAGTTCATCGTCGGAAATAAATTTAAGTAATTTTATTGTACATCTACCTACCCCCGCCACGCCCATCTCCCCAGAGAAAATGAAGGTTGGTCTCTTTTTTTTTCGTTGCCTCTTGTGAGTTTTCCCTTTTAAACTCCACTTCCTGCATCCGACAGGAGGACCACCGGGCGCCGGATTGTATGAGGTAAAGTGAAACACGGACCCCACCATTATATATAGAACCGTTGAACATTCGCAGCACGTCGTCATCGTTGTCGTCGGGCTGTGGCAGGGTATACTGGCGGCGCTGCGATTTAAGGGCGGCAGAGTTTATCGCAAACCGAAACGGAACAAATCACTGCCACCAACTAACCTACATCCCTGCTTTGGTGAATTACCAAAAAAACAAGAAAAATCCTTGAGAAATATCGGGATAAAAATGAGACCTGATTTTAAAATATACTACACAACCACACGAACGACGACGACGATGACGACGGCGATGATGATGATGCGCAGACGGAGGGCTTAAGTGGGCTGGCATAATGTTATGTAGATGTACACCCAGTCACTGCGAGGGGGTGTATGTAGTACATCTATTTGGTTGGCAAGTTTTCAACTAAAAGAAAGTACGAGTCAGAGTCACCAAAAATAAAGCGAAACTACGCAATTTATTGCTGAGGAACAAGTCGCGCCACACTAAGCAGCAACGATCCAGAAGATGGCAAGAGCAAGGATGCAGAAGTAATTCAGCTCTTGCAAAGGGCCATGCTTCGCTATATTGGCTGAGTTGTGAGTTTATATATATATACGTGTTGGAGAATTATTTCCCCGAGAATGATCCTTTGGCACATAAAGCAATTAAACTCGAAAGCGGCGCGGGCGGAGGGGCTAACTTAAGGAATGCGTTTTCTGCAAAATCACTCGCTGACGTTATAGCATCGCAACGTGGGTGGGTATGGGTATAGGGAAGTTTAAGTTGGAAAAAAAGCTGACTATCGGAACCGGACACGAAGTAAAATTGTGCGAAATTCTTTAGATACTTTGGTCATTTAGATGAGTTTCATTTGTTAGCATGGAATCGTCTGAGGAATGTCGTTTGCTGGTAAAAGCATTTTTTATTATCTTTGGCGCAACTTTGGCAATCGGGAGAGACACAATTTGTTACAAGTTGTGGTCGCTTGGGATGCAAAAAAAAAAAGAAAAAAAAAACCTCCATTCGAGCAAAGCGATGTTCTGCTCCAATTGCGACGACACAAGTTTAATTAGTTTTAGATTCGCTGAATTAAGAGGGCAAAGTGGAGAGAAAAAGAAAACGCATTTAATGGGTGGCAACACGTTTGAGTTGGAAATTTCATTACAGCTAGGGGTAGTCAAAGGTTCATGAGTGTATAGACTGTAGAGACGTTAGTTTAAATCTGACAACGCATTTTGCAGAATAGACTTGTGCATTAGCGTTCATTTGATAGAGCACTCAATTGAGTTCATATCGAATTACTGAACTATACAGGTCATTCGTCTAGTTTAGTTTTGATTACTTGATAAAATAAGTGAATTTTCAGGTATTTTCAAACCTATATATGGATTAGTCCGCCGTAGAGCTCTAGTTTGTGCAGTAGAGAAATTGTAGATGGACTGCATACTGCATAAAATAGTTCATCTTAGAACTACTCAGTGCAGCGTAGTTCCAGTGATTGATTTAAGGCAAGAAAACAAACATAGTCCACGCAAAGTGGAAGTAAGTAACAACTGAACTAATTGAACTTCTTAATCTTTGAAATAGCACCAACTTTAAGTATTATTTGGGAGGTTGGGCCTGTCGATATTTACAGGGCCTGATCTGTGGCAAATACTATTATCAATCTACAACTGATACATCAAACTTGAAGTAGTTTTCCTTTGAACTTCGTAGTTCATTAATTTTATTTGTGGTTCAGGAAAATTTATTAACAGCTGCGAGGTTATAGGTCGAAATTAACTACTGAACTAAGTGAACTAGGTATCAAGTTCAATTAGTTACCAGTCAATTTTTGTTCGATCGTAAACTTGAAAGGAAATATTCATACCACATGGCAAACGACAGTATTGAACTCACTTGCTACATCGGGGAAGTTCATAAAATTTCCCAAAATGAAACCAATTTTCTTTTTTTTGCAGAGTTCCTATGAACTAGACATGCATCCATAAAAGCCATAGGAGCGTGCTGGTATATAATTTTAAAATTAAAATATACCAACCAACGAAGGGCAGAGAACTGAAATGGTCTGGTTAGACATTTTCTCAAACACTGCCACGTCACTAAGTCCCAACCACTGGGACTGTCTGTCCAAATAATAAGCTCATTCACTTTGCCTCTTCAGAACAGTTCCATTAAAGTGAAATATATTCAAATTAATTCAAAGTCTCCGCAGGATGACAGTTCGATTAATTCAACGACGCTATCGACAATGACGTCCTGCCAAATGGCAAAGCGCTTCCTCCCGTCATCAAGTCCAAGCTCACGCAAGAAAAAAAAAAAACGTAAACCTTCATTGCCTAACGCCTACCTCTCATGAATACACGGATAAAGAAATAATGTCAAAGAAATCTGCGGATGGATCTATTCTAATGAGAAAATTCATTTGTCATCATATCTCGAAGAGATGGTCCCTCCCAGCCGATCCCCTTTACATCTTATAGCGTCTTGTCACTCACGCACTACCCTCTAATATTCTACGAAATGAAAAATACAAAGAAATTTATGTGAAGATGGCGATAGGACTTTGGACATTTTTCAGCTTTATCTGTTTTAAAACGTTCCTATAACAGCCTCCCTCTAAAATGGCAATCCAACGAAGAGGAAAAAAAGCGACTACCAAATTTCTATACGCCAGCAAGCCATCAAAGTGATGCGTTAATACTGGCGCGAAAGTGGCTTGAGATTTTGCCCTCAAGGACAAAAAATATCAATACAATCCACACAATTCAACGCGCATTTTTGCCATCGAATTTTTTATGCATCAATGAGCGCCTGATACCGCATAAGGACTCGTGCTTATTTGGTTGCCATCGACCGAAGTTATTGCTTCCTGTGCGTGTGTGTGTGTTTGTGGGCGAGTTGGTCTGGCAAATCGAGAGTTGTTGTTCTGTTTTGCTATCTTTACTGATTGTGTGTACATCCTATTTTTCGCCTCAATAGTCACAAATTGGTCGTCACGTCATTCGCGCTGTTCAATTCAAAGGATATAGCTATTTGTGAGAGTGTTCCGGAAATGAATGGAGCTGACAAAAGAGATTGAGGAATATGGAGAGGGTACTCATGAATTGGCCAAATGGAAGAGGTGCAAATGAATGAAGACAACACAGAGGTTAATTTTTGTAGGTCCATTGTTTGGGAAGCGTTGGAAGTTCGAATTTTCAGGTGATTGCGTCATATGTTAAGCCACAAATATGGAGAGGGAGTTCCAAGAGATAGTGGCAACTACAAGAAGCTTCGGTTTGTGTTCACTTTTTAAGAAAACGAGTCCAGTTGTACCATCCTTATTGTTAACAATATCTGTATAAAAATGTAGAAATTCTTTTCAAAGCTAATAATTACCACAAACAGAAGAAGACATTTTGACTGCAATCAAAGAAGTGTGGTACACTGTTTTCAATACGAACTACAAAGCGCTTACTCTTCTCATGATATATAAAAACAACTGACGTTGAATCCAAAGTTGGCTGGGCTTAGCGACATGCTGCAGTTGCTTACTACAAGCTATCACAAGGCAGCCAAGCGAACTTCGGCATATGATCAGCTTATATCCATATGCTACGACTGAAATTATTTGTCGCATGGTACATGTAGCACAATAGCAGCTTCATGGCGCTTTCAGTGATTTTACAAAAGCTACACTGTATCTTTGTAGACTCTATTCGGTACTACAAGGCGACTAAGTCACTCCTAATCTGCAAATGACTTAAAGATGCAGAAGTCCTTCAAACACACCATCGATTGGGAATAGTCATAACTACAAGTAGCTATGAAATAACTACAAGCTGCGCTGTATTTTTGTAGACTCCATTTGTTTCTACAAGGCAGCCATATAAGTTTACGCCTTCCATCTTAAGTAGAAAAAGTTCACGATAAAAGAATTCCCACAATTGTCATCATGTTGTATGAAAAACCGCAACTACAGAAGTAGCTTTGAAGGAACTGCAAGAGACACTGACTCTTTACAGAAGCCAGGAAGCCATTCGATTACCTACTACAAAGCAGCTAAATCAATTCCTATCTTGAATTATAAGAAAATATATTCAATGATGAACTCATGAAGAACGATGAAAAATTATTGCAAATATCGCATCATTTATCATTAACTGCAACTACAAAAGTGGCTATGAAGGAACTACAAGAGACACTGACTCTTTACGGAAGCCATTCGATTAGCAACTACAAAGCAGCTAAATCAATTTATGTATGTAACTATAAGTAAATATATTCGATGATGAACTCTTTTGAAGAGAATATCAATTTCGTGTCTAAAGTCGTAGGTAAATAGATTTCATGATACAACTCCCACAAACACCGCATCATTCGTAAATAGCCACAACTACAACCGATTTGTCAAAAACATTCGCAACTACTTGTTGCTAAGTGGTAACCACAAGTGCCCCAACATGTACTAGTGGCTATCACTGACTATAATAAAATATTGTTGTAAGACGACACTAAGTTGCTTGCAGTCCGCCTCGAACTACATGTGGCTCACCACTGACTACTTAATAAAAAAGTTAATTCAACTCACCCGTATGCGTTCTTTGATGGGCCTTCAGATGAGAGCTCTTCGTGTAGACCTTTTTGCAGCCCAAGAACTGACACTTGTGTATTCTCCTCTTCGAGTCTGGTATGTGTTCGTGTTGTCGCTGGTGATGTTTTGTTGTCACTACAATGAGTTCAAATTAATAACCAACCTGAGAGCCCAATCTCTTCTAAACTTACATGCGGTCACTTGTGGATTTTGTGCAGTCGTTCCACGTTGAGCGATCGCAGCGTGTTGCTGGATATTTTGCTGGCTGACTTGTATCACACGGGCTAGGCTGACGCCATTTTTGCCATTAGGCGCTGTTGTTGTAGTTGTTGTCAGTCGCACTATGGCACTTCGAGGAATGTGATGCTGTTGTTGCACCTGCTGTTGCTGGTGCTGCTGTTGCTGCTGCGCCTGTTGCTTTTGTTGCGGATGCGTTTGCTGATGATGTTGCGCCGGATGTTGTTGCTGTTGTTCACTTGTCACAGAGCTCCCTGTCGATACTGTATGATGCACGCCAATTGTGGTAACGCCAGCAGGAACTGTATTCGTTGAAGAGGTCGAGAATCGCAAAATACCCGATTGCTGTTGACGATTTATGAGCGCAGCTAAGCCCGTTGCAGTTAGCGTGTCACAACAGCTATTACTGCTACTACTACTATTACTGCTGCTGTTGGTTCGTATCGATTCGGGTGAGGAGGGTGGCGTTAGTGGCGGTAAAATAATTTCCCGATGATTGTTGCTGGCTATGTTGTTTGTGTTGCCCTGCGGACAATAGTTGTTTATGCTCTGTGTCCCTGTGGCTATCAGTCGCAGTTTTATGGATTTCTCCATCTGTGGAATCGACGATATAGACGAAATCGATGACATTTTCTCCTCACAACTATCCGAGTTATTGTCCTCGTCATCCACATCGATGGCTTCCTTTTTCACGACCACCGAACAGCTCAGCGAACTGTCCCATGATATGCCCGAACATGCTGATGACACCGAACTCGTTGATATCGAGTCGAGATTTTGCTCTTTGATTTTCAACTCCTCGAGGATGCGTGCAGGTGTGGAGAAGATTTCCCATGCCGAATCTAATTCGGTGTAATTTTTCTTGTACGATTGAAGTTTCGGCTCATCCCGGAGGTATCGTTCCAGTTCGTAGCAGGTCTGCAAATGACACAGAAGAAGAAAACACAAATTAGTGTGAGGTAAAATAAACATTTGATGATGCTGCGGCGTTCTTGGGGTCCTTGAAAGCAATTAAAATTCCAACGAAAGTGGAGAATTAATTGCGTGATAAATTTTAATTAAATTATTCCTACAGGACCGCCCCAAATGACTTTTTGCGATAGAAGAATGACTTTCTCCAAGAAATAGACGGGAGAGAGAGAGAGTGGAACGGTTTTGGCTTTTAAATATTTAAAGGGGGTCCTTGGAAGAAAGTTGAAAGGTTATAGCTTGGGATTCCTCGTCATTATGTATTAAGCAATGGCCAGTGCGAGAGTAGTTACGAGAGATGACTGTTTTAACATACAAGTAGGATATGGAAAGACCCACGGAAAGCACGATTTTAGTCGCACCACAGCTGCACAGTTTTCAAAAGGAAAGTATTGGTGAATATTGAAAAATCATATATAAAACTTAAATAAAACAAGCAACGAAAAGGTACTGATCAATGTTGTAAATGAGAGTGTCGACACTAACCACTAAGCCTACAAGAAGAGTACCTATAACCTTTCAAAGAAAGTGCATGCGGAGTATCCTTTTTCGTATCTACCACAAAATGTATTCCCATAATTCACTCGATGTTAGACGTCAAAAAGCAAATGCTATATGGTAACTGATAGGTACACGAACCCTATTTGTCTGTAGACTCGTATGTGTTTCACTTGCCAAGAACACGACATCCTGCCATCTCTAATTATAACAGATAATGGAGTTTAATTTATCTCCTCAGCTAGACAATATGCCATTGATAGGATTTCCGCACAAAACTCCCACACGAACATACACGTTGGGCTTACTACCCCAGCGCTCTGTGCTAAGATTTCATCTTCTACTCTCTACGCACATCCAAATTACGCCTCATATGTTCCTACTAACGATCACACATGCCATTGAGCACACTGATATAATTCGAGAAATTTTTCCTGTGGTTTTCGTCCAACAAGAGAGTGAGACGATGATTTAGATTTAGAGCTGAGATTCCATCGACTTTTCTGGTATATACACACTTGCGCGTGGAAATACTGCTTGGTTTTGGATTAAATCCAGACGAATGGGGATTTCGAGAAAAGGATTACTTTCTGTACGAATGCGAATACAAAACACCAATAATAATAACTTCCAACTGTTTCCACACCTATTTTATATTAAATGTGCAAATGGGGTTGGTTTTCTGATTCTGATTGTGATAGAAAGGAAGAAGCAAAAGCTTTACTTTGCCCCGATGCGACGTCTCCCAGAGGAGTATAGGCACAGGAGTGGAGTCGTGTGAAAGTTACGATGTTTATTGGGAAAAAGTTACCGTTTTGTTGCGCGATGCGATGGTAAATTATCCTACGAACTTTATTACACTTCCTGTAACAAAGTTTTTCTTCCCTCTATTATGATTGCTCCACCTCGTTGGGTGGGTATTATGTTACTTTTCGTTTGTGTCATGGGGTAGGGCTCAGCCCCCTTCAACTTTCTAATTCTATTTCGTATTTTTGTTTGTTCGCTACTCTAAGTCTCATAAATATTCCGTTATAATAGGGTTTCGACACTTTTGCCATGACTTTGGCAAAATAGATTATATTTTCGAATATTATTGATGGTGGCTGTGGAGCAATCAGCTTTGTATTGGTGTCGATGTGTAGTATGGCAGAACTTTGTGCAGCCTTGAAAGTTCAGCAAAGTTGGGAGACCTATTGGGTTTCCATGGGTGTAGCTATATATGGCAAGGAGAAGTTGGTTGGGCAGAAGGAAATATGACCAGTCAGGTGATACTAGAGTGCAGTGGACCATCTAAGTGGTTGCGGGGAATATATGTGTGCTTCTGTTGTACTTAGTAATACATAATAATAATAATAAATTTGAATTCTGTGCATCCGCGCAACCAATTTGGGTCGAATCAAATTTGTTCATAGAATTCTATTGCAGTGAGTGAGGTGTGCAACAGAATTTAATACCCAAGCAGGTATCTAACGTTCCATCTTATGCAAACAAAACTGACCCTATTAACAATAAAACATGAATCAAAGAACTGGGCCCCAATCACGCAACTTTTGACACCACTTTTGTCGAAACGATAGACCTCCAAATCTAGCAACTAAGTGCAAAAATTAGCAGCTTAATAGCTTCATAAAGTTAATTCTCCAGAGATGTGTTGTTACGATACTAAAAAAAAAATAAAATAAAATTTCGAAGTGTTTCCTTGGAAGGGGTATACGAATATCTTCTTACCTAATGCTGGGATGACAATTTAGAATGTATAATACGCGAATCGATTTTGAACTCTAGATCTTCAGAAGGTATACTTCGATAATTGGAAACACATTTCAGAAATCATCTAAGTGACCCCCCGTATGGGGGGCAAAAAGATCTAACTGAATTGGTACTAATATTTCGAACGATTCTATGTATAATGTTGCAATTTAGTCATGAGTGGCGTTGTATGGGACCATGCAAATAGACACCGTATTTATTAAATTAGTTCAAGATATGTTGCAGTTGCCTACGAAGTAAGCCTTGCAAGAGGGGCAGATGAATCAAAACGAGTTTGGCACATAAACAAATTGTTCAAAAACTTTTTTGTGAACACAAACTTTCCTTGAAAAATTTAAATTCTTCGCTGCAGTTGTGTAAAACTGGAGAAGCTCTGTTCAAAATTTTCGATATGACTGTTTTAAAAGTTTTCATAGAGGGTCAAACGAAAACCAATGATGTTTTTTTGAAAACTGGATATTTGGATTATAGCAATGAATTTTAAATTTTATAAATTAAACAGTCAAACAATGTTGCGTTTTTCAGGAGCTGCGAAAAGCATACCTACCGATAATTATACTCGATTGAAGATTGTAGGGGCAAACGCAGTGGCGACTTTAAGCCAAAAGTGAAAATTACCCAACTTGGAGTGCACAAATGGACGGTATTATATTTATATACCCAAGATTGTACCCCCACCTATATGTAAGTCGGTAAGCCAAAATATGCAAACAGTCATCCACTACAATCGAATGCTCCATTTGCGTGGCATTGGAATTTTTTTTCCAAACTTGCATTATTCTTCATCACTCCTTCAACTTGCTTCCGGCAAAAATTGCCATACCACAAAAAACTCAAGCGGAAATTGTTCAATTTTCCGCTACGGGAAACTTTTACTATCTCTCCACCACCAGTATAGTGTGCGAGCTCTACTCTCGGACTTCCTTCTTTTTGCCAATGTCCTAGGCATCCGCCAAAGACCAGCAAAGCGCAATAAAAATAAACCGCTCCAACGTACATACCTATATAAGACAACGCTATAGAATTGCCAAAGAAAAAAAAAAGATGAGTGTGTAGGAGGATTGAAATACCCCTAGATGCACTCGCATGCTTGTTCTGCATTCAAAAATGCAATTGAAACCGAAACTGTGCAGACGAAGGCAGAAAAGCCCCCCCCCACCCCCTCCATCCAAAAGAAATTCACAATATATATGAGAGAAACTTTCCAGGAAGAAGAAAACTACGAGGAAAAATACAATTTGAAGATTTATACTTTAAAGGGCCACCAGAACAGATACCGACAACAGAAAAAATAAGAGAACACTAGAAACTTTTCTGTTGTTCTTCCGATGGAGAAGCAAATCATCGTGCTAACTCCGACCAAAATATACAAAAATGTCTCTCGCAAGGACTGGAAAACAATGCCAAAGTAGCGAAATTATCATCATCATTGCTTTACGTAGAACACGTACAGTCAAAAGGACACAAAAAATGTGAAAATATACGAAAATTCGTGTGTATGCGCCTGAATCTGGATTTAAAAACAGGATACGGGTGAAATTACATTGAGAACACAACAAAGTGACAGTCGTAGTCGTTTTTTGTTGCTGATGCTTCTCATACACCTACACCGTCAGGGATACAATAAAAATAAAACAAGTCCTTGCTTTCACAATAATTTTCGCAAGTGGAGATATTTTGCAACTAGAAAAGTACCACTTGTGGTATAGCCTCTCATCGGGACCCCACAACGGCAATGACTACAACGACGACGATGGCGATGGCAACGAAGGAGAATGCGAAAATCCTTAGAGCATCAGAGGAATCGAAGAAAAGGGCAATACCCCAAATTTATAAAGGGTGATTTTTTATGAGGTTTAGAACACAAAACACAAAAAATTCGAAAAAATGAATGAAATTTTTATTTGAATCGATAGTTTGAACCTTGCAATTTAATGTTTAAAGATAATTTCATGCAAATGTTGACCGCGGCTGCGTCTCAGGTAGCCCATCCGCTGAGTCCAATTTTGGCATACTCTTTCACACATATCGGCCGGTATCTCACGAATGAATGCATGGATGTTGGCTTCCAGTGCGTCAATCGAAGCGGGCTTGTCCCTATACACATTAGCCTTGGCATACCCCCACAAAAAATAATCTAATGGTGTCAAATCGCACGATCTAGGCGGCCAATTGACCGGCCCGAAACGTGAAATTAACTGTTCACCAAACTCGCCTCGCAATTGCGCCATTGTTTCGCGTGCTGTGTGGCATGTGGCACCGTCTTGTTGAAACCACATATCATGCAAGTCAAGAACTTCCATTTCGGGCAAAAAAAAGTTTGTTATCATCGCTCGGTAGCGTTCACCATTGACAGTAACGCTGCGATTCGCATCATCTTTGAAGAAATATGGCCCAATAATGCCGCCGGCCCATAAACCGCACCAAACAGTGGCTTTTTCGGGATGCATTGGTAGCTGTTGCAATGCTTCTGGCTGATCTTCACTCCAAATGCGGCAATTTTGCTTATTTACGTACCCATTCAACCAAAAATGAGCCTCATGGCTGAACACAATTTTTCGATAAAAAAGCGGATCCTCGGCCAGCTTTCCAAGAGCCCATTCACCAAAAATTCGGCGTTGTGGTAGGTCGGCTGGCTTTAGTTCTTGCACCAGCTGTATCTTAAAAGGCTTTACGCCCAAATCCTTCCGCAAAATTTTCCACGCAGTGCTGTAACAAAGGCCTAACTGCTGGGAACGGCGCCGAATCGACATTTCGCGGTCTTCTGTCACACTAGCTGATACGGCCGCAATATTTTCTTCACTACGCACAGTACGTAAACGTGTTGGTGGTTTAATGTCCAACAAAGTAAATTTGGTGCGAAATTTGGTCACAATCTTCCGAATAGACTGCTCAGAAGGTCGAGAATGCCGATCATAAAATGGAAGCAGCGCGCGATGAACATTTCGAACCGAGCACGAATTTTGATAGTAAAATTCAATAATTTGCAAGCGTTGTTCATTTGTAAGATGATCCATGGTTAAATTGCAAACCAAACTGAAGCTGTTTGACAGTGACACAAGGTACTAAACACACGTCAGCTGTCAAAACCAGTGTTGCCAAAACCAAACCAGCTAAAAAATCACCCTTTATATATAACTCTCTCGGATATCTTTTTCCCGCGCCATTTTGTTGTTACCATAGGTGCGACGGTTGTGGCTAAATAAAAAAAAATATATAAATGTCTAAGCGAACATTTAAGGATTTTCTTCATGGTTTTGCGTGGTTTTATTGAGGGGGCCTTTTCTTTTTAATTCGCTCACTGGCTCTATGAAAGGTGTAGTTCTTTGGTTCAGAAAAAAATTTCAGTGGCTCAGGTCCTTTTGTTTACAAAGAGATCCTGCTATTCTACATGCGTACCTTAATTACTGGTTATGTTATTAGTGGGAAGGACATTTTTCTGCCAACAGACAGTATATTTAAACCACCCTGCAAATGGTTTCAATTTAAAAACAGAATCCACGAGCAAGTAACCACGCCACAGCCTAACACTTTAGTTGGTTTTTTCTTTTTGTTTCTGGGGACCACTTTCACATTCCACCACTTCCGGGGGCTAAGTGCGACAAGTGGAATAGGAGTGAAGAAGAACAACTTAGGAAGTGGTTAAGTTATGACTACATAAGAGTTCAGAAGATTCCATTGTTTACCTCAGAATTGTTTTGGTCCTTGTCGGCTGTTGAACGAAGGTAGCGAGTACAATATAAATGTGGGGTCAAGTTGACTGAGAAGATGTATGTTATCCGCTTAAGTTTAAGCGTTCTCGCTACCCAAAGGAGCAATGTGAAACTGAATGAAATTCTTATTACCTGTTAGCTGAGTAGAAGTGGTTTATGTATTACCAAGAGGACTCTGGAGTGGCATTTGATGAAATCCGCGAATAAATTGACCACCGTGGGATGTCAAGTTAATTCGGAGATTAGGGAAATGTTGCCTAGACTTTGTTTTGGTATGTTTTCGAGCTGCGAAGTAAGATAAAAAAATTTGAGAGATCAATAGAGTTGAGTCTCTACTACCATATCTTCCGAGCATCGACTTATGCTGCTGGGAAGAGGAAACAAGTCTCTGTTCGCCAGAAAACAAATGGCAGATCCTCAGGCTTAGGGCTCCCAAATAAAGTTCTGAAGGAACCAATCGAAACCAGACCAACGGTCTTCGTAGACCTGAATACTGGCTATCTTTAGCGGAAACTAAGTGCCACCATATTAGATTTGAATACGATTAAGAATCGTCTTCATTAAAATCGCCTGATTGGATGAGTTTCCCGAAGGTCTACACAGGAACCAATTTCTTGGAACGAAAGCTATACTAGAGAGTCAGATTAATCTTCCCTAGCGTACGATAGATTACTAAGAATGCAATGGCCAAACGCTGCGGAGAAGATTCCATCGGTCAGGAACGAAACACTTTGGGCTAGGTGTTTATAAGCAAGAAACCGATTGGAGAGAGCATGCGCATAGCTCCAACCTCAAAAAAACACAACCTAGCAAGTGTTAACCTGGCAGTCAAAATAAAGCCAGGTTTCGGCATAAGACATTAGATCCAACAGAGTTTGGACGAGTTTTTCAGTATGGAAACGTCATCAAAAGGTTGACTTGATTCGAGAAATTCTCCTCCAAGTGCCACTTCCTACCCAGTGTAACAAGACTTGAAAACTGTTTTAAAAAATCGCTTATTAAATGCGGAAAGAACTTTTTTGTAAATATTTCTAAACAGCTTTTCGCAGCAAGTGTACATTTTCCACTGCACTCGTTGCATAAATATTATTTACGACCGAAATACGCAGCAATTTACAACTCTACCCAGCTGTGGTGCGCTACGTATCTATTTAAAATATATTCAACGACCTACTGCATAATGCAGTAGCTTCGATTTTATGACACTCAACGGGCAAATAAATACATATCGATAATGAAACGCAACTCGAGCTAAAAGGAGCAATAAATTCGCCAACTTATCATGCCGGCGATGATTGCCTCCTGACAAGAGTCAGAACCGCACTGAATTAGATACGAGATGCTATTTGCCACTTTAAGTGGAAAAACGTGCGCCATAGAACAGCCGTCTAAACAGAAATTGCAATTTGTTTGTAAATTTTTAATGCACTCGGAGTTGGTTGCGGGTAGTGCTCAGCTTTTTGTTGTTTCGCCGAAAAGGATACAAAATTGATTTCCCCTGATGTTTGTTTCATCGTACCCTACACAAAAAAAGGACTTTAAAGTTGCTTGCACAAGCTCTGCTCCAACCGCCCCAACCGATACGGCGGTTGGAGTGCGCAAACAATTGTGCTGGCCGAACGAACCAATTCCCATTTCAATTTAAGCGTGTTGCAGGTGGAGGAGGAACTATTTCGCATCCTCTAACTGCAAATATACTGTACACGTGTGTGGAAACATATTTGCAAACAAAACAAATCAATAGCGAGCGTGTGTTATTAACCTGCAATGTTGACGCACATCGAGGGGTGTGATAGTACTGCTGCTGCTGCTGCTGCTGATGATGTTGCCTTGGGAATCAATACCGTCGACAAAGTCAATCAAAGCTCTGAGGTAGGAGGCGTCATTATATGCATCGTTTCATTTTAATTTATATCACACAACGACCACATAATGAGAAACCCTTTACAGTTGAATGCAAATGCGTTTGAGGTGATGCCATTGACTTAATTTTTGTTTTTCATGGTTGGGTACAGATTGGTTGTAATGCAAGCTCTCGCTGCCCGTGGGATGTCACAAAGTGCAACAATAGAAACTCAAATTGAGGGTTATGATGTTTGCATCTAACAAAACTTAACAGAGAGGTTCCCAATGACCACCCGTTGTGAGTGAAAACTCCGCAACGAGTCTATAGCACCAGTTGAGTATGTTTGAATTGTCGGAGAGCAATTCTCTTCCGGATATGAAAAAACGTATATACCTTATCTGTTATGAGGTATAAGACTTAAACAAATGTCTGGCGGAATTTTTGTGTACAAGCTAGAACGTTCCATCTGTATTGAGACTTTCTGGAGTACCAAAATCTAAACTAACCACGTGCATCTTTTCAAAAATTACCCACTCTTTCTTGTCAAAAAAATTAAATAAGTAAATAGATGGCGCAAGAGGACCGTAGGGACCATAGGCCTAGCTACTCACACTCACAACCATTCGGTTTGTGTGAGTTTTTCAATTTTGCGGCGAATGGAAGCAAGCCAACAATTTTATGCCGAATTTAAATGGGCAATTAAGGAGCTCTTTTATGACAATAATACTCTTGGAAGGGTGTCTGACGTTCGCGAAGGGTTAAAAAAAATACTTTGGCTTTCTTGTCAACAACACTTAAACTGCAGCTCAACCCGCAAACACAATTACCCTCTCTTTATAGCCATGCAAAAGCTTTTAACAAACAACGCATAGTAACTGGAAGCCCACCCATATTTAAAAAATCGATCACCCCAGCCTAATAGATGGCTGGGCTATTAATTTAGTTTACCCTGTCTTCAAATACCTTAAAATCTGAGTCATATTTGTCCAATGTCCAATGCTCAATGCCCCATCATCCCATGCACTCATTCCGGTGTTGGATGGGATTTACAACGTCCGCTGCGCCAGCAGTTCGTCATCGCAGCGAATGGAAAAAAGAAAATAACTCCCACCATCAATGTGCTGTTAACTGCTGCCGTTGATAGGGACTAATTGCATTACCTATCGCTGCACAGTGTTGACCAGGTGCAATTAAAAATCCATAGCTCTATTGGACATTGGAGCGCCGAGCGGCAGCAACGAAAATTGCTACCGAAAGGATACTATGTATTTGGCTTTCTGGTGCGCCAAATTAATTGATGGAATTAATTTGTTACGCACAAAAGGACTCCTTTCTGTTTTTTGTTTGGTGATTTATTTTTATTCTTTTTTATTGTGTAACGTTAATTGACAAAAATTATGCGAATGAAGGGATTCAAATTTGCGGGCTCAATGTGTCGCAGCGTATTCGCTCTTTCAGAACAATGAAAACGTTGCTATGGGAGCGGCATTACTCGCATTCAAAGCTGCTACCTGTGTGAATGAAGCGAATCCCATTCAATGCAAATTCAACACAACACACGTTGATTCATCGATCTCCTCTCCGCATAAGTGATTGGAGAAGAAATTCTTCATGACGACATTTAACCCAAGATTGGCGATGCGGCGCGGTGGCCGGCGCGCGATACCTCAAGGTAAACTACACTGCATTCCAAGTGACTGAGCTAATTGGCATCCGAATGAAGTGAAGCTGCTGCTCCCGATCGGTTAATCGCCAGCTTAATGGTTATTCATGCACGCTCAAGTGGCTCCGCCAGATGCCAGATGTTCGCATCGCAGTGATTCCCATGCCATGATGATCTATTGGCACGCTGAAGAGTTAAGTAATGAGAACGGCCTCAGCATCTGCAAACTGCAAGTGCCTCTGACTCAGCTTGATCGTGTATGTATATGTATACCCTAAGGCAGCGCAGCAAAAACTGATTTTAACAGCCGATTAGAGTGGTTTGTGATTGCAGGTGTCTCAAGTAGGTATGTGACGAGTATCGGCGGCGGGTTGTGTAAGGTCTGCGCGAGGTGAGAAAAGTGAGCTAACAATCAGCAGTTGGGCAATGGGGTGTACTTGATGTAATTATGAAGCTGATAAAGTGCAGGCGATTAGTTCTGAGCATGTTCTTGGAGGGCGCAGTGGTTTCGGATAGAAAAGCTAATTGGGCGGGTTGCAAGGCCGCAGTTCTACTTTAGCTGGATAGTGCCAACGTGAATTGTGTAAGACCACATGTGTAGTAAGACCACATTCGGGCGATAACTGACTTGGGATGTTGGCATACAGCGAGATGTTTTAATTATTGTCATTTAGCGTGAAGACGCCTTTGTTTTAGAGTTAATCGCTACATAGACTACGAGGAAGATTCCGAATTCGGTCTGGCTGCACCTATTCGCTAGACTCAGGAGGCAGTAAATGAATTCGGATGGGGGTTTTGACCCTGTGATTAGAGTGGTTCGTATAAAAATACAAATACAAATACTAAATACATAGTATAAAATATGGACCGTCTTCTTCAAGAGGTGGGTGTTGGAATGATTGGCAAGATTGAGAAACCAATACAAGTCAAATCATCTCCAAGTAACTTGAGCTACTTTTTCCGGATGTTGCTTGTAATAATTATTATTAATAATCAGATCAGCGTCAACAATTTTTCATACATGCAAACAACTTAAAGAGTAGCTGCCCCTACCCTAGCAGCAGTGGCCCACAGTCTTAAATGTAAAAAGAGGAGAGAGCACTATTCAGCTCTTTAGGCAAAAATAACCGGATTTAATTGTAATTCATGACGTAACGTGGCGCTGTGGGCGTCTTGGTTTTTTTTGAAATTATTTAAAATGCTTCCGGACTTTGTTATAATTTTTATTTTCAAAGGGCTAAGGTATAACTCGTAGTCCCAAGTTACCTAGGACACACTTCAAATGCATTTTTGCATCAACGATGCTAATAACAGTCGATGAAAGACCTCAATTACATTCTTGGTTCTAGTGGTGCTGACACCTTCGTCTATGCGAAGCTAAGACCGACGAAACCTTTTATGAAACCGTCACCAAAATATATTTTTAGATTTTTTTTGTGCGTCATTTTATGATAAATCGAGCTTTAAATCCTTAAAAATTTTCTGTTGGTATGTTTGAAGGAAATAGTTTTTGCGCTGTGACTTTACTTTCTTCCACTCGCCATTATATTCGCTGCTCAATCTAAAAAAAGCTTGACAGACTTTTTAGAGAATGCCTTCCCGCGCATTTTGAGCTAACATTTTTTTTTGCACCTATAAGCTGAGTTCCAATTAACTCAAAACTGATCTTATTTAAGAAAATGCATAAAAAAAAGATTTTTTTCCGATTGTAGCTCAGTTTCGCAATGGTGGGCGCACATCGAAAGCTTTCTAGTACACCCAAGACAGCCTATATGTTTCGCACGGTGATCGTGGAGATTGTTGCATATATGGAGTTGTGTCTCAGATGTTTCTTAGACGGTTGTAAGAGGAGGCGCTGTGGATCGAACCTGAAACCCCTCGCTTAGTTGTCCAGCACATTAACCACTTAGCTTAGAGTTTTAGGGGTTTGTTTTGGTTGCATCAACTGCCATAGATGGCGTTCCAAATGGTTTTGTTTTGTAACAGAAAGCCCCGTTGATCAATACCGCCCAATTTTTAGCTAGTTCTTAAAAAAATCAATACACGTCATTTTACAAATTTTAAAAGCTGGCATAATATCTCTTTTTTAGTTTACGTGTGTTCTATTGGAGTTGCCACGCCTCGTTCTAAAATTCCGCCTACATTTTGCAAGCAACGAATATCGATGTATAAAATTCTTCAAATGTTGCTGCAAAATTTGTCAAGGTATAGGAATTACAAATGTAGATTGCAACAAAATGGGGCTCGCAAGTGTGTTTACTTTATGGGAGATGCCATGCCCCCAATCCGAAAACCTTAGTCGTACTACGACCACCCTCCAGAGACCCACGAATGTTTGACTGTCATGGGATTGAAAATCTCGAAACGGTGGAAAGATAGACCTACTTTTAAATAGTAGAGGTTTAGAAAAATACGAGCCTGTCGTATGCTGTGAGCATGTGTGATATATATACGATAAAATCAAAGGCCAAGTTGTTATATACGTTTATATATAATTGATTATGTCAATGAGTTATTAGCCTGCCTGTTTGCGGTCCAAACCAGGCGGTTAACTAACGAAGGTCTGTCTGCAATTTACGGTGTGTTACATATTTTAATTAATGTGCTTTATGTCCCCCAGTGTAAAAAATTACCCTTCTTTTAACTTAATGTTAAACTGCAAACAATGCTAGCATATTTCACCAACATTAGTCCGTGTAATTCCAAGAAAGACTACTTAAGCCGGAGAAGGTAAATGCAAATATCAAGTCCACGTGCCATGCCTCAACTTTTAAAGGCGCCTTAGTTCATATCCAAGTTCCTCTCTAGATACACACTGCTGGCACCCTGTTTTCATGGCGTCCAGGCGTCCACTATACTAATCAAGACACCAGTGTAGATCTTGTCAATTATCGCATCAGGCTCGGAGCCAGTTCATTTCCATAGCTTTCATAACCTAGGAACTTTACGAACCAGCTCATAAATCAGCCTCCCTATAGGTAATTTAAATCCCATTTCAACGTGAACTGCTGATATACACATTTCCACCCCGAGCCGAACACTCGGAAAAGTCGTAATATGCAGCAATTATGACCGCCCGTGTCAATCCCTAGCAATTTACATATTTTAGCCATTTTTTCTCTTCCCTGCATCTTTGGAGAATTATCTTGAAATGATAATAAAAAGAAAAAAAATAAATAAATAAGAGATGAGTACGCAATAAGTATGATTGTCGTAAAAAAATAGATCGAGCCCCTTAGAGTCGTCTCTCAATAGCGTCTGCTGCTCATCAATTTTATTCGCATAACCATCGCGGCCGCCAACTTGAAGTTCATAAAGCATAAACCATCACCACCGCCCAGCAAACACGAAGACAAAGTGGACGACGACGAAGCTCCGTCCAATTGGGTTACTAAAGGTTAAGTGGATGCCATGCCAATAGATGCAGGACCAAACAATGAGGGTGGTATGCGCCCAGCATGAGGAGCCCGTCAAGACAGATGACGATGACGATGACTGCGATGGCGACTACGACGGCAACGAAAAGAATAGCAGTTCATATATATCCATCTGTACGTATACATTGCAACCACTTAATATGAAATTCCAACCGCATAGTGACAACATAATCGCAGATAAGTTCCGCATTGAAATGGTATCCTGCCCAGGCACCGCTCCCCCAAATGGTTCTCTTGTTCTGGCAATTGTCCGCGCGCTGGATGATTATGATAGTATGCTTCACCTTCCTTTGCTTCCTTCTAGTCTGGTCATTTTCACAATCTTCACACCACCATCGGCCCGAACGGAACGGAACTCTAATCAAAATGGTACAAGGTCTGCACCGGAGGAGTCCACTCCACAGTCGGGAAGGAGGTTTGTTTTTTGTTTCTTCTTCTCTGTTTCCATGTACACTCCTTCGGTTCACACTGGCACAAGGAGCGCTGGGTGTTGTACAACACCATAGTGGATGTACGATAATATGCTACCACGATGATGACTTATTAAATTGTTGTTCCCTTGTGGTTATGACGTGTAAGTAGACGACGAGCGAGTCGCTCCTTGGACGAGCCGTCAGTGCCAGTCTTCTAGGAGCAATAACAGAGATATTGTCGTTCTCCTCCTCCTGATGGTAGCTAGGGTATGCATTTTTATATGTTGGCAAACTAATATCTGTCGTGGACCAGATATTGAAGGCGACTACACAGAGCGACAGACAGACCCGCAGAGACGCGTTGGGATAATTCATAATACAGAATAATTATCTTTGCTTAGTTACTGCGGTGTGTGAGTGTAATTTTTTATTATTACTGTCATCGTTCTGTGTTTATTAAGGTAATATTATCCGAGTATCCAATTTTATGTGCCAAGGGAGAGTGCAGTGTGATATTTTCCACTATATGCATTGTGGGAGCTAATGGAGCTCCAGCAGTTTGAATCTCAGCAGTAACTGGCGTTGATATGTGCTGTTAGTCTGCGATAGGGGTTTCGGTGTATTTTTATTTATTCAATGACTGTCGTGGTGGTATTTTCTTTCGGACTAATATGAGTCGTCGATAAAAATAATTTATAAATTATTTCAGCGAAGAAAATATAGAATGGGTCTTCTGTTGCCAGTTTAATGAGTTTTTGAAGTTTGAAGTTTTTATTTTAGCTATGGGATGTCCTTGAATATATTTTTTTTAAATAGAGGAAATTTGGTTTTATGCGTAGTCGGTCTGTGTCAAAGGTTTGCTGGGGGTGGTTGGTACTTTAGTTAGAGGAAGTTATTAACAAGTCAACTGAAAAAAATAAGTCGAGGGCACTTCAATGCATTTCAAAGTTTCCAGTTTGTTGTCCTTGAAAATAATTTTCAAGCTGTTAGGGAGACAGTTTGAAAATGCTTTTTTATAGTTCATACATATCTGGGTATATCTACAGAGAATGTGTGTGTGTTATTTAACACTTCTTACTAGATATTAGTTTTCGTTAATCAAGTCTCAGCTTGACTTAAGCTTATTAGTTTCGCTATGGGACTTTACGTTTTTTTAGCTAGTATATGGTTTCATCATATGAATATTCATGGGGCAGCAATCTTCAGCCTTCATGTTGCTTTCGGCACTACTCGAGTCATCAATTTTATGATTGTTAAAGATATGGAAAATCCGCGTTTACAGATGGTTAAACTTTGCAGTTCAAGACCACTGTAAGACATAGCGAATGGTCGACAGAAGTTAGGATTAGGGTCCTTACGGACCTGTTTTGCTATCTATTTATTTATTTAACTTGAAAGAACTGCAGACTTATCCATAATATGAGAAAATAGTAACTTTTTCTGTGAGGTCGCACTATAGATTTAGAAACTACTATAGATTTAAAAACTACTGCAGGACATTGTCTCCAGTTTTCACAAATCCAATAGAGAATGTCGCGACTGAGAGAAAGCATAGGTCTTATCCGCATCCGCTGGCTAGAAGCTGAGCACGAAGCTGATATGTAAGTAAAGAGTAAGGAGTATCAGAGAATTTATTTTATGATTATCTTAGGGAGGCTTCAAGATTTTTTTAGGGAGCATACCACAAATGCAACAAAAAATATTTTAACACAGAAAAAAGTTCAGACTATACCCAAGTTTAGTCCTTCTTGAAAATATAAAGTTTCCCTAGATATATTTAAAAGTATCCACTTCATAGCAGTCTATTTGCAATGCCAACCGAAGCATAAATCTCTGCTTATATCCCAGCCCAAATTGGATAACTTTGTTGTACGCTGCTTATGACATCAAGAGCCGTTTATTCGACGAACGAATTTCCACCGATGTTCACTTTAAATGAATTCCCCAAGAGTTAGAAACTTCACAATTTCCTGCGTTAAACCAAACGTTTCAATCCACTCTAAAGCAATTAAAAAGAATTTAGCACAAAAAGGAGCGAAACTAAAAAAAAAACAACCCAGGTCGACTATATTGGCCTAAAACTAAACTATGTTGGCTGTGGTTTAAAAGATTCGGCACAAAATAAAACCGAAAACTATGAACAACAAAAGAACTTGTGAACTATTTTAGAGACACAGAAAGAGGGAGAGTTTTCCTCTCTTTTTTAGGGAATGTTCTTTTCAAAAACTTTCCCAAAAAAAAAAAAAAAAAAACGAAGAGAAACAGCGCTCTAACCCACTACCATGTGAATAAAAACCTCCTTCCATCCTTCCACCGAGTCCAAAAAAGCAAAAAAAAAACGCTTTTATTCTATTTTGATATTTCAGTGCGGTTTTTATGAATATATACATAGAATTTTTTAATTTTTCTCCTCTCAGACGCAAGTTTATTTTTTGTAGCGCTACCCACAGCAGACCTAATTTCGTTTGGCTCTATACTGCTGCTGGGTGCAATAATTTCCTTAAAAAAAAAACAGAATACAAACCTCCATTTGGATGATGATGATGCCTGGCATCAAAAGTCATGTATTTCTATTTGCTTTTTAACAAAATTTAATAAAAGGTACACGAGAGAGAGAGAAAAAAGTTATTTAGTAAATGTTCCCGCGCCCAAGTCCTTGCGGGTATCCTTTGACATAAATGACCTCGTCTAAGAATGAACGAAATATTTATAAACTTTTGATAGTAGAGAGTAAAAATGCGGCGAAGAAAAAATAACGCACAAGAAAAACTTTTAACAAAGTATTCCCTGTGAGCCTGACCATTGGCATTTAGGACGTATTTCATATACCGTAGTAAGTAACAATCCACCGAGAAGATAAAGTAATGCATCTCGCTCGAAGCGTACAGCAGACTGCACCAGGAAAAAAAGAACATTCTGCTGCAAAATTCTTTTGTAATAAAATTTGTTTTCAGCTGTTCACACTAAATTAGGACACTTTGTGGATTAGGAAGAGATGCAAGTAGGAATTTCGTCGAGGTTAGTCACCATAATTGGCCTTGCTCGAAATTTCAAACAAAGGCGCGTTTATCCTGAGCGACAACTATTTTGTGCGACTCTTTACCTTCGGTGTCTAGTTGTTTAAGAAATCTGAGAATTAGTGATTTCAGTTTGAGGTCGAGTTCACGACTTGCCACTTGACTGTTATACATGTGGGTGGCATTTCAAAGCTAAATGGTTGCCATGTGAAATTTTATACTGAGTAGTATGAAACATTTTTTAAAAATACCATTGAGAGGCTGTTAGAGGTTAACAGCGCACGGTCGACATCACGACTATATACCTCATCTTAATAATAACCACGAATATATGGCACAGATGAGTTGAAGATTTAGTTCACGTATGACACCTGCTCCAGTTGGGAATCCGTTCACGCTGTTTCTGGTTTTTGCTTAAATTTGGAATCGTTCACGACTTGCTTCTTGACTCTGCTTTCTGTGTTTTTTTTTTTTTTTTTGTGGACAAGAAGTTCATCATATAAAATTTTTCTTTGAGCTGCGCAACTGATGCCGCTTAAGTACTATTTGCTAACCACCGTCAATAGATTAATAGATTTTATCTGTGGCCAGTCGTGACCCCGATTGTGTACCCCATAATCAATCGTTTCCACGGTTATAAGTAAATAACAGGCCACCATGACAAGTGCCCTTATGATCAACATTGACTCTGATTACGTACGCGCAGAAATAAGCAACATTTTTGCTGACTTTCGCTGATATTCGAAATCGTTCACGACTTGCTAATTGACTTTATTTTCTGTAGTTTTTATTTCAGTGGTAGTCATTTGCCATAATAAGTTTTAAACTGAGTGGGGAGTTGATGGGACCTAAGAATAATTGCAGAAAAACAGTCGATAGATTTAGTTTAAATGTGCTCAGTCGTAATCACGACCGATATTTGCAACCAAACTTTTGAATGATAATCTTCACTTAAAGAGGACTACACGACTTTCTATGTTTGTCTAGACCTCTAGACTCTTCTTCGAGACCGTCTCAAACATGTCGTCAACTTCACCACGGGGAAAAATATCGATTTTCCTTGCTAAGAGAAGTCAGGTTGATTTTTTTCAATCTAAATGCCTCCCAGATAAACGCTGATGTCCTCCATCAAAATAACGACACAATTACAGTATAGTCACCAAACTAGCCCCAACAGTAACGTACATACATCCTCAAGACTTGCGCTCGTTATTTCTTATATACACCTATACCAGTCGCTAAATTCCTATAACGGAAAAGTAATTTTATTTATCCTCTCCATTTGAGGACCGAAAACTTCTTCGTTCAAGTCAAATGTTCATCGTCATCATTCCAATAACCAATTTTATGGATTTTCTTTGATTAAATAAACAAACAAACACTACCGAAGGCCAAGAGTGTAAACAAACCAGACAGCATATAGCCAACAACAGTTCCATGCAAAGAGGACATAAATAAAACGAAAAACTTAAAGACAGGAAGACACAAAAAAAAAACAAAAAACAACAACAACTTCACCACTTGATAGGGAAGAAATGAAAAAATATCATCTCTTCCAAAACATCCATTTATCTATCGATCCAATTCCATTCTATGCAGAGCCAGTAGCAGTGATCCTTAGACCGTTTCACTGGGGTGAATGAATTTTACTGCTTTCCTTTCATTCTTTCTGCATTTCATGTTGTTTTGTGTGTGAGTTTGAGTTTTTTTTATCAAGTAATTCCCGCGCTTCTTTCTCCGGCGTTCTTGTTTATTGTTCCTCGTATTCGCCAATGTTCTTGACTGTCAAGGCGGAAATTACTTAGAACACCCTTGTATATATCCTTTGTGACACCACCGATGAAATGTGGATATCTAATGCACGGCCCACCTCTCCCTCGACTGACTCACACCCACCCCCTCCCACTTACATATACACATAGTGTGCTGTATACTGACAAATAAAGAAGACGACAACAACAGCGGGAACAAAAAAAAAAAAAGAAAAGGACGAATTAATTCTTCATTTAAATTCAGTAACGCGTACACAATGTATTGGGTTTATTTTTAGGATTATAATTGGAATGATTTTCCAGCTCTTTCTCCTCGTCGTTTACAGTGTACAGGGAGGAGCAAGTTTTGCCGTAGTGGGTGGTCTGGTGGTGTTTTTTTTCTCTTGTTGTTCGGAATATTTATCTGAAAGACGCACACACAATTGTAAGGATTCTCTAATACAATAAGTGGATAAGTTCGGAATGACATTTGTGGGCACTGGAGAATGATCTTTAAGGAGATTACTCAATTAATTTTTTTTAGCACATAGTAAAGGTTAGTCCTGCAGTTGATGTGGCCAAATAATGAAGTGAATAATGGGATGAACTGGGTGTAGGTACGCCGTGGATGGTAATCGATAACACCTTCCATTAATCCATTGCACGAGACTAAGTGGTCAGGAAGCGGTTAATAAAGGACACGTACGATAAGGTCGGTTCAAAATTAAGCGAAAAAAGTGAATTACAAGACCTCATCACCCGACAGAGCACAACTTTCGGTCCAGAACATAAATATTTTATTCAAGACCTTGTAGTTCTTCGTTACGACATTATATGTTGGTTAAGATTATATAAGAACACAAAAAATCAGAACCCTTATGGACTTGAGGCCATTATAATGGGATATATATACCTTTCGAAATTTATACCCAAAAAAGTACAGAGCAGGCTTAATTCAAAAAGAGACCTCCAAAAACCTTTATAGCCCTTAAACCAAGACACCTTTTGACTTGATGCTCCGTAGAACTAGAGAAGAGGAACCGTCCTTTTTGAATCTATTTATGCGCAAAATACTTCACAATATTATAACTTGCTATGAAGCCAAAGGTTAAAATACGAATTTTAAAGCTTTCAGTGACAAAATTTTTTTTTAAAAGGGGATTGTCTAAATAGTCATCGGATTATCATAAGACCGATTCAACTCCAAATCAGCTTTTAAATTTGAGTATCTGGGATTAAAAGTGTTTGCTCAAAAACGAAAAGCCTAACTAAGAATCGATATCAGGGTGGTTAGAAATTTTTGACCAGAATTTCGGAGTTCAAATTTTCATCGACAGGGTACGGATTTTGTTCTTGTTGTTTTTGTTTTGAAAACATATTTCATACCATCTGATTCAACTCATGATTTTATTTCGGCTTGTGGGTTAAAAATGGAACACAAAAAGTTGCTCCAAAATTTAAAAATGCGGACATAAAACTATTAAAAGTGTTTAGCTGTGTTGCGTTCGATAACTGAGGGTTTTCGGTTACGAAATTTTGGGATTTTGTCGTGAATTTTAGAAAAAAAACGCCTGTACTCATATGTAGAAAATACAAGATTATAAGAACGTTTGGCTTAACTTGATAGGGTTGGGCCTAATACCCTAAGGTGACAGCAAAATAATATTTCTTAAAGAATTTACTGACTTTAGAGTAGACATGGTAAATTGGGAGCTTTTTAAAGGTTCTGGGAGACTCATTGTTTCACCCAAGAGCGAAGTATTTCCGATATAGTTGACGAACGCAACGTTATGTGATAATTACAGTGATGGCCGCGATATTTTTCTCATCCTTTAGGTCTAGATTCTAAATAGATAGGGCAAACAGAGAGAACAAGTAATAAACAAGTCGATTGTGAGGTTTAAATTGTGCAAAATATCATCCATTTTTAAACACTTAATTTTGCACGAGTAGAACTAAGCACAAGTGCAAAAGTGAGGTATACCTTCCATACCTGTCAACAAATATTCAAGAACTTCCACCAACCCTCCCTCCGTACATATCAACTTGCAAACGCCAATACGACTTCCCACCGTGATTTATTACCCCATCTGCTGGGCACAAATTTTAAATCACTACATTCAATACCCAATCGCAGCTAATCACACATTTCAATCACCATTGTATTACGAGACGAAAAAAAAACTCAAAATGCTGTCGTAACCTCACACCTAAATCAAACAGATAACGGTATGAGACAAGTGCAAGGATCATAATACACCCATTTCTCTTCCGCGTTTTTTCCGCCTCAAAGACACCTGCTTCGTCCCCGAAAAGGGCGGGTGTCGACGTGCAAAAAGTTTCGAAAAACTCTCAAAGCAGATAAAAAAATCTGAAAACATCTCAAAAAGTTTTCGATACCATGCTTGCAACCTTCTTGGTAGTAGCCTTTAATCAGGACTATACACAAGCGAAGGGTGTTAAATTATCACACCAACAACAACCATCCAGACAAAGGGTATTAAACGTTTGATATATGATCTGGAGCAGTGGAGTGTATTTGTAGGTAGAGAAGAGGTATCCAACTCCTTCGTCGGCGAAGCCCAAAAGATACCTACGTGCCGGCGATTAGATGTTTTCAAATATTTCACTGTTACTTGATACGTATTTCTCAGTCTGTCCCTTCAATGCCTAACCCTATACTTCAAATCGAAGCAGAGATATTTATTTTCAAGAGGATCTTAGCGTCTGTGATTTGATTCCATGCTCTTGTGACAAAAATCCTTTTGCACTCATCACAGATGCTTTGCTATAAGTGCGGTATATAGACGAGCATCAGGGTGCGGGCATAAGAACCCATCATTTTTCTTGACTTTTGTCTCGATGCTGACAAAGTAGACTGGCAAAAAGCTCTCAAATGTCCAGAGAATATTATTGCCGAGGATTGTGCGAGTCCTCTCCACTTTCATGACATGTTTCGGGTATTTTGTCCAAGAAAATCCTTTTTTTTTTTATCCCAGAAATAGATGGTTGTCTTCAGCGCTCAATAAAGGCATGGAGGAAGGACATATACTATATTGAATCCCTCTGTCGCTCTAAGCTCAAGTATATACATGTACGTGTAGATGGGAATAAAGGAAGAAGGTTATTTGGGGGTGCTTAATGCGAAACTTCTAAGTGAATGTCTTAGTATCCTTTTAGGAGGATATAATTTGCATTGATTTATGCTCCGACATTTCAGTTTATGTACAAGGAAATGTTAAAGTTATACGCTTGTGAATAAATCAAACCCGAGTCTAATTACCGGGTATGAATTATGTGGTGCGTATGTATTGGTTAGGGATTTCGGTATGTTCTATGTGGCAATTGGTTGCGGTCGGGCTTCTGACTGATTAATGGGAACTGATTTTAATCGACTTGAGGCCGAGTCCCTGTCATGCGGAAGTAGGGTTTTAAGTGAACCAAACTAATATATACAGCCACCCTCATTCTGAATATATCGAAATTTCCAAAGTTCCTTCACCCGACTGTATGAGTATAGCGTCGGGCATAATCCACTAAGTAACATTCAATGCACGAGTGCAGCAACCACCACACCAAATTATGAACACAGAATTCTTGACTGCATTGTCATCATTACGAGTGGTGCTGGCATGGCAACGGCATGCTCGGCGATGACAGCATGAACAATGGAAATAACTCTCGGACCGGTACCGGTACTTGGCCAGCCAACAGGCGGACAGTAGAAACACGGACGACGACTACGACGGAGAGGTGTGATGCTACGTGAGCGAAATCCTTGATTTTCTATGAAATTCTATGCGCGGGGCAAATTGTAAATAGTTTCTTCACTTTGGCTCATTATTTGCTGATAGCAATTATTTTCATAGCCCGTTCCGCAAACTCCATGTGTCACAAATAACTTGTGCTGGAGACAGAAGTGTGCTGGAGGAGGTCGGGTGTGTTGTTGTGCATTATAAAATTGAAAACAAAAAATATTCACTTGCTGGGTAGAGGTCAAGTGGCTTTTTTTAAGAAGAGGATTACGGGGAGGGTACAATGGATTCCAATATCATAGGAACATCAGGAGCAACTTCATCTATATACATCAATGGTCCAACGCTTTCAAACATATTACATGACAGATGTTGTCGCAATCAGCTACTGATGGAGGTCCCTATGTTAAAAGATACAGCTGCTGGGAAGTTACTTTATCTCATTCCTTTTTCACTATTCTATTCAAGAGTTTCCTCTTTTCGTATAAAAGGTAATGAAAGCTCGTTTATGATTTTCTAAATAAAGTTATTATGGATCACTGTCAGTTTAAGAGACGGAAGTTGTCATTGCGTTTTCCTCCTAAAAGTTTTGCGCCCAAAAGTAGGCTTTAAAGTAGCCCTATGAATGTGCTGATTGGGTGGCAGCTCAAAAATTGTGCTGAAAATATGGATACAGCAAGCTAAACACTCAATTTTTTAACTCGCCGGCAAAACCTCGGAAATAAGGTCGTCGTTTAGGAATATCTTCCAATCTGCATGCACTCAAGACAGAACCTGAACAGAAATTTGCTATATAAATTTAGCAACACTTCGCTCTAAGGCTCCATAGTTCTCCTTAAACATAGAGGGCGCTCTACTTAACATCGAATACAACTCGACACAAAGCACTATCGGAAGTGGAGATCCCATCCCTAACCGATCCCTTACCCAACGTCTAATTTAATGTCACCACAACGGCCAAAATCGCAGACAACTCCAATACATTAATCCCACATCGCGTCAAAGGGAATCGTCACACCCACATATTATTGGATTTATCTCTGATTTTCCCTGTTGAGTCACATCTTATGTTAGACCAGTAAAGGCCATCAAAAAACCAATTCTTGTAGCTCGAATGATAGTAGGTATATGGTGCTCCATTTGAGGCCACAAATAGATACCCAACACGAATCGAAATGAAAAACTAAAATAGATCTAAGATGGAATTTGACACAAAACCTTGATGGGATTACGATTAGAGGATTACTTAGATGTCCTCCCGTAGTTGAGTTCTAGCATACAAAACAGAGAGAGAGAGAGAAAACCCTCCCGCTTAGTCTAAAAGTCTGTCCCGTCCAAATGGACTATATGTTTGCCGGCCGCAGCCTATATATGGTCTGTCCAAAGTAATAGGTGATGAACCAAACACATATTATCTGTATTTAATGCCGTTTTCTATTACAAACTACTCTTATCCTTAATCCAACTGGAAACGATGACCTTAGGATGGTTTTCGGCATCCATTTATATTTGCTGTTGTATCTTTTATCTATCTGTGAGAGCGGGAATGATGACAATTCAAGAATATTACAGATAAATCCATTTTAAATGCCCGAATAATGGAAAGGATAACATGGAAAGTCTTTTTAGCACTCTGTGGCAGCGCCGTGCCCTCTCCTTTGATCTTCAATTGGAGAGTAGACATAAAAAAGGATAAAAGTGAATAAAGTGGATACAAGTGTAACCGAAAAAACAAAAAGAAGTGTTTCTTTGGTTATTTTTTTTCTTTTCTCTTTTGCCACCGTGAATGTGTTGGTGTGTGGAAATTCTCAAGGATGGTAATAAAGAGATGCCATTGGGGTTAACTTGTGTGTCATTGGGGCGCGCGCTATCTTAATGAAATCTCTGTTAGTGCGAGCTTTAGAAATGTCGTACTTTATTTATATTTCGTGCGTAGTATGGGTAGTATCTTCTTTTTAAATCAAATGGTTTGAACAAGGGTAAGCACACTGCTGGAACGGTATACGAACTGTGGGTCAAGGGAGCAAAGATCGAGTGATTTATTGATAAGAGATTGGATGTGTTTTGGACAACTCGTACCTGCCAAGGAGAAGTGAGTTTAAAGAGAAGAAGGGGCATTTGCCAATAGACCCCACATTGGGCGCCAATTCAATACATTTTTTATCACCTACCACATCTACATTTATACTTACTGGAAATATACAAAAGCCCCTATATAAAAAAAACACCAAACTGACAGCTGGGCGCTATTTTATGACGAATGGAAGTTTCTGCTCCATGCCTATTGTATTAGACAGATAAGAATATCCATTTTAAATAAGTCTCTTGTTTAAGAGGAACATAATCCAAGCCAAGTCGAAAGCCCAAATGCGACGAGGAATAAAAAAAAATATACATTTTTGAAGACCTCATTCCGGGCGCCAATTTGCAAAAGCACATACACTGACGCTTTCGCCGTTTTTCTAGAGGGAATTTTTTTTCCTGTTTTCTGATGGCATAATAACTGGGAGTTGTTGGAGGGTTTAAAGTTCAAACTGAAGGCCAAAAGTAAAGAAAACGCCACGGTGACCTGCGTTTGGCGCCTTTTTTGCGCTATACTGAATTTTATTTAATAGCTTCTTTTAAATTATCATTTGGATATAAGGAAAGTTAGGCATGTCAAAGTGTTGTCGAACACTGAATGCAGAGAACTCAAATCAGACCTATAGGTTTTGCATATCCAACATAGCGGTAGCGGTACCAACGACAGCTAAAAGTCAATTGCTGCCGAGAAAGGAAGCAACGCATGGAAGTCTTATACTTAGTTTACTCCAGCAATGTTTTGCAAACTATTCTTAACAAGACCCACATTTTGATCAATGTACCAGCGAACCCAAATCTACCACCGAACCGACCTAACATTGGGCGCCATCATTATAAATAATAGTCCCACTCCAAAGATCTATTCTATTAGAGCTATTTCCTATAATTTTCACCTTTTCCGACTTCCGAGTAGATACGCGCAAAAAGGATAATGAAATCTTAAAACAACCGCCGCCTTTATGTCCCGATTGACTTATAAATCTACTCCAAAGTACACTTCCGACGCTCCGGAGAAGATACACAAACTCGACATTTTTATGCTGCACAACCAAAGGCACTGAACGACAATTTCCATCCACACAACTAGGAATCTCCCATCTTAACAACGCCAATCCCAAGACTAGACCGAAACCGATTTCTAACCACGTTAGGGGTTATTTACTTCGTTACGTTGTGCCAAATTTACGAGTGATATTGAAATAGGGACAAACATTCACATATCCTGGTAGATGGTTCGATGGTCATATTATAGGGAAATGGCTATGCCGGTTGCCTCTTCTCTGGGGCAGCGGAACACCAGATTTATCAGTATTGTTGGGCTATTGTCGGTGCCTTGGTCATTCAACTACATATGCAGACACGGGATGGGGACAATTACCAAAAGGGATTTGCACGCATTTTACAACACACAGTCCAGAGATGTTGTGTGGGTTTTTAATGCGACGGATTAATGTGTACTGTGTTCGACTGGAATGTTTTGTTTACTTGTGTACGAGGACAATATCTGGCGTAATTTATTCACAGATGCATTTCAATACCATCCTATAAAGCCTTTTCAAGGAGCTCTTGTGGGAAATGGGGGAATCACATAAACGAGTGTAAATTTAGTGCTATTCACTCTTCGGGATGGGCACTGTGTGAATTATTGACAAGGATGTTGTTAAATATGTACGATAGGCGCGACTTTTAGATTTCCCCTCCTAGAGTTGTGTGAAATCGATGGTTATGAGTATTACCTGCAAAGAGAAGAAGGGAAGACAGAGTCAGTAAGGAGTTTCATATAATACGACTGTTGAGAGATGATAATTATAAGTAATGGGTAAGTTTATAACGAGTCAAAGTTTCAATCGAATGAGGACTTGTATTCATGGTATAGGAACAATTTAAGGGCGAGTGTAGCTTCCTGGGGACATATTTTTAGAGGAAACCCCATTTGCAAGAAACTTGAAGGTTGAATCCATCCACATTCGCACTATCCGAGAAATAAATTTAAAAATTCTCCCGAAAAATTAGCCGCCTTTTTTTAGTAATAAGTTGAAATCTAGGTACGTGTCACCCGTGCAGTACTTCATAACCCACGATGCTCCCTTTAATTAGAAACAACTTATAGTTACAAGCACCGCCTCCAACTAACATCCTGAGAGGAATTTTGCTGTTTCTGACACCGCTTTTAAGGACCCGCTGTTTCTAAACCAAAACAGACAGGTCAATCAAACTGTCGCTGTTCCATTAACCGGGCTGAGCTTACATCACCTCGCATCAATAAACAACTGCCGAGGAATGTCGATTTAAAACAAAAACAGGACAACTTGAAATCGAGTCAGAACCCCCTTATCCCCATTCCCATCCCCAACATACACTTTGACTGTGCAACTGAAATCGAATCGTCGTTGTCGTCTGCAAATTGCTGCGTCCAAGAGTAGACCACCACCGGAGATTACCAGCTCCATAACGAGTTCATGACACTTTCGCTTCACTCGGTCTTCTAACAATACAAGTACGACAGTGGCGTCTAAGCGAAACAAAATGCCCCTAAGTCGATTATACGGCGGCACACTGTAGATTACTTTCACGCTCATGCAAACATTTGATCGGACGACCAAATCCCCGCCAACTCCACAACGGGCTGCTCTTGCACGCGGTGTAATCACAAAACAAGCGAGTGTCCTTTCACCATTCACAGAGAGTGAGATAGAGAGAGAGGAGGCTCCGTTAGGCGCCATTTTTTGTTCCTTTTCCCTTGTTGTCACCATGTTCAAAGTTGGACTGTGCCATTGCGGTCTTCAGATGGACGCAATTGCTGCCATCTTTCTTTTGATTTTACGTTTTCTCGCCTTGCCATGATGTTGTTTGCCGGTTCACTTCTGGTGCTGCGACGTTTTGCATAATCTGAGAGGAAAGTTAGCCGTGTGTGCGTCCGCACACACAGTTCGATATATATGGCATCATTCGGTGGGGCTCCATGGGAACAAGAAATCACAGATATAGACTTACACACTTGGGGGGCTTCGGCTCGGCCCGCAACATACTCGTATCATTGCGAATGCAAAGAACCGGCAAACGAGAGTGCACATGTAGGTAAATGTTGTCACTGCGAATGGGTTTCTGTTTTCAAATGTTTGCCGACAGAGTTTTATTTGTACGTTTCTTTTTCTCTGGTCTTTCCTTCTTGATTTTTTTTTTAGCGATGCCCTGGTGTGGACAGTGTACACTGAACACACACCATCACTGTGCAGGAATGAAGTTGCTGTTGTTCATCGACATATCAGGAAGTGTCGCCGGATTAAGTTTTTAATGCGATGATGGACGGGAAAACTCGATTAGCAGGTCACAGTGATTGCTTGTACATGGGAAATTAGTCTCTGCGGGAGCGGGGTGGGTAGTTATTCTGGGACGAGTTGAGGGAAATTGGGGGCGCATGTATGTTGTCTGCGGTCAGTCAGAGTGATCAACTTCAAATGAGGATGAATTTGTGATAAGATAAAACCGGATTAGGGCATCTTTTTAATGGCGAATGATTTACAAACTAATCATGGTCTACTTGTAGGTAGGTACTCCCCTATGGGTAAATGGTCATTTCACCTAGAGAATAATTTGATGTTGATTTGAGTCCAGACTTTTTTACATGCAAACGTGTAAACATGTTTCAATCTGAAGCAGGCCAAACCTTTCGCAAATGCGATCTTCCCGTAAGTGAATTGGCACACCGGACAATCAGGACAATGGGTATAAAATAAAATAGGACAATATAGGCGAGTTACATTTGAAAATACTTCAAGCATCCATTAAGATATTTTTTTATGCTCCTATTTCAAGGGCTTTGTTCAATGAACTAGAACACTGTGAAGATGAAGGGAAGGTTCAACCGCGTGGCCCATTCTGCATTTATTGACTTAAATTAGTCATTCCTCCGTTCAGTACTTGTTACAAAAGAGACAGAACGTGCTTCTGCAAATATAAAAAATCAGGCACAGAACTCAATCCACACACTGAATCCTCATCCTCACCCACTAAACTATTGACGAGTTCAAATTCTTAAGATGCATGCCCAACGCTGCAGAAGTCAAACTTGAACCTTTAACTGGCCTTCTAACCTCTGAGCACATGACAAGGGCATACCTATATAGAAGAAAGACGTTAAGAAAATTACAATAATAAACAGTGGAAGGACGATTTTAAGGGAAGCCTCAACAACATCGCCGTGATATGTTCTTAACCACACGTGATATATTCTGCACTACATTTCCGCTTCTCACATCGGTTCGTTCTGCGTACGTTCTTATTTTTATTTTTGGGATGAATGAAAGTCCGAAAGCCTGAATTGAGAACCTTTTCCAGGACAATAATACGATGTTTGTCAAACGTTAGCGAGTGGCGGCGCAGTTGAGAAAGACCCCAAGATGTAACTTGATGTTTTTTCGGGAATCGAACCTAAGATCCCTCACCCAATGGTTCAGAATGTTGATTACACTGAAGCGAACGGGTCGGTTGAGGTCGTGATTTACATTGGATAATGCGTGCAGATTTAACCACTTAAGAAGATCTTGGTAAACTCTCAAAATTTTTCAAACAGAAGATGAAGTTCTATAGATAATTGCGGAAAAGCCGAAGCGGAAAAAACGTTGAAAAGAAAGTTTATGAGTGCTTGCCCCAATGTTCCTTGCTGCTGACCATACTCTGCATTTTGCTCGCCGCCCTTCATCACAATACCTACTCAAGAACAATCACACTTCAAACAAAACACGCTTACGTTTCGCAATCTATCTACACTCCAACACGTGTATCTATATCAACTGCGGTGTGCTCTTCATAAACGCTCCAAAGAAGCCCCCTCAAGGAGGTGGCACAGACAAAATACAAAATAGCTCAACACTTGAGATTTATGATAGCATTTCTTTTCGCAGTGGAAATAGTTTTTCCTAAAGCGGTAGTCCTTGTGCAACCGTATCCTTTACCGGCAGATGTATAGTACAACCGACTATCGACCTAAGAGTGAACTCGGCTTTAAGCAGTACTGGTACTGGCTTATCAGATGATAGCCCGCTCTTAGTTTGTTTTGCTGCACACATGCACACTCGGAGAAAGTATCTATTTCGTCATATCGCGTGTGAAACGAAAAGAGCAGCCGCATCTATAGATTTGTATCCTTGAATTTATTCGTCGTTTCTATTGCTACTGAGAAAAGCAATCCAGACGGGTTAGAGTTGTCCCCAACTGTTAACATGGAACTAGCAGTGAGCGGGTAGCAACTTGAGGGTGGGTTAAGGCAGTTGGTTGGCTGTTTCAATTTTCGCTACGATAAGAGTCGTAGGAGAGGCACATCGCACATGTGTGCTTGCGCTAAAAAAAAAGTTTCGTACCCGACCTTCGGTGCCAACATTTTCTCTGTGTGTACCGTCTTTCAAGTTCCTTATTTATTATTTATTTTGCTCTCTCAGCGTCTTGTGTTTGCCTTAAGTTTGTCGTCGGTTTTTTTTTGTCGCCTTCAAAGCACTTGCTGTTAATATCATTTCCGATTTCTTGTGCTATGGGTTGTGATACAACCAACGAGATACGATGGCAGCGCGAAAAAGTTAAAAATGCACTCGCACTGTCTCCTTCCCTCCCTCTCTCTGGTGGGGATTTATAGTTGCAAAAAGTCATCCTTCATATTTATTTATGTTTTCCGCCAGCATCAGTACCAGTATAGTTGTTTAGAGGAGCATGAGGTCATGAGGTTGAGTCCCATGGTGAGGGAAAATACTTTTAATGGTGTTAGTTGGTGAAAAGTTCAGAGATATATACATTTTTGTTGTCGCTGTTTCCTGCTGCTGCATAAAGTAAATTAAGACGACAAAAGTGTTGATGTTTTTTTGATTTGAACTTTTTAAGGCGGATTTATTTAAATCTTGTGGAACGTTTTATGCTAGTTTTGACATGGGGTGGCACACTCTGCAAGTGAGTGGTTTAGGTATAGTTTTTCCATTTTTGTGTGCTGATGCTTTTGACGGCAAACGGAATTAGTTTAAAAGATTGGGCGAAGATTATTTCTGTCGAACGGAGAAGGACTGTGACAGTTCTTCGAACTTCACCACTTTTTTTAAGGGCATCAGCATCTGTTGGCAGTAGTACGGCTAAAAGGCTTATCTGATCAGGCCAACCCAAAACCACGATTGAAATCAACTAGCCTACGATGAAATGTAAACTTTTTAATGAAGAATATTTTTGTTTTTAGGTCCTGCGATCGGTGAAGAATCGGCAATTACGACTGCGTACTCTATGAGCTGTACCAAGCCGTATGGTATATGTTCTACAAAACGCCAACAAAAACTTCGACATCATTGGCTCGGCTGCTGGTAGTATTTTCAAACCCCATCCCATAGCATCGAAATGATAATAAATCTCTGAGATTCTCCGGCAGAGCCTCTATACCTTGAGAGAGCAGCAATATTTTTGGTCACCTTTATGCTAATTTAGCTAGAGACCCATATGGGAGAGTGGCGTTTAGCTTACCCCTTACCCTTACCCCTTGCACTAGTTTTTGAAATGAAATGCTTTGAAGGCTTTATGGCCAACCATAACTTTTTTGCCTGTATGGCCATGACGGAGTACCTTGAACGTCATTCCTAACTTAAGTTCATTCGCTTAAAGTGTTTATAAGTCGAAAAAGTTTAAAAATACTCCGCTGCAGTCTCGCCGGTTCTTGAAACTGCCGTTGTTGAATTCGAAACTACCATCTCTGGGCCTATTTGATGGACGACGCCTATTTCATAGCACAGCTTCCATACTACGATTGGAGCCCGAATTGGATATGTTCGCTAAGATTAATGAAACCACCGAAGCAAGATGCAAGTCTTGTGTGGGGCAGGACAGGACACCACACTAGTGAGTTAGTGGACAATGGGCTGAACTACAGGTGTATGTTTCGATAGGCACAATCTTAGGTCAATGTTGACTTTTGCCAAAAATGTTGCTGCAAATTTAAAAGTCTTTACAAGCCCGTTGCTCTATGGAAGGCTTTAACTCACAGCTTTGCACTGCCTTTTCTGCCAGTGGCAAGTATAGGCACCTTGGAGTCATTATGTTCGGGAGTCAGCATAACTGATTCGGCAACTTAGAACTACTTTTCCTAGACTCTATACTCGGCGTCCATACGGGTAAAACTTACTAAGTCACGAAAGTTTGAAAGCCTGTATTCTATGCACTTAACGTTGAGGGCCTTCAGTTCAGCTCTGAGCTTGAATATGCAACTCTAAAAATCACCACCTACCTCTGGTCACTTGTAAAGCATGTCACATTCATTTTTTAACTTTCATAAAAGTTATGTATGTATACCCCGGGCTATTCTTACAACGACTTCTCCAACAACAAAGTCCCCCGGATGATGGCTTTCCGATTGACTTTTGTTAGGCTCCTACTGCCACTGCACCCACAGCGCATATTTGCCCCCTTATAATTTATTCAAAAGTCAAGTCACGTAGCGCTGACAATTATTCTGCCATCCGTTTAATATGCAGGGCAAACGATTTGCTTTACTCTCTTACTGTAGTAACATAACTTGGCACAACACCCGATACACTTTCTGTCGAAAAATTAATTTCTCCCTTCCTGAGGAATTATCACCCGAAAATTGCATAGCGTCAGCATTAAGTCCTTCGTCACAATCAATTTTCATTCTACTCCTCCCACGAAAAAAAAAGAAACAATATCACCATGATGTTAGTAATATGCCCGCATACCAAAGGGGAGACAAAATCCACAACTGCTTATAAATATGCAATTCACAGGGAAAATAGAAAACCCGGTCGCTGACAAAAGAAATGTCCTGAGAAAATTTAATTTTCATTTGGAAGAAATCCAAAATTTCCTATCTATTCTATTATTCGAGGAATTTTTTTTTCTCTTTTGGCGACACATCCTCTCCGAGACATTCTATAAGGATCGCGTAATCCTTTATCTGGGTACTTTTATCCTGCAATTTCCTATACGTTTTACCCCAAAATGCACTAGAATAGTTTTGTTTGTGTAGAGAAAGGGAGGGGGCGCACGCGAAATCACTCAAGCTACCCCCTTTTTCCACAATTGGTATAAGGATTTTCAATTTGCAAAAGTTTTTTTTTCTGTGAAACATCCCTCCTGGAACACGATGCATTTTTGTTTCGCATGTTTCATCTAATAAGAGAACGATGTTCATGTTCTTTTCTTGTGTCGGGGGTTTGTACTTTTTAACCTTTTTCTTAAAACAGAACGATATGCGGGGAATATTGCACAAGACGCCCTTATCCTTTTTAGGTATATGGCAATTTTTTCGACTCAAGCTAAGAAAGATGAAAAATGTTATTTAAAAGGAAGAAACGGGAATTACATGTCAAGAAAGGATCCGGACGGAGAAATGAGCAAGCTTATTTGGTGTAGTCGAGTTTGGTATTTGCAAGGTGGTTAGTATATCACACCAGGGTGTTTTGGAGGATGTGCAGCACTTGTGAAGATATACATGCTTGGGGTGGAGGGTTATTATTTTGCCTCTGTATAAAGTGGGATCGAGAGTGTGCCATTATGCAGTTGAAATAAAAAAACTGCATGGGTAGCTGCAGTATAATTATGTGGAATGTGAAAATTGGTAGGATCACACGTGGCTGACTGTCAGAGTGGTAAGGACAGCAAATAAAATTCGTATCAAAGAGGTGACGGCGCAGTTGTTAACAGCTGCAGAGAGTGACGTATGTTAAACTTTTTTTAACTGATTCAGTTAAAAAAAAAGTTCTAAGTCTACAAAAACTTTACCTAATCGAAGTAGTCTTTTTGACTAAACAGGATTGGACAAATTAAATTATTTATGTGTCAAAATTTGGTCAACTTTTGAATGCTAATTTTATGCCAGAGAATACTAATTCTTAAGATTGTTGCTTCATACGTGGGTGACAAGCTTAAATAGCTTAAAACTGCGAGAACTTCTGAAAATGGACTTTTGCACTGAAAGGAAATGAGGAAATCCGAAATCAGGAAATACAGTTTCGTGTTATTGCAACTCAAAATCGTTTTGCACTATATTCAAATAAAAATAGAACTAATTATCCCTAGTGGCGAAATGCCACTTCTCGAAAGATGAGTTGGACGTGCTTGAACTTTGTGGCCGTTTGGGTGCATCTGGAAACTTGCATACTTCGGTTGAATTGAAATGAAATGAAAGCGGAAATGTTCGACAAAAGATATTGGTGAATCATTTAGTTGTTTTGTATACCACCAAGTATCGAAATCCACACTTCGACATATTCGACATGAAACCAAAGTGTTTGTTTGCAAAAATAAACAATTTAAAAAAATAAATCTGTATTTTATAGCTTAAGTTTGGCAAGAACAATATAGCTGAGTCGGTCGGTTATTTAGTGATTCGATACTTTGTTTAGCCAGACAGTATCAGGGCCAAAAATCTTATGGACTTCCAACCAAAGCATTTGTTTGTCAAAAAATATTTCAAGTTGAATTATATTTAGAAATACAAAAATGTCTAACAAACGCACCAGATCGATCAGCTATTTTATTAAAGTGCAAGTAGATAGCCCCTCTTATGGACTTCCAATCACAGTGTTTGTTTAGAACAAAAAATTATTGTTAGTCTCTTTTGTTAGTATAATTGCACACTTTTAGTGGGAAATAACTTCACATAAAATAAAGTGAAATTATTTCCCTCTCAAGGTGAAGTTATTTCCCATGTAAAGTTATTGCCCGTGAAGTTATTTCCCTGCACCTTGTTTGACTGCTTAAAAAAAATACATCATGGACAAGACTATTTCGCAAAACAACACAGGGCACACCTTTGCAGATAAACATAAATCATTTATTCAATTGAGATTTAGTTCCATTTGCGTTCAGTACAGCAGAAGAGTTGTCAAGCAAAGTCATTTCAAAAAAAAAAATCAATTCAGCTTGGCACAAAAACCAACCAAAGAGCACAAAAGAAATCGCGAAAATTAGCGAAAATAATTTCCGCTCCATTTGTGTGTTCCCTTTTCCACTGTATATCATCACTTGACAACCAATTTACGATGACAAATGAAATGAAAAATTTCAAACAATAATTATAACCGGTACCGGTCGTCTTAATAATGAATGCGATAGGAGTCGGTATCAGTATCTTGTTGGAGATACATTTTCCGCTTCAAAAAGGACTTGGAAATAATAGGGAGAAAACGGCTAAAACAACTAAAGCCAAGCGAAAAAAAAGTGCAAAAAGAAGGACAAAATAAATTTAACCGACAACACTTTGCTTCATAATTAATGACAGCGACATCTTTTGCTTATTTTTATTCGCTCCTTTGTCCGGTGAAGTGAGTTTTTGTTTTAGTTTGCGCAATCTACAACTGTCCCCTGACTCGATGGAGTCCACCAGATACCAACTCTGATGAAGTGGAAGTAATTTAATTAAAAATGATAGAAAGGATACAACTATAGTGGAACTAGAGCTTATTTAGGGAGATGGTATAAAAAACAAAACTGCAGGAAGTCAGAGCAGCGGATGTAGGTATATGGGGATAAAAGCTGATAGGGATAATCTTTTGGAACAAAACGAGGTCAAAGGAAAACAAGACAGGTATTTGAGCACCTGTTTTGATTTTTGTTTGAGATGTGCAAATTTATTCCGACTCTGTAAAAGGAAGGAAGTACAGCTATAGAGAGAAGGTGTACAAACTTGGACGTATTTCTTATCGGAAGTACCTAAAGATGCACAAGTGTATCTGAAGATATTAATAAATTTTACGTTACTTAGCTTTCCGTGAAAATCGGTGCCAAAGAGCGGACCACCACCTTGCAAAACCTCTCAAAAATTATCTGAAGGACTTTGCCATCGAAGGGGGATGCACAAAACTGAAAACACTTTATTTTGCAGCATCTGCATGCATCATCTTCATTATTATAATCCTCCGTGCACTTTTCTACTTGGCAAAGACATTTTTAGATCTTATCAGGCATCATCATCAGGCTGAGCAGCTCACTCTCAGTGCTTAAGTGTGAATAAATATCTCGTGCACTTATCGTTGCAATTTTGTGTCATCCTCCACACCACCCTGCAGCGATTGAGTGCTGTTCTCATGGCTCTTAGACCCACACTTTTGTTAAATTTGTTTTTGCTCTCCTTCTCCCCTAAGTTCATAATTGTATTTTTGCACTTGTCGCCATTCAAAACATATACACACTCACACTCGGTCTCATAATAAGAATACAAAATTCAAGAATCAAACATACACTCCGCCCGCACCAGAGTGTACTCGATTGTCCTCGATCGCAGCGCGCATAGTGATTAATCTCTGTCACACCGAATCATTGACTTGCCTCCTCCATCCAGCGCGACTGGGAGAGAATTGTTGCACCTTGTGTCTTTGCCGAGAACAAGGGCTACGCCATTTTATTTTCTGTTCAATATATCACCATGTCAATGGCGGTGGGGTGCGGAGTGTGATTGTATGACTTAAGCTAGCTGCAATAAAGTTACAATTCGATCTGAATTAAGGACACCCCGGGTGGCATTGGGATGTATGGCAGTGCGCAACGTCGTCGTTCGGATAATCTGCATCAAAATGAATCTTGCTTATGAAGTACTCCATGGATGTGTGTATATGATGATAGAGGGATTCGCGTGCGACACGCCTGCTGATGCTGATGACGATTTAATAATTGAATGCATGCACAACAAGAGAACATGACTTTAGGGCATGAGAGTGTATCCATCCATTGAATGGATGTGTACGCGAATAAGGAGCAGTATGTCATTTGTAAATGTCATTCACTGTTAATCGGGGCGGCGTAAATCATGTGAAATATAAGAACAATTGCTGTTATGTTGTGCACTCGTATATTGTGAATGGCGGCGATTTGCGAGTTAATTTGGAGCGATTACGCGAACATGTTCATTTTGTTGCAGGAATGTAGCTAAATGTGTGTGTGTGTTAGGTTGGTCTTGATTAATGAATTCAAACGGAAGCCAGCTATAGAGTTTTGTGACGGGATTTGAGTCAAGTTGAGGCTTTGTTTGGGATTAAGGTTAAAGATTGTAGTCACGATTATGAACACAGATATAGATAGGGAAGATTAAGATTGAGCCCAGAAACTGATCGATCGAACTAAGGAAATGGCATTGGAGCAGCAAACATTTCTCGACATGGAAGTCGGTTTTTAAACCCGCCGTTGGTGTCGTTTAAGACTTTTCAGCGATTTCTTATTTTGCAAGTTTTACCCCCGCGCAATGAATTTTTATTTTCGACGAGGAAGTATTCTTCCAGAAAAGGTGAGGTTTCTAATTTTGAGCCTAATTAAAATTTTTCAACCTGAAGTATGATGTCCGTCCAACAAAGGCACGAAGGCTTCAGCAGCAGCCAAACGACAGTGAGATATTCGGAATCAGTATATCCCTCACACCGAACAAAAAAAGCCACTTTAGATTGTCTTTAGAAGACAATAGGGTCTTTTGGCGAAACAGACCTGCTCCAAGAACATAGACTTTTACTCAAGATCTATCCAGCCCACCAATAATGGGATAGTGACTAGACATTTCAGAACCTACAGCTCAAACAATGCTAGATCTGCTCTTTGGAGCATAGTAGGTCTATGCCAAATATTTAAGAAATCATTTATTTCAGTTGACTTTTCCCGGTGTTAAGAGCCTTATTATCTTCGTCAGAAGCAACGGTTTTTTTCAGCTAATAATACCCCTTAAAAAATTCTTTAGTCTAAGTTTGTAACGTAAACGAATGTGGTGTAGCTAATTTACTATGTGGTATAGTAACGTAGATCTAGGGTCATAAAAGTTTAGAAACTCTTTATAATCTCGGTCGATCTTGTGAGAGAACAACCATAAAGCCCGACACTAGATCGACCCATTCATTTTGTGTGAGCTTTTATTTTTAGGCGCCGAAAGAAATTAGGAGCTTTTGTAGGACACTCGGAGATTCGTCAAACCTACATAAGAAAATGTAAACATTTTTAAGCTTAGTTTGTATTGTGCTAGGTGTTGAACCTATGCGACCTCTCACTCAGTAGTATGACAAGGCGATGGATCCAATGCATCTACCCAAACTTATTTACTTGTAAGAATCTTGTAATTTGTGACGAACTTTGGGGGACCACAGAAAGTTGCATCTTAAAAATTGGCGTGCTTAAATTTGTATACCTTCCGATGACTAAAACCTGTGTGCCCATAGACTGCAAACACTTTGATTGCTTAACAAAATCGAACACAAACAAGGCGCTGTTTACAATTTCGTCTTTAGAGGTCACCACACCAACATGCAAATTACCTGAAGCCTGAGAAACCACTGTTCCGCTTCTGCAATGTTTGACATGTCGGTTTACATGTATCGGAAACTTCGACACATCTTCACATCACACCTTTGTTGGGTTAAGTCATATTGCAAGCCTCTGCCATGTCAATCAGTTGTTATCATATCATATATCAATGGAATCAGTGTTGGCAACTTCAAGCCCTGTTTTCGCACACTGGTTCCGTTTGTGAAATATCTTGACGCCCAGCGATAACAATCAGCTAGCGCGGACAACAATGCATCAGTTTGCCTGATAATATTTTCCAATGTAAAAAAAAAACATTAGTCATCCCCACACAGCAATAACTTGGAACAGCATTTTTGAACAATGACTCAATTAGCGACGAGTCATACCTACTCATAGATATGCAACAATCCAATCTGTATGCAGTATCTCGTTCCCAAAATATATAGGCACCTATACTGCGACTGGAATGTCACCTGACGCCGGAGTATTTTAAAATTACACTCTAATCGTCCAATTACACAAGCCGAACACAATCGTAGATTATAATTACTAATATGGTGGCGGCGGCGTCGTCGCATATGACTCACCGGATGGCAGTTAGTTAGTTAGTTGGGTTACCTGGTGCCGATGCAGTTCCTTCAAATGATACGTGACATGACCTCAAACTCTATACGTGTTGTGCCGCACAGGTGCCAGTACCATTTTCGTCGAACGTCGAACTGTTCGCCTGCTGTGCACCGCACTGGCACATAACTTCTCTCGAAGCAGTAAAATACCTAATTACACGAACGATGGCAATTTTGCCATTTGGACACGTACGGATATGGAAATGACTGGCAATAAAGGTGCATACCGAATGTGCTGGTGGCGTTGTTGGTACAGAGGGTAATGTGTACCTTGAGTACTATTGGCTTCCAAATGCAATCTTTGCTTGGAAGAGTGAGAAATTTTTTTTTTGCATTTGCATTTGCACCACCGACCGGCCTTCAGTATACCTTCGTCACAGAGACGATGACGATGACGATGCGATATCGTGACACATGACACACTCGGAATGCATAACCACAATGTTGACCTAAATATTCAAAAGTGGAAACTAAAGAGTCTTGCAGCTTTGGAGCGAAAAACAAGCAGCCAGGACTTTTGTAAATACGAGACGCCAGCCATGTGTGATGTCATTTTGATCAAATCTTTCGTGCGGTTGTACATTAGAAGAGACCTTGTGGTTAAAGTTCTTGGACAGATTCAAGTGGATAGCGAAACATTGATGTTCTGATAGGTTTGTGGTTCTGATGGTTTCCTAAAATCAAATCACTTGTCCGTTCCAGATAATGAATTTAAAATGAACGAGGTGGGGAGGACGGTATGCAGGAGTGCATCACGAGTAGGGGTTTCCGGAGGAGGTACCAGAAGTTTGTTGAGAAACACGTTTCTTTTTCTTGTTTCAAATTAAGTGGATTTTTGATGTCGAAATTTGTTGTCCCTATGCAGAATTAAATAAGAGAGGAAATATTGTAATGCAATATCGGACGGAACGTAAAGTATGACCTTAAACGTGGAAACAATGACGTTTTCGAACCTTTGACGACTGTAACAGACTGTATTCAGAACGGCTGGGTTCTAATAACTTACAGCCTTCTACCCGTAGTATAGGTAGCTAACTTTAGATGGAATTTAGGTTTTCTCGGGATTCGAACCTGGGACCCCTCGCTTAGTAGTTTGGGCCTACTTCTGCCACCTATGTGCTTAGTCGTTGATCCAACATCAAGTATTGGGCCGAGCCAATTTTTTCAGCGCATCAAACCTCTTATTGTTTTCTGTCCACAAATTTAAAGAAGGCAATCCCATTTTAAAAAAAAAAAACTAATAATCTGAACAGTCCCGAGAAATTCAGCGGTTTTTAAGCCGGGGGCTCAGTGGTATAAACACGACTAGACCTAGGTTAGGCATGCAAGAACCTTTCGGGAACTCATCTAGAAAATCTGGCTGAGCATAAGTTTCTCGAAGCCACGTAAGAACGATCATCGCACTGGAAATTTCTTAAGCTTATATAATAGCTGATATAAAGAGGTCACCCATCACTAACAAGTTATTCTCAACTTATGTATATGTATAAAGTGGTGATCAAGTTCGCCTTATATTGCTATTTGATATACATATATTGAAATCGTTTCTCTCGCCTTAAGGAAAATTTAAGAAACTATAAATACTGTCTGAATTTATTCAGCTATATTTTTAGACCTCCGCATAAGTAGCTAGCGAAATAGTTTCAGTTATTTTTCCTAATTAAAAACACCAAACCCTCGGCAGAAAAAAAGGTTTCACGAACCATGAATTAATACAGACATTAATGTCCCCGCTATACCTCGAACGTCCTTTGCCATTTTGCGGGCTCGAAAATTTTAGGTATAGTCGGAGAATGGCATACCGAAAGCGAAAACGTCGCTGTTTTTCGTTCAGATAATTATGCGAAAAATTACCATCCGTTTAGTTTATTTTTTTGCGCACCACAAACCATGGCGGAATTTTAATTATAACATCACCCTTAGCCCACAGGAAGGTAAAAAAATGCAACCCTTTTTCAAAAAGTTTGTATGGAAAAAAATAAACCACTTTTGCACCCAAAGCTCTACACTCTGTGACAGTAAAATAATTTAATGTCTAGCTAAAAAGGAAAGATACTACACGACCGTACCTAGATATATCGCTAACCAGCACCATATCAACCCACTGCACTTTGTAATGAGAACTTTACAAACTAAGCTCTGCCAGACAAAAACACGCTCTTAGCTGAAGAGCCAACAGAAAAAAAATCCCAAAAACCCGTTGAGGGTGCAGAATATTTTCCACCGCGTTAGTGGGTGCTAGTTGTGTGAGATATTAACATCTGAGCGCTCACTAATGTTCCGGTGTTGTGGATACGCCAAAGCCGACAAAAAAAATTTTCCATATTATGTTTGCGGAAAAATTTGCAACCCTTCGAGAGGGAAACACTAACAGAGTACTGTGCCTAATTATAGGTATCGCTCGGGTAAAATAAAATTACAATTTCGGTCCTTTCGCTTGGGCAAAGGCACTTCATAGAGAACCTAACGAAGCGTTAAGTTGAAAACTCCGGAAAAGAGTGCACAGCGAACCCTCATTCCTAGAATGACCGCCCTGGATGGTTAGTGGCATGGACTTTTGAAATTTCCAAAAGGGACAAACAAAACAATGTGTATGCAGCTTTTTTTCTTTGTTACCGTCAACATAGTCGCCGACTGCATGTGTTGGTTTGAGGACAGCGCAGCGTTTTGTTTTGTTTTTGATACCGAAATGCACTTAAGGAATCAAAAGTCCAGCTGCTGCCACAAAGTGTGTGTTTTCCTGTGTGCATACATTTTGCATAAATATATTCAGCGCAAGTTGGGTGGTATGTGGTATTTCCATTTCGCATGTCCTTGGACTTTACCTTTGGCTTATCTCATTTGGTATCCTTGACTCTTAATATAAAATTATATACAAACGGACTAACGAAAGGGAACAGAAAGGATATTTGAATGACTCACACATCTGGTGTTGCCGGTGAGAGCTATTAAAACACTGTATGTCCTGTGTACCTGCATAGAGGACAAAACGATACGACACAGGAGTCTGGTGGCGATGGCATAAGTAACATGATACACATATCAGGAATTGTGAAACGCCATCTCTCGGTTGTTGCCGCCGTCCGTCCGTTGGTTGGCTCTTTATCTGATTCAGACTGACATGTGTCAGGCCGTAGGCAAGAGGAAGTGTGTTTGTTTGTTTGACGGTTTTAGTTGCATTATGCTTGTACGCCAGCAGCATGGCAGAGAGATGTGGGTAGAAATTGAAATATTTGGTTGGGATAGATGTATATGGTTGAAAGGGGCTGTGGTTGGACTGCGCTACCCTGATTCTTTGCAGTGACAGAACGCTTTTATTCGTTCGGGACAGGTCTAAGTGGACGAAAAATAAAGGTAGGTAGGCTCAGTGGTTAGTGTGCTCTACTTCTGAGCGAGGTCAACCGCCGAAAAGCCACAAATAGCAACTCAAAAACATTCTTGGCTGTGAAACTTCTTTAACTATTCGCCCGAATAAAATTAATGCCACGCCCATTTGTTTGAGGCTTTAATTTTCTGATAAGTAATTTAGAGAATGGAAGTATTTAGAGTTTCCAGTACGGCTTGCCTCCGTAATCTTGATGAAAAATGCTTAAGGACAATCGGCTACGTCGACAGAAAAAAAAAACATTGCCGCGAGCCTATACATAAAGATTTGCAATAAACGTAAGGTTTCCGAATCGAAGCTTTAGATATGCCGATTGATTTGTAAGGCATTTCAAATGTAAGCCTCCTCCCTCAATCTGCAGGTTGCCGGGGTTTGTACGAACTTCAGGAATAGACTCGAAATGTGTTCGTATTCATTCAAAGCTGTTTTTGAAATGTTCCATTCATCTAATACAAGGCTCCTGGGTCTGGGATTCTATAAACAAAACCGCTTAGCTATGGCTATCTTAGAAAGAAAGCAGTCTCACCATCAAGCGACTACATTAAGTTGAGGTTTATTTCTCAGCTTGTTGACAACAGTTGGTTGTATAGGCCCAAGAACGTTAAAAATAATTACGCAGGTATCACCAAAGTGATTTAAACTAAGCTTTCAGAGGTTCACTATCAGAAAAACGACTATAATATCGTAATCTTGGAGTTGCATTTCTGTGGAACCTCTCTAGACTTCCCAAGTATACAAACTATGAATATTTCACTCACAAGGTAGGGTAGTTCAGAGCAGTAGGTCTTTCTGTGAGTTTTAGACCAATGCTTCTGGGAAGCTCCAAAATACTTTCGTTTTTCGATGACTCCGACATTTGTGGTCGAGGTTCTTAACAAAACTGCTGAAATAAAAATGTCGAATCTGCTCCAATTTGCGAAGAGCACTTATTTCTTTCAACACTCAGAAAGATGATAAGTCCATTTGATTGTTTGCTTTACTAACATAAATGGAAGGGCCTACAATGGGCCTTAAAGTATGCTATTAGAAATGGTCCTAGTTGCAAATTTACCCTGCTGTAAACTTACTTTACTTTCAAGAACTTTCAGATGTCACACTTTCTAATCTTTGCAGGTTCTTGAGGACATCAGGATGGCTGGACGGCATTGGGTAGCACAAGAAGAGGAAGAATATATATGAGTAACCATAGACACCAAGGTTAACCCCCAATGGGCAATACAATGGGTCCACGAGGAACTAAGTGTGGTATAGTAGGGTTTACCCTGCTCTATCAACCCCTAAACCTAACCTAAACTTACTTTAAACCAGCACCGTTAAATGCTTTTTGTACTTGTACTTGTACTTTTTTACGAGAATGTACTAGTTCTTGTTAAAGTGAAGGCTGATGGAGATGAATTGTTTAAACCTTCTGGTAAGTTTTTTGAACTACTGATCGAAAGGTACAATCCCCAGATACAACAAAAAGCGTTCCGACATTTACTTACATTGTTTTAAAGGACGTACAGCCTCCATTTAGCATTTTTGTCAACAATTATAGGTCCATATTTTCTTAAGCTTAAAACAACAGAAAACACTGTCGTGCCTCCAAGCTCCAAGTCCAACCTTCGGCAAATGACTTCGCCCTAAGTTTCACGATTCTTAATAAAATTCGTGTTAATTATTCCCCAAATGACGGCAGCGGACATTCCATTAGTCGGTCTTCCTGTTCCACATACTGTGACCACCCCTCTTAGAAGTACACCGACAAAGTGCTCCCCTCAAAGTTGCTCTTGTTATTATTATAATGCTGTATCTATACTTTCGGATGGATGCATGTGCATACGAGTGTGCCCTGTGTTCTTGTGTACTCGTATAGGGCTATATCCATAACCCATCTATTTGAATTATAATTTCTACCCTGAGCGAGTATACGCTATATGAGTGTATAATGTTGTTATTATGCAGTATTTCAACTGCTGGTACACGCTTACACTTTCTGCTGTGCGGCAGGGTAGTTACTTATTATTATGGCGTCATGTAGGAAAAGTCATCTGATGTACAAAGCATAATAACTACAACCCAGTGGGAAATGTTTATCTTCGGTGTGGGGTGGGTGTGTTTGTTCCTCATTGCAAGACAGAAGGCAAGCCCCAGTTATACAGATGTGTAAATGAAAAAAGTTACCCCCATACTCCTACTCGAGGCGATCACTCTTTGGGGGTATATGGATGCAGCCGTTCCTCGCCTAAGTGACTTATTACAGGAACTGAATCCGTGCCACAGTTTGAACGCTAGAGGGTGCGCGCAGTAGTGGTTGTCAAAATTTCCCATTTCGCTCCAAAATGGATTGGAAATTCCATTCGTTTGTTTGTTTGTTTGCTTGGCAGCAATGTTTCATCTTTGCCAGCACACACACACACATGAGACAATGACTTTCACAGCGGCAAAGATGTATTTATGGCAACGCACTAATGAAACATGAAGTTTTGTTTAATTTAGTTTCTCTGAACTTTTGGCTTACGCAAAAGTTTTAAAGTGAAGCAAATAACTTCTTGTTATTCAAAATTGCACACAGATAGAGAGAGAGAGAGAGAGAGAAAGAGAGAGAGAGAGAGAGAGAAAGAGAGAGAGAGAGAGAGAGGGAGAGAGAAAGGGAAAGCAAAGGGGCTTTCGGTGTATGGGAAACAAAACAAGTACAGATGGAACTGCAAAGGAGACAAAGGAAGTTGGATGGGCTTTCAGGAGGAAGGAAGAGGGTTTTTGCCGGATTCGGGTTGTATCTGCAATGGAAATTAATTGAAATTAAGCATGAGTAGAATGGTGTAGCAGCAGGAGAGCCACCAAGCACACATAGTTGGTCTGCAGTGAGGACCTCGATTGAAGAATTCTTTTAGGAATACCGTGTGAACAATTTGACGTTATGTTCTACACCTACACCCAGGGAAGGTTAGTGGCTACAACTTAATAGCGACTATGTTAAGACCGACCCAAATGCAAATCTGATAGTAGACTCTTTCTGCTTGCATTTTGGACAGATTTTGATGAAAATTCCTTTGAAAAGACTATAGACTATAGTTGTTTATTACCACGCCTACTTTTTGGGGCGTTTTTTTTAACGAATATTAATTATTTTTCGGACTTTGAGGTTTTACGTCTATATTAGGGGTTGTCGTGAAAACTTCTTACAATTTTTATTTTAAAGTGTTTTCTACGGTCCCGAGACAGTTTAAGGCTACGAGTTTTTGGTAAATGCTGCTTTGTGAAGGCGCTTTTGACGCAAAAATACTATTTTCGAACTTTACTCCTTCATAATGCTCTTACTCACATATTTCGCAATCAGTTCAAAAATAGGAGAGTTCAAAAATATTTGCTGCATATCAACTGAAAAATATATACGCTTCTGACTACCAGCATCTTCAATTTCCATGCACCATAACCGTGCAACGAGTCCTGTGCGTTGAACACTTAATTAATACTGCAACCACTACAGTTGTTAGCTTTCTTGTACACACCGACTGTACGCCAAAAGCTGGGTATTTATGCAACATCCCAAACCTTTAGTGCACTTTAGACACCCATTAGACGGAGCAAACTCAGATTTAATGCAAACGATATTCAAATAAACGTATTTCACCCACACCCCCATATACATGCTGGTACCATATACCCGCCACCAATTCACATGGAAATTTCAAAATAATTGAAATATTTGCAAAATAAAAATTTCACTCTTAAGACAGAAGAAAAATGAACGTACTCTCCCCGGTGGGCAAAGGAAAGGGACACATATCCTTCCCCCGCTGAACCATTAAGAGTCCGCACCTTCGCTACTGCTGCTGGCGCGCTAGTAAGTGTGAGAAAGCACTTGAAAGTTAAGTAGCAAGGAAGCAGCCAGTACACGCGACTCGTTTTGTGTAGTAAGTCCTTGTCAGGACCTACTGCCTTTGTATTGTGCTTGGCTAACAAAAAAAAAAAAATACGAATACACACAGTTGCACGCACATTTCACCCTGCCGCCCCCCGCCTCTGAACCCTTTTGACAATATAAATGGAACTTGCGGAACATAGGAAGCGAATTTATAGGTTGAGTGATTTAAGGGACGAGGCTTTGGAAGTTCGTTTCGTTTGGTGCTGTGCGTCGTTGTCGTCGTCGTCGAATAGAAGAAGTTCATAAAATTGAAAAGTTCCTTAAAGGAAAATATTTTATTTTATTTTATATTTTTGTTGTGCCTTTGTTTGAGTATGCGACGACAAACACAAGAAACAAGAAACATTTGATCCCCAGAGGCCTGTTGTGTGCCATGATAATGGTGACGATGGTGAAACGGGAAGAGGCCAACTCCTCGCACGAAAGTAAATATAAGCAAAATGTAGCCTTTTGTTTGCGTTGGTTGTATTTGCTCTGGATGCTCATTGCGAAGAACAAATGCTCGAGAATATGGATGCGATGGATATATACATAATGATGAGGATGATGATGAGGAGGCTTACCCTGTTACTGGGGTTCTAAGCGCGCTTTTCACTGTGATTTCGTATTGCCAAAGGGCTCTTTCAATAGCTTGGAGTTGTACCTGTTTTGCGCTCGCGTCTTTTTCATGTTTTATGAATTTTGTTCGCGAGTTTTTTTCTCGTTCTTATGTTTTTTAATTAAGCAAAACTTTACACAGGAAATATTTGAGTTGGTTTGTTGTTGTTCCACTTTTGGTTCAAGAAAGGAGGAGAGAAAGGGAGAGCTCAGAATGTATAGGTATAGGCTGGCGATGGAGTGGCCTTTTCAATTTACACATTATATAGTGGGAAGATGCTAAGATGTGTGGAGTAGTTTCTGGAGCGAATGTAAATTTAACTTTACTGATTGCAGAGTGCAGTATCAGATGGTGGTTCAACCTGCGAGTGTTTAAGCAAACTCACTGCAAAGTTGCTGACACAACAAGAGCAAATCATTGGTGTTTACGTTACGCCTTACAAAATCTGACCACTGATGAAGTTTCGCACGTCTGTCCGTCAGAGACTAATGAACATATCTGGTATTGGGAAGCTTGGCTCAGCTCTTTTCTAATGCTTTGGATATAACAACAATGGTTATCGGTCAGGTAAACCCTCCGGAAGGTGCTTGCTAGTAGAAAGCCTTTCTGAAACATTCAAATTTCGGCCATGAGACATTTAACACATATCCACACACCTGTGTTGAAAAAAGGCAATGGGCATCGACGGAATAGTACCCAGAAGACTTTTCCCACGTACTTAAAGACCGCTTGCATGCAACCGTGCAGAAAATCCTTAGACCAAGCTATACTGCCTTAAATTGATTTCGAGGAATATCTTTTAGAGCTAATATCCATCTTAAGTTCCACAGGTGGCTCTTGATTCTCCTTGTTAACAAACTTCGACAAACAAACCTACCTAACCCACTGATGGACATTGGCACTCGAACGACATAGCGAGTATAGATCCGAGGCGTTTGGCATCTGTAAGGCTTTTTATCGGTTCTAACGTAAAGCCCGTCTAAGCAAAGTAGCCTTCTATGAAGTACCACAAGAACTTTGCGGATGGTTGCAAGGCTTTCTTCTACTTAGATGATGTATAATGGAATGCAAAAGGATTCATACTCGTACTTTGTCCAAATCTATTTTTTCTTCTTCATGTCGACAAACAAAGTTCTCTTTAGCTTTCCTGACAACAGCACTCTTACATCTTGCCTCACAAACTAGTGTCAAAGATCGGAGCAAATAATTTATCTCAATGAAGACTTGGTAACAATTTTGAAGTGGGGATACAAAAAGTAGCTCAGAAGCTTACAACTTTTAAAAAGAAAAATGCATGGACTGGTACATTAAATTCAAATGGACGACCAACCCAACAATACCAAAGAAGCCATGCACCTTTTTGGAGTCATAGTGGACTTGGGAATATCATGTTAAGACACCTTATATCAAGGGCAGCGTTCTCAAAGTTAGACTTCCGATTTAGGGCAGAGATATTTTAGCCCGACGGATCTCCTTAGACGAGTAGGTTCGGAAAACATCTTCTATGGAACTTGTCCTCAAAACACTCACTAAACTTGACTTGATGCAGTAGCTCAGTGCGGTGAGCGTGTTGGAAATCTTGAAACAATTGGAGGATTTGGAACTCGCTTCCTGGGAAATTATTTCCAGAGGGCTGCAACTTACAACAATTGCTATTGAAGCGCCATAAGTTAGTCTTCCTCAAAAGAGGTATTGAAAAAAGAGTCATCCTGATCCTTGTGTTGTTTAGCTTCTCTATGCAACATTCGACTGACGAAAACCTAAATTAGAAAAAATGTTTCCGCTGGAAGCTGAAAGACTGAATAAATGCAAAAGTGGAGTCATTTCACTATAAAGACAGACTCACCTCACTCAAACAAGACCGAAACAAGGTTCCTGCACATATATGGAAGGCACTTGCTGTTCGGTTTTGAACCTTCTGCAATCTATAAGGTGATGATGAAATGCATTTAAGTAGCACTTTCATCTAAACATAACATTTACACTGAATACATTCTGAAGAGTAAACCAAGCTAGATACGCCTTCAAACACGCAGTCGCTTTTATTTCTATAATTCAATAAAATATCAAAATCCCATCGCCACGTTGTGTTCAAAATATCCCAGTAACAGCCTCTCTCATCCGAAATGCACCTAATCACAACTTAAATCATGGATTACACTATCCTAACAAATACCACCGACCGCAAAAAATAGGATCTCACAAAATTACAAGAAAATAACTGAACAAAAACGAAACCCCACAAGCAGAAATGGCAAAATGCTATTACTTATTTCAAACAATTACCAGTGGATTATAAAACATAATCAATGAGGCATTCAGCGAGAAGTGAAAGCGAGAAAGCCACCGAAAAAAAAGGATTGCGATTGCGAAACGAAGGCCGTATGCCTTGCTCGCGCCAAAGTTTCAAAGCCAAAACAGAAGCGAAACTTTCATAATCCGAAAGGATTACTTATATATTTTTTTGTGTTTCCTTTCCTTTTGCTTCGTTGCTTGAAAATTTTCTTTTAGAACCGCAAAGTTAATTTGTTAGCCTAATGAAAAAGGAGTTGAAATTGGGGGAGGGGCGGGGGGGTGAGCTGTGTATTTTGAAATTGCCATTACTCAAGAGAACTAACAAGACTTTCAATTGAAGGCAAATGTAGTCCAACGATTTTTGTGTGTGTGCCTATGGCCATTAAAACTGAATAGCAATCAGAAGGTCTGGTTAATAGTAACAGAGATGAACTTATTACGAATGTATATTCATAAACCCGATCGTAGTACCAAGATAGTTATCCTGCTGAATCTAAGAGGGGTTTCGAATAAATAACTATGCACAATAAAATTTATATTTTTGCTATATCAACTGGTCCAGCTTGATGTGGAAGGATATTGAAGGACTATATTTGAGTGGGCACCATTGAGTTAATTAAGATGTTAGCTGAAGCTAAGGGGTTTGTCGTTCATTTGGAAATTATCTCAAAATGTTCAAATTGGGGAAAGTTTTGTGTGAAAGGGAATAACTTCGGACATGTAGATTGCACTCATCTGGACGAAAATAAAAATTGAAATTACTTACTGCAGGGAAAATGAAAATCTGTTTGTCATTGTTGAATATTTTGCGAGCAGTGCATTGGTGATAGTTACCTGAAAAAAAAGCGTAAATAGGTTAGTTGGAGGCAAACAATTTAAGAAGCAATGTCAAAGTTTTAAATGTGTTTATAGGTTGACAATTTTAAAACAAAATAGAGTTTTGTTAAACTCATGACTAAACAGATGTGGAATATGAACAAAAACAAAGAGCCCGCAAAAGCAATGTTTGCACTTTCACCTTTATGTATTTACATATTGCGACCACCTCTCCCTAGAGAAGTATTTACCAAAAAAGTTCGATTTAACACCGGACACTGCTCCACAACAGCCTTTTCTTCTTGCAGCAGAATCTCTAGGAAAACCTGGGAGCAAACTTCCTAAATCTAACTCCAGAAGTACACGGCTATTGTACGATCCGTAGTGACCTATGCGATTCTCGTACCTTAAGTCCATTACAAAAGCTCAAAGATTACCTTGCATCGGAGCCAATTGCCAAACAAAAAAATATCAATGACTGAGCCAGAAATAAAATCGAAGCTGGTGAAATGTTATTTGCACACTGATGCAAGGTTCTTGGTATACAGCAAAAACTATTGCTGGACCATTGACTTGAAGGCTATCCAGGCAATTTGAAAGCCGGTGAATTAGCAAAACAAAGTTCAGCAGCTGTTTTGGAGCAAAACCGGTGAATATCCATCCACAGGCAACAAGAGCAGGTTGAAAAATGAAAGTTATTCCTTGTTTAAAGCTTTAGTGCTATTTTTCCACAACCCACAAAAAAAAAAACAAAGCACAGAGTTTGTTAATCACTAAACTGAGTCTAAGATTTTCCTAACACAAATGAGCACTTAAGTTGCCAAACTAAAAAGTAAATTATCCCTTACCGCAACACTATATTGTGAGACAGCATTCTCGATGATGACAAATTCCCCTTAAAACTCTTGCGGGTTTAATATCACAACGGCATGTCACCATTGAAGTACAAAATTGATGACTTAATTCTCGTCACCTACACGCTACATACACCCTATATAGCCGACACTGATAAATTATGTCTTCACTGCGAGCTTAATAAAAACCAGTTGACACCAGCATCAGTAAGCTATGAGTTACGTGATCTAAATTTGGCCATGTGAGGTATCTGTGTATACTCGTATACAATATACATCTTTTACGACTTCGACAGATGGTGATTGAACCGGCATCTCATTTCCATTAAATTTGCCATTGAATATATACAAAGGACATGTGCCGATGAATAGAGTCTTTTCCTTAGTATAACCTGCCCTAAAGGCAAACAACTCATGCGCTCATATTGGAAACATCACACAAATCTTGCATGCATAATATCGATCAGCAAAAGTTCAATCTTCGCATGAAAAGAAATAACGTTCAAGGCTGCCTAGCCGCCATAAAGGAAAATATTTCCTTTTCAAATAAACAAGATGACATAGAGGAAAAGGAAAAGCACACCACACGCACGAATACCGCCTAAGGTTCCAGCAACATTTCGGAACGATTAAGTTTCGCTTTCGTTGCGCTGTTGCTACTTTTATTCGAGTCGTAAAAGGTGCTCTTCGTTTAGATTTATTTTAGAGCTACCGTATCCATAACCCGGAGACACATATTTTACCCTCAAAAATTACATTACATATATATACGATACGTAGAATATTAGAGGCCGCCACCACCCAACACCCTTAGCCCACCACTACAATATACATTCAGTCGTAAACTCTGTAGTCATATCGACCACTTTAGAAATGCCTTTTATAATATTGAGAAGAGACAGGCTTTTAAAGTAATTTCGTGTATACGCAACCACCGTCCCCACACTCGATCGGCTAAGGCTCGTTTTCGCTGCAGGCCTCCAATCTCCAGTGCGGACCGTCTTCTAAAGTATAATAAAATCTCCAATGACTACTCTGGGCGAATGCTTACTGTATCACATGAATGGTCCTAGAGCGCGTGTGTACTGTGCCCTCGCATCACCCCTAGAAACCGAGCAGTTATATAAGACGGATGAATTTATGTGAACGGGCCTGTGTCTTTCGGGTGCGCGGGATGTGGAGAGGACGGCACACAGCAACAGCGCTAAACAAGTTCCCTGAATTACTGAGAAAGGATGTCATTTCGTATTCCAAATTGCGAAAGTTATAAGCTTGACAGATATACACTATATGAGAGGCAGTCGCCACCACCCTGTGCGCTCCTGACGAGACAAGGAATACGCAGAAAAATCCCTTGCCTTGGGGGCGGTGAATTTTTACAGTCAGAAAACACACATCCCTCTGAATAATAATAATGTCGTTTTGTTTGTACTCACAAACGCACACAGCCCAACTTAAGCTTTATGCGTGTGCGTGTGCAAGAGGAATAATAAAAACTCCGTAAAAGGACAACGACAAACGAGCACCAAAACCGTACAGAGAAGAGTGGATTTCCTCTTTCAAAACGTTATCCTAGTTTGTTTGCACGACTGTATCTCGCCGGATATACTCGTATTGTATGTTTGTATCGGTGTGAATAATCAAGGAACATGGGTACGCATTAAAATGAGTTCCACCAGCCATCTCGCGTGTGTCGGTGTTCCTGTGTTTTATAGTCTCTATTGTATGTTTTATGGTATTGTTTGTTGTTAGTTTAACATTTCAACCCTGGCGCACTAAACATTATCTTCTCCGCTCACCCACTCACGGTGTCCTTATTTTTTTTTTTTTTTTTGACGAAATATGGCGAAATGTGTCTGAATAAGGTTTTTTTTGCTTTTAAAATTCGCTCCTTTGAGGAAAAGATACAAGATGCGACAAATAGGACAAGTAGTAAACTATTTAGGACGTGAGTGGGGTTTACTGAGCTGAAATGTTTTTTGTCTGACAGAATCTTGGTGGATATTAAATGCCGACTAAGGATATTATGTATTTTAATGAATTGCTAGATTTGGTGGGTTCCTTTCCATGAAACTTGAATAAATCTTAAAGGGACGACAGTGATTTGATACTGATTATGGTCTTTGGATAGGGGTGTTTAGGCTCATGTAAATTAAATTCGCGAGAACTGTGAATTATACTGGAAGTGGGGCTTATACTTTAGATAGTTCCGCATATATGAGCCTAAAGTTCTGAAAACAGTTTGAAAAGTAAAGAGCGACTGGTGAAAGGGGGGAATTGCAAAATCAAGAAGCAAGACCAAGCAAAGTCTTGATAATTGTAATTAACATAAATCTGAGAAAAATGGGAACCAAAAGATTCGCAAACATTAGCGAATTGAAGGGCAAAGTGGATTTTAAAGTTCCATTGCTAAACAACCTCAAATACATAGTTGATCAACTGATTCCATTGTTGATTATGCTCGTAGAGCTAGAAGATCTACTCATCTATTTGTTGAATAACCTCGAAGAACTAGTTGATTACCATATTCAGTTGTTGATCAACACTTAGTTGATCAACTGATTTCATTGATCTTAAACTTCGAATACTTAGTAGAGCTGATTCCATAGATGACTACCCTCGTAGATATAGTTGATCAACTCTTTCATTTCTTAATAAAAGGTCGAACACCAAGTTGATCAACTCATTCAGTTGTTGATCAATGCCTTGTTGACGAACTGATTCTGCTGTGGATTACCATCGTAGACCTAGCTGATGAACCGACTTGTAAAAAAATCGTCGAAGACCTCGTTGATCAACTGATTCCATTGATATTCACCCTCGAATACCTAGTTGATATACTGATTAAATTGATGGTTACCCTCGTAGACCCAGCTGATCAACCGATTTTATTGATCATCAACTTATCTCATTTTATTTATTTTCTCTTTCAGTTGTTGATCAAGTACATGGCAGCGGTACTGCAACACTTACCGAGCATGTGCAAGAAAATGTTTCCGAATAGACGAAGAAGCGTTTCCCATCTGTTTTCCTCAATGAAATACATGCTCGACAAAATTCCAGAAAAAAAAAACTATAACACGCTTCCCAAACACCTCGAGCCCCAATTACAAAATGATGTCAGGCACATTGAGAGTCCGCAAACAGTTTCAAAACTCCCATTCCCGAAGTCAATCCTCATAGGCAGGACAAAATTGAAGGCACCACATTTTCGCCTTAAAAATTGACGCACAGCCAGACCAACACAATAGCCTCAACTGAATTTCTCTCCCCCAAATGTAACATATGGGTTTTTTTTACCCCCATTCTCAGGGGTGGACAAATAAATTTGCCGATCAAATTTCTATCTACATGCAGCTCATGCTCAAGTGAAATTATGTTGACTTTAATGGGAGAACCTCTAAGGTGGGTCTACATGCAGAATGGCAGCTTTCTCTGGTACACTCCCACTCTAAACGATTTAAGTTCAGTGCAAGGCCATGTTGTCACATGTGCCGGTGAGAGGGCATATTTCTTCATCAAAATCGATTCGGGAGGATATTTTGGGTTTGCTTCTCAGTTAAACAGCTCCAGCGAAACTTAAACTTTTCCATTTACCCGGTGTTTAATTATTTCCCTTGCATGAGTCCACCCCCCTCATTTGCACATTGTGTTGGATTACCAGAACCATTACTTCCTATTATCCTTTTACATTCACTCATTTCGCGCGCACCCCTCCTTAAAGCTACTACTACTAATCAAATGTTCTTAATGACTAAAACCACCCTCACCCTGTATAGACAAAACGGAACAGGGAGTGTGTCTGTATATCCTTAAGAATTTTTTCATCAACTATCCAAGGCAGTGCTTTCATTTTCCCACCCTCATTGTATTAATAGGACCCACGTAGGTAGGTATATTTTTTTTTTGTGCTTCTATATAGCTAATTTAGTCCCAGGGCTTGCCACAAAAATCGCACGACCTGGTGGTACCGCGGAACCGTTTTTCGCTTTTTATAGCACTTTCTCAGGCCTACGGTTACCTAATTTTGATTTCACGCAAATTTAATAGGTAAATGTACTTGCCTCTACCTTTTGCGGACAAAAAGACACCGTCTTCTAATTTAGCAGAGAGAGGTTGCTTTTCTGTTGCTGATGCTGCCGTTGCCGCCGCAGCCGGAAGAAAAACATTTTCCGCGTCCGCCCTTTTTGGCGCAGAACAACAAGCACCACTCGTTGTCGTAGTCCGCCTCGTCGTCGTGTAATAATATTAGTGAATTTATTACCCACCTAAGAGTAACTCGTGTACTTCTCTACTAGCTACCAATTAAGGGTTGTTTTAGACACAGCCACCCACTACTACCTTGAAGCACCTGCGATGTGGGCACACTAGCAGAGGCTGTGTACTATATTTTTTTTTTGCTGTTGTGTTGCTACCATCTTTTGTCGGTGCCTTTGGTACCGGAAAATTGAATCGTGTTGAATTTCTGGAAAATTACAGCCTCCATTCGGTGAGTGTCAACTCGGTTTCATTGTTGTCGTCTGTTCAATGTTGTTAGAGGGCGAGTTCCCCAGATGGTGGCGGCGGCGGAGGCTATGATGACATTGTGTAATCTCTTTGAAAGGAATGATAATTTGAAGTTCAATTCATTAGACGTTCGGGTGAAAGATGTAATGCTTTTTGGGTGACGGCAGCGGAATTAGGTTTTATGGCGACGGAATTTAGGACAAGTTTAAAATTTACGAAGCGGTTAGAAGGTACTTTCGTAGACTATGGCAGGACGATTATTTTCCATTATATTTGTCGTTTATTTGTTTATGGCAAATAGTTTCATTGACATTTTGTGTAAGAGCTCTGTGTGTAGGCTGGTTGAATTGATTTTTGGGAATTTTATGCGGCGTCATTTTGAAAGGGTGGTAGACGACCAAAGGCGGAAGGCTGGTAAATTCTTTTACAGCTTTGGTATGGCGGCGCGAAAAGGTGAGGGACAAAGTTTATAGATTCAAAATGAGCTTAAGGACTTGAAGCTATATATATATAAGTTGTTGTCATCAACGTTTAGATTGAGAAAGATTTAGAGTTTTACGACATTCTAAGAGGTTGAGTCGAAAGCTTTTGTTTTGTGCTGTTGGCTTCGTTTTATTTTAGTTTTGGGGGGCAGGGTCTGTGACGAAAATTAATGGGGGGTACGGCTCTGCATTTTTAATGAAGTATCGACGGGCTATTCGTACATAATAGCCGATGAATTCTATTCGCGTGAGTTTAATATAGTTATCAAACTTACAAAAGCGAAAGATAAACCCTGAATTACTTTCCTCGATGATGAAGGAGTTAATATGGGTGCTTTGGTAAAGCCTTATAGCTAAGTTGAGCGGGTTATGCATTAAAGTCTCACCATCAACAATACTTTGAGGACAGTCCATTGTACATTTAGCGCAGTCTACCTTCGCATTCAACGACCTTCTTTTTGACATGGCATGAAACAGGCGTTGCATCAACTTTATAGAAAAGCTGCAGAACTTGCATTTGAGAGTGCAGTATTGAGAAAGCTTTTGAATTTACACGTCCGAACAGGACATCGAATCGTATACTCGTACATCGCTCCTCTCCATGTCAAAAATGACGTACCAGTTCATCTGAGGCGAAGACGCCTGTTGCACAATTATTTAGTATCCAGAGAACCGGAGATAACATTTCTGAGCTTCACTTACCTGGGAAGTGAGCAACCCAACACTATTTGTATAGACTTTAAGCCTTGATAAAAAAAAAATTATTTGCCTTTCCAATAAAGTCTTTAGCTAAGTGCCTCCAGTTGCTCACCCCAAGTTGCGATTTATAGGGAAATTTTCCTCTACAGAGTTGTCCATCGTGGTAGATATATGAGATATATGTTCAATTGAGACTATCCTCATCCGCTTAGATATGACCTAAGTTTCGGCCATTGTGAACGGCCCGTTGACAAATAGTTTTAGGTAATGACACAGTCCGTCTTGGGTACGATATTAAAAAGACACAAACCTTCATAATTGGAGTGTCTTCCTTCCTGCGTGCAATATTTTATAAAAAAAATAAAATAAAATTGAGAGCACTTTGGTCAACCTAGTTTAGTAAAAATGACAACGGTAAGACTGTTGGAGCTACCTTTAAGAAAACAAATGACGAGTTCTGCTTTTCTGAACTACAATCACCTATCATATCCCTGAAGACAGTCATTCAAAAATGTTACACAAAATTTTACAACTTTCAAATTGTTTGCTGTCATTACGATTTCAAGACTTCTATTAATCTCAATCCACTTTTGACACTTGATTAAGACCACCTAAGCCCACTCAAGTTGACCATTGATTTTTAAAGCTTATTAAACAAATCCCTTCTTTCGAAATATAAACACAACTTCGACTGCTTAGCACGTGCCTATTTCTCTGAAATTTTTGTTGCGACTTTTCCATCATAGGAGTTTCGAAACCCCAAAGCCCATCTCAAAATTTAAAAGAAAAATTCCCAGAAATTACACTAGGTACTAACCCGAGAGAAACGAAAAGGAATAATTTTTTTAATTAATTTCGCTCCATAAAATGTGGTCGTTCCGGATCCGGTCCGGAGTATACCTATAGTAACCCCAGCCCCACTGTCTGGTGGCAATTGCAGCGAAATAATTGTACATATTTAACAGTAGTGTACAACTACAAGGCACATTTGCATATTTTCCATTCAGGCAGTCGTTTGTTCATTTCTCTACAAATTATCCTTTTTGGCGTATACTGCTGCTGCTCTGTTTCACTCCGTCCCCAGTGAATCCTATTTAGGAGGGGTGAGATGGGTTGTTATTTTTGACCTAAATTCGCTGTAACCGTTCACTAGTGTTTGTCGGTGCGAACAAAAAGAACTGTTTGCTTTTCGCTCGCATTTTTCATTTGCTCATTTCCTTGTCCTGTGTGTGTCCGTGTTCCGTGTCCTTCCTGCGGGGAGCGGGTGGAGATATGCGATGGCATGCCAAAGAATAGGGCCGACGCCATTATGTGCAATGCACACGTACAATTGGCACATTTTCCATTCGCATACACACATCCACTCCTGTGTTGTACATCATTTGTTCGCCCTCATATGTGTAGTGATGTGAGTTTGGTTTTCTTTTCTATTTTTGCGTGGATGAGCATATTTATGTCTTAAGAGCTTGGCAATAATAAAAACGAAACGAAACGAAACGAAGCGGAGCTATGACCAGGCTGAGGGCTCAGCAGCAACTGTTATCCTGGCGCAATGACAACGTTCGTTAGCGGTGCGAGAGTTGAATGGCAGAGGTTTTGTTTGTTTGCTTTATGGTTATTGTGTGGTCATGGTAAAAATGTGAGCAACTTAAAATGACGTGGGTAAATTACGTGTGAATAATTTATGGCTAGGCATTGTAATGATGGTTTTGCTTCAGCATGTAACTGCGAAGGTGCAGAATGGTTTGGACAAAGTGATGCTGCCGTAGGTATGCTGGGTTTTAGCTACATTGTGAGTGGGTAGGTGTAGCGGGTGCGTACTTAGGTACTCGTACGTGGTTTGGATGAAGTGACGTTCGTGCATTATTTGCACTCTCTACGAAGGCATTCAATTCAAAGAAGCGTGCTTAATGTAGTTGCGTGTAATAGTCAGGGGCGATTCCTCTCAGTTAGCTAGTTTAGCGGCGCTAAACCAAGAAAATAAATTGAAATACATATACGCAAAATACACCAAATAACGAGGTTAAAGTAATTATGAAGATTAATAATTGCAATTATCAATGACATACTAAATAACAAAACTATCATTTACAAATAATATTTGCCTACCCAAACACACAACACAATACTCCCATGCAATAAGTTTCACTTGAAATACTCTTCAGCGTTACAACTTGCGATACCGCAAATTCCCTGCCTGCACGCACACACACAATCTAAAACTCCCATAGAAAAGTCTCCTGCTGTAGCATTTTAGCGTAAAAAAATTGCGCTACCGAATTTCCTACAATCTGTATAAGTGTGGAATTTGAGTACCTCTACCAGTCGTAAGCAACCCAGCAAAAAATCGTGTAAGGTATATCAGGTAAAGGTTTAAATAAGGCATAGACAAAATGGAAAATCTTATTGATCACCCATTATAATTCTGAGTTAAGCCTTATATAAAGGCTTACAACAAGAAAGAACACGATTTCAGATCAACGGTACTATATTTATTAAAAAACCAGACGAACGCCTTATCGTAAGACATTCATAAGGAATATTTGTTCTGACGAGTCATTATTGTGCAAACAACCAAACTGAGCAGTCCTAAGAGATATTAAAACTAATTTTAAAATATAAAAGTAATAGTCTCTTGACAGAGATAAATTGGAATGGCCGGAAAAACATGAAGCCGATAAACAGCTATAAATTTTTCCAATCGACGCTGTACGGTAAGTTTATATCAATATTTTTTTATTTAATTACAAATTTTTAATTTAAATTTTTTTATTTTTCAATATAGGGTGCATAAACAGATTTTATTCGTCATATGATGAATACGAAAAAGACGTCAGAGAGGCCATTAAAAAGGGAAAAAACCGAATTGACCAACGCAAGCACAAGTTGCGCTTGCAAAATAAAATGGTTTTGTGAAATATTTATATTTTTATGATCCTAAAATGTACTTACTTTTACTTTTTTACTTGTACCTACATTTTAATAAATAATAAATATGTTTATAACTGAAGAAGCAAACACGTATCTTGTTTAATTTATTATATATTTTATGCAATGTTTATATAATAAATAAGATATTATATAATGCTTATGTCAAACTGAGATTAAGCCTTAAATAAGATCTTATATAATGCTTATGTTGAACTGATAATAAGCGTTAAATGAGGTCTTATATAATGCTTATGTTGAACTGATAATAAGGGTTAATTGAGGTCTTATATAATGCTTATGTTAAACTGATAATAAGTGTTAAATAAGATCTTATATAATACTTATTGAAGCGAAATATAAGGTATGGAACCGTATACCTGATTCCGTAGGACATGGCTGTAGAAAAATAAGGGACAAAATAAGGAATCTTTAATGCAATGCGGCATTCCTTATTAATAACAAGCCTTACCTTCTAAGGAATAAGCTATATTGAAATAAGGCTTATATAAGACTTTCATTGTTTGCTGGGAAAGCACAGGAAAATATACGGAAGGGTAAGCGCAAACAAATGCGATAAAACTTGAAAGTAGAGTGTAAGTGTAAGCAAGCAGGTATATTTTGCGCGTTATCTTTTTTTGTACTTCTGTGTGTTTCTCTTTCTAGTCAAATTGCAGTAAGAATGTGTTGTTGGGTTCTTATTTGACTGAATTAATAGTCTTATTGAATTCCATACCAAAAGTAAAGTGCGATTTATAATTTTATATTTGCGTGGATTATAAATGTGAGTAAATACATAATAATTATTTTTGTCGTGCTTTTGGAATAAGAGGGGGCCTTTTTTATACCCTCCGCAGGAAGGTATATTCACTTTGCCCATACATTTGTAACGCCAAGAAGGAGTCACCGGAGACCTCATAAAGTATATATATTATGAATCAGAATCACATTCTGAATCGATTTAGCCATGTCCGTCTGTCTGTCTGTCTGTCTGTTGAAAGCACGATAGCGCCCAAAGTAATCTACGTAGGTGAATGAAATTTGGTGAAAGGACTTCCTTTTATCGGCGTCAGGTTGGTATTGAAAATGAGCTATGTCGGTCAAGTAGTTCTGGTACCTCCCATACAAAACCAATATTGGACCAATGTGCCTCTCTGTCTGTTGAAAGCACGATAGCGCCCAAAGTAATTGACGTAGGTGAATGAAATTTGGTTAGAGCACTTATGTTTATCAGCATCAGGTTGGTATTGAAAATGGGGTATGTCGGTCAAGCAGTTCTGGTACCTCCCATACAAAACCAATATTAGACCCATGTGTCCCTCTTTCCGTTGAAAGCACTATAGCGTCCAAAGGAATCAACCTAGATGGATGACGATTGGTGAAAGGACTTCTTTATATCATCGTAAGGTTGGTATTAAAAATGGGCTCTGTCGGTCAAGTAGTTCTGGTACCTCCCATACAAAACCAATATTGGATCCATGTGCCTCTCTGTCTGTTGAAGGCACGATAGCGCCAAAAGTAATTGACGTAGGTGAATGAAATTTGGTTAGAGCACTTATGTTTATCAGCATCAGGTTGGTATTGAAAATGGGGTATGTCGGTCAAGCAGTTCTGGTACCTCCCATACAAAACCAATATTAGACCCATGTGTCCCTCTTTCCGTTGAAAGCACTATAGCGTCCAAAGGAATCAACCTAGGTGAATGAAGTTTTGTAAAAGGACTTATTTTATCGTGGTTAGGTTGGTATTGAAAATGGGGTATGTCGGTCAAGTAGTTCTGGTACCTCCCATACAAAACCCATATTGGACCCATGTGTCTCTCCATCTATTGAAAATACGATAGCGTCCAAAGGAAACAACCTAGGCGAATGAAGTTTGGTGAAATGACTTATTTTTATCTTCGTTATGTTGGTATTAAAAATGGTCTCTGTCGGTCAAGTAGTTCTGATACCTCCCATACAAAACCAATTTTGCATGACTTGTATGCAGTGGAGGGTATTAAAGCATCGGCCAGGCCGATGATAACACTTTTACTTTTTTTTTTTTTTTTTTTTGTTGGTGAGAAGTGGGCACGTAGCTAACCCAATGCTTAAGACCAGGAATCGCCACTGGTAATAGTGGTGTGTTGTGCGTGTTTTCTGTGCTGCCAAACACATAGAGGGCTTTAAGAATCGAGGACCACGTGTGAGGAGCCTTGTGTTGGGCGCCAGTTGTAGTTCGCTTCGCTCCTCAACTTTGAATATTTGTTTTATAAATAAAAGTGAGTAATGCATTAATTATCATTTAAAGCTTAAATGGCGGAGTCCGCATTGCGATGAACTAGAGGCAAAAGGTGTCCTTAAATTCTTCACATCAAATAGACTGGCCAAAAAACTGCAGCATTTTGGATCGAACCACGTCTTATAAATGAGTTGGGACTAATTTGTCTACTGTACTTATCGAAAAGTAAGAGTTGTGTAAAGAGGCCCAGTCATGCAAATTTTTATTTCTAGAGCGCGCTACCCTGCCATTCGTCCAGCTATGTTTGGTATCCTCTCTGAAATTACCTATCACCTATCTGCATTTATATGTAGGTATATGAAAGCCTTGTATATATTTTGTCATACTATCTAAGAACACAGAGGTCAGACAAAGATACTTTTAATTTACCCCTTCCTAGTTCAGGAATAGACTTAGTTTCCTGGTGGTCTTGCTGCAGGCCGCAGGCTCTTAAACTGACGGTAATATTCTCGTGGCATCGTAATTATTCAGCTTTCAAAACTATGCGCCTAAAAGCACTTAGGTTAACTTTAATTTGTAGTTTCCTGATCATATATTTAAATGTGGGGTAGTAAAACGTTTTTTTTTTCTTTACCTCCTTTCGACCGAACAAGTATCCAAAAAAGAGTCTCCAGAAAATTGGACATGAATTACAATTTTTGTTAGACAGGTTGAGCGTCAATGTTGTCAGAAATCGGTCGTCGGAAACATTTTTTGGACCATAATTTGATGTCGTGAACGTCCATCTTAAAAATGAAAACTCACAAAAACAAACAGCTGTGAGAAGGATGGCCTACGGCGACATGTGATTTTCATAAGCTACAAATACCCGAACTAGTATTTGTTGAAACTGTCGCTTGGCTGTCACAAGTTCATCGGGGTTGATCATTCTAGTGCTAACAGGAAGGTCCATAAATCTTTATCAAGTGGATAAATCAAGCGACAAAAAGCCTTCAAGAAAGACTTTGACAAATAAATGTATCCATCCGAAGCCATGGTCAAAGTAGACAAACGTATTAAAAAATCGTAAATTGTTTGTAATGAGCTTACTGGACATTGTTTTCCAAAACAAAATAATAATTTTGAATTGCCTTCGGAGTTAATAGGTCAAGGTTTTTTTTGCAGAATCATATTTTATACAAATCACACGGGGATGACCCCGTCCATCCTTAATTGATGCAAAAGCTGGCGAAACCCCCGTGGGATGTTTTGAGAAAAAGATGACAGTTTTTATCAAGTTTGCATAGATAGAAAGTAAGCTTACACCTAGAGAGCCTGCCTCTTGTGTCACAAATCAAATTAAACTTTACCCAATGCCTTGGTCAATCAAACTGTTTTACAATAATTGTAAAATGCTCCCCTTGATTTTTGGACAGTCCCATGTATTTTCTTTCTGGAAAGATCGTTAAATCAGTATGTTGGAACTTATTGATTTTTATGCCAAACCAGAGAAGACCGTTACTCAAAGCGGTGTCCACTTAGCATCGTTTTTAATTTAAATGATTTACAATCTAATAGACCTGGACAAGTTGGGAGCACAAGCTTAGATATCTGCAAACCCACGAAAAGCATACCACATAACCCCCTCCCTCTCATTTATTTATTTTGCACTTCCAATTTTAGTTTCAATTCTGCAGACCCTTTTGCATTTGTTTACTTAACAACATGCCCGCCCGTTGAACAGACCGAGTGTCCATTTCCTTAGGACTATGCGCGTATAGCGATATTGTTTCAGAGTGTAAAGCTATGCTAATTTATTTCCTGCTGCGAGTTCGCGGGACTACGCTTCTTTTTTTTCAGTTGTTTTCCTTTCAAGCAGCGGTCTGACTGCGTGAAAAGAGTTGTGGGCGAGAGAAGGATGGTGTGTGTACGCGGCAGATGACGACGATGCTGGTGGCGAGTGCACGAGAAATGGTGGTTGAATCATATTTTAATGGACCATAAATTATGTAAAATTATTATGCCTTTCAGGCGGGAGCGCCATACTACTAGAAGCCCTGGTATTCATTTCACCCAGATGTAATTTCATTGGTTTTCGAGCTGAGTTCGGTTTTTAGCAAGAGCCATGGGGATGGTGGTGGTTGATGTTGTAATGTGATTTACAAGGTTGTTGGATGTAATTTTTTTTTGTGAATAGCTGCACAGATGTGTGCATTTGTCCGTGGCGGTGCGGGGAATGGGCGCATAACTGGGGCAAACTTTTTCGATGTTTTGGTTTTTAATCTGAATTTCGCCTTTTAATGGAACGTGAACTCCCAATAGATTTATTTGGAGTTGGGGTTTTTTTTTAATGTTGAAGGAAGTTTTTTTGCACTTCCCGATGCATGATTAGTCGCTGCGTTGTTTCTGTTTTTTCTGAGGAGGGTCAGTCAGTCGCGAAATATTTCTAATAACGACGAGTTAGAGAGAGGTGGTCATTTTTTTCATTAGCTGTTTATGGGTGATAGTTTTATTATACATATAACACGATATTAACAATCTATTTTCATAAAAAAAATTCCCCAATTGAGCTTCGTTTTTGAGGGAGTTTTATCCCTATCCCTCGAGAAGTGTGTTTGTCATGCGGCGAACTTCAATTATCGATTGTTATTTCATTTGTCTAAAGTAAGGTTTGTATTAGCACGGAAATTTTCTCAATAGGAAAGGGACATTTTTTCGACCATCTGAAAAACACTTACCATGCGAAGTTTTTTTTTTAGAATTTTAGCCTTTCAATAAGTTCTTCTTTTATCCGATCACATGCTTTGACTGTCGGCAAAATGTTCTTACAGTTTGAGGTTTTTTTTTCAATTTACTAAGAAGGGTCCAAACGAAATAACCAATTTGGTTTTGGGAAGGGAATTTCAAGATTTTCGACAATATTGCCGTTGTGATGATGAGAACAATTTGAAGAGGTCCTTGTTGTATAGTAGAATACATTTGGTTTTGACAACATATTTTCTCAACAAGTCTTCTGCCAATGATATCGATGTAACGAGGCTAGTTGCACAGACTTTTGGAAAACTGTGTCTGTGTTTTGAACTAAATTATTGTCTTTTGAAACTGGGTACACACTGATGCTCGTGTACCACCTATTGCTGTGCAGGCGAAGGTGGGCTTTAAGACTTTCTGCCAAATCATCAGCTGGTGCATTAAATAATTCAACAAGTAGGTCATTAGGTTACTTTATTTTGGTCGGGTGAACGGAAGGTGATACCGGTCTCTTTGGAAGTAAAGGTCTGGCATAGATTTTCGATTCTCCGAGCGAGGAGGGCACAGAGAGGAGAATGTACAAGAGCAAACGCTATGAGCTGTATAATGTTAAAAACGCCAACAAACGTTGACAACATCGAGAAAATGAAAAATAACTTTCCAGCCAAGAGGGTTTTTAAGTCCCAGGCTTCATTTTGAGTAGATAAATACCCCTGAACCAGAGCACTTGGTAGAGGGCAACTGCATAAGACCAGCTTGAGAACGGAATGATGCAGTTTCTAGAGCAGAGCCTCTTTAGGAGTCAGCAGCTCGTTTACTTGCTACGCAAGCTGGATGAAATTCTTGGCATTTGACGTCCAGTCGAAGTGCAGTCCTTTCTGACTGCAGAATTCAACAATATGCAAATGTTTTTCTATATACTCTCAACCTTAGCTGGTGTCTGCAGATCATTGGTCGGAAAGAAGGTTCCTTTTAGTTTTTGGTAAAACTCTACAGCATTCTTTGTGGAGTAGCACCTCTCTCCTTCCAATCGCTTAAGTGTGCACGCCTCTTAAGCTGCTCATCTTCCCCCTATTCATACTAACATATAGGTATCACAACAAGCGCTCAACTCAATGCCACCAAAACAGCTGAAAAACCTCAGCCTGTAAAAAACGTGGAATTAAAATTTCCACTTGTAACTGTCATTAACCACAATTAGTCGAGAGCCCCATCGCAAAAAGAACCTTGGCTCTCTCTCTAATATCAAAGACACACAGCAGAGCAGTACTGCAAGATGATATTGCGCCTCTGGCCATGGAAAGGACATCAAATTACTTTTTGTTGCGCTCTTTTTTTTCCTCTAACTTCCTTTGAATAGGGACGCTGCCATTTCGGTGGCAAATAGCATCATCTTCCAGGACAGCCTCAACAGCTCCCCGGTCTCGGTCTCCTCTATACATGCCTATCCAACATCCTAATGAATGATTCTGTTTTGCCGACGAATCCATATGCAAATTGTTGGCACCCATGACTAACTACAGACCGAGATAAGGATCCACAACACCACAAAGTACTGAGGAATGTTCCCCGAATCGTTTTTTTTTTTTTTATTATTTCTGCCTCTATGCTATTTGTTTGCTGTTCTTAGTAATTTTTCACCTGATATCCTTTCATAGGCAGATACACAGACCAGAGGAATTTTTTTTCTCCTTCTCTCCCGTAGGTACTATCTCGCATTTTTAACTCTCAAAGGATTTCCATATCCTGAATTCCTATGCAGTATTCTATTTTTTTATTTTTTGTAATTTCCCTCGCCCCCTTCGTCGTGCTTTATCTTTGCTTAAATGATTACCCTAAAGGCAAAAAGCCTAGATTCTGAATCTCTTTATGTGGCCTGCGAGAGCGGTTGTTTGTATGTAGTACACATTTGTGAGCGCACCCTTTTCTTCTTTTGTACAGCATTCAACACGACAGTTGAAAGGATCAAAGGACCGTTTTGTGTGTGTGTTGCTTTTTCCTTTTTTTGGGGTGGGGAGGACGAGAAAATTCGCGCGGTCAATATAAACGACGAAGAAGAATTTTAATTACATTTCAGTGAATTGAACAAACATTCGAAAATCACCAGGATCAAATAAATCACGGATATTTAGGGGGATTGTGGGTCTGTTGGTGGAATCCGCAAAAAAAAAATACAATCAATAAACGACCGAGATAACTCAACGGGCGGGCGGCGGTTAAAACTGTGTGAACATGCAGAGAGATTTAATTTTTTCCGCCTCTCACATCGTAAGCCGTGTACCCACATATACTCGTATGTGTTATTTCAGGATCAGAGATGGAAATAGTGGATAGTGGGATTATTTTTTAGAAAGAGAGAATACCGTCATAATTTGCCCACTTTGCCGTTTCTCCTTGTGAGCGCTGCTGTGTTTTATTTATGATTTTAAGGAATATCCGGTTGGTGTGTGCTTTTTTCCGACCATATCCTTAATCCCTTAGGGAAAATTGGCAGAAAACAGTCAGCGAAGACAAACAAATCCAAGCAGCAGCACGGTGGATAACAGAGTTATACAACACTTCAATTCGCAAAGGGCAATAAATTGCGTATACGACAGGGTGAACGTGCGAGCGCAACCAAAAACCCAAAGAATACAACATCCCAAACAAAAACCGAAATAAATAACCACTCAAAACAGGATGGCTCGCATAAAGGAGAGACTTACAGTTAGCACTCATCCGCGTTATCCTCCATCAGGCAGCCGGACGGAAAATATTTCATTTTTGTTCTATAAATCATGTTGCGTGTGTTGTTGTTGTTGTTGTGTTTTTGTTTTCATTTTTACGCTGTGATCCTTGTTTCTATTATTTACTTTTTTTGCTTTTGTTCTCTTGGGCAGTATTTTTTCTCTTCTCCTTTTGTTGGGGCTGTCATTTTATTATTCTTTCTTTTGTTTAGTCCGAGTATTATGTGTTCGTTTCTTAAACAGTAATTGTTTATGACGTGCTATTAGAATATTCTGTTTGGTGGGGGCTAAAAGTATATCCTGCCAACCCCACGCAGTTTGGCCAGAAAATTCGTTTATCCATCCCGATGACTTTTTTATGAATAAAAATGGGAAGCAAAACATTATTTAGTCATTCCCTCGGTTCCTTTTTAGTGTTCAAATGGAAATGGAATTTCAATCTGGCATTGTTATACTTGGTGCGGGGAATCGGGCAGAGCCTTTTCAACGATATCTGGTAGGTGATTTACGAAAAGAAAACTTCTCTGTTTTGTTTTGAAGAGTTCGTGACAGGGCTTTGAAAAGTTGTTCTTCCGACCAGGCTATGAGGTGTTATTGGGCGTCTTGAATTTTTTTCCTTTCACATTTAATGGAGGGTAAATATGTCAAACTTTGAAACTGTATAAAGTACTTTGCCGACGGGCTAAACGATTCTTGAATTTATCAGGAATTTGAGGTAAAATGTCTAAAGATATGGACGAACAGAATAAGAAAGTGCGTAGGTACTCCTGGAATGGAGAATAATCGTACCTACGTACTTACCAATTTTGTATTTGTTATTTGTCTATATTAAACAAATCTTCAGTTTTGTTGTTTACAGTACAATAACCAAAATAACAAAAAAAATCGACAAATCATAGAGGGCATATAATGTAGACGCTGGATGGGAGAAGAGACAGTTCATTTGCCGTCATGGGTGGGCAGGTGAAGTGGTAGCTGCTACAGTTGGCATGTTACGATTGCGGACATTCAAGATGCATCAGCAAGAAATACTGCATAAAAGTGTTAAGCCAAAAAGGAGAAAGTGTCTGCCAAGATATTTGACAATCCCTTTTCCCGGTGTCTTACGAAAAATCCTGAGGCAACTGTTGCCGCAGAAGACCAGTGTCTTATGGACAAACTCAGTTGAGTAACTAGATCTGTGGCCAAGAAATGAAGGAAAAAATTGGTGGGGAACTCACAACAAACAAAAATATAGGTATAACCATTCTGATAATACAGAAAAAGGAATGGTAGCAATAAGCGATACTGTTGCAACTACCATGAACAGGCAACCCTAATATAAACGACAAGGGAATGCAATGCGGGAGTTTGCAGACGTGGATGTGCCCCACACTTAAGGCTCGCGATGTAATGACGGTAGACCCGCCAGGACGACGGCGATTCAAGTCCGTAAGAATCTGACATAACTGCTTAGAAAACTGCAATATCTTATGCGAAAAGTCCCGAAGCAATCATTTGAATGAAATGCGAATTGGTGTTATAGCATGGTACACACACAGTCTTTACTGAGGCGAAATACTAGCTCACAGTTGAAATATCGACCTACCGAAGCCAGCTGACGAAACAGTGCTTGGAATAGAATCGCCATCACATAAGTTGAAGACCAATGTAAACATCATCAGTCCATCAGCAGGAATAGCATATACAGGGAAAAAACCTATTCACAGTTGAAATTTGTATCTGTGAACCGAGGTAGATTCAAGAGATTTTTTGACGCACCAAACTACCGTCAAATTGAGTCAAATCATAAAAATCTCTTCATCTCTTCAACGACAATTCACAAAAATTTCTTCAACAGCTGGTACATGATTTAAGTCAAAATCACTCAACTGAGCTGTTTTTTTTCCCTTACAACATCTGTTTGTGATGGTCCAATCTGCAATTGGCATCAACGACATAGTTTAACCCCGGCTAATCGCCGTTCTTGCTTCAAGTCAAAAGCCATGAAACCCAGCACACATTCATTTCATATATGCGATATCAGCTATTGGACTGTCCCTTTAAGAGCACATCCAATTTATTTAAGTCAAGGAATGCACCCATTACATTGAATGGGACATTTTCAAATCCATCCCTCGATGGCAGACACACAGAATTCACATGGAGCTAGAGTCCTACTGTATTTAGGTATTTATCAGTACATCCACCTCATAGAAAGTTTGCACATACAAGACGATATCACCAACACCCACCGTCACCATCACCACCATTGAATTGCAAAAGTTATGAATAGAACGGTTCCATGAAAACGACTGCCTCTATGTTTGCAATCTTCCTTTGCATTCTCCCAGCGATGGGTATTATCAGCCGAAGACAAAGTCATTGTCATTTATAATTTTCACTCTGTGAACTTTTCATTTGACTGGAATGAACAGCAGCAGCCAAGCCACTGGCAGTAGTCTTGCTTGTAGTAGGAATATCCCTACAGAAGCAACAGCTACTAGGTGCGCTCTGCTCACTGATCCGACGACAGTAGTCGTCACATATAAAAATCCAAATCTATCTATATGTGCATACGTACATATATATGCATTGTATCTGTTACATAAAATCCAAACCAAACCAGCAGATAGGCTCTAACTGTCAGCGCTGTCATGCTTGGCTTTTTCCTCTCTTCGGATAGCCATTGTGTGGCAGTGCGGGTGTGTTTGTGCGCCTTCCTCCCCCACCCCCCTCTCGAATGAGGGTGAGCACGAGGGATGCTGGCAAGTGTCATTAAACCCGCAAATGTACATTGAGGTAGGCCTCTTTATTTTTCATCAACCACCCACAACCATCCGACTGAATGCACAATAAATGCATAGATACATGGATACGCTTTATGAGATACTTTTTCCTTTTATTTTTTTTTCTGTTTAAAGCTGCATATAACACAAATGGTGCATGTACTCGACTACAACGACTGAACGGCAGTTATGATGGATATTGTTATGTTGAAAATTGTTGCTTCTTCCCATTTGTGCGGCGCACCGTGCACTGCACTGAGATATGACAAGAGGAAAGCTGGCAAAATAAAACATAAAAAATATTTTCATTATGGAAATTGCAACCACTTGGCAAGTGTGTGTACTATACTCGAACGTAGTAGTAGTAGTAGCTGTTTGTAGTACTATACACAGCTGGGATAGACGACCAGGAGAGAGTGCATTCTCCAACAGTGGTGCATCAAGTTAGATGCTCAATGAATGAAAGCAGGTACATACTACATCATTGCAGATGATGTCTGGCACACAAAAAAAAACCAAACGAACAGGAAAACTCATAAACAGATACTTGTGAGCGCATGTGGCCCAGATACATTACCCTGTTGCTTCGTGGTTGTACATTTTAATTACACGGATTTTTTGTTTAATGAAACGAATACGAATATGAATATGAGTCTGGAATACCCTTCGGAGTACATCTCTGTAAGTCAGTCAGTGCCAAGTTTGACTTCGGCTCCTCTCTATATCTATCTGCGTATCTGTACCATCCAACGCTTGTGTGCTTAGTTTGATAGAAAAATCGATTGCATTCAGAGAAACCTTTTTTTGTTCCACATGATCTCTTGAATAACTTTTATCTCATGCACTTTGTGCGCTTATAAAATCTCGTACACACACATCACTGTGACATGCACATCAGTTGGGACGGGACCTTCAGATATCGTATGCATTGTGTGCGCACCAAGCGGAAACTTAAAAATGACTATATCCGTTCGCGTTCGGGACACACAACGGCATATCATTCGCTGTACTCTGGCTCTGGATAAAGAGTGATGCAGTCGAGACAGGGACCAGCATCGATAGAGTGCTGGTCATTTTGAATGCTAAAGTGTGCCCAGTGGGATTTTGTTATTTTTTTTTTGTGCGTTATCAGTTTGAAAGGGTTTTTTGTCAGTTTCAGTAAAAAAAAATACTTGAAACATTTGTGAATTATTTTCTGTGTGCTCACAATATGTCAAGGCGCCAGACGATAAGGAATAACAAATCAGTTTTGGCGATTACCCGCCATATCCGGTGGGAAGGGGATTGTTGAAAAACAAGTGTAGATATAGTCCCTCGGAAGCGTATATCTGGGACATGGGAGGATGAATGGTCAGTTTTGAGATTGCAAACTACACACAAAGTAGTACAATGAGAACATCCAACCAAGTGATCAGCATCCACGTTATGGTATTTAGGGACAGGTACATTGACCTGTGTATGGCATGGAATACCTATTCCTCTTTCGTTAGATAATCTTCCTTGGACTTTCTTTCTTACAAACAAAAAAGGACAAAGTAAGGAGCTCGAACTTCGAGTGCCACAAGGATCAAGGTCAGCCTTTTTTACAGGTACCTACAGACTGTGAAAGACTTGGCATTGAATCTTAGTCGCTGGGCACAAGCTGCATAAGGGCCATTTTGTCTACATCGCGCTAGTTTGTGTTAACATTAGAGGAGAATGTCGACGAAAGCAGGGAACCTTTCAATGATTTTCAGGAGAAAACGTGTAACAAGCCCCCAAAGTATGTGACTCGAAGGTTGCTCGTAGCGACTTTATAGCCAAAATCAGAGAGGTATCTTTATTCTACAGACGAAAAGAATAGCCTACAGCACAATGCTTCGAAAAACGGATCACGTCGATGCGACGTATAGCTAGCATATGATTCACGCGCTTCAACATACACAAATCTATGTGAAGGTCTGCAGATGATATACACGTCGACCAAATTGATCGTCTTGCGATCGGTGCAAGACGGATGTACCATGAGGGTCTTTGTCGTTCCTTGCCTAATAGTAATCGAAGTATGGATGCGGATGTAGATTAAGCCACAATACCCAATGGTGCAACGGATCCTGTAAGAAGATAAGACGTCGCAAGGCTACTATCGCATGAATCAGCATGAAATGTTCTAGATCTGTTAAATGGGTTAAGGAAATGGTAGTCAAAGTTTTCGTTCATACAAATCAAAATAGAAAGTGAGGATAGCGATATCCAGACTCAAGTCCAACAACAGTCGAATGTCATACTAGCTGAGTTCTTAAAGCAAAGGTCTGCAACAGCATGCTCTAACTTATCTATGCAAAATTTGGTTCTACGAAAGTATGCCTAATGGAATGGAAGCTCATGTGTCCCTTGCAGAAAAAGAGGAGCATTTTCAATTGCACTCAAGAAAGAATAATGCGTCTCGTGGATTCCACTTGGAAGATCTAGTGGGCTGTATTTATACTCCGTACACACCTAAAACAAAACAATTTTGTCTCGTAGGTATGTAACCTTTCTATATTCCTTCCAAACGGCAATATTTGTGTGTCTGTTCTTTTGAGACCCGTATACCTAACAACAGATTTCGTTGAAAAGTTGACAGCTTGTTCTCATCTGAGCCGGCAGTGTCGGAAGAGTGGTTGCGATAAAATCCAATAGATGGCGCTGTGCCGAAATCAATAATGATTGAATTATTTAAGCTGTCCAAGTAATTTCCAAAACTGGTCAGCATGCAATTGTTCAATTGCAATCAACTGGTTGAAACACATATCCAAAGTCGAGTTGTCGCTACTCAAGCAGTATAAAGAAGTTAGATTCATTGACCCTCTCGGTCACTTTTTTCACCTCTGGTGGACTGCATCTTCAACCCTATAGAAACTTTGTCTCCTATTTTACAGTCATTGAGATATTACCCTTCGAAATAAAACAATAACAAATAAATCAGCCAGTATAACCTCGAGGGTCTAGGGATTGTAATTGTAACAAACATCTTCTTTTCCAATTGCATGGGAATATAAGAATATCGAACAAAAAAAAAAGGAACAAACACCATTGTGTGTGAGAGTATGGTCAAAGGTATATACTTAATGGGGAAACTACAACTTTTGTCATTGTTTTCCTGTTGATATTAGAAGCGCTTATAAATGTATCCTATGCAAAAACAACAAGGACATCAATGGAGCAACAGCACCTGCGGCAGTAAAAAAAAAATACAAGACAATTGACTAACAATACATCAACAGAATACAACGACAACACTAACCAAACGATACCAAAACAAACAACACGAAGGGATAGACGACGTACCTACATCGACCGTTCGACCGGCACGGTGCAAATGGCGGATTAACTTAAATCACGTGGGGTTGTTGTGTTGATTTAGGAGCAACATCATTCTTTGGATACTCCACGATACCAACAGCAAGCTAATGACATCGAGTATGGTAACCATATATTGGAATGGGGATGACGGGATAAACAAAACAAAATCCAAAATGATACGTGGTAGATAAAAAAAAAAAGGAGTAACCGTGTTTGACACGAAATAAATTTCCCCGATCAGGAAAATTATACCCGAAACAGGAATGGATGGATGGTAAGAACAATGTAATACATCAGGCGTCGAACTCGCGGGCTGTGCTAAATAATGGGGGAAGCTTTGTTATATTTATTAAACTCATTTTGACTGTTACCTAACGGCGTTAAGAGTATTGGATAGACATTTGTTTAAAATGTTTTTCACAACCACGGGAACATTGTCGGCTATGTCGATCATTGCCACGCCCATTTTTGAGCAAAATGCATTTTTTTTTCTGACGTCATTACTGAAATAATGTCAATTTCTACAAAAAAGAATCAAAAAGTGTAACCAAGAGAACCAACACTCCCACAAATATTTTAAGCTGTCAAAATTTCTGCTTCATTCAGAAGCTGAGCTACTGTACAAAATCTCAACAATTTTGTCCAAAATTTCCTATAAAGTAAATACTGTGAAAAATGTATGAGAATAAAGTTCAAGTACGACAAATTCGGTTTAGACAACAATAAAAGTTCATTAAAATTTTAGATGCAACTTGTCAAAAATTTTACGGTCAGGAAATCGTTCTCGACGTTTATCTGAGATATTTCCCAAAATGTTTCCTTAAATAAAGTTTATAGTATAGACATTCCTGGCCAGGGGGATGAATGTATATATGACGACGTTGTCCTTAGCGTCGTAGTTTCAAGAAGGACCTTTCATTGACTTGGTCAGAATTTTGAGGCAAATGTACTTCATTCCTTGCTAAGTGGCTGCCTAAGTGGCTGTGGGGTTGCTCTTTGCTATTATAGGTATAGGGTGGCAAAAAACAGACACCAGATGTCGTTTTAAAATATCTTTTTTCACTCTACTTGGATATTCTCTTTGCGAGCTTTCAGAGTCTGCGGCTTGATCTCTTAGACCCGTGATTTGGAAAAACTCCAAAGAAAGAAATTAGGAGCGGATGGATAATGATGTATTTTGGCTGATATCGTCATATATTTTCGGTCATCCTGTGTAACTAATTTTGGCAGATAAATATAAATTTTTTGCCAGCTATGAGTCGAAGTGTGCTTTAGAATTGTGTAAATACTAAATAAAACTGAAACTGCACTCGTAAGCTATGGCCCAATTAAAGTGCTCTAAAACTTGAAAGTAGTTGACTACTGGCAAAGAATTCGGCAACAAAAATGTCAATGCAACTTAGTGCTGCTTCCGATTGCATAAATTTGATTGAATTAAGTTAGAAAGAAACTAAACCCCCAGTGATGTGTGTTACCCATCCCCAAGTGAAAAATATTAACCTCCTTCCACCAAATGGAAAGCATACTATCATCCGTTGAAATAATTCAATCGAATTTAACAAACAAAATGTATACCTCCTCCTTAAACACATCCGTATGATCTTCATATTCATAACCGAAAAAGAACAATGTTTACCTGTAAAGAGAAAGAGAGAGAACAAGAATAAGACAAATGTTATTTTCAAATATGTTAAGCATGTTAATAAGATGAATAGCTAATGAATACAGCTTAATAATAGAAATTAAAAATTCCTCCAAAACGGAAACAAAAATCATTATCAACAAAATAATAAAATATTTATTCATAGGTCATATCTGTCGGCGGAATTTCAACATGTTTTTCCTTTCCACAGAGCACAGACGACGCAGAACTCACGGCTCGGAGTTTATTGTCAGAACCGCCCACGAATTGTGCGGCATGCATTTTAAATTTCAATATAAATATTCCAAACATGGATATTAAATTATCATTTCGTTGAATGGGTATAGGGGAGAGTTGTCTTTGCTGAAATTCTTTGCTTTGGCCATGGCTTACCTCTGGGCTCACATTAAAATTTCATATTTTTATTGATTCGAAATTGCTCATCGGAAAGTTTTGATTGGCATTCTTTGAAAGCAATGATCTCAGATTGGTGGTCTATTAATTATAAAGAAAATATAGGTACAATTGTTTTGAATGGAATGAAATTATATTGTAAATAAAAAGAAAAGAAAAATGGTGACCAATTTACATTTTAAAATATTTGAAAATGTTTTCGGAAAGAAAAAGGTTCATATATACAGCACGAATTAAGTTAAGGTTTTAAAAGTTGCTGGTTGTTAACCAGAATCACTAAAGCAGTTTACCGGGTCTCAATCATATTCGCGGTTTAAAATTCCAACAAAATTGCGCCCTATTATCATAAGCATCGACCCCTTAAATTTTAAAGATTACAAGTTCTAGGTAGGTAAATATTTGCTTTAATAAATAGCGCCCAACGTAGTAAACAAAGTCTACTTAGATCTTTCTCTGAAACAATGAAACTTGCAGCTAAAAGTAAAATTTTGCAAAGTCTACAAAAGATAGCCTCAAGATATTGCATTCAAAAAACTGAGGCCCGAAGCTGGACTGCCGTCTTAAAATTGGCTCGCAACAAAAATTAAGCGAAGTCGGATTTGAAAAAAGAAACTTCCTATAAACAACAGGACTGGAGTTATAATTTCATAGCTCAGCCCAAGCTACAGTTAGTCCTTCTTTCCAGTTTCCTATTCATTCTACTGCATTTTTTTTTTGAAGTGCCACAATGTTAAACTAACATGCCATCATTAATCAGCTTAATGGGCGGTATGATTTTAAAACCTCAGACGCATTAAAAATGATCGCATATAATTTATGTGTGTATATTTAGTGTGCTGAATAGTGGAAAATGCTATTCAAATATTACATTCTTCCATATTTCATAAATAATATTTTTTCCACGAAATCTGTCCATCGAGCCTGCTAAACAAATAAATACAGCATACTAACAGGCGCACCGATGTGATTTCTCTCGTGCCGCGTTCATGTTTGCCTCCACAAAATGCAAACAAAGTAATAAATCAAATTTAACTGTATGCACACCGCATATCCTTTGACACAGATTTTGCATATTAATTTTTTTTTGCTTTTTTTTTGTGTTTCCATGTGTGCTTTATTATTGGAGACAGGTATTGGTTTTATGAAAGCGAAGAGTTCACTCTTGATAAAATAACACAAAAATCTGAAATAACTTCCAATTCCACAAACTTTATTAAAGGACTGTTTTTACTTTTGTGGGAATTTTGAGTATACGGTAAATACAATTTTTACAACATTTTCCAGCTAGACACACCATCAGAAATGTAGGCAATAGTCTTTCGAACTCTATTTTAAAAGAAAAACTTCTGCCACACCCACTTTTTAGGGGTAATTTTCTCAGAAAGACGCTTACTTAGCATTGCTAAAGTGAAGTTATTAGTAGGGGTAATCAATCCGAATGGAAGAGACCTCTTTATCTATGCCTAATTGACAAGAACAACGAGCAGATACTCACGCCTCGGTTGTTGTACCTATACTGTAATTTCATTTTGTTATTTCTCCCGAAATCTAAATCAGTAAATATTCCACGAGTGTTTTGTGTAGGTGACGCATGTTCAAATATTTTTCTCTCATCATTAGTTCTGTAAGCATAAATGTTATATAATAATAAATAATTAAATTTGTCCCAACGACCGGTACACCGACCTACCGCAGAATATTTTCACGTAACCTTTATATGGCGAATAGGATGCACATTGTTTCGATTTAAAATTAATTAGCAATAGACGAATTTATTGTTTGTTATTGTCCGCATCTATTCGGCCACTCATCGTTATAAAATGCACCCAAAGTGTATTAAAATTTTAATGAAAAATTAGCACAAATATACATGCATTCGGTGCCGGTTTGGTGTGCATTGGATATTTGGACGACCGACCATTGATTATCCTGTTGGTTATCATTTAATAATGAGATATATATGGAAACTCGCATGTAATCAATTTATTTTATTCCTGCTTTAATTCAATGTGAATCTATTATTGTGCGATTGTAAAGATGGGCGCGTCAAAAGTGGGTAAGCAAAAATTTTATATGCAAACTATGGATAAAATAAAAATCCGGATAAGAATGTCCACTACAGGCTGCGGCTGTATCTGAATAGCACAATTAACGGGCAATTCATTATTGATTGTAATTAATTATTGGGGAACATTCCTAATAGCATATCGAGATATACAATTCAAAAACATGAATTCATAAAGTATTAATGGCACAAAGGGAAAATAATTGGAATTTGTGTTGAACGCGCAATGCCTGGTGGTGATAGTTTTAATTCAATTTTAGTACGGTGAATGATTTTGGTTGTTGTTTGGTTCGTGTATCTGCATATTATTTTACGAGGCAGTCTTTTGATAGGTATCCGTATATTATATGCTTGGGCAGCAAAAAGCTTATATTAGGAACGCATTATAGCTGTGGTGTAAATGTGGGGCTAAGAGGTTTTGATGTGAAAGCAGTTTTTTAGTTGAAAAAAAAAAAATTATGTGAGAGAATTTATACTAGAACAGGCAGGGGTCACCCATACGACGCGAGTGAACATCCCTTTTTAATTTTTCTGTACGGGGATTGTTTTTGTTTATTATTAAGAGTTGGTTAAGAAAAGATCAAGAATTGTGGAAGTGGTATGAATGTATGATGTCCAATATAATATCGATGCCTTGCAAAAAAATATTAATTGGTATCGATTCTCGCCCTATCAGTTATGGATATGACCAGTATTTTAAAGAATTTGAAATTGTATTACAAAGAGAAGGTATCCACGCTTATTAAAATGCGGATGTCAATCTTGTAATGGAGCTTAAACTTAAGTGGCGCTTAACGGGAGGTTTTTCAGATAATCAAGATCACACGGTAAATATCTCCCAATTGGTGACTGTTGAAGATTTCCATTGACATATATTCACTATATAATGCTAAACTCTCCTCGGACAATTGTGTCGCCATTTATAGATACATTTATATTCGAATCGAAATTCTTTAGCACCAAAACTGCTTTCACTATTTCGAAACGCAATTAAAATACCAACCTTGACACAAACTGTCAAAAATTCCAATTTCAATTCGAAAAAATAACACAAATATTAAGATGACTGGACGGGCATGAGTGAGTAGTTTGGCAACATCACGTCATGATTGTCATGCAATCCATTTATCCCCTTCTCTGGGATCGAGCATTTCCTCTTCAGCGAAATTTCCCAACAATTATGTTTTATATCCAAAAATAAAATCGGATTAATATTTTATCTGACATTTTTTTTTCCTAATTTTTTTTTTTGAATATGCGTTTGCACATTTGTTTAAAATATATCAAGCGTTACGCTTTCTCCAATTCTCGATTGAATGAGCTTTCTGAAGAACTCATTCTTCTTTGGCTGTTTCAAAAGATCTGTGCACATCATTCGTTCTAAAATAAACATGATTCTTGATTTCTTTTTTGATTTTGTTTCCGCTGCAGATATTCGTACTGGCTATGTGTCTTGCGCTACATGTTTTCGACAAGTTGAAGCATTTATTTATCGAAATGTATTATAGCAGATAGTGTGAGATTTCTTCTTCTGTGATGCTTCCTTTCAAACAAGGATATCAGGCAAAAAGGGGGAAAAAACTGAATCCACTTCTCAATGCAATGCCAAGAGTGAATGAAAGGATATCAACAAAAAAATATAAATGTTGCATGTGCCTGTAAATAGTTATATGTATCTATAGCGTATATTCCGTACAATCGCGTATATTTATTTATGTAGGTGGATACACCTTGCAGAAAAATGCATTGTTGTGCTGTGATGATATCCACCCGGGTGGGGGGTCATATGCGCGCCAGACAAGCGGAAGAAAATAAATTGATGTCGATAATATCTAAGGGAGCTTTCCCTGCATGCAAATATGTGAACTGCGTTTACGGTAGCTCAGCTACAGGATGAAAAGATATTCCATGCATGCATATGGAAGATACATTTTTATCTGAATGACTCCGGTGCGAATGATGATGATGATGAGGATGACGATGATTCTTGTGCTTCATTCGATGTGGCACAGATATGTTTGTGTGCAAACTATTTCTCGTTTCTCGTATTTAACGATATTTTTTCATCATCAATGCTATTGACACATTTTTATTTTGCTACGAATGTCGCTATAGTGATGGGATGACATTTGAACCTAGATGACTTGCAAATAATATTTATTGTATGTAGCTTGAGAACTCTTCAAAGAAAATCGATTCAAGTAGAGAGTTATGTAGAGCAAACTGATATCAGGAATGATATGTAAAGTGAAATGTTTTCCGAATCCTTGCCATTGAAAAACACGCCTGCAATCTTGTTTATTTCAATCGGGATTGTAGTGCTCTGCTTAATATTTGGATGATGTTGCGAATATCGAATGGCCTTCAACTGGGTGCCACTTTATCGGGAGCAGACAAAAACATACAATCATCTATGTTAATTTGGCATTGCAAACAAAATATATTTGTATTGAAACTTTTGTAATACTTCACATCGTAGATATAAAAAAAAATACTGCTCATAACCGATGTAGCACGGTAGAGGAAGAAAGTGGCGCCCAACACGAGGTATCTTCTCTTAAAAGGCAAAAACAGATTAAAAACGTATATCAGCTGTGCAATTAGAACGTCTATTATGGCTGCATTTTTTAATTCGTCGATTCAATTGGCGGACCTTTCGCACAACTTGAACACAAAGAACGACAGTTGGTACCTGATATTATCCAATAATGACTTGTAGATTTATTAAAAAAAACACGTTGAAAAAAACCTCAAATCCCTTATACCTTACTTAAAATCAAAATAAATCTTATTTTTGTACATGTAAAAAAACATGCATAGATAGCTACTATAGAAGCAACTTCATAGTTGGTTTGAGTATAAACTTAACCCCTGTGCACAACCACAAGATTGTTTTAACTGGAGCTGAATCAAACTACAATATTGGCAGTAATAGCTTTCTACAAAATTGTCTACAAAAACTTTAAGTAACACAAATCATAGCCCCCATAAGAAGATTCTTACAAGAAGTTAGGTCCAGAATCCTATACGAAGCTTAAATTTTTTTTTCTACCTTACCTACGTCTAAACAAACAACGTACTGGAGGACCAAATGCGGCCTCTTACTCATGGACGAATTAATGTGACCAAGGCCTTATCGTTTGTAGTGCATTTAGTACAGAATTCCCCCCACCCACGCTCACTTAAGAACCGTTTATTTCCAGCGAAGCTAGTAATTTTCCGCAGTAACCTTCTCTTCTAAATACCCGAAGATATTGTAGACAGTAGGCACGACATCGTCATGCATTATAAAAGTCTATCTCGCATCATATGCAACACCAGGCACAAAGTGACCAGAAAATGTTCACACGAAAAACACTGAAGACAAAGCAATTTTCAATCAGATGACACCGTTTCTTTTTTTTAGAACCGCACTCTGCGTCTAAACTTTACCGGCTACTGCGAAGTAGGAGTGGAATCTGTCTCCAACATGCAATATGGCTGTATACTCCACTTAACAATGCGAGCGTGTGCATGGATTAGATGTGAATGTGAATTTGTCAAAGGAAAATGTCATTGAAAATCCACAACAAATTGAAATTAATTTTGCCTCATGAGAAAGAAAAATCCACTCCGCATGCATGCGGAATGCAACCAATAGCGGGCCGCACCAATCAGCGCTATACCAGTAGACACCGCAATTAAGTAATTATTCAATTTGACTTTAACGGCGCAGATAAAACGTGCGAATGTGCTTTCAATGTTAACATTTCGTTTTGATGTGTCCATATTTTGAGTTTTCCCTTCTTGCTAAGTGGAACGACTTCTTGTGTGTAGTTTTCGCTTTTGTTTTACTCACCTGTGTGTCTTTTTTATAATGCAACTTAATTTTATATAATTTTGTTTTCAATGCGACAAGCGGTCTCTCCGGCGACAGCCATTGTTTCCGCAACACATGAAAAAAATAAACAAAACCTCGTCTAAACAAATTTGAGGATAAATTATGTGAACTCGTTGACTATATACGCAGACAATGATGACAACTAATGGGAGCTAGGTCTATTCTGGCGTTTACCCTAGAGACCTAAATACTGCCTGTGCCTTCAGTGTGCAGACACCAAAGCTATATGTGTGTATCTGCACTGCAGGTGGTCGATTTTTTCTCATTGTGAGTGGTATACGGTGTGGATTTGCATTTTTCGAGGGAAGCTATCAATTTCGAGGGAAAGCCAAAGCAAGTGATTTTTATTTGCGTGTTTTGCATGTCATTAGAGGGTTTTTTGTTTTTTTTTCCACAGTTCGTAGGCTGGGAATGATGTGTTGAACTCTGTCTAACATCTTAGCCAACAGTCTCTGGATGTTTGGAATTTGTTTTCCTTCCCAGGAATGGCTAAGTAAAGAGAGCGTTTTTAGCAGTCACACAGGAACAAAGGATCTAATTTAAGCCAGTATCCGCTGTCTTCTTCACTGTGAAAGGTCTTGGTCTCTCCTGTACAAAAGCAATTAAGTTATTCTAACCCAAAAAAATAACATTTTCGGCGTTGTTTTCATGCAGACCGCATACTTCGCTTTCGTTCCGCTACAACAGAGAAAACGACACACAGTGCTTTCGACTTGCAACCACCACCCCTTAGCACGACCACGATCAAGAATATTCGTTGCTGATATTCTTCTTCTTTTCATTTGATCTTTCCATTTATCCCTAAAGTAAAAACTCACACAAAATCAGTGGTTGTGTAAAGATAGTCTGAGGGTACCTACGCTTGCACTATTAATTTTCTATTTTTCTATTAGATTTTCGCCGACAGGCTCACCTTTTGGTGAAAGCAGAAAGCTTATTGATAGCTTTAAATATTTAAGGAATTAATGCTGCCTAAAGTATTCTAGAATTATTTATACAATAACAAGTTAAAGGCAGTAAAGACTAAAAAAATACACTTTAGTCAAAAACGCTCCCAAAACGGAGGCGGGGCATTTACCGACATAGCTTGTAGTCTTTTCGGAGTCCTAAGAAATATTTAAAAATTTGTTTTATCAAATTCTGAGCCGTGGTTGTTAAAGGTCTCCCACCCTACTTTACACAGTTTGACAGGTCTCACTATATTTCACTTGGCGTTGCCGTTTTCACCGGAAAAATAATTCAGTAGTTTTATTCCCAGAAGATCGGCACGCGCCAAAAACAAAAATTTGTTTAAATAGTGATATCTTGCGAAAAAGGATACAGAGACACCACCTGGCATACATCCCTCATCCATACCAAAGAAATCTTTATGACTGGCCTTCTGCAAATCTTCAAAACACTGCCAATAAGTTGAACAAAATTCCCCATCGACGCAGCTTTCATTTAGCTCGATCTTCATGCTCAAAGCTACCTCTGCCGCATACCAAATCGATTGGGACCATCACCTACATTGCAATTCGCAACAACATCATCATCAATAGAAAGCGCCTGCTATATATGAGCTGCATTTGTATCGCACAAGCTGCCGCACGTTTTCATTAGGTATGCCAAAAGGTATCGCCATTGCTACCCGTGCGTTTTTGCCGTGCGAAGATCATCACCCCACATGTTGTCTACATCAAGCGCCAGTTGTTTGTATATCTATGTATCCGATCGTAAACATTTTAAACGATAGGAATTTAATTTTCAAAACAAATAAATATATCCCGAACACACGCATCTATAGATGCTACCAAGTTGTTGGGTCGGTCGGAGCTCGGAGCTGGATTTAAAATTGTTGCTCCCCTAAATGTGGATCACGATCACTTGGTCAGCCAGTTAAAGGCATTTTGTTGCTTCACGCCGGCCGATGCGATTAGACGAGTTTTCAGTTTTTCCTCCAAACGCACACACAAAGCGTATATTTTTGTTGTGGGGAAAAATTTAGCACAGCTCGTGCGGTTATCGCTTGGAATGTAAACATTTTTGCGGTGAATTTCCTTTTTTCTTTCGGTCTCTCCAGCTTGGTACACATATTCGCAAAGAATGCGTGTATTTTTGCGCGCAATACTCGCGGCTGTCTGGAGGATTACGTAAGCGATCGGTTTACTTTGTCTCTCCGATTGGCGATGGAAATTGTGCGTACACAAGTATACTCGTGGAAGGGGGAAATTTATAGAAAATAAAAAGCGGATGGCTAAGAGTGGCGTGAGATGAGATATGTATCTTAATTGCGGAATCTGTGGGATGGTTTTTAGTGGCGCGGATTGCTATTTATATATTTTTTTTTTGCACAAACTTGTTGTTGGTGAGGGGATTTATGGTGCAGAGGCAGTTGTCTTGAAATGCGGTTGTAAGTAGCGAAAAAGCATTTTTTGTTTTTAATTATGGTTAGGTATATGAATAAAGGAGAAAATATGATTTTCTTTTTATTTGTGTGGCGGAGCCATTTCTGTTTAACACACTTTGAAGATGTTTGATTTTTGCATATTTCAACTGATTTATAACACTGTGTACTCCTCGTACTCTTCGTTAGTGGAATATATCTCCTTCGGCTTAAAAACTCATGGCATCGTTTTAAAAGCCGAGGCTTTCTGTACTTATCATGCTGATAACCAGGTATTCTTGAAACGTATATCGCACATTTTCTGAAATTTACTTGTCATCACTTTTTATACAGGAAGCTAAGAAAAGAAGAAGGCGTCGAAAGACTGTCATTCAACCACAGACTTCAAGCCTCGCTAGCTATCAGTGGTCAGATATTGTGTAGAGATAATGATTAAGATAGGGCAATAGTTGAATTTTTAGCAGCAACGGAAGATATTCCATCTGCAGCAGCGCTCCAAACCAACCTTCATAGCCCGCAGCTTCTAAATGCTTCGAAAGAAATACCTCTTTGGGGATAGTCAAATCGTTACTTAGCTTAACATGTTTGCCTGATCTTCTGACTAACGGGAAAAGACGCCCATCTTACTAGGATTTTTTTTTAATTCATGTGCCACAGAAGTCTCTGAATCAAAAATACAACATCCAAGCGTTTAATAGAAAAACACCACCTCCTTAAATTTACTTTGTCAAAAATAATTGCTACAAAAATGCACACTCCCTTAAAGTGAACCTTATTTCTAGACGCTCCACCATCTGCTGGGAAACAATCAATTTGTTACACCACCACGCAGAAGTACAACATTCCATCACACTCAGCACGCCATATACATTCAGATAGACGACCATTATCTAGGTTCTAGGTACATATACTCCCTTCGCAAAAATATAAAAGTGCGAAATTTTTATAAATGAACCTCTAAATAAAATTAATAGCCAACATAATAGACAGGCAATTTATTCTCTCTCATAGGTATACAACAATCCATTTACGTGTTACATCCGCAGAATCTTCTCGATTTATTTCTTATCGATCCGTGTCTGGATGTAGTTTTTTTTTATCTTGTTCTTCTTTCAACAACACTTCACCTGGTAGGTTTTGTAAACATGCATTGACAGACAGGTATCGGGTAGCACATTTAAGCGATACGTTCGTGCCGCCTCCCTTGAAATAAATTTCATCATTAAGTCAACTCTAAGTTGGCGTAACCCTCACACCTCATGCTGCCTGGCCCAACAACCCTTACTCGCGGCCTTCTCTCTCTATACGGCTCGGCTCGTACTGACTCTTTTTCGGTTCTCAAAGAAAGATTAAATAAATTTGCATTGCAAATTAAAGCAAATTAGGTATACTAACTCAAGACACGGATGTCTTGCGGCGCGTGTGGGAGAGAGTTTGCTAATATAAACCCAGCGTTCGTGTGCGTGTATGTCTAAGGCATCGAAATTAACTTTCATTTGAAATTCAGAAGATACACAGAGAGTGCACGAGTATATGTATCGCGAAACCTCCTCGTCTTCTTATATTGATGAGATCTGCACAGCAGCGTGAGATGGAACAACTTTTATTTGTTTTGTTGTTCTTTGGATTGCGTTGCGACCTCCCTTCCCCATCCCGCATCGAGTGATTCATTAGGATATCATATCTGGTGAAACAAGCCAGCGCACCGGAGTGGTCGGGGGGAGAAGTAATTTAAGTATACTTGCAAAAGCCAAGCAAACAAAACGATAATGACGATCTGATCCTAAAAATTCACCACCGGTCCAGCATCCGCCCCATATACGCAACCGTACACACAACCCCTTTCGGTGTTAGACAAGCAGTTCAAATTTCGATTTTACAAGAGTTTTATAGTGTACCCATATACCCGAACCGGCAGCCATCACCGCTGCTATAAAATCATCTGCCACGAGGACCTTTTCCCGCAACCAGAGGATACACATACCGGGTATACTCGTACTCGTAGGTATATTTGGAAAAAAAAACAGGCAACCCTCGTTCGTTTTTTTTTTTTTTTAGGGGGGGGGGGGTTAAATTATCCGAGAACACGATTCGAATAAATAAACTTTCAAGAGCGGACTGGCGGCGGCGGGCAGCGGGTATACGATGCGGATGCACATCCCTTTTGAAAATGGAAAAAGAAGACTCCAAAACAGAAAGAGTCAGCAACAGACTAGGTATGGGTTGCGTGTATGGTGTATGATTGCAGGGTTGAGTGTTGTAAACTAAATAGGTGTTACGGTTTCCAATTTCTTTATATCAAAGGTGGACTTTATGTTGAGAATTATCGTTTCATATGGCCGTATATTAAAAAGGATCAAGCGAGAGCGACTGGAGAAACTTATTCTCTATGCATAGGTGGCTGGGTTTGAAGACCCCTATTATGGTTTTCTTTTTTTTTTATTTGTTTTATTTGAAAACATTTCTTCGATAAAACAAAAAAGGGATCCTTGGAAAATTTGATTTTTCTTTGTTTCTCTTTGGTGAATAAATAGACAACAATAATAGAATAAATATAAGTCTTGCCTGTTTATGGCGTGAGGGGTTTGATAACACTTGCGCTGGTGTGTTATCCCTTTGGGGGCGAGCAGGTTGGGCGAGCATAAATTTTAGCATCATTCCGAAATCTGCTCTAAATTTTGAACAAAGACCCAAGCAGCAACAGCAGCAGATTGGGGATAGAATAATAAATTCTGGTATATTATGTAATTTTGAAAAATCGACAAGATCAAGGATGTTCGGGGGTGGGGACGATGGTGCGGTTGCTATGTATAAGGTTGCATTGAATTTTGAGTAGCAATTTGGTGGGGCAAATTACTTGAGACAAATTTTTAACGCTGAGAGATGTGTGAACACAAGAGAACGTGGGTCCGCTAGGAAAGGTATGCTTATGCATGTTAACAAGGATGTATGGTTTGATGGCAAAAGCTTGGCGAGGGAGGATCTCAATTACATGTTTAGGTGTGCTGCGTGACAGAAGGATTTGTGTCTATTATATGAACCTTGAAAGCGATTGAAATTTTAGTTTATCCACAAGCAACAAAAAGTTGATGGCAGCTTTCAGTTGCCTGGGGTGATACTGTGTGCAGAAACAAGGACTCTCAACCTGTTTTCTTGTTTCCACAGTGTTTGTCCGGATACACTTTAGTACATATTACTATGGGAGTACACATTTTGTATCTTGAAAGCTGCTGACTAAAGTGTTTTTTTTTTACTTATTCGGATACAAACCTCGAAGGAATTGACAACGATTTCCTGTCAAGTGAACCTTTAAAGGTCACAGGTTGTGCTTTTATCTCAAAGTGGGTTACGGGTACTGTTCAGTACAAAAACACATGTAAACATATTTACATCAAACCTATTCAATTTATATTTACTAAAAAACAAGAACCTAGTTCTTATATGCAATATTGTCTCTTCGAAAGAGTCGCTCACGAGCACATTTTTTGCCTTGATTCGAGTTTGACCTCTTACTGAGTAATTTCGAGTGTAAAGTGCTGTAAAAGTATTTAAAAAAAAGCGTCCTCGGTAGGGAAGTTAATTTTATTTTTATTTATAATATCGTGTATTTATGTAGTTGGAAAATATTTTATTTTTGTTGTTCCATTTATATAAGATACGAATTGTTGCAAGAAGCCTTGTTTCCTATACTTAGATATGTAACGGTCACTATTTAGGTACATACTGATTTTTTTTCGTTATCATTGATCTACTTTTTTATTGAAATAAAAGAAAAGTCCTTAAGGTCATGTTCCGTATTTAACATATTGTATTTTTTCTTTGATGAAGAAAAATTGTTCTTCTTGATTTCAGAAATAAGTTATTGACTCAAGAAAATTGTTTCTGATTTCATAAATATAGTTAAACAGTTTCTTGCGTCAAGAGTTAAGAAAAAAAATGTTATTGGAAGAAAGGATTCTTTTGTGGCAAAACACCTAATTAAACAATTTTTTTCTTAAATCCAGAAAAACTTTAAAATTTTAGTAGAAGAAAACGACGACGCTATCAAAAATATTTTCTGCGAGCTCCCCGTCAGGCACACGAGCAATGTCCTAAACACGACATTAAAATTGTACAAGGCGACTTGAACGCCAACCTACGTATATGAAAGGGTGACACCTTTCCTAGGGTATAACCTGCTTCCATTTATGCTTGTGCTGCAAAAGCCGAAATTTATTTTGTCTTGAAATGTATAAAATTGTATAGGATTGGCGATCTGGGAGCGTGCTTTTAAGGCAACTGAACGACACAATCAAGCAGTATCTGGAGGTATTCCTCGCCAGAATGCGAACATCACGGTAAATACACGAACTTGCGAATTGTGAGCTTAAGGCTAACGCGAATATTTCACCGCTTTCTATAAAGGACACACAAGATGACCCTTGAAACTCAAAGTGCACGTACACATACAGTTCCCTCATATGTCTGGAATTCCATAAGCACATAATTTCCACTCACGTTCGCATCTAAGCCGAGTATGAGCAGATAATTATGCACATTATCGCTAAGAGAGGAGTAGCACAGCATCCCCAAGATATACAATTCGCCCAGATTGAAGTCAGTAAAACTCTCCTTAGAGAGACGCTTCCTAAGAGTGTCGTTTTCAGTGTCCGCACTGTTCCATATTATTATTGTGTCACTGGGAGAAATGGACATTACGTGTACGTATGTCATGTGTACATAGAACTTCTGACATCATCTTCATCATTCAACTACCCGTCCTGGATTTAGGTTCAGTCTCCGCTGCAGCATCAGCATCACCATCATCATCTGCTACACAATTTTTAGCAGTCCAGTGTTAATAGGAGTAGTCCTACCGCCTGATTAGTGTGTGTAATTCATTTTTGTGCTGCGTTAGCGTAAATAAAAGCTACGCGCACCAGCTACAGATACATCATATTGCACACAACAAAAAAGGGAACATGAAACGAGTAACAGAGAGATGACTTGGGTTTTTATAGCCACTATTGCTGGGATGTTCTATTCCATTTCTTTTTCACAATCAAAATAGATGCGCGACCCGGTCTCTGACGGAAGTAGTAAATATATTTTATGACATCAGGCCCCAAAAGACAACGGGACCAACAGAACCAGATGATAGCGAAAAAATTTAATTGAGGTCCCCGCGCACATATCAGAGCACAAAGACATTGGACAGAATCGCGGGCTCATTTTGTGTGATTGTTAATTGAGAACGAGATCACATTAGTTTCTGCGTACAAGTGTAGATCCAGTGTTTAATTGTTAACAATTTATTGTGTGACATTAAGTGGATTCGGCTACTCTACATGGTTGGTTGACGACGATTTGAGCAGTCATTAACATGGATTTCCATTCCATCAGGACGTCGTGCTGGTGGTTGGAATTGGGTGTCATAAAAACGTCCATAAAAATGGGGAACATTAAATGCGGTAAAATTGGAGTTTATCTTGACTTTTATGCGAACAGGATTTTTATGGTGTCTTTGAAATGCAATTATTATTCTCGCAACAAAAAAAAAATAAACGAGAAGAGATTGTCTCTTGACTTGGATATGATAATGGCGCATGTGATGTATACGGGGGGGTGATTTGATTTCGACTTGATGAGGTTTATTCTGATTTCGGTGTCCTCCCAGGAGGATTTATGCTTTTTTATAACGTCGACACTATTTTTGGTTGCGTGTAATCTTTATTATATTGCCAAAAGCAAAAACGAGAAAAAAGAAGGAGATGGTAATGTTACCGACATTTGTCGGTTTGATTGGGGTGGCTGATAAGACGATATTGATGCTATGTACGTCTATTCAACCTATTTTTTGTAAAGGGGGAAATGGTTGGGTAAGCAGTAGGTAACATGTTAAAATGATGTGATGAACCAGACTCGCCTTCCTTAGAATAATTAGATAATGGCAATAAGTGGACCGGTTCATGTGTTACCTTTTGAAAACTGAAACCGTTTGCATTTTACCATAACTTTGACGATTGGTTGCATCGTAACATATATTTGAAACCTTTTCCAACCTATTCTGTGAGAGACAGCATGTAGAAAATGAACAAATATCTACTTGAGAAAATTGCATAGACAAGAGTTGCTATCGAATTATTCGCCACTTTGTGCTGAAATTTGCGCCGATGTCGTTTTTTTATAAATTAACTACACATCGGTCTAATTTAGTGTTTTTCTCTTACTCTTACTTCCTCCAAACTTTGAAGAAGCAATAAAATTTTTGGGATAGCGAATACTGTATGAAAAAAATGTATGTGTCATATGGTTCAGAAAAGCAATCTTTCAGAAAGCCCAGAGTTCTCAATTTTTCTAATTGCAATTAAATCAATGCCAAATGTTGCTCTACATTTAGCCCTCTGTTTGTCTGAAAACTTCCCATTCAATGGTTTAAAAATTTCAACGTGATGCGTGTCCAAAGAGACAACTTTTGAAATTTCATTATAATGTCCAAAACCAACCAACCGATTGAGCTCAAATTTTACAGTCAATCTTTGGTATTGACCTAACAAAAAAAATATTCAAAACACCATATCTCGACTTTTGTGACGTAAAATTTGAAAATTGATGTTCAATGCCCGAACAAAGCCATTTAAAAGATGTGGGCGGGATTGGACAAGGGGGAGTGGCACCTGCCAAACAAAAAACATATTTCAAATAATATATCTCGACATTTGTACTAGATTTAGCAATGGAATTTGTAAAATTGGGACAAGGCAAATAGTACACCGAAATATGTACTTAGAAGATTCGTTTACCTACAAGATAAGCGGCTTCTTTAAAATACCATTGCAGAGAAAATTTAAGATTCATGCAAGTTGGACACGAACTACAAATCAACGAACGAATTGTCTTATTTCGACTGTTTAAGATGTTTGTCTTCACAGATAGCTCGGCGTAATTGCTCATAGACCTCTACTTCCAAATGCCTTTGAAACCTGATGACATATACCCTGTCAGTCTGCTTAGCATCCTTATTTAAATATATTTCCTGTTATCAGGCAAAAAAAAATCATTAGCGATATCATAAAATATGCATATGCCTATGAATATTTGTATATATCTGGATTTGAGGGGAATAAGCACAATATTATCTATCAAGCCCCCCTCGCACGCACTCATACCCAATCCCCATGAAAGTCATATAATACCACATCAAAATAGGTAACACTTCTGTGTGGCAAATTCATGTTCCACTTATATCTGAACTTCATTATCCAAAGGAGTATCCATATCATAGGATCACACAGTGTGTGCGTAAGATAACAGCCCTACACCCTGATCTGGCATGACATTTCCAGAACCGAGACTATCTAGGACATGGTGTTTATTAAATGCAATACCAAATAAGGATATGCCGATGCCGAGACAGAGTAACGAACATATAATATTAAATTTGCAAATTAAATTCAATACACATATTAAGTTGGAACAGATTGATGTCGGAGTACGTTTGTTGTTCGTTGCTTTAGGGGAGGACAAACAATATTCTTGAATGTGTGTGAATGCACAACTGTGTGTGCTTATCTGGGCAAATTTGTTTGCCTAATTTATTCGTTTGTAATAATGCTAAGCATACACAAAATTGAATTATGAATCTATCTCTAGGGGAATGAAAGAACAAATGTTGTTGGTATTATTACAAGAACATTGTAAGAATGAGGAGTCACATGAACAACATCAACATACCTTCTAAGGGCAAGGATATAAGGACATTCTAATTTTTGGTGTATTCACTGAATTGCTATCAGACATTTGAGAGTCGTTTTCTAATTAAATTATGTTGGAAAGTAAAGCAGTGGTTCAGTGACTAGTGTTCTGGACTACTGACCGACGGGTTTCTGGTTCGATCGCCGGAGAAACAAAAACTACTTTCAATGTTTTTTTTCACTGCACTGAGAAAGAGAGAGTACCGATCTTGGCAATTCCATCTTCCATCTCCTCATTGCCAGGCTTCCTTAAAATAAGCAACTGCAGTTAGCGAAAATACCTTTTTTTTGCAATTCATCGACTTTGCTAAATGCACTTTGACTTTTTGTAGTACCTTAAAACAAAGGCAACCGCACCGATTTTAGTCCCTTACTAAAGTCTCCACATTTTAATTGCCACTTGAAACCTAAACCCTTACCTGGCGACCATATGCGAATTCCCACAACCATGTCAACCAATTAAGATTTATTAATTTAAATTCTGCCAGAAAAAACGCAAAAAACCTAATACTCCACCAGCCAAATCTAATCCTATTGTCAACAGCCATTCACCCCAAAATTTGTCACTCTCGAACTGCTTGCTACAAAAACTGCAAAGTGGATTTCAAAGGTAATTAAAAACCAAATAGAGGGACAAAGTCCTTTAATTTTTGTAGCAATCCATTTTCATATACCCTTTCATCCTATTGACAGTTATCTGTTACACATTATCACTTTTAATATTCCATTTCGATACAGAAAATATGAATAACGTGTGTTATTGCCATGGTGAACTCGGAAAAAGAGGGTCTTCCTCGTATTCTATGGAACTACTAAAAAAAGGGGTCCTTCCGAACTACTGCTTTTGCTGTGTGTTACATTACATTGAGGGAATCCTCAGTTGAAGAGCAACAATAAAAAAAACTGTTCTAATGTAAATATTTCACCCTGTACACACAATTGGCAAGAGAAAAAGTTGGTGCAGAATTTAATCCCGATAAAAGGACATTACGAAGATTTAAAAAATAAAACTAACTGAGATGTAACAATGTAGCAGTTTACATGAATAGAATAAAATGTGAATGTTATAAAATTGTCTTGTATTCAATCGGGGAGGAGAGGTACATAGGACCACCCTTAAGGACAGACATCAGCAATAATATTGTAAACACTTTATTGTATTGTTGTATACGAAGGTTTTTCTATCGCAAATGAACAGCTGAAGTAGATTGAAGTTTTCCTTCAGACGGTGAGTTTGCAGCTGTAGTCAGTAAGCCGGGGAAAATGAAATTTAAATAACTCCTTGAGACTCCTCGGATCTCTTTGTGACTGTTTGCTACACTTTTCCAGTGACTAATTAAAATCAATCCAAATGAAATGGATTGAGGCTAGCCGCCAGGAAACCATTTGCCAAATGCACTTCACCCTCTGAAAAACACGTCATAAGACAGTGGAGTTTTCTCAGATGTCGCTCTTTGTTTTTGGTGAGTGGCTGTTTTTATTACAACTTTCATGGAACGAATGATTTTTAACGAGGTTTTAAATTTTCTTTAATGTCCCCGACAAGAGTGCGCATTGATGGCAAGCATCTCTGTTGGAAGTAGGATTACATCTTTTAGATTCTCGCACCAATTGAATGCAGCCAGAGTACATTTGGCAGATGAATTTTCGATTAAGCAATTTATAATACGCACCATGTTATAGAAGGTCCTTGTAAATTATTTATTTAAAAATCAACATGTGTTGCTATAGCTTATTAATAATGCAAACACAAACATTTATAAGAGCGACCGTGTTGTATATTGCCGGGCCTTTATATTTCCGCAGTGTGCTCCTTCCGTTTAGACGCGTTGCAATAGCCTTGGGTTGATGACTACGTACATATCCTTTGGGCATTTTACGACTATAGATATTATACAATGTATGGGAAGATGAAAAGAGAGCTTTGCAGTCATGGAAATAAATATTTATTTAAAGTTTTTTTTTCTGTGTTTCTTGGAGTATTATTTATTATTTTACAAACTGGAGGCGGAGGAATATAAAAAAGTTAATTGCTTCTGAGGCAAATGTGACAAAATATATTTACATGCCCTTTGGCAGCAGGGATGTGTATTTTGTTTAATTTGAGCCGGGGTTGAGATTATTAAAAATAAACATTTGCAAACAGGGATTTACCACTCGGGATTAAGTTCGTCAATGCTGGCCGGCGGGTGGGTTTATGAACGAGGGAAGTTTTCCAAAGGCCCGAACCTTTGAACGAAATCGACTTAATAAATTGTAATGAAAAAGTTGTGGAGGCTCAGTGAGGAGGTGCAGTGGCATTAAAAAGTTGAGAAGAACCATGGAACACAGTGTAAACACCTGAATTGTTGTTGAATCGGGTGGATTTTCGTATATTTATTACAGCTTGTTATAAAGAAAAGAAGAAAAAAATGTTAGCAACATACGCATTGTGGTTGTCAATATTCTTGAATTCAGTCGGTCAGGCGGACGGTAATGTGAAGTTTAAGGGCACTTTCAAACTAGGGACAAATATAAATAGAAATACTTACGAAGACTGTTGCAAAAAAATCACCTTCTGCAGTCGTAATATACACAAATACTAACAGACCTCATTTTGTACAATAATACCGAAGTGTTGGACAAATAATTGCTCACTCAACAAAACAAAACAAAAAATATAGCGAAAAACTCGGCAATCATTTTCCAGCTGAATTATTATGGCCGCTTCCAAAATAAAGCGAGAAACGTCTACACACAAATTGTTGCACTCTAAAACAATGTATTATATGAAAACCTTTGCAAATTTCTTCCCAATGAGTGTAGGTAGTACGAGACGATTCCATCAGGGGGGGGGTGCAAAATAGTGCACGTTATTAACTATCCATGTTAATCCCGAACTAGCCACAGTGAAAAATATGTTTTATGCATATCTTAGCCTGTTGATATGACTCAAATCGAATATAACCGTTGAATTTTTAAATGTTTCTTAACAGACTAGGACGAGTATTTCTGTTTCGAAACAATTTAAGGCGTCTACATCTATCTTTCGAAGTTCACTCTGTACCTGCAGTATTGAACTAAATGAACTAAAGTACTTCAGTCAGTAAATTTAAAAAAATAATTTTTCCAACTGAAAACACGATACATATTTGAAAAATGGGAAAAAAAGCTCGCTCTGTGCTGGTAAGGACTTTGTTTTTTGAAAAGTTTGTTTTTTACAAAGTTTTTGTATAAGCTCCCAGTACCTGAGGAACTGGTGAAGTGTCATCGCTAAGGATCGGTCTAGTATTTGGGTATTTTCGTTCTCGCTGTCTTAGATGAAACCTATTTCTTTGACCAAATTTAATTGGTGTTTTAGGCCCAGCCCAACACAGGCTTTGCTTTTCTGGATGTTCTTAAATCTTCTTTGTTTACTATGTATACATTTTATGGCAACAGAATATGAGGAGGAGTCTGCATTTTTACAATTTAACGATTTTCATAATGCATCAAATTAGACATCATCCTAAATTGACGACATTTCAACAAAAACTCAACACTTATGTACCTACATATTTACATCTTGAAAACGACTCAATATACCTATTTCAACAAAATTCCGAAGAACATCCCAACAATCTTCACTGTAACAATATGTGGCAGTCAAATTTACATTTAATTTTATAATTGAGTAAGAAAAAGCAAATGCGTTCATATTTACAATTTATTGTTAGTTTTGCAGAGTTTGCATTCATTTTAAATAAAATACCTCATTAATTTTTTACAAATTAGTTATTTTACAACTGATGACAAAAGATGACAATGTATAAGAAAACATAAAATTATTTAGAAATTCTTCAAAAGTAATTGAATAAAAATAAATTAAAGGAAAGTTTTTTTTTATCAATTAAAGTAAAGGTTATTATTTTCGACAAATCTAGTTGTAGATTCGACAGCATTTTGACCGCAAAGTTCTGCGAATAATACAACCATAATTTCCCGATTATACCTACACATAAATATTGCGTATTTTAATAAATTTTTCTGTGCCTTCAGCAACGAATGCTGTTGTATTCACAATTTTTGTGGTCCAAATGTCTACAACTAATTCTCAATTTTTATAACTTGGTTTTGGAATGTATAACCATGTCTCTGTTAAATTGACAGCATTGGATGTCGGATCGATTATGACAATTATCGCAGTCGTATGCAAGAAACTGCTTGTTCGTCGTCGTCCATAGCACAATATAAAACAATATAACATTTTTTTGACAGGAAGGTATTTCTCCAGAGTAGATTTAGAAACTACTGAACGAAATTGTGTCTGATTTTTATGGTTGCACACCAAATTATTAAAATTGTACTCAAAACTATTTCTTATTTAGTGGGTATTCATTTTCTCCCAGTCACCTTCAAACAAAAAGATGCTGTTTTCACGCTGCCGCATTATCTTGATCGCCGATGCGCAACAAATGGAAAAAATGCGCCCAATTTAAAGACGGTAACATAGATATTTCATCTGAAAAATGGTTTACGGACGTACATCCATTTGGTTGAAGTCTCCTCGCCACACGATTATGCCTCATTATATGCAATAAAAGGTGATATATACACATTCTTAAGCGCCACTTGTGCCATTAAAATGTAATTTCTTCTACAACAACAACAAAAACATTTTAAATTTATTATTAAGCGAAAAGTAATGCGTACAAAATTATTGTGAATTTACATACAATTGCCCCAAGACACAAGTACTTCGTTTAACCATTCGGTAAATCCCAGGTTAACTTACCTGAAATAAAAAATAAGAAAAAATTCAAATTGTATAAGTCCAGGTAAAATACAGTCAGTGAATATAATAATAATATGGCAGAGCACATTTCAAATGTTCATGAAGAACGCATTAAAAATAATAAATTATCTACAAATTACAAATTATTTGGGAGCCGGCATCTAGAGAGAGAGAGAGAGCAAGTATATGGAAGAGGCGCACCCACAGGACATACAATTATAGGCGGCTTTATTACACCAACTGGTCGCTGTAGAGCGAATTAAATTTCATAATTTGCACATTTATGTGGGATGAGGATACGGATGGGGCAGCGGTATAGAGCGCACAAGGCGGTTTTGTTTCATTCATACACGCACTAGAATAGTGTGTGGTTGGTGATAATATTACCTTAATGTGCTGCTTTGGGTGGTGGTTTTAGCTGTAAATTATTATGGCATGACAATGACTGCCTAAGGAGGTCGCACCGAATGAATGTGCAGATTAAATATTTTCTGGGTATGGGTACGTACATTGTACACTTAAATTTAGAGAAAAAATATCCTAAAGTGCTCGAAAGCGGGGTTTCCGGAAAGTCCTGGTAATTTTGCTACTCCCCGGCTGAGGTGGATTTTGTGTCGAAAATAATGGTTGGTATAATGTAGAACGTTTTTGCATTTGTTGATGTTTGCATTCACCATTAAAATATTTATGTTGGGGGATTAACAAAAGTTCACACATTTAATTTTACAATCACGGGCGGTTTCCAGTCGTTTCAGGGTATACACGCTCTGCCTCGCACTAGTGATTGTTATGAAGTCCTGCTTGTCACACTGACGATGACTCCATAGTAAGTGCGCATCTTATAGATCGTTTTCACTCCGCCACGGCTTTCGAAAGTCTGATGAACATCATAAAGTGTAACTGGCTTGAAAAAACTTCATATTCGGAAAACAAAAATTCAAACAAGCGAACAGCCGTGAATAGGTAGAACTCTCTGACTTAAGTCTCTCTGAATTATCCCTAAGGGCACATTAATGTTGAAAATTGGTACTCACATTAAACCAAATTTTTAATATCATTGCAGTGCACTTACGAGTACTCCAACTTAACTGATCGCTTTGCGAAAAAAGATTGCATCAAAGTATCACAAAGTCTGATGTCAGCACAAGAAGCGTATTTTCACCGAATTCGGATCTAACTTTCGTGTAGTTCCTACCAGCTAGCCAAAGATATCTACCCCCGACTTAGCACTTCAAGGACCCCAAACGAAGCTTGTCGAACCATACATTGCCACTGTCTGAAGAAACCTTCCCATTAAAAAATGTAAATGTAGTGAAAAGCCACGCACAAATTACTTTTGAGTTCACTTAAAGCCACACCAGCACCCACAGACCTTTTGTATCCATTCAAGCGCCTTAATTTGAACTTCCTTCCCACACGCACCCAGCCGGGAGTCATGTCAGTGAAAAGTTGCAAAGCAAAACTCATTACTTACAAAATGATTGGAACGGAGCGAGAGAGAGCGAGGGCTCGACAGACGGGTATAAATTATAGAATTTTCGGGTATGGCAAATAGATTACAGCTACACATTAGGGCTGCCTTTTCAAGTGTCATCAACACATCAACACATGTGGCGTAGTAGTGGCTGCCTACTGCAAACCACAAAATCCTTCAACCACACACACACACATCCACACATTGTGAGGACAAGCGAAAAGCAATCACTCATTCATTCTTCACTCAAGTACTAGCAATGCTCTGTGCCATGTCTCATTCATTTTCCCACGTTGACAGTTGGGGGGAGAGACCGACGCTCCTTCGTTTTCTAAAAATTAGAATGTTCCACAGCTCCGCCATAACTACCCGCAAAACATGGCACATCTGATTCTGAATACGACAACAAAACCGACCCCCGAGGACGGATCCTGCTTGCTGCCGCCAAAAATAGCAAAGCTTTTTACTTTTTTGACTGACGTGCGACCAACAACAAGCGCCATCGAACAATACCCCACAAGAAGAAGAAGAAACGGGCCACAATCACAAAAAAAAAACGACAAAATATGAGCACCCAGGCTGAGGGAATAAAATAACTTGACATCAATTTAATAACTTTGCCGCAGGGCGGATGGAAAGGATCTAAATCGAGGGGCAGTCAAAAGACCAGCAAACGGAAGAGAGAAAAAAAACTGACAACAGCAATGCAATCAAAATTGTTATGATGTGGGTGTACTCGTTGGCACATGGTAGTTGTGGTTTCAAAGCGATACACACAAAAGTCCCAAAATGTCCTTGGAACGCCGGCTTATCGATGGATGGCATAGAGTTCGCCTTCGTTAAGCGCCAATTGACATCGATGTTGTGCTACCTACCATTCAATTGGCCCAGAGATGCAGATACTGTTCGTCAATAAAGCTAGGGTCTCTATACGCAACACTGGATGTGTCCTCATGTCCATTAAAGGATTATACTATTGTAGTACGGGATTAAATGGGCACCGGGAAATGTCTCCATTGTCGGCTAATGTCGGTCTCATTATCATTAGGCCATATGTGATGTTTGGGCTAAATGCGAATGTGCTTATGTGCCATCAGGCGTGAAAATCAATGTCCGCATATGCGGATAAATGGGTCAACTGTATTTGGAATATCTGGGGGGAATAATTCTGAAGTGTTATGGTAGTTTGACCTTCAGTGCGATGTGCAAAGGATTATGGCGAATTTTTCTTTTGATTTTATTTTTCTGTCGGTTATTGCTTTCCTTTCATATCGTTTGCCCGGTAATGGCGACATCATTGTGACGCAGTAAAAATGAATGCTACGCATTATAGACAGCCTGTGACGTATATTGGATTTTATTTTTATTATTACTTCCAATGGTGTCTAGCTGACTCATTTTGTAGGTTGGTCTGAAAGTGTCTCGGCCGTATTGTTGTGAGGTTCCTGATCAAATATCGAACAGGTGCTGATAGAAAAATAGGTTGAAGACGAAGGATCAGAGCGTTCTTGAGAAAAAAAGAGCTTTTTCTAACGCTAAGGCAATAGATTCTGGGATCTCTTCCGAAATAAAGAGCTTTTCTGATTTGCAAAGCGCTTTACAAGAAGCTTTTGCGATAGGCAATTTTCAAAAGCACTTTCTTGTAAAGCAAGAGACTTTGTAGCGTTGAGGAGGATTCAAAAGGCTGAAAATAAAACTTTTTGATGGATGGAAAACGTGGGACTACAGACCTCAAAGCCTGGTGGTTCTTAAATTGTGGCACAAGAAGATCCTCATTAGCGCGCCCAATTGAAGAGCGATGTCAATAAACTCGGTGTGGGTAACAGGTGTAGCCTATAAGTAGAGGGTTTTGAGGCTGTCGTCAACTTCTGACCGTAAAAAAAAAGTAAAGTAAAGTAAAGTACCTAAGGGTCAGCGGCCAGCTTTTTAACTGATATCACAGTCATGTAGACAAACAGCCGTCAGAAATTAGTTTTTAGGTATACATATCTACCTTTTGACCCAAGGGTTTGAAATATGTAGCAGCTAATAAAAATCAAAATCTGTAAGGTGTTTGCGTAAGGGTATAGTATATCAATTATCCGCTCTTTTGAATGATGTGGTTGGATGGGATACGTTAGATCAATAGGAGCTTCCACATACACTTTGTGTTGATAGAAAAGGTTCAGAGGAGTCTTGAAAAATTAGACCATCTTCATTTTCAAAAAAAAAATGGAATTCGCCAAGCACTGGGTTGACGTTTCGACGACCCACCCAATACGCTTAAAAAGGAGATCACCAAACCCAACGCTTAAGATCGAAAAATGCTTTCTTAATTTTTTATAATTTAAGGCATTGAGCCCTACAGCTTTTTATAACCATTTGTTTCTGTAAGACTGTTTGTGTTCGCTTCAAACCATAAGTCCAAATTTCTGGAACGAACCTAACCTCACATAATTGTCCTACAACACCAGAACCAGACTCTTCGAAACCTCTGCTATGATGAAATAATTCTGACATAATCTCGAATCCCATAAAGGTGCCTCAATTAGAAACCGCTCGCCGAGACAGGCTCCATCAAATATATGTTTTACACCGTTAAACCTTGTCAGTGTCGGTCTGGCCTGTTTCTGCTGCCCATGCCCATCAACATTATCACCAGCATTTGACCACAAAGGCTCTATTCATCCAAAGACAGGAAAAAAAAAGAAAACTCAGAACCTTCGTCATATTGCACATCCCCATATGTCTGGCTGGCTGTACAACCAGAACATACCTGGCCACGGGGAGGACACGAAGCGCTATAATTTTACACACACGAAACCAGGGCTGCAACCTACGGAAGGCGAACGCCGGACTGATGGGAGAAGGAGTCAATAGTAGGTGAATGGAAACCAATACCACGCGGGCTCGTATGTGATCCACGGTACACGTATTTGTATGCAGACAAAGCGGCGGCGGTGGCCGTGTCCCAATGGGACTTTTTCCGGCCGATTGCATGTTGCATTCCCATTTCATGTCGATTACCTGGCGGTCGTATTATAATTTCGAGTTCATTTTTTTTCCGCGCTTGTTTTAATTGCCTCTCCCCCGCCCAGCTGAAATCCTCGGCTATATGGGGTCGTGTGATGGGCACGGAGGAAATGTTAAGCCTTTGGGTGGAAAATTATTTTCCGAAAAATTTAAAATCTCCAGGGAGGCCGCCAATAAGCAACAGCAGGAGAGGGCTGTTGGTTGATGAAGGAGTTACAATATAACGATGGAAGTGTGGTATCACCAGGTGGGAGCGGCGACGGCGACGGTGAAAGTCGCGTCGTTTCTGTAAATCGCCGATGAACAACTGACATGCGGCCGTGCCACGCGAGGGAATCGGATGAGATCGCGGGAGACTGTTGGCGCGCCGCCGGACGGTGATTTATTTGTTCAACTTGGTTCCTTTGGGGGGGTTTTTTGTGTGTTCAATTTTTTTCTTCTCTCCGCCTCATTGTTCATGTCCTCCTTGCAGTGTTTTAATTTTGCATTTAACGTGAGGGCGGTAGGTTTATATATGATAGGAGGATGATAGTATATAGCAGGATACGAGGAGAGACAATAGACAACACAAAATGGAAACACATTGCCGACGATGAGGTTGCGGACGCCGATGGCGACGCGTTGATGAGCGAATACAGAGTATGGAGGCGGAGTGTGCCAGTGCTAGTGCCAGTATGCTTGTGCACTAGCTCAACTGTGGCTTTTACATGTTTTTTTTTTTGTATGTTTGCAATTTGCACGTTGTTACAAGTGAATGGTGGCGGCAAGCGATTGGATATAAGGCAGCAGCAGCAGTAGCATTTTTGTTATTAAAACCGACGATAGAGGTTTTATGCGGACTTATTTATGGTTCAATAAAAATGTTTGCGAGGATATTAATTTCTGGCGCAGGAACAGCGAGATGGACGTTATAATTAAGCAAGACTTTTGTTGCACACGGGACTTTAAGGGAGGTTGGGAGAGGATTCGGATTGTTTTTTTTTTTTTTGAAATTGTTCATTTTGATAGTGTGCTAGTAAGTAGCCTTCTAATTTATAGGAAAATGATTTTTTGTCTGAAAATAAATTGAGTGGAATCTTTACTTCTAAATTGCAGAGCAGTGTAATTAAAAAAAAAAAAAACTTTCTATTAGGAACTTCTGGGTGCAAGGCACTAAAAATACATAATAACATACAATATTTTCGGCAGAAGTTGTCATAGTTACTGTACTCTACTGTACAATGATCTTATAACTTCCCAGGATGCATTCAATAAGATAAACGCCTCAACGGATATTCGCGACAAAGAACAACAAGGGGTGCTTAAGAAAATTTTGTTCAGGGCCCACAAACAGCTTAGGCCGGCGATAGCTTCTGAATTAAGTTACCACCTTTGAAAGTAACTAATCGATTCGACGAACAACTTTAGACCGTCATTTTGAAGCTTGGTCTTTGTTTAAGATATAATTGATTGCTTTGAGAGGAAAATTCTTCGTTAAATCGTCGGTCGTGTTGGCGTTGACGGGCTTTGGAAAAAAACTTAATGGCGAACTCTATAGGAGCGTCATCAACCTAGTCTAAAAAATTGCGCATCAGTCGTCTCAGATGGATAGGAAATATAGAACGAATGAACACAAGTGCAATTGCTCCGGCTCGTAGAGTCTTCAAAGTCAAAAATGCCTCAGTCTAAGTATAGAAGCGCGCAAGTATAGAAGACAACCTCAACCGACTTGGAGTGCGCAGAGGCAGTTTAAGAACCGGTCTATTTGGAGACGAGGCCTATAAGTTGAAGCCTCGGTTCTTCTCGAACTGTAAAATCGCCTAAGTAAGTACGCAATCTATGTAAGGTATCTGCACAAAATTAACAGATTTTCAGTGTGTCCCCGACACAACAACTTCTCGTTTCGTTCTTAAATCTGTCCCAAATTTTAAAAGGAATCGGCAGTTGCGATGGCAACTGTTTCAAAGTATCAAACACGATGTACTCTCAAAATTAATATCCTACCTGCCTCTGCTCAGCAAAATTTCAACTAATAGTTTGTAAAATGTTAACCGTGACTGCCTGCTTAAGAAGTCATATAAACACCTCAAAATGGAAGCGCAAATTGATCCATAAAATCTCGAACGCATTCCAGTTTTTGACACCGCTACTGTCGGCATTCCTCCGCGATGCACTTTATCGCCTTTTTATCACTTGCGAAACAATTTCAACAATTTATTACTCGTAACAAAGTAAAAAAACCTCCCCGTGAATCAAAGCCGGGGAGTTGGACTTCGCTTCTCATTCCCATACCAACCGTCTTATGACCGAGTTAAAAGAAAACGACGTGCATATCTTTAAGGTGAACTCCAGCAGGGCAAAAAGCACACAAAATTCGTGGCACTTCTTGAATTGTAATTAAATTTACGTCCTTTTATTACATTTTCTTCATTTTTGTCATTTTTGCTCGTTCTCTGGCAGGGCATTTCATGCGACGTATACCAGCTTATGACTTTATTTTGTTTCCACACAAAGCCATCATCATCATTAACACCTAAGACCACCCCGCAAGAATTTGCAAAATTAATTTCCATCTTGGGCTCTTGCTTTTTCGTTTTCTTAATGAACAACCACCTACCCCCGTCGCCCCGCCGCCATTTCGTCCCAACACATAGTAAAGTCAGGATGAGATTGAAATTGTTTTCGTCTTTCGAGCATGATGCTTAAATTGTCTAACACTGACCCAGCATCAGAGCAAGGAGGATAACAAAAAAAAATAGCGAAAAAGTCGAAAAGCATATTACATCCTTGCGACAATACGTTTAATGAACTGAAAATGAATTATTTGTCAATTTTTACAGCGCACACGGGCTCACACACACACAAGAACTCGAAACGAACCACACAAAGTTGTCGTCGTCCTCTTTCTGAGTGATGACGGCAATGAGAAGGGTATTATATTGGTCTGTTGGGTCCACCCGTGTTTTGACTTTTCAGATGGCGACTTCACGGTCGTCTAATCAAGGACGGACGATATAATTTGGTTTACTCCCTGTAAGCATTTGCGCGCATCTTCCTAATTCGATTTGCGGACAGGTCCTTGTGAGTATTTTTTTCTTTTCTTATTTTTGCTCTTCGTGTTATTTGTTTTCTTTACATTTTCTGTTTTTCCTCACTCTCATCTTGCTTTGGTGAATTTATGTCCTTTAGCGTCCTAATGATGTTCAGTTGTTTTCACTTTGTATAGGCCGTATTACGGGGGTAAGATGATTTTCGCTTTTAAATAGAACATAAATTCCGAAATTTATCGTCCATAGGGTGGTCACATACTAAAGGACCTTAGTTCCTTAGTAGGGATTACTTAATTTAAGGTTGTTTATGTTTGGAAACTTCCCAGCACAATGGCAATGGTATAGGATGAAAAAAAGGAAGAAAAACTTACACAAGGTGAAAGTGATTATTGGTTTTCGTTTTGTATAACTGAAATGCGATTATGATGGATTTTTGGGACTTGAATAATGTAAGGGCGAGTGCTCGCAGAGGTGCTTAAAGTAAGTCTTCTTGTTATCAAGTTTGCCTCATTAGAAGTGTATTTTGTGTTGGTCAAGTGGAAGGTCGGTTGAAGCAATTCACAAAAGATTCAAAGGAAAATGTCAGGTCTTAACTTGAAAGGAATGTGTGCTGTGGGAAAAATAAATATGAAGGTGATAGGACTCGGCAAATGTTTCCCTTAACCTCTTAAGATATATTTAATTCAGCAAAAAAATAAGTAAACCATAAGAATACACGTTTCATTTTTGCCGTAATATGGTATTTCAAATCTGATTTTTATGAAAAAGCGACAAAAAGAAAGGTAGATATTGGTAGCTGAAAAATGCGTGCCCCATTAACAGATTAACATTTGCTGCCAAGCCTTCTTTAAAAAAACAAAGCTTGGAATGGAATTAAAGCTTCTGTTCTTCAAAAATCACATAGGAGATGTATGTTTCAAGATACTATAATCTGTTAAGTGCTGCCACGCCCACTTTTTTTGGGCGTTTTTCTCAAAAAACAATTTATTCTGAAAGTTGAATACATTAATAAACATAATGACTAACGTAAGAGTTCTATACCGCACCATGAGAGGTTATGCTTCCATTCTGTTCAAGGTAGGCCATGACACCATTCATAGACTTTTAAAAATACAAGAGGTTTTGGTAGAGTGTTGGCGCAGGATTTTTAACTGCTCGCATTTCAATTGAATCAGCAGCTTTTTTTTATCAACTCCACCGAAAAATTATGTCTATAAAGCCGTGAAGGTTATAATTACATACCTACTACCAGAAAGAAGGTTGTTAGCCACAAGGGGGCATATTATTAGCTATGGTCTTGCTCGGTTTTGAACTTCAAAGAGTTTTTAATCAAGAGCTCTTTTCACAACTATCTCTTCATTCAATGCCCACTGATATCAAATGAGGAATGGACAGGGACACTGGTTAAGGCAGTTGAAAGCAGTCTCAATAGTGTGCAGGAGTTGCACAGTATGAAGGCTGTTCAAGGGTATAGACGAAGTGAAGAAGGTATAAAATTATTGTCAAAGATCGCTAGGACATACAGTGAAATCTCCCATTTTGCAAATCTCACTTAAATGACCTTTTTGATGAATGTACAGTGAAATCTTCCATTCTTACAGACGGTCATCCACCTTTCAAAGGACATCTTCAAAGTTTTCTTCAGCTGAAGGTAGGTGACGGAAAAGCTATTCGCCCCTCAATAGTACCGCCCCACTTCATTTAAAACTGCATTCCCACGCAAATCTATATTTTTAAGCCACCAAGCCCACATCAACCAAATCAATTGGATCCTCTCGAAGCTCTTGTCTTGTCTTGTATGAAGAATTCCTTCATCGCATCCACCACTCACTTAGGACACACTTGAGCTACGGACACATTCCATTTCTATCCATCTACACATAGCACCGAATTAAAATAAATACATGGCATTACACTGTTACAATCATCATCTAATGCGAGTGCAATTTAAGAAGACACATCTACACACCACCTGGTCGGTGGAGTGCACTCCAAATAAAAGGACGAGAAACGAGTAGGTATACCTACACGTACATACAAATGCAACAAAATTGTTTTGTGCTACATTGTGTGCATCATCCAGTAGCGGAATGACATACACACCCGAGTACTGTGTGCGCTTGCTGCACCTGTGAAGGCAGCCACTTTCTCGAAGTAGGCGCATTCAACAGCTTCATAGAATAACATCAGCAGTAACAAGTGCAAGTTAACTCAAGCCATAAGCAAAGTGTAGCTGCCCTTTGTATACATTCAAAATATATAGGTATGTACATGGTTGATGTAGTCAGCTACCCAAGGGACAATGGTATGGGGTGTGCCAGGCAGAGCCTTGAAGAAATGTTATTGTAAGTAAGTAAGTGTAAACAGTAAATCATTTCCTTTCTCACTTAGGTGTGCGCTCTCTCCTTGCATACAGTAGGTATATATGCTACATTGCCCTTGGGTATAATGTGTAGAGAAAACACATGACGATAAGGTAAGCAGCATCCCCATCCCCCAAACTAAATATTTCATCAGTGAGCCGCCTGCTCATCGTCGTCGTCGTCCGTTTTACTTATGCTGATAGCTTCTGGCATTCAACGGCATTTTTGTGTGTCAAGTGTCTACGGAGACCTACATTTGGTGAAGATATTTATTGTTGTTGCATATTTAGTTTTTTTCCTGCTTCTTCATTACGATCACGGGGGCTGAAGGCAGAAGGTATGGCAGACAGATAGGACTATCAGAAAACAGATTCCATTTGGAATAGGCAAAAATTAGAGCACATCCTTGTTGCATACAAATTTGTATTATATGCGGACGAAGCAGAAATAGGGGCGTGTCAATCCTGGACACGATTTAGGTGGGCAAACATTAAAACGGAATATTTCCCTAAGCAGTTTTACGGCTTGAGAGGCAATTATCCCAAAGAATGAGGTCGTTTAGATGTCAATCCAAAACTACCTCAGTTCCTGACATTTCGGCTGTGGGCTCAAATTCTGGTATCCTTTTTTGATCATATTTATTGCATCGTGCCCATGTGTGAAATTTCAAAATTTGCACACCGCTTGACACAACACTGATTGATTTTAATTTTTTCATTATCCTGCAGAGCAATCCCCTTGTGATGGTGCTATATGATTACAGTCTAAGCATGCATACGTATATATATAGCGCACTCTGTCTGTGTTCAGGATACCATGGAATTTAATTCTCTCACATAGCACACACAAAATAACCTTCAATTTCGTTTGATTTCGTCCTTCAGCCTGCTGCGTTTAAGTTATTTTCTCTCACACTCACGTTCGACATACCACATACCGACTCGGCGGCGGCCGCCGCAGTCGCTCGCATATCCTTCTATGGAATTTCAATTTGTGGGCTCCGAGGTTCGGGCTCCCCCAACCTAGATCGCCTTCCATTCTTGATGGGTATGTTCGAGTTTGCCTCCGTGAAACCCCGTCAAAGGAACATACAAAGAGGGCGGCACAATACTGTATATATACGTATGGCACACATACCCACAATCCACCCACCGCTTATCAGGGCATTGTTCGCATCCATCATCGGAAAATAGCAACGCCAAGCGGGAATTTACTACGTCGATTTCGTATACGGTATACCCCATGTGATGTATTACCATCGACATTGGATGCTGAGGAATGACATTGAATTGATTTCCTTTAATTTTTCAAATGACGTGGTGTGAGGAACGTACACAGCAGCTGAATAATATTCGCTTAGATGCGTGTTCGACACGCATGGGCGACATTGAAATATGGAATTTTGTTTTGGGGGAACCCTGCTCGTAGAATGCGAAATTGAAGATTGTCAAGTTGCTGCTATTGGAATGTAAAGGCATTTCCTTATGAGGAAGGCATGTGACGTCTAGAGATAGAGACACGGGTCTCAGGAGTGATTTCATGCATCATGCCGATCCAGACAGTTTATTCCAATTTCACATTACAGATTGTTTACGGAAGCATCGAACAGAAACACAGCTCCCCAAAAGGCACGGAAGAGCTAGGCAAGGAACTCCAAATGATGTGGATTAGTTGTCCATGGTTCAGTTATGGTGTAGATAAGATTCAGTCAGAAGGTGACCACGCATGGGAAGGACCATGCAAAACCGCATACACAACAGAAGATCTAAAATTTCCTCGTGGGCAAAAACATCACGGGTTAAAACTCTTTCGAACTTATATGCTTTACTCTATGATAGGAATTCAATGTTGTTGAATTATGGTCGCAAAATGGCAATACTCTCCTAAAGCTTATGAATTGAGTAAACTACAACAATCGCAATTGAGACTCCTACAGCAACACAATCTCAACGCATGACTGGTCAAAGCAAAGAAGATTTCTTGGAGCACACCAAGATTAATAAAAATAACACAAAAGTTCTCCGCTCTATTATTACCAACAAAAATACCTCACGCATTTCAAACACTGTCCTACATATAAATAAATAGCTGCCACAACAGGTCCAGCTTTTACTCACTCCGCCTTAGTGCAACAGCTCTTCATATGGCCTCTTCAAACCCACTTATGTTAAAGGCTCCACAGCCTATATATATCAGTTCGACAATCTCTCTTGGCACACTTGTGGCAATTTATTAAACACAAAAACACTCAAATTAACATCAGACACTTGTCAAATGTGTCTCACACATTCTGCGATCCACAATGATTCACCCACATCCTTCGCCGCGCCAATTGCAATTACGAATATCAAATCCATCCATCCATCATACACGTACGAGTATATACGTAAAACTGATGTCATTCGCTCTTCAGCGCGCATACGAGGGTTGCTGAGCATGAAAAACTCTCCCAGAAGTACTCACTTAACGCGGATTGGAAAGAAATATCTTTTTAAATGACTTTAATGGTCCTTAACATGAAGAATGGGACGAAACGAAGCCAGCACATAAAATAAAAATTGAAACTCTTCTGTCAACCGCGCCCCGCCATAAAGCACATTTTGCGGCCAACAACCCTAAGACTCCGCACGCAGTACAACAAAAAAAAAAAACAAGTATGGTGGAGCAAATTAATTAATCACACTCGAAGCACTTCCGTATACGTATATATCGTATCGGCGGTAATTCCGAAATAAATTGCCATTGCAGTACCGCTGCCACTGCACTAATCCTTGGTTCCATTATATCGCACAGTATGTTGCTGAGTTTATCCTTTTCTTTGCTTTTAACTTTTTGTTTGCCTTGGTTTTTTTTCTTTTTTGTTTGCTGTCATTTTATTGTCCTCGACTTTTATTACACAACAATCTTGCATCTTTACCGCAGCATTGTAACTATGGCTGTTCGGTATACCATATACCGTATACAGCTGTATTGGAGTCATTATTTTCTTAGTCCCATTTGCTGGAATGTTTCTTTGGTCCTTAATCTAGATCTATATATAACTTATAGCTTTATGGTGAGTGCAAGTGAGTAGAATAGTATCGATCAATTTAAACTACATGTGGACATGTACTGTGTGATTAAATGTGCAAGACCATAGAAGTGGGATGGAGTCTGATTTTAAGTAGAAAATTGATTGGCAATTGTGTAGTAGCTGGGAAAGCTATGCTCTTTAAGACTGGTTGTGACCACTTGATGTGTACTTTTCCGATGGAATTTAAAACAAGTCCGCAAAGTATGTCGAATACATCTTTAAAGTGCTGACTGATACGGAGTTTGAACCGTTAAAAACTAACTCTTAAGCAGTTCCCAGTACATTTTGAACAACAACTCTGTGTCTTGTTAATCTGTACTCAGAATTCACCCAGGGAAATGCACAGTTTTCATTAAAGATCGAAAACGGAACGTAAGCACTGTTCAACTATTCCCAGGCTCAAACCTGATTGCAAACAGATAAATTTTGAAAACTGAAGCAACCACCATCAATCAAAACTGTCAATTTCCAGATTGACATCAATAATCCCGTCGGTTATTCCTTCCAGTCTGTCGACATGGCCACTTAGTAAATGCTGATCCCTGACAATATTTAATAATAGCATGTCGAAGATAATTTACCAAGTACCTATAACTATTTCCTGCTGTCACGCACCTAAATTGATATTCGGCACACGCTTACCTTTCTCGAATTTCATGTGGCGCCAAGAGAATGAGCTCACTTCAAAGAAATCCTTTTGCCCTCAAATGTTAACGTCCCCTCGTCGTCCCCTCTAAATTAGAATTTCATGAATGTTCGGAAATGTTTTATTTTTCGCAGATACAGTTCATTGTCATCACCACCATTACCCTTACCACTAGCACATTTGATCAACGTATGACAATATTTGCATTAAAATTGCATAGCAGAACAGAAAGCTCTGTCTCTCCTCGTGTGTTTGTGTCATTGATGTGAACAAAAATGTGAAATGGTTTTTTTTTTTGTCGTTCGTCCTTGTTCTGTGCTGGAAGGTGTGACGCCGACGACGGCAATATTTGGCAACATTGACATCATGTTGTCGCACATTATTATTTATGAATGAATGTCACTTTGATGTCGTACACGTCAGAGAGATACGTGTAGGCACAAAAAAGAGGTGGGGGGGGGCTCTTTCCAGGAACAACTGTGTGATTTAATGTTTGTTTTTCTCTGTTTGCTAATTTTGATTCAGATTTTCATTAATCTATGTAACCGCTTTAGATTTTCGATTAGTTTGTCAAACACAGGATTAAAGGTAATCGTAAAGGGTGTATCGTCTTGGTCGATAGTTTGACATTTTGCAGCCATATATATAAAATTGACGAGTTGATGCGAGCTATCCCACAGCACGATAAAAAAAAAGTCTAATCAAAGAAATCAAATTAAACATAATAGAAAACTCATTTTTGAGTAGTTCCACTTTGGGGCTAAAATTTTTAGTAAACATGAATACAGGGTTTAAGTTATAGTCAGTGGTATGTTGTGGTATAAAACAGACGATAGTGAAGAGCCTGATACATCCCGAACTAAATTGGTGACTGCCGCTCACACTCACCCAACTAGACCAGTCGCGGTGATAAGTTTTAAATCGATTTTGTTTCATTATTTAAACCCTCAGTTTGTCCTGTAAAAGACAGTCGCATTTAAGACCCCCCATAAAAACTTTTTTCTGGCTACCATCTATTCCGGAGGTGTTGTAAATTCACTGCATGGTATGCTCTTTCAGAGGTTTTTTCGTATAAGATCGAAATATTTTATTCACATCCTTCCGTGGTGATGACTGTGACGAAAAAATTCCGCCAAAAGGATGCAGCAATGTGAATTGTGAAATGTTTATTGAACTTATTTGATTGTTTCCTCTATGCAAACAACTGCAATGAGATTGAAATGTACCGAAAATATGCGCTCAAAAATTCGTTAAATAAAAGTAAAAGCAACACGAGTATTCATGAGTTTTATATCATTCATAAAAGGTCGAAGCTGGGTGCATGCATACGTACGTAATGCATTTTGTTGAAGGGAAACGATTTGCGAAAAACCTTTTAATGATTTATTGCTCAAAGTTCTGTAGTCTATTTGAGTATTGGGCACCATTCAGCGAGGGGGTAGTTTAATTGATCAACTATAATGTCATTTTTATGTAAATTTTTTCAGTGTTGAAAAGCTTTACACTCAAATCTAACGTTAAAGTCTACAGCTAGGTCCTAAAGGCAAAGTCGGTCGCAGTGAATATCACAATTATTTGCTCGAATTATGATTGCATTTACCAAGGTCAATGTCAAGTTAATGTATCAGTGAAATTCACACCTCTTCAAGAGATCAACTGTCTGTACAGACAAAGAGCTTGATTGTTGCCAGAGTCCACGTGTTATAGAATTTTTCTCATATGCACTTCGGACGGATCACTAACCTCTAATTAAAACTCAATAGAGACTTTATCTCCTTACAAGCTGTTAAAAGAAAAAAAAACTAAAATTCGCGTCTATTGAAAACTATCAAACGGAACCTGCCATGACTTCCAAAACACACAATAATTAACCCGTCTCATTGTCAGGCGATACGAAACTTTGTAGATTTAAATTTGAATGTGAATAACAGTGTTGTAGTGCGAACATATTAATAATTAAGCTGTTTAAATATTTAAATTTTCAAATTACAGGTGCGTTCCTGATGAATGATTTCTTTGGCATTTTATTATTCTTGTCTCCGACTGGAGTTCGATTGTTGACTGTTGGTTTTGCCACACCAAGGTTGTCACATTTATATATATAGACATGTATGTACCTATTCAGAAATGTATGTATAAACAAATATTCTATTGTGTGATGGTCTTTCGATTTTGGGAGCATTACGTCATAGTAAAGTTATTCATGCGAAATATATATTCGTAGTTGAGTGTGGTACAGTATGTGACCGAAGATGGTAAACACTTAGAACTGTATGCAGTGGTTTAGGAGTGCGTTCGAGCGAAGTTAATGGCAGTAAGTAGCTGCTTAAAAAAGAAAACATGGGTGAAGGAGATCTGAGACAAGGTCGGCTGCTGTTTTATGATGTTTCGCCAAGTTTGGGTGACTTCTGAAATTTATTGGTAACGCAACGCGTGATTTTTGTCAGTAAGGAAGCTTTATTGGATTTTCGTAAGATATACTAATCTCATAGGTAAAGCTATAAAGTTAAAGGCACCTTACTTTGTATAACGAAAACGAAACCACTACCATCTTGAGACATAAGAGAAAAGTTCGTTAATAAGAAATATCCTTCGCGAGATATTTTGAGTTTGAGTTGACGTTATTTTGAGAAGATTTAACGACAAACTTTTCGAGATGTATATGTGGTATCAACATCGAATGGGAATGAACGCTCTGGCCCGCAGAATCTTTCATTCAAACCGATAAATAAGTAGGGAAAGACCTCCCCGTAAGTGGTCCGCAAAAGTAGACCAGAATTTCAACCAATTTGGAGTCTGTAACTGGAGGAAGTTTGATAAGGGTCGCGCAGATTTAGGTGTATTTTATTTAAGAACTTGGTTGAGCCCGGGCAGTAAGTAGAGCTAAATAACTTTGTCCCATCCTGTGTCCACTAACCCAGATAGATACAAAAAATGGTCGCAATTATTTTGCATCCTTCGCTTCGTAGAGGTAGAACCGCAACATGTTGTATTAGGATTAAACTCCGCCATCAGTCCACGCGCTGATATTGTACAAACACGATTCATCAGGGATTTATTTCTTTTAAGCGCAAAGCTCGGTTAGAGTGAATGAAAACATATAAAAATGTAAAAAAAAAGCGTAGAATAACGCACCAAAAGCGCAGTAGAAACGCACCAAAAACCAGTCTAAAAAACTTAAAAAAAAAGCTTCAGAAATGTATATTTAATAATCGAGCCAGTTTTGAAGGTTTTTCTCCAAGGAGAAAACTGATAACATTCCTTAGAACTTGGCCAACCATTCCCTCAACTGGAGAAAGACTTATGGTTGAGGTATTCAAACAGAAGTTACGAAGGTAGCTACCTACTGAAGTACAATCATACAGGTTACAAATTCAGGTAGCTGTGAAACTAAACCTCTATAATCTTAAATAGCTTTGGCCAACTATTTAAAATAGAGGCCTATACTGTGTACTCTTTGCAAAAATATTTTTATGACCGCTAGCCGGTTCGAATCTGCGACCGAATCTGCATACCAAATGTCTGAGCCCCTGAAATAACATCAAGAATTGTTTCGCTTCACTATATTCTTCCGTTCAAATTATGACATAACCACAGCGTAGTAAGCAGTAAGCACTCTTCCACTCACACATTGTGGTCATTAAAAAAAATAAAAATGTTTATTCAAGAATTTTAATCAAAAAAAAAATAAAGAAGCAAACATCCCCAACTGTGAGCGAGAAGTCTCTCGATGGAAATGATTCATTCAAAAATCCATATGCAACAAGAACGTTACATCATACACACGAGTACGAGAAGTGTAGCAACTGAACAGCAACACTGGAGATTGAAATTTCAAAAATGCCATTCATCTACCAGTTAAGCGACTTGATTTCACAGCATTGTATTTGTATATCAATCGAAATCGAATCACTCGTCTTGTTGTCGTAAAACCGATTAATCTGAAAACAGAAAACAGAAAATTCCCAGCTGGATTTACATTCAGGCACAACAACAAAAGAACGCTATACTCCTGCACATACAATGTACCTACTCGTATAAAGCATTCCGTTAAAAATCAAATTTAAATTTGAATTAAACGTTTTAAACGCTGCAGTGTGTTGTCGTCACTTTGGTAAGGATTTATCGGCCATTTAGACGGAGAGAGAGTGAGAGAGAGAGATTATCTAACAGTGGCTGGTGGAAAAATAAAAATAGCATCAGCCATCCATCAGTAAATACATACATACATTCGCAAACCACAAGCGAGCATTCTGAAATAAATGGTCTAACCATGTTGAGCGAAATTATTGTGCAAATTTATTTAGCCTTGGATGTTGGGATTTCGGTTCGGCCGTTATTTTCTTCTTTTTGTATTGTTATTATTATTTTCCGGGCTTTGTGTGTATATTTGCTTAGAGTTGAGCGCTTTCCTTCGTCGAAATGGATTTAGATAGCCGTGAAAAAAAAATAATTGAAATGTACCACTTTGTGCGGCTGCAATGCCGTGGTGATGACCGAATAGAAACCGAAAGGCGCACAGATTCTTAGATGCGGTATAGTGTCACGGGTTTGTGATTGTTCACACATTTATGCAAATTTGTTGAATTCCTTTTAAGATATCGAGTGGAAACTGGCTGCGGGTCGAATCAAACGAGTTTTGAGGAGAGACAAGCTGACGATTGAAGATTTGCAAGTGACTAAGTGACTGCGAACAGGTATAGAGATGATGATTTAACAAGTAGCTATATCGAAAAGATGTGCAGAGACAGGGTGACGCTCATTCAAAAATATGAGATCTGATGCGTCCCAAAGTACTACGAGTAAGTGTGTCTTGCAGGTCGAGAAGTGGCAATTTATTCAAACATTGGCAAAGACTTCGAATTGGTCTAAAGAAGACTGTGCCGGGACAATAATAAAACCAAATTCAGCGTAAGGCCCGTGGTTGGTCGAATGAACTCTTTATGGTTCAGATCGGATACTCTCAAAGAGGGCATTTCAGAAGACAAGCAATATTTGATTTGCTTGATCACAAGCATTGGTGCACCTCTTAGAGGAATCTCAGAAGTACACCACTTCAATGTGGCATAAGCGCCACCAACCATAGTTGACATCTTCAGTCAGGCTCTAGAGAATATGAGAACTGACAAAAGACGCACATTCTAAAACTCTGCAGGGCAAAAATTAAGCCAGCGAGTTAGTAGAGTTAGTAGAGCTAGTCACGAGAAAAAAAGGAAAATCTTGTAAGGAAGACCATAAGCTCTAATGATTTATCCGCGTTCGACGAATCCTCAACCAAGTGCAGTTGAGGCTTCTGATGGCCCTGCAAATTGGCCAACAACCAAACTGAATCAAGAGCAACTAATTTCAATGCATTAGCTCAACCTCAAACATTTCATAAACGCGCATAATCTTTAGGGCGATGCCAGGAACTGTGAAACCTGCAAAATTCAAAAACCGCTCGGCGAAGCTTTATTCTAGAGTCCAACAGCTTCGAAGTAGTTAACAAGTTTTTTCGAGATAGAAGACGACCCTCTTTAGTAAAATTGGATGCAGGCAGTAATCCAAACAAATGGCGATTTCAAATTCGGACCAACCTCAGGATGAACAATCGCTTAAATACTCTTTTATTTTTAGAAACATCAGACTGAATACGTTAAGCAAAGGCCTTTCAAATTCGGAAAGACGTTTCAATAGACGGTGGAGTTGTGTCAGTTAGAATACTAGAAAAATTTGCGCCGTAAAAAAAAAAAAAAAACCCCGATGTAAGACTTTCAGTGATGAATGATGACGCCAGAAGTTAACGAACCTTCTTCTGAGGAGTAGCTTCCTCTGCCTACATGTAGCTGGACGATCCAATGACACTCGTACACCATAATTATTCTCCCATTCACCCGACTGCCAACTATGCCCAGTTAGTGATTCAAAAACACACCTCCTGTCAGTCCTTCAAATCAATGGCCAAAAGCAGTCCACCCATACCTAGCATCAGCATAATAAACAAATAAATGCCAAATCATAAATAACACCAACAACAACGTACACCTATTCAAAGAACAAGTCTCCCACGCTCAAAAAAAAAAAAAAAAATAAACATCACGAACAAGAGGAAGGGAGGCGGGCAAAACAGTAACCGTCCGTCGCGTCAAAAACACTACAAAATTTCGACACAAAACTTGTTCTCTCCAACTGGGCATTGTGTGTCTTTTGGAGCCGCGAACTTAACCTTAACCAAAATCTTGACAGCGATTTTTTCGTGGATGCTTTTGTATACCCACACGACGATGGAGTCTACCCGCTTTTGCCTCATGTATCGGCTCATCCAGGTAAACAGTATCAGAAAGGTGTGTGTTGTTATAGGAGGATGAGATATTTGCTTCGTTGGCTGTTCATCCGGGTGATGCCGAGTCCGAGCATTAATGCTAATTCCATGTTAATTCAGACAGTGAGCATCAACCGTGTATCTATGTATCTGGATTTGGTCTCCAGGTGGTACCGAATCAATATGAAGGATTAAATTCGACTGACAGATACACAGATAAAAAGTTTTTGGTTTTTATTGCAACGATGTTGGGTATGTGACGCAAGATTCGATATAAAGGTTTATGGCGATTTTGGGGAACTGGGTTTTTTGTTGTTTGTTTTATTGGCATTCAATAGTTATGACATATATTCGACATCTCCCCGATGTGGCATTTGTTTTAATGCCAGGAGTTGGGGAGCGCTATAAATTACATTTAATCCTGTATGCGGTTGAGGTGGAATGGGATATTGGGGTGTGTGTACCTATACTCGCCAAACAGAAAAGAAGATAAAAGTGTGTCCCGAAGTGTTCGCTTGGAATAAGCGTCGATGACGACAATCTGGCTCCGATTTGGTATTTCAAATATTTAAATGTTTCCCGTATGACATTTGATTTTATGTGCTCCGGAGGTCGTTGGTATAATAAAGTTGTGTCCTTTAGCAGGTAGGTATAGTGGATATGGCGACATTACATATTTGAAATGACGGCATAGGAATTTCGGGTTCACCCACATTGCAGATGAACTGTCAACAGAGGTTTTTATTTCGAAATATTAAGAGGTGGGGGTGTATGTGACCCCTGTACATTTATGATTGGTAGGTGCTCGTAATTCAGCGGGTTATCTTTAGGGTTTCTGAATCGTTAACTACCGCGTTGGATCCAATTTATGTTTGGAAGCGATGCATTTTTGTATGAACCAGACTTCACGTCTTGCGAAACCGTCAACTTGGTTAAATAAAATAATGTTTGCCATATCCTATAAAGAATATACTGACTAAACTTTAATTTTTTCGGACTGAAAGCTGTTTGTCCGGGACAGATTTGAAAACTACTGAAAGAATTTGACTCCTGTTTTCACAGTTGCATTGCAAAATATCGCGACTAAAAGATGGGACCTGTAATTTTGTTATCCGCTGCCAAGAAGGAGTTATCCGAGCTTTAGTCGATTAGCTTTTATTTTTGAACACAGGCGTTAGCTCCCATTATCCCATTATCGGTAGTGCAAGAGTTTCTTCGTCAATTTATTTCATCTGTTGGACCACAAATTAAAAATTACTAGAAAATAAATTATACTTAGTAATGCGATGGCATCCAAAAGCCGTTTACATGTTCCTGCCATTTGTATATATAAAGCTATCCAATATATCGTGTAACCACATACCTGAAAGTAAACAAAAGAAATCATTAAAAAGCTGTCAAACCCAAGATATCAAATTTATTGAGGTACAAACAATTTTTCAACTCCAACATAACCCATAAAAAAACCTTGTACCCCAATGCGGACAAAAAAGAAGCGATTAAATCAGAGTTCAAACAAAACCATTGAACCGGCCTTGCCGAAGAGCAAACGACCTAAAAACTTCCATCCAAAATTCATATTTCAAATCTTCAACGGTCAGTAAGTATCTTTCAAATTTTTTTTCCTTTTCTTTTCAGTTTCACACCGAAATACCACACTCAATGATATCATCGTGACCAGATGTGTTAATCATTCACATTAGTGTAGCGATACGACGCGACGCGAGCGCGCAGTCGCAATGCAAAAGCGAGGAACCAAAACAAAATCCAAGAAAATATAATATATAAAAATAGAAAACCCAGCACAAGAACGACGAAAAAAAATAAAATAAACCTTGATAACATTAAGATTCAAGCCTGCAAACTAGCTCCACCAAAAGAGCGTAGCAGGCCAGCAAAAGCGCGCCAAATCAGTGTAAATCCAGAGGCATACCACACACACACACACTGGCCGGTATACACCTCGACTATGGGTTGCATCACAGCCGGTTTCTGGTGCTTAACTGGCTTTGCCTGAACCAGCATTTACGACGACAACATCAGGTCTAAATATGGCTTAGACCAGATTCGTTTTCGTTTGAAAAACAAGCGTCGTCGTCAGCGTCGGTTTTGTGATGGCTTTGCTGTGCCTTACAAGCAAGCCTCAGATTCCGATGCCGTTGTCGAGCCAACTGGTTTCCAACCATAGTAAGGAGTTTAAATTAATTATTATTTTGTTGTTATCTACTCGCGGTAGAATGTCGTAACCATCAAACCAGTATTGATGGCAAGAAATAGCACATACACACCGCGCAGCTATAGCTAGAAGCTGGCTTCTAAACAACTTCAGTGATTCATATACTCGTATAATGCGCAGCGCAGTATTCGCGCCAAATTTATGTACTTGGCTGTCCCATAAGACGCTGGCTGGTACTTGGTTTGTGTAATTAGCTGCATTTTTTCAATCGAACAATAACAAGAATGGAGAGAGAAAAAAACACAAGTGCACCCAGAGGCCTCGCTGTTGTAAACAGGCAACGGTTTTATGATTAATATATGAGTATACACAATTGATCGCTACACTTGCGACAAGGGTGGGGGGCAGGCAAATGTAAATAAATAAAGAAAGAGTAAACACTTTCGTTTGTAGTAGATACCTGATAAGAGAGACAGTACTCGTATCTATGACACACTAAAGTTAGGCACGCTATATAGTTTGAGGTACAACCACTTTGGCAGGCGGTAGGCTGAGAGATACGAGTCTGACATGCAATGATTATGATGTGGATACCTCAAAGCTGTGGCTCCTATGAACGTGCGACGAGTTGCTGATGAATTATGTGGAGTGTCGTCATTTATAACAAACTTTGTAGATTCCTTGGAAAATAGATTTTCCTGAAGTGAAATCCGTAGATACCTAGTTAGGTTTGCGATAAGCCGAGTATAAATGTTGACGAAGTAAAAAGATAAAAAAATCACCTGAACCTAAAAAACCAGCAGTTTTTTTTACAATGATTTGCTGATAAAGAAAAATAACCTGCAGTAGAGGCTTGACAGGTGAGTAAGAGGTCTCTCAGTCATGAGCGATTTTGAGTCATGAATCAGTGGCCGAAGACACTAAGGGGCGTTTAAAAAGTCCAAGTTTCGACGTTTTTTTCCTAGTACAAACTGTTGCAAGCTGAGGTTGGTCTTACACTCACGCAGAAATATCTACATCGTGAAGGTAGTGTCCAAAGCTGGAGTATCATGCTAAGAACAAGGCTATATGACAGATGACAGAGTTTGTGTCTGGTAATTTAGTTTTTATCGAACGAAATGTGAGTCAAGTATCAATGCTATACACTGAAGTTTGGTTGATTTTACATTTCTCTACAACAAAAGATATGATAGCTGTATGCTTCCCGAATATCTATGTATAGGACTCGCTTATGTTCAGCTTATGATATCACGAGTTTATAGTTTCGCTTTGCCAACTTGCCAAATAGTGGCCAACTATCCCATATGTTCTGATGCTAAAGTAGCTCAGCCTTTGGGCCGAGAAGAAAGATGAATGACAGCTCAATTTCAAGTGTTTTTTTTCATTGATCTTGATTTATGAATAGAACGACAAGTTGAAGGAAGTAAAGTGAATAAAAATATAATATAAAAAAATGCCGACTGGCTAATCGCTAAGCTGACTTCACGTCCCTACTATAATGACTAATGAGTGGTGAAATCCCAGCAACTCATGCTTGAACTATATTATTTAGAATAGGACCTGCACCTGCAGCTCGACTGGGTGAAGTTGGTGGATAGATATACTCTATTCATTCCATATCGACGGTTATGGGCGTTCGGTCGAGTTCGCAGTGTGTGGGTATTAACTATCAACTGAACTACTGCGCAATACAAATTAAAAAAGCAATGATTGCGGATTACTGGTATGGCTATAAATAGGAACAACTTAATCCAAACGCTTGTCTTCCTGCGAAACCGTTAAATACATATCCGAACATTGAGATTGATTCAAGTTTAACAGCAATACCCCGAATCATCAAAAACTTTAGTTAGTTAAGCCCTTGCGACTTATTGCAACAAAAAAGAAGACACAGTCCAAGCACAATCTGCGATCCAGCTGTAAAAACACCAATTTGTCACGTTCAACGCTGTAATTAATTTCGTCGTCAAAGACTGCCAACAAAAAAAATACCCATAAAACCGTCAGATGATCCCCCGTAAATCTTTATGTCTTGTAAAAGGCTTCAAGTCCACTCATCGTACCACTCCGCGTGATCGTCAATTCATCTGCTCGGCCGAAAAGATTTACATTGACCTTGCTGAAGGATACGATGATGTGCAACTCGCAATTGCGGGACCTCCCCCATGAAGCACACAACACTCGTTCGTATCTGGTTAGTATTCCAAATTTAGACACAAAATTTAAATAAATAAAAAGTGACATGGATTTCATTACATGTTCGCAACGTACGTATAAATTAGTTCAACACTCTGGACTGGAAATAGATTACACATGTGCGTTTATTACCACCGCGCCACAAGATCCATTCGGCCATTTGATTAATTACAGAACGCATTTCAAGAGCACGCCAGCCAAACAGCAACAGCTCTACCGCTCTACCACCAAACACAAGTGAGTGACGTGTGCCATAGCAGCAACCGAAACGAAAACAAAAATCGAAAGTTGATACAAAAATATAAATAGCCTTGGTAATGAGCACGCAAAGCGGGAAGAGCAGAGCACAACCGCTGCCAACCAAAGCAAATGGATTGAAAGTGAAGTGCATCCTGATCGTGTGTTGGTCGTTGTTCGAAAATCCTTCACACTTGGCGCCAAAAATAAATGCTGTTTACAAAAAGAGAGAAAAACCGATAAAAAATGTGTTAAAGATCTTTCTTTATTCTTCGAGATACAGTAACAGTATCTCATCTTTGAAGTGATTCATTGTATAAATTGGAATTGTCGCGCCGTCATCGGTGCATGTCCTTTGTGTATCGGATGTCGTTTGTTTTGTTTCCGTGGAATTTTTCGTTACGACGAATTTATTTTATTCGAATGCTCGATGAATCATTTCCACCCCTGACAATACAACTTGCGAAGAGAACTACTCCACCACCACCCCCAGTCGCCCGATTCTAAAAATATTTCCACAACTACTTCCCATTGAACTTGGAAATAGACTCTGCCACAGACCGCAGGCAAATTGCCGCCATACGAGTATATCTACCTAGCCTGGCAATGATGAGTTTATTTCACCTTCTCTGACTTTGCGACAGGGGTGGTTTGGCGGCTGGTGGAAGTTTTATTTTGCGGCGTCGACATTCCGACGACTAGACATTTTCCGGGAAAATCATTTAGTCATAGTATTTATTATTCACAAGTGGAAGTGCAGCCGTTTAGCAATGTTTCAATTGAAAAGTGTACCTCACGATATGACTAGTACCTACTGTACGAACAAGAGACGCGCGTTAACGTTGTCGTACCTAATTGTGTCGAATGAATGATTCAACAAAACCTGAAATGAAATCGATTGCTGAGTAAGTGATGGTGTATGGTGATTTGCTACTGCCGAATGCATTAGTGCACAGCTCAGATGATGTAAATGTGGGTTCTGCTAGACTTTTTGGCAATGATTGACAAAGACAGTTTCGAGAGAATAGTGTTGTCAAGTTTGCGTTCAACCGCGAAGAATATGTTGGAATTTAGGTTAGGCGGTTGCCGGATTTTTTTTTTTTTAGTTACATTTGTTTTTGGGAGGCTCTATATTAGGGTAAGTCGGGGTATTTTGTCACAGGGAAATATGGCCGAGAAAAATTCTTACATTGACCATGGGAAAATAAATACCTACGCATACATAAAATAAACTTTACTCTATAACTTTTCAGAATGTATATTTAATCGTAAATCTGAGCGTCGAAATAGATATTTTTAAAAACTGCATCTGACTAGAATAAAACAGTACGAGTTGAGCAAAATTTTGGATTTTTGGACTTCGCCATGTGACTATATTTGGTTAAAAACAACAGACGAGATACAGGGTGTAACATCAGTAGCTGCAACAGCGAACCTATCTGTAGCTCAGCCAGAGCATTGCTAGACGTTCACAATATTGTCCGCTAAAAAGAGTTCACATTCGCTCAGTCAAACGTAAAGATTCGCTACTAATGCAAAAAAAAGGTTTACGGAAAACTGGTGGATTTTTCTCTGAAAAATAGAACAACCAACCCCGGTCTCACTTATACAAACTGGATTGTATATTGCACATCCCGTTGTGTCAGATAAACAATCTCTTACCGACTTTTGTATCTGCACAATGAAAACTAAAAGAGGGAACCAAGAATAGCGAATAAGATAAATAATTTTGATATTAAGAATTTTTTGGGCAAATTAAAAATGGCGGCTACTGCTCGAACTATATTTGCCTCTGACTGTCCAAATTAAAAAAAATTCCGTTTGCAGGCTTCGCACGATTTTGCAAAGATTATGGAATTTGTACTGATGTTTAGAAATTTAACAGTCATTTTGATCAGAGTTTTTGTTTACTCAAAATCACAGCGTCATTAGTTACGTATTGTTCGAAATAGTTCAAAAATATTAATTTTTTGTCGAAACTGTAAAATTTGCTGTTACATCGACGTTTCTGATGACTAAAAGTCTTTGAGTATCACTCGTTTGAAGTTTCATTCATTAGTTTCTTATTTAAATTACTTATTTAATGATGATATCATTGTAAACGTTTTTTTTTATCAGAATTCACACGCAAAACAAATATGTACACATTTTTTGAGAACTAATTCATGATTCGACCGACGGTAAAAAACACGAAATTACTGTCATGCTTCATCGTTTTATTTACGATGCGGAGTTATTATTATTTATATATCATGACAGTTTCGAAGTAAAAGAAGTTTGTTTATAACATTTTTAAGATAACAAGAAAATTCAGGGAAAACTTACGATAAGATTATTATGTGACAAAGTGTAGCTGATTTTATGTATAGAAATTTCTAAAATAATCATTTATTTTGATTATTGGAAGTCTAATGAGAATAAGATACAAAAAAGTTTAAAGTCCGACACTTGAGCCGGTTCGTGACCAAGTACATGTTTTTTTTTTGTATGTCAACTACCGGCAATTTATAATAATGACACAGTTTTTACTGCAAATGAATAAATAAATGATAAACGAATGCGCTAATGTTCACAGTTCGATAATTGGCGTCTGGGGTTTTTTAGTTTTAAGTACCTAGTTATATTTAATTGTAATGCGAGTACACGCGCGGGATTTGAAAGAGATTAATTTGAAGAGAGACGTCTCATTCTGTGGCTAGACGGTTGCAGTTTGTACATTGTCTGTGGAGCAAGCTGGTAAAAGAAATGGTGCTTAATTTTAAGTCTATGTGCCTTACTAAAAACCATTTTTAACCTTCACACTAAATATTCTCTACGTCACAATATGCAATTTTGTATGGAGTGTAAAAATTTGGCCTGGACACTTAAAATGATTATTATTATTCCGGTATGTATTTTTTTTATTTTATATTTATGCCATATACTCTCACTCTCATCCACGGTTAAATGTCGTAGGTGTGTAAAGATGTCAGTAGTAGTATAGATAGCAGGTTAGGTAGCTATACGTAAGTTTAGTTAGTTAGAATATCTACTTTATTCAGAAACATGGAAAGATTCCAGATTATTATATAAATGATAAATATTCTCATCCCTTAACATGATTCACATTTAAAAGGTGGAAATATATTTTTATGTTTCATTTAATAATTACTGACGGCCCCGAGAAACCATATTTAATTAGAAACAGTTGATTGTTCAGCTCTATTGAGAGTATACTTTTATTGCTGTTTGTTTGGCTCGGGAATTTATTTACCAAAACCTTGGGCATAATCGGACAAGATGATAATTGATTGTGATCAATTATACCACGAGTATTTCCTCTGTGTAAAGTACTCACAAAAGATATGAATCAATTTGTGAAATGTAGCCTCAAACGAAACATCATCATCCGTGTTGGCTATCAACGTATATAGGGAACAGGATTATCGTCGTTCATTTATTTAACTAATACGCTTTTCAAGTAAGGGCAGTTTTTGTCTAACTGCGAAGTAGTTATCGAATAAAATTTTAACATGAGTGGTCTTGAACTTTACCTGAGCTCGGAATACCTAGTAGTATATAGACAAGGCCCTGTCGCTTTTTCGTTTCACCAGAGTTCAGAATTACATCCCAAGACCTTATCGCAGTTTCATTAAGGTACGGAATCGCTGCTTGTTTCGAGAAGTTCCACTTTAAACTATTCTCCATGGCGGTACTGGTCTCCATCCCTTTTACATAATAATAATTATGTCATACAATAGCAACTCGCATCCATTTGTGGCAAAAATAAAACTCACAAAGACCAAATATTGTAAGAAGCTGGGTCTATGGACCAATATCGACCTAATGTGACAAATATTCACTTATAAAAGCTCTACCTAATTAGGTTTTGTTACAATGCTACAACTTTCAAAATCTTAGGTCACACATTTGGGTTTAATTTTTCCGGAATTCGAAACGATTATCCCTTTTAGAAAAACATCTATAAATTCTCACTTTTAGGCAGTTTCAAGCTGACGGTCTTATTATCTACAGCGGGACTTTCTCCATCGTCTAGTCAACTGTTATTGTATTCTTTCAGATATTGATACATTTATTCATTGATTTACTATTCATTAAATTAGGGAGGGTGTTCATACTTAAAAAAAAAAACCTAAAAGAAAATTCTTGTTACCTGCTGACGCACTTCTACTTAGACATGCCCTACAAAAGAAAGACAGCCACTTTTGCTCTCTTAAATTTTGTCTACATAATTAAACTAAAACCAACAATAACTGTCGTCTGTCTAATATTTTTTTAAATTAGACCACATCCACTGTAAGTGTATGCATGCTGCTGTATATTTATTCCCCTCTTTGGGTAACACTTCCATTCATCTACTCCAATTTCCTCCACTTTACTTTTTCATGTGGCAATCTCTCATCAAAGTAATTATCGCACTTCCATCCTTCGTATCCATAATGGTCGCTCGCTGACTAAACTGAAACTCCAACTCCAACTGAGTGACTGACGTACTGAGAGATAAAACGATGAATAAATGCATTTTTAACCATAACAACTATCGCACGTCTAAAAACCAACTACCGGTACCAGCTGAAAGATACTAACGATTGAAAGACATACAACTGTGGAGGAACTCTTAAGCCCTACTGCGCTGGTGGTAAATCCATTAAAAGTCAAGTATAGCGAAAGAAATGGAAGCAAATTGCATCAAGATACAGGCATGGCCCATTTTCTCGTTTTCATTCATGAAAACAATTCCCTCTCACTGTTTTATATGCACAGCCACCCTCGTAGCTCGTACTCCACCTCTGCGTCTATCTGGTGGATATAGTTTTGTTCTGAATCTATGGAGAAAAACAACCGAAATGACGAGAGGAACAAAATGCCTGTGGCTGCATTTAGCACAAAAGGATACCCAACAAACGTAGGGTTAATTTCTTATTTATTTCAATTTTTTTGTTGTTTTTGTTTCTGCCTTTCCCAGTGATGCCCCATTTTTTTGTTTGTCTCTGGTGATTATTTTCTTTTATATGTATACATATATATTTTTATTGTGTCCTGGACATGCATATATACCTCTACAATTCGTATACGAAACACATTTGCAGTGACAATTGCAAAATCTGGTGGACGAAACAGCAGATGCAAATCTGCAGCGTGTAGCAGTGCAATCTGCATTTTCTCTTCCTGTTATCCTGCGGAAAAAGTGTCTTTAAGAAATTATAATACAAAACAAACGAAAAGAATGCATCAGGCAAATACTGCAGGTATAACGAATCAGAATTAATTTTCCAACAGAAGTGTTTCATTAAAAACAAAATATGGTTGAGCAGGAGGCGCACGGATGAATCATCTCACTCCGAAGCTGGAATAACTGGGATCCTCCTCACTCATCTCTGGAACAGCAGACAGACAAAAGCATAGTTACATTGTCCTCAAAAAGCGTTTTGCTGCTCCTTCTTCATCGTCATTGATGTCGTCGTCATCGTAGTCGTTTTGTGTTTGCCTTTTTTTTGTTTTCGTTGTTGGGATTTTTATGCCAAACCAAAAGCAAAAATTCCACCCCCGCCACAAGCCGGTGTACTCTTCCAGGCCAAACCATGGAGACAATGAACCCTTCTCTGTGTTGTGTTCCTGTTTCCACTGCACATAGGTATATTCATCGGCCGCTGGAACAGACGGAAGCGCGGGCAAACAACAAAATGGGCGTCTGACGATGTCAGGCAATGAAAATAAAATGCGAAATGAATGGATGGGGTTGGGGTGGGTGGTGCAGCTATAGACATTATATACTAACACTATGCCATGCAGTTATAGATAATCATTGTGCTTTTCCTTGTTATCATTTTGTGGCGGGCCAGGACGACTCCTTTATAATCGTGCATATATAGTTGAGGAATATACGCGAGCAACAGACAAGTTTAGAAATGAAACAGTGTGTTTGACAAGTCGCTGTTGCTTTTAGCGAGCTGCTGCAAAAGGCAGACCACTGGTATAGGTATAGAATAACAGCACAACAGACTGCCATTGACTGAGGAATTTTCCTTAAAGAACTTAGAGATCGAGTAAACACAATTTCCGGAATTGAATTGAGCACATGTCAGGGATGTTGCGAGCTAAAAAGTGCATTTATACTTTAATCGTATAGTGCACACATTTGCACACATGACTGCAATAAAATCCTTGCGATTCGTAAGAGCAGGGATGGTGTAAATATAAGGAAGTTCACAATTGGCTACTCCGCTTTAAAATGCAGACTTTTTTTAATAAATAAATTTCAAATAAATAACATCTTTACGACGACGATAAGTGGACAGACGACTTAGCGAAAGTTTTGTAGAATAATTTGATTTATTATTTTTGTTTTAATTTTGTTACCTAGAATTATGTGATTAATTGTAATGTGTTATGCATTGTTTGACCTGCTCAACACAGTGTAACACACAACGCGTAATATGTTTCGAGACCGCTAACAGTTCCGCAGCCACTGTCAGTTGTGCTCGACATAAAGAGGGTGAATTTTAATAGTTTTCCCAACATATTCATTATTTTTTATTCGTGCACCTCTGTTTTATAGCAAAAAATAGAAAACCGCCGAAGGATAGTTTCGTACTAGAAAATGCACCCTCATTCGCATAGCGCGCATATAGCTACTCGTAAACTCATTTCCCTTTATAAAAAAATGAGAGGGTGATGTGAACGAAGAAAAACCGCCGGAGATCTTTTGAAGCAGATAATGCAGTCGTTGCATCTATTAGCCTCGGAGGGGAGCTATGCTAATGTGCATCCATAACCAACACAAATCTAACTACTATCTACCGCCGCTGCAAGGGTTTCTCATTTTTTACTCATCCTCCGCTTGGCGTTACTTAATTCAGAAAGCGCTGCCGTGTATCTCTGGTGTAAAGAAGTGGCGGCGGCATCAGAAAACGAAAAATAGCTTAACCACAAAACTATACTAAAGTGGCGAACCACCCCTTCCCATTACTATAGGGTAGGTCTTCAACCTCTCAACAGAGGAGGTGCAATTCCACCCACACTGCTAATTTTCGGTGGCACTTGCAAAACCGGGAAAGTAAAATGTGAGACGGTTCCGACGACTGTGCGATGGCAGCAGCGATACAGTCTAGTACGGCACTGAACCCTTTTCTAATGCACATTACACTTGTACGCCATAACAGTGCAGCACAATTTCGTCCTTTTTGTGTGATTACAATCTCCGACAGGTAGAACGGAACCAACTATATGTATCAAAGTGTGCACACACCACCATATATAGTAAGCTAAGTGACTTGTAGCGTGAGTGCGGTTTGATTTTGGTTTTCGTCTATGGCGTTTGGGGGTTGTATATACGTTGATATGGCTTGATTGCATTAGCCTTCGGTGGCGGTATAGTGAGGAGTTTCCTTTCTCAGTGCTTTGTTTCTCCGCGGGGAAGATGAACAATTTTTGCATGAAAATCAAAATCAATTAGTTGAACATTCAAAATGCATTTCGGTCATAAATAAGCAAGCAGGCACCACCATTCATTGAACTTCCTTTTGTTTCCGTTTTCGGGTTCATTTACTTTTTCTCCTTCTTTTTTTTTACCCCCTTTTTGTGCTGAAGCGAAAATTCTTTTGGTGTCAGTTTCAGTTTTGCTGGCGCCTATCCTAATTGGGCGCTATCCAACAAAAGTCGATTCAGCAATGGAATGCATTTTTTATGCTCTCTCGCAAAGGATATAAAAGGTCACTTCGAAGAGGAATTTCTCTCCAAGGAATTGAAGTCGCTGAGTGAGTGTTATTGTTTTTTTTTTGGTTTTGAAGTGGAGATAAATTTAAAGATTTAAGGTGGAGCCCAAAATCCTTTGAAAATGTTTTATGGGATACATGCATTTTTTGTCATCGCACCTTCGAGGGAATTGGGAGACCAAGAGCGAACAGGTGTGGGCGGAGAGGGTTAGAAGTTTACGTATTGTGTGTGTGTTTTGAAATGGTTTATGTGTTGTTTTTTTTTTTTTTCAATATACCCAGTTGGCATTCGAAAATCGATTTGGTAAATTCGCCAGTCCTAACAAGAAGGTCAACAGTTTTAAAGCTTGCAAGGATCCAAACATCGGCGAAAAGGTAGCTTTAGATTCCATAGACACAGTCGTCTAAATTGATACCAATACCGTCTATGATGACAGGGGTCCTATGTTATAACATTTAAAATGAGACATACGAAAGTTCTTTGTAAAGTAAAAATGTCTGTGAAGAAAAACCAGAACTGCTGGAATGTCATCCGCTCAGAATTTTTCAAAAATTGGTAAGGAATGCGTTTCTGCCCCCAAAGAGGGGTCAATCCGAAATCTTTTCAATAGTAGTGGTACAACAATAATTATTTGCTATATTTATTCTAGGTCGTATTAAGGTTAATTTTCTTGAGGGCTTTGGTAAAATTTAAATATTTGAAAGACTTAAAAAGCAATTTCGTCTTTTATATTAAAGCATTTCAAAAGCTGAGACGCATATCCCTTACCCCTTGACTACTAAGAATTACCACATAATTCAGAATTAGAATCAGAACTCGAATTGAAATACACTGTCAGCTATCAGTTAAGTAAGGTCCAGCGAATTCATTGAGCTGTCAAACTTGTCATGTCCTGACAAGTGATGTAGTGTTTTTAACCCATTGACAGACAGTTTTAGAGCACTTGTTCATAATAGTTGCGACATTTGTGGCGCACTGAAATTGTCATCAGTATCTATTGCGTCAAGGGCGTCACCTTCGAACAGAAGGGTTGAGCTCAAATTGAAAACAAAATACGAAACCCCAATATTTTGCTGTACTTACCTACTTAATTTTATAGGAACGTGAGTATTTGCTTCACTAACATTACAGAAATTCACTACCTATACAAAGCACACACAAGGTTTTGCAAACCTTGCAATGGCAGTCTAATACATTTTTATGTCATTTTAGCAGCTTGAATCTAACGTTTTGCCTCAGCCTTAGTTAAAGAGCACTATAGGAGCTATCATACCATTTCACAGCACATTCCACTGACAGTAAATCAAATTTATAAGTCTCATGTATCCTCAAAATGCCAATGAAACCGATATTGAATCGGGAATAAATGGACTTTTTTATTATGTGCTGACGACCTTCAAATGTTCCTTTCTTCACCTGGACAAGATGACAGAGCCAGATCCATTGTCAATGGCGACAGTTACACTTCAATAAAATTGCAAAAGCAGCACGCACCAACAACACTCTCCAGTCACACATATATAACTTTTCCTTTGATATCTCAACTAATTACCCGTCTTTCACGTCGCTATCCCGTGTCAAAGGATAATTTAATGATCTAATTGAAAATCAATAAAATCATGTTAGGCGAGACTGGCGCAAAACAAAAATGACACCCAAACGGTTTTATAAATCAAAGAAGCGAAAATTCCTGTTTTCCTTTGGTGTTTCGTTTCTTCTTCTTTTTTTTTTTTTGTTCTTCTAGCTACTGGTTGCCTCCTCTTTTGATCCTTTGTCAGTGTAAAATTACCTTTTTATACTTTTTTTGTTCACTGTCTTTTTGTATATGCATAGCGGAAGGGGTGCTCGTTACCTAGGGACACTGTTGTCAAAGATGGAAGCTCAACAATTTTCACGGTTGATTAGAAACCATATTAAATGATCCGTAAGTGAATTTCATATTCATTATCGGGACAGCGTTTATATAAGGACACACACCTTCTTGTATCCTATCAATTTGCATACTCATACGAGTACATGTTTGACTAACAACAAAGCGGAACATATTACAAACAACGGACCACCGCCTGATGGAGCAGAAACAATGGCTTGGGGTTAACTTTTTAAAAGGATACACTGCTGGATGGTATCCTCATAATTATAATCGTCGTCACCACTACCGCACAAAGCACATAGGAGGACTCAAACTCAAACTTGAAGTCTGTACGATGGGTGGTTATATGACAAATGAGAAATATATGCGGGTTAATCAGGTAATTACCAACTGAAAAGACTCATCTGTACAGTGTGGGAATGGATGCAGATATTAAAACTTTTTACTTTGACAATCATTATCCTCGTCATGGGTTTGATTGCATCACCGAAAGGGATGTCTGTCAATTGTCTGTTTTTTTTTTTTTGTATTAAATTTTACTAAATGTGCATTTTATGTGTTTATTGCGAAATGATGTAGGTACAGTGGGAGCGGAATGGAGGGTGGGTGTAGTATTTTTTATGATGATGATGCAATTGAGTCACAAAAAATACCCCACTCGGTGGATGTGCGATGATCGAAAGGTGTAAAGTTCGTTGTAAAATATTAAACGATATACTTGTTGGGAAAAAATGGGATATTATGACAGAAGCGGTTGAATGTTATGGCAGCTGTCAATTGTGCGGTTATATTTAGTAAAAATTGCGCTGCATTAAAGTTGTCTGATGATTATCGTCGAGTTAATTGTTTTATCAGTTGAATGGGGATATAAAGTGGTGGTAAATGATTTTTCGTAGATTGGAGAGTTTGCCAGAAAGACTCGAGGTAAAAGGTGTTGGTAAAGCCGGGCTTTGATATACATTTTTAGCAGCAAGTTTGGTGATTTTGCGGCGCAGGTGTCTTAAAACTAAAGACCCACAACTAACCAAATTTTGCGGCGCAGGTGACTTAAAACTACAGACCCACAGCGGACCAAATTGAAGGAAGATTTTTTCAATGTAGGCAGCTGTTGAATCAATACAAATTTGTGGTTATTTCCGCTGCTTTAAATTGGAAAACAAAGGAAGGCGTTTCGCTTCATTTCAGTGTGAGTGGCTTCTTAACAAATGGGAAGTTTTGACTTACTTAAAAAAAGGCTTAATAACTGACCTCAAGGAAACCCAATACTCAGACTTAGGGCTTCTCCAGATTTTCTATGGACGGGCGTTTTAGTTGCCTTATAAGAAGTAGGGTTTCCTATGAAGAGTCTCAGTACCGCTGTCGTTGAGGTAAAATAAGGTCATAAAAATAAATAAACAGCTCCGTAGAGACCCTAGGCCTGGCTTCTCACAACCATTCGTTCTGTGTTTTTTTTTTTTTTTTAACATTTGGGACGAATGGAAGGGATCTACAATTTTATACCGTGTCCAAACGGCTAATTGAGAGGCTCTTTCATGCCAGTTTTTAGACAAAAGAAAAATAAGTCAAATCGCGCTCCCGACCAAAAAATATCATCTATTAACACACATCCAGCTCTATTGACTAAATCACAGTTCACAGGACTCCTTAAACACCTCATAGACAAGCATTATGTGGACTCCCCTACACTAATTCTACCGCAAATCCCACTTAGATCCGTTTTACCGGAAAATTGCATTACAATCATAAAAGCCAGAACAACAGAAACCGGAAGAAAAGTTCTCATTTTGAGCATTACACAGTGTTTTCCATTTACAGTAGGTATGTAGGAAGGTACCTCCTATAGAGAGGACCACGGTGATAAACGTATTCCGCACTGCAGACACATCCTATAATGAAATGCCCTACTCGCAGCCACATCATCATCGGACCAGCATCTTAAATGATATAATAAAACGTATGACGTCTGACCACTTACGAAACATGTCCTTTTACCCCAACTATGCGCAGCTATACCCAACTTCCCTTCAAATGAGGTAAAAAATAAAAAGAGAAAAAATGATAACAAAAAAAAGTTTTCCTGATAATAATGATGCTTACGATGTCCTTCAGCATTGCATCTCATAAAATGGATTTTCAAATGATCTTGCTATATAGGTACATATACGCTATGGAATCATAGCCCCCCTGCACATACACACCCACAGCATAACTATATTCCTTCATCAGTTTGTGCACAAAATTCGCCGTACATACCGACACTCTATTTTCCCCCTCCATAAATGTGGTTTGTACATTTTCATTTCGAATGAATTAGAGAAATTACGAAACCTCGCCGCTTTCACTTCATACTCCATTTTTATCTCCAGGATTTTGTGCCCTTTTTTGCTCTCCTCTGTCGCAGGGGGAGGGAAAAAAATTCAACTAAACCGGAGGGTTACTGGCTTTTATGACATTTACTCATACTATCTTGGGTAAGGACGAGTATAGGTATAAATGTAGTTGGTATCTCTTCAGCAAGTGTTGTGTTATGAACTTTTGCTTAAAAGCATCTCATGCATGTGGTTACTTCTGGTCCGGTCACCCTTTATTATATTTCTCCATTTTCTTCCTTTTTTTGTACCTAAATTTTGCAGGGCGAACTGTTCTGATCACTTAAATAATAAAAAGGTAGAAAGGCGAGCACACAGACAAGACAGCAGGAAGAAAAAAAAAAACGAAAACAAGAAGAAGGAAGCAAGTTTAATGGTTCGGGCAGGGGGGAGAGTGGTTGTAATAGATTTGGCCGGGTTGGGGGCAAAGTGCTTGTTTGCTTATTCCAGCCATAAATGTGTGGGTGTGTGTGTGTGCGGAATGTCCATTTTGCGGCGGGCCGGGGTTATCCCTGACACGAAATTTGTTGATTGTTTTGAGTCATGCATGTATATACATATAACGGTGGGTAGAGCTCAACAATGCGGTTAACTCACTGAAAGGTGAGCACATCCGAATTGGACCCCAGAGAGTCGTTGGGAAGATATCTTGAAAAATACGTCCTCATGTTACTGAACTGTCCAGCATTGGGAACAGAATCGTTTTTATTTTTTAAGAAGCAGCAGCAGGAATGAAAAACCGACTTTGATGCGATGACATGGGGCCATAGATGAACTCAAGATGCTAACACCTTTAAAAAAATATATGTATATATGCTGCAGCCGGGAATGTCTGAGATCCGTACATCGTTCTGACAGTTGTAGTCCCTTATGATAAATTGATTTAAGACGGATCGACTTAGATTGATCGAAGTACTGGCATACGTCAATCGGAGACAAATCCTTAAAAACTCCTAATCCGATTTTGCACAAGTTTTTAACACGCTGTTCAGTGCAATTTTATGTACAAGGCTCTTTTATTACAGACTTCGAAGAGGAGAGCGCTAAGGCTTTTTATAAACCCTATAACTTGTCTGCGCTGGATGTTCCAAGATCTTGTTCATTACAGTCCTGGTTAAGGGCGCTGATGCGTGGACTCTATCTAAACTGGTTGAAGATATTCTCGATCGCTTTGAGAGAAAGATTCTTTGGAAAATGTTTGGTCCCGTTTGAGTTGATCGGCTTTGGAGGAGGAGATTCAACTAATAACGAAACTAGCTGTATGGCGAGTTAGGACAAGTCAACATTTTCCGCATTGGTTGTCTAAAAAGAGAGGATATTTAGAGCGGATACAAAATGTTTGCTGTCGTTGACTCCAATCCTGAGCGGCAACGCATAAGAGAAAAACCTCGCCTTACCGGACTTATACGGTATTGGGTAATCTTCCCAGTGCATAATAGCTTCATTTCATATTTCCTCCCGCTTAAGATAAAACTTTAGACATCGCGCACTCGTATATTGCCCTTATTTTTTTTTTTTTTAAGAACCTCCATGTCATAAAACAAATGATTATTTATGCCAAATGGAAAACACCTCTAATCACTTTTCTGCCAAACCCTAACTCATCTGCCTTTGCCTGCTCTGTGTTAGTAAATATTTAATTCGCTTTATCTCTTTCACAAACGCTATTTTACATCCCGAAAACAGTGTTTCATTTTAGGGGCTCACAATCGCAAGCAATTATTTAGCATTTTAGAACAACCCCCCTACACAATAGCCTGGTCCCCACTAAACTAACCCAAAACAATTAATTACTATAAAATCAGAACCTTACTTCTCTGCCTTGAGCCTTTGGTCTCGTTTTTTTCTTGTCGTTCCATTCCGGCGAACGGTATACAAAGAACACATAGTTGAAAATTAGAACCCTTCTTCCCCAACCCTTATATTGCCAGCTATCCTTTAACTGGGGAATCAACAACAATCAACCCTAATGAATGAAAGACAAGCGGTCGCTTTAGGGTTAATTTTACAACACAAACATTCATTCATCCAACACACATACATAGGTAACCCAGTTCACAGGCGGTGGTGAAAGAAGGCTCGGCACAAGAAAAAAAAAAAAAAAAAAGAGACAATACCCCATCCCTACGGGGGATCAAAACGATATAACTCTTTCTCTTCCAGCTCCGATAGACTATCAACGCAGTCGACAACGATTAATTACAAAATTTTCCACACACATCCCATGTACACACACACATATCCTATTAGACACAATTTGCAAATCCAAAGAATAGCTAAAGGTTCCAATTAATCCTTGTCATCCACTTGGGTAATCTACTTCATGTCTGTGGCTGCGAAAGGGTGGTCCTATAGCCTTTGTGTAAGTGTGTCTGTTTTTTCTTTTCTAGCCTTTGAAATAGTTTCATGTCTCACACGAAGGAGTACAACACATAAAAGTGAGGAACTCTCACAACGTTAAGAGGCAGAGTGGAAAAAATTATCTGAATCCCGGAAATGAATTCACCACACAAGTCTCGACATACATAGACAGGCGCTTGGGTACCTCTTCATTGATGGTGAAAGGCAGCGCCAGTGTCATTAAGAAACTTTTACATATAAAGTCAAACCCAAAGGCTGTGTCCTCCTTGTCCTCGATGTTGTCGTCGACGTCTCCTTCATTTGTACGCCAATATCAATATTTACAAAAGCTATAAAGTCATCGCATCGTGTAGTAATCGTCGCTGTTGTTGCTGTTGTTGCCATCATTGGAGTGGGTATAGTTGCGGTTCAAGTTAGTTGCGACGTTAACCTCTATTCACCATATTCAAGTGTTCATCTCGACATACTCGTAAGGATATAAATGTAAGGTTCGTTATTTGTCCATTTACGTATTAAGCTAGAATGTGGTGGCCATTTGAACGTGTGCATATGATGGGGGGGACTTTATTGCTTTTAATAAGACGAACTTGGTGTTGCAGTGTGTTTAGCAAGGCAAAAACTTATGGTTAGCTGTTTATATGGAGGCAGCCTTAAATGCAAGTTTGCATAGGTACTGATTATAAGGTCGAAGAACGAAACAGTTCAAAGTTTCTTCGTAAGGCTGTGAGTGGAGTAGGTGAAATGTGGTACAAGTGAATGTTGTCTGGATCTATATGGTCTGGATCTGATGCTGAGATCTATAATTAGCTTAGCAATACTTTGAAGCTACATAGATTCAAAGGTTTTTATGCCGCCAGTCAAACCTGTCGAAAGGAGTTCTTGTTTTAGACATATAATATGTCAAAAAGAGGTGGAATCTATACCCTCTGGACCTTTAAAACCTAAAAGATTCTTACTAGACAAGCTGGTGTCAAATAGTAATGCAGTAACCGCATCTCACTTTCCGACTTTTAAATGGTTCTTATTTTGATATAAATTTCAAGTTGCATTTCGACAGCTTGGTCTAAAAACATTTTCAAAATTTGATAAAAGCTCAAGATCGGTTTTGATCCTCCCTTATTTTATGTAACTTCTATTTATCTAATCTTAAGATACCACTCGTCCGGTGGACCACATTATCCTGTGAAAGTATAAACGATCATTGCTAAACTTAAGCTTCTTGGAGCTACAGCCAATTTGGGAATAGCATTTTAAGACCCCATATCAATATGACATGGAATCAACGTCCTCGCAGTTGAATCACCTTTTCATATCACAGAGCAACTTTGACCCAAAGAAACGTTTCCGTCTTCTTAAGGCATAAGTTATATACCTATCTGTACTAAAATATTTTGGAGATCGGTTTTATAGCCTCCGTTCGACAAATAGTAGATCTTATGTCAACATTAAATCTCTTACAACACCTATCCATTCATATTCTTTATAGGTTTCGAGGAACTAAGCCTCGAGGGCGCCTTTGGATGAGTAAGTAAAGGGATCAGGGTCATTTAAACACTGAAACAATGCATATCATCATCAACCATTCATTTAAAGCTCCCTGCTTCAAACCGATATATATATACTCGTATACGTAGGTATTCTGTGATCACAAAACTAAAGTACAAATAGCAGACCTGGCCTTTAAGAAGATAGCTCAACGAAGTAAGTGATAAAATAAACCTCCAATCTTGTAAACTTTGTCCTCTCAAATTTTATATATTTAGCGAATTTCAGAACCTGCCCTAATGCAGTTTAAATTGAGTTTCTTATAGCATAGAAATTCAGAAAACTTCGTATAACTATCACTGTATCCGCGGACGTACAAAATACGCAACAACTGGTTTAAGGCCAAGGGAGTTCGTTTTGAAAAAGGGTGCTTGCGGCTTATGTGTACCTATAAGAAATAGATTAAGGTTCGTACATTTGCTAAATGTCTCTTTGAAAGCCTCTTTCCATAATATTGTACCAAGTTTTTAAGACACTGAATCGCGTCATAAGCTGTTGAGATGCCTGCGACGTCTTCCTCCTCGATGGAAAGATTAAATTTGAATCCTCGTCTAGCTAAAGCAATGAAAAAAGTGTCTACAGCAAATGCATGAACCGCACAACCAAAGATGCCACTTGCCGGACCGACTGTAGGAAAACCCAAGCAAACACCAGCATGCATTTTAAACCCAATTTAATTCCAAAAAAACCCCCGTTCATTCCCACAGTGCACAACCATACCATAGCCCGGAACACATTTTTGGACAAAAGATGAATTGAGAGGTTAGAAAAGCAAATGCCGCCCACGACCATTCAATCCACAACCTCTTCAACTTTTGCTACCCCCGAAAAGGGGGCGGAGGAAAAAAAAGTTCAAAGTGCATATTATCTCAAATTTCCTTTGCAGCTCAAACATATTTATCTTGGTCCCATAATTGAGCTCAAGCACCCCGGCCGTGTCTGCTCTTGAATAGCGTGCTCGCTGCGCTACTCCTCAACTGCATATACCATATGCTTTTCTCCATAGTGGATATATGCAAGCAAGTCATCGTCATTGTGGACCATACAATCGGTTTTAGGGCGAAATTCAATTCAATGAGCGCATATCCACACAGACACATGGCAGGTCGGCAGTGCCTCGCTTTCATTCACCAAACGAACCAAAACTTTATCCTCATTATTATTTGCCACAAATTTAGCTTTTTTCTTCTGTTGAATGCATACACTGGCATTCACCCTTATATGTGTGTGTGTGTTTGTGTGTGAGAGAGCGCAGTGAGACGCTTTCATAACCCCCAAGCGAGGGCTCTTAAGAGCAGATTAAATTAAAGTCACAATAAGGACATGAAAGTGCTCGCAATTATCTCGAGAGTACACTTGAACGAGTGAACGAACGACACGATGGATGGGACGAAACGCACACACACACAATCGTATCGTAGCCATGCCAAAGCGAGGGAAAAATTAAATTTCCATCTGCAAATCCAGCGGAAAAGTGCTTTTGTCGCAGAGGCAGGCGCTTCATTAACACCACAGCCACCGTTTCTTTTTTCCTTGTTTTTTTGTTTGCCATCGTCGTCGGGGTCGCTGTCATTCGCATTTGAATGATGTGTGTCTTGAGTGAGAGAGAGACAGCAAAAAAAATAAAATAAAAAAAAACATTGAGGTGTTGGGTTGAAAAATGATGGTCAATTAAAAACTTCCTCTGTACGCTTTGTGTGAGCTTTGATTTTGGAGAGCGCCTAACTCATGGTGACATCTTGCGATCAACGATGTTTTTTTTATCATGTATGTTTCCCTACTCAGGTTGGCACACGAAGGGTATAATGTGAGCGTCCTTTTATTGCCGCTCTTTACCACCGCGCCGTAAACAAAAAAAGGACTCACAGGTACGTTGTAAGGTCGCATGTCCCTGTTTTTATGTTGTCGCACCCTAGTCTTGGGCTCATTTTTAAATGGAGGTAAAGATGTGTGCTACGATTTCTTGGTTTATTGTTGTGTTGGAAATTTCTGCGGCTTTTATCGGAGTCCGTTGAAGGGTAATGAAAAACTGAAGTGGATTGCCAGATCCTGGGAGGGAGGTATACATACATTTTCCCTGCTTAAATATAATCGGCTTGAGGCCTTTTATTCACTTTGCAGGGTCATAAGTGCATTACGAGGTGCGTGCCATAAATTCTAGATGGGATTTTAAAGCGCATATTCCTTAATGGATTGCGTATTGTTTCCAATTGATTTAAAAGTGTGGTATGGTGAGATTGGATCGGCAGTTTTAAAGCGTTTTAAGGCGATTCAGTGGGTAGGTACATATTTTTCAGTCTAGGCTGGCCGCATTCCGTACCACTTGTAAAAAAGGAACTGCACCCTGATGGCCATCGAAAAGCATGCTTCAATTGGTGATGGGACTCGATTATTTTTTTCTGTATTCTTGTAACATAACATTTTTTTCTCCAGCTCTGGCTAAACAAATTTAATGTCTTCTTAAATGGCGTTTCAGTCACTCAATGGTCTTAACGAAATTACGTTGGACAAATTCGTTTAAGAAATACGTGTTTTACTATGTAAGCAGCAGTACTGATCGTTTTCGACTTGACCCCTTTGCGAAGTGACCCTCTTCAAATTTAATTTCAGCCAATTGGAAAATGTTTTCTTAAAAGCTGTGATAACAACACGAACGTTATGCAGCTGACCTGAAAATTGACGAGGTAATAGAACTTCGAATTAATTATTGAATGTTGGACAAGTCTAATGGCAATGGAGATCGACATTGTATAGCGCTGCACGACGGGAGATCATTTATAGACAGGTTTTAAAAAATCGAAAGCCGGCCCAAGGACTTGAAACTTACAACAGCAGCACTGCAAGTAAAACCACCAAAAACTGGGTTCCGATAATTTAAAACCGAAACAATATTTTGCCGAACTTTAAAAGCTGTAGCAAAATTTATCGCTTAAAATGAGAGTAGAATGGCACCGCGTTTGACAAGCTGTTCAGAGTTGTTCATCTAACTAAGGTGCCCATTTATGTCAAAAAAGATTTGTAGGAAGATCGACTATGCAATTGATAAGTCTCTCTTTAAATTGGTAAAAACACAGTTCAGGCACATGCCTTTCCTCTAAATCGACGACGAGTGTTTTTGTAAGCCTTTAAAAGATATCGGCTCCAGAATCATAGGGCTACAGAGTTTCTATTTTGATAGGGGTCCTTACTTCCAGCCTAAAAAAAGGGGGCTGGAAAGACATGTTTATCCTTTTGTTTTCGATAAGAAGCTGAGTTATTATCAATTATCATGCTGAGAATAAGTACCTCTCAACAAGTGGCCAATTCTGCTAATAAAAAAGGGTGGACGTTCAGCGATCTGCATCAAGCACAACGGTATTAAAAAAGGCATGGAAGGTGATGTACGTATACCAGACATTTTTATGATAAAGAAAAACTAGACTTTCATAACCCGGGTTCAAACTTGTGGAAATGCCTTTATCGCGACTAAACCGCCGAGAGTGGACCGGTCCTATAGAGACGAGACGATGTAACTTTGACGTACCTGCTTCACATAAGACCTGTATATGTATATCTATATATATTCTTCCTCAAATAGGCGCCTAAATAAACACTTGTGTACTTGAAGTATATGCTAGAGTAACTCAAACCAATCGAACTCAAAATCAGTGTATCAGACCTAAGAAAATCAAGAGGGCTCAAACAGACTGCCCAAGGTATTGACACAAGAAAAAAAATACCAAAACCAACCTAAATCTAATCTTAAATATCATTACATTTATCAGACGTTCGCAAGAGGTGGCGTAGTGGAAAGGAAACCTTAAAATTTTCGGTTTTTTGCGAATCGAACCTGCGACAGTACAACACACTAACCACTAAGCGTATGCGCTTGCGAACCCATAATTATATCGGGCACTCAAGTCAGCTTAAGCAAACAAACGTTCACATTGAAATTGCATTACGAAAGCTTCAGAGCAAACAATTTTTTGGAGCGACGTATATTTAAAGCTGTTGAAGAATAGTTCAGTTCAATCCCCCTAGAAAGACATTTGCCCTTAAGTGCTGCCTGCTTCCAAGCGTGTTGCTAATGCCCCCGAATTTATTATCACTCACACAAAGTTCAGAAAGAATCACCTCGAGGCCTGCCCACTTTAATAGACACAGCTTTTATTCTGGAACAATTGCAAAACGCCTTCGTACTGCGACGTTAGTATAATTTTCGACTATAAACGGGCAACGACTGTGCACATTTTTGGCAACAATTTCCCATTACCACGCATGCAAACGCTGGCTTTTAGTACCCAAAATGTATTGTAGAACATTCAATGTATCACTGTCTCTCTCTCCATCCCCTAATAGGTTATGCACTTCATATCCAACAAAATGAGCAATCATTATTCACAAAAGGAAATGAACATCCTGCCAAAGTCCCCGGGGTATGGTTAGAACCATATTCTATAGTCTCGTTTTCTTTGAACAAATTTCGGCCGACTTTTAGGATTTTTTTACTACCAACACATTTGAGACGAATATGTAGAGCAATCGTGAAATTTGCACACCTTTGCCGTTCCTCAGATGTCTTTAACTTTTAATAATAACGAAGCAGACAAAAAAAAGAAACGGGAAAACGTGTCTGTGGCGTACCGAAAAGAACCACCCTCTGAGCGAACAATAATCATAAAAGTTCATGCACCTTGTTCATTTTAGTCAAACGTGTTTTTTTTCTCTGTTGTTCGTCTTTACCTCCACCTGCTACTTTGCTTCCGCCTTCCGTTATGTCATAAATTTTATTTTATCCTCCGGGAGGCTTGAGTATAAGGGCGGTGGTAGAAATATAAAATATACCTATATGCGTGCAACTAACTCCCTAATGACATTGACTTGGCGCCCTATACCCAGGGTGGCAGCATTAGTTCGGTATCAGCTTTGACTCTCTGTTACTGTATGACGGAGATCCAACTTTTGTAGCGCACCTCGTGCACGCAACATACAACACGACTGCCATGTGCTATTTAGTAATCGTGCCGCCAAAAGGACGACCTGAATTAAGGCTTTCAGTTCAGCGCCTTTGTGTTTCACATGTCATATAAGCTCCTATGGTTCCATTTGTTTTCTCTTAATGTGTGTGTGTGTGGTTATCCTTGTTTCGTGTTCTGCATTATCATGCCTTTGACCTTTCAGCTGACAACGATGATGTGTAAAACGGCAAACTGCCTCACGTAGAAATGGTAAGATGGGACACACAAAGGAAAAGGACCCTCTGGTCCATTTTTATTTCATCCCAACGTGTGTATTTGCGTAATGTAATTTCATTAAAACCGCACACACACACACACACAAGGATAGAACGACGGTGGTCAGCCGATGTTGTAATTTGAATAATGTATCTCTAGCTCCCTGACGAGTAACTGAAAATACGCTGCTAACTTCCCGCTGTACGTATACACGGAGAATGCGAAAAATTCAGGAGAAAATTCCTTTTTTTTGGGAGAGTTCTTTTTTTCGAATCCACTCTAATTCAATTGGACGATGTAACCAAGTGGTGGACGACATGCTATACATACTTGTGGATAAAGGACTAGACCAGTTGTTGTTCTTGCTGGTTATATGTATCTCCAGCATGCAGAACGCAGCACATGGCACCATCAGGCGCAGGATACATACGGAGAGGTTCGTTGACACGTGGCATTCAGTAAGTTGCTTAATTTCGCTCCTGCCTCGGGGCTATATCGCTGGCCTTTGAGTTCGGTGTACCCTGGGGTAGATGTAGACGTCATTCTCTGCGAATAATGAATGAGCTTAGAAGGACAACGCATTCAGAAAAAAAAGGTGCGCGCATTAGGGTTTGTTTTTATTAGTCAAGGGATGGATGTGGATGACAAAGGACTATATACACATGTCACTGATGCGACGAGGTGAATGCAAACGAATGCATGCCGTCGTAAAGTGAATCGTGATGAAAGGGAATTTAGGTTAACGTTGTGGAGAGGCCAACCCTCTTTTTTATAGTCATCCAAATTGTATCTCATATCGAACAAGTAGTTGCGTTCTCAGTAATTGTAAAGGAAAGCAATCATATCGGGAAATTTCACAGTTGGTAACTATTGGGGAAGTCCAAGGCAATATTTTAGCGAAGCTTCACGAAGAGGTTTCAGGCGGCGAAGCTAAAACACGATATACGAGTAACAAGTACTTGTTTTAGAAGTACAACACGTTTCTGAAGCACTGTGTGTGAAAAGTCCGAGTCTGATCTCATCACCAATTGAAGAAAAAGTCAGTGCATGTGCTTGCAAGACTAGTGGACTTGTAGTTCTGTCTAAATTGGCCCTAGATTAATATTTGCAATGCTGTACATGTACATCTATGTTAACTTATTATAAGTACTCTATACCTGTGCATAGGTTTGATGGGCAAAATCTTTGGGAGGCAGCAGTATTATATTTGAGGCGACAACTCATCATGAGTATTGAATAACAAATTAGAAAGTGGATATAGTAAACAGCCATAATACCCACCAAAAAGATGGATTACGTGTGACTACGAAACTTGTTACATCGACATTCCTGTACAGGTAGCCAATGAACACGTTCTTCAGCCTCTAGCTTGAACTTGTGAATACTATATCTTCTTCAAAAGCTTTCCCGCCATAGATAACACAAATTTAAGTACAGATTATACTTATTGGGGATTGTTTAACATATATCATGCAAATAAAACTCTATACACCTGAATATAGACACAAGCTTTCAAAACTAACTGGCAGAGAATGAAATATCTTATAGGGAATAAATAACTACGTCGGCTGAAGTAGATAAAACAATCACGAATGAAATTTAATGATTAACTTCAGTCGTTAAAATGTTAGCAAAGTTCTGCACCAGCTAAAACCATTTGATTAAAAACACTACACAATTAGCAACGCATAGTTCAAACAATCACGAACAGATATTAATGCAATTATTGTTTTAGACGCTTATCCAAGTTTGAAACCATCCAAATAAATATCTATCACAACTGCAAGCAAATGGAAATGTTTTTCAGCTTACGGAAAAGAGTAGATACATCTTGTACAGTCGAGGGTATTCTCAATTAAGATTCACAGCAAAAGATCGTCCACTGCCCGGTAGAACGATGATCTAAGAGTGCGACAAGACTAAATATTCAATGACAGATGGCACACACATTAGCGGTAACACAGCATCCCCGCTCAACTGCCATGCAGTCACTTTTCAATACAAATGCGAATTATCACAACAACCCAGCTAGGTTAACACGTCCCGCATTGCAGCCCTTACCATTATCGCCCGGCACGACTTAAATTGAGATACCATCGCTGCGCTGATTGCAAAGTTATGTATATGTGCAACCTTTTATATGATAATTGTCCTCGAATCCATGATGTAATCAATTTCTATCGCAGGAGGTATGGAACAACGATCAGAACATCCCTTCATGGCTATGGTGGCTTTATTGCTTTTCTTTCAAAAACAATTAACCACGTCCATTGTGCCATTCAACAGAAAAACTCTCCACCTATACATATATACGTATATATATCGTCTATGCTGTGGGCGGTGGTGGTATGTGCGGTTACAGGGATGCAAAAGAACAGCAAAACCATAACAACGAGCGAACAAAAATAATAATGCTAAAGTGAAGTGAATTACGACGCCCGGATTGGTATTGCTTTGCAATTGAAGGGGGCGACGGCAACGGGCACGACCCAATTGATGAATGCCAGAGCATAACAAACTCTATTCCGGATCAAGTGCTGGAAATAATGAAAAATCTATAAAGCTGGGATTTGCCATCTCCAAGTCTACAGTAGACCCCGACAGTCTGCCCTGCCATGGCAACCGCAATCCACATGGATGTGCCCCCAAAATAAATCAATGGACGCGCCGGCATCATGCAGAAGGATATCACAGAAATTGATTATCACAGGACCCATGGTGCAAGCGAGATCTGAGACTGACTGTGGTTATCGTAATTGAATGTGCAGATGAATTAAGTGGGATTTGTGTGAAGGGTGGGAGGACAATGAAAAAATGTATCCTTGTTGTAATTTTCCTCTACAGCGGCATTTTAAACAAAAACGTTAACATTCCCGGCGAGAAATAGCGAAAACATATTGACGCGCACTGAGAGCGAAATTAAATAAAAATCCCTTGCAAGCGCGCCCGCCGTTGTTCGTCACGTCAAAGTAAACAGTGTTCTGTCGCAGCTTCCCTTGGGAAAGGCTCCTACTCCACCACCGCATTGGTTATAGAATACTCAAATCAAAAGGACACAAAGCGCTACACCACTGCTGCACATTCCTCCGCAACGATATTAGCAGATGTTGAGGCGGCATTATATTCCCTTTGACGTGAAAGTTAGTCGCCATTTTATTTCGCAATACAGACTGGTATACGTGTGTTTCGTTTTGTTCCGCAACACAGTTCGTTCGTCTGTCTCGTTCGTTCTCTCGCGCTTTGTGTTTGTTCTTAATATCTTACACAAATCATAAAACACATCAAGCCTCGGGGCCAAAGACGCATTCGTCGCGGATTGACTTGCGGAACGAGGCGTTCGGGTTCGCGTTCCCATTCGCGTTCGACTGTGCCAATCTCACCCGGCACCCAACCCACTCGCGAGTCCTTGTGTAAACTTTAGTTTTCTTCTTAGCAAATGATTTATTGATTTCAATTTGTTTTCGCTGAGAACGAGAGGAAATAAATACATACATATTATATATATATACAAAAAACGAAGGGAAATAAGAAAATCTGTCTCCCAGTTGCCGGTTGATTTTCTTTTCAGCCTTTGAGCGTGAGACAGTCAGTCAGAAGCAATTTGGTGGAAATGTGAAAATCAAATGAAATTTGCTAAAAGGATAAAGGATAGGGTGGGGACTAGAATGACTAGCCAGGAGGTGGGCTGGAGCCGGAGCCCACCAGCGGAGGACTAACTTTTCAAAATCAATATTGATGAAATTAATTTATTGCGTTTAGATACGATTGTTGTTAGGGGATGTTGGGGTTATCAAGATTTGATTACTTTTCTGAGTGATGCTTCGTTCCGTCTGTTGGGCTGCGACATTGTAGAGGTCACATACACTAGACGTAAACAGACTTTGTGCCTGAACCTTACGGCTCGGGATTAGATGATACGCAATTATATGTGGACTGAGACCTGCTTGACACAGAAAATGTAACAAATTTGCCGATGATTTAGTTGGATGTCATGATTTATTGGGGCGTCTTCTTCAGGAGGCGTACACGGTGGTTCGTAAGACACGACGACTTTTGTTGCTACGAAACGTGTACTGGCAAGGGAAATACAATTTTGTTTTTATAATCTATAAATATGTAGGAGATATCTTTTGAAATTCAGATCAAAACGTGACATTATGTTACTAGGAGACGCGGATTTAATTTGATATTTTGTCTATATCGGCGCCTAAGGAGGTTAGTTCCCTCTGATAAATACCTTGAGTAGTGGAGGCTGTTTCTTGGCATTGGCAATATGCTTCAATGAATTCTTTTCCGAATAGAAATCCTGTTCTGGAGGTGTGCCCCGAGATATAAGTACCCGTTCTATTTCAATAATACTATATTAGATATGCCTACGAGGGAGTTTGCTTTTTGAGTACCTAATTACAAACAATAGTTTCCGTGTTGCTGAGACGTGTTTATGTCAGAAAGTAAATGCGTTGGAAACCAAACCAAAAGTAACTCGGAGTTCATATGCCCCGAACAAGCAGTGTTGATAGTTTGGAGGTTTTCCGCATAGATTTATGTTTTTCTCTATGTGGGGAAATTTGGGGGAGAAATTTTTGAGGTTTTTTTTAAATTATATTTAATTTGTATTTATTTATACATAATATCCTTTTTGGTAACCTTAAAATGTGTGTGTTATTTTAAAATTCGGTTAAATAATCGATGGGTACTTGAAAGAAATATTTGACAATAAAAATTATTTGTTCTAATATTTTTGAACTATTTTTGTTTACAAAACACTAATGCCAGTTTCATTACGAAAAAGTTATAGTTTTTTTTATAATAGTTCCGGATTTAACCCCATCTGTAAATTTTTTGATCAACAATTTCATAAAAGTTTGCGTTGTTATTATCTGGCGCGCATTTCAAATTCTAAATTCCTTTTTTAAAGTCGTACATTATTTATTTAGTTTATTAGTTTGGTGAAATAGGGCACTGGGGCCAATAACATAATACCACAAGTACCAAATAGGGCAAGATATTTTTTACAACTGTATAACACATGCCTGGTGAAAGTGTGCCCAGTCCAAAGGTGCCACAGGCACTGAAAGCCTCATCGACTTGTAACTTGTCAGGTTGTGTATTGTATGGTATAATAGTGCGACTCCATTTTGCATTTTTTTACCAACCGTAACATATACTAAAAAGGTGATCGTAGATAAGGTAGTCACGTAGCTCTTTTCGGACTTCGAACACTTGTTATTTCAATTATCCACGAGCCTCATATGAACGTTCTGTTGAAGCATATTTGAAGAATATTTGGCGCATCAAAATCACTCGTCTTTCACAACAAACAAAACTCATTTGCCGTTCGAAAAACCTCGAAACTATTTGAAACTATTTGCATGGTTCAAGAGCCATATGAAGTTCCAAGCATACCTGCATACAAACGGTTAACGGTATTGGCCCATTTCGGTTAGAGAAAAAAGCCGCGCAACTGCCTTATATCATTTATTTTCATACAGCAAGCCAATAACTCGTGTAAGCCGGATTGAAAAGTTCTCCCGCCAAAGTCGACGAATCCATCTCAATCTTATGGACGTTTTCTCTGTTCCATCCGCCCAATGTTCCATCATCTGGCAAAGTTTTATCCCCGCAGCTGATAAATTTTTGTCATTTTAAGTAGATTTCTGCCACAATATCCTTGGAAAATTACTTTAATTCCAACATCATCTGTGCGCGCCAATGGATATACTACACATAGATACACTCCACTTTATCTTCACGCTGTTCTTAACGAACAGAGAGAATAGCAATTGGCCCTGTGCGCCCGGTTTCTGGTTTGCCGCCATCGTCGTCTCCACTTGTCGTCCACCAAAGTCATTAGGAGTCAACTTGTTCTCTTGCTCAACATAGGGCGCCGCATTCGAGAGAACCCGAATGCAGGATGTGCTGGTTAAAAAGTTTTTCCTCTTTCGAGCGAATACAAAATTCCCAACTATCCCCAAACAGTAAATCCAGCCGAGCAAGCAAAGTTGATTACGATGGCTGATCTTATTAGGGATATGCCAGCGAGGCACTCTGTCTCGCTCTATCTATATTTTCGTGTCTCTGCCTTAGCCACAGCTAATTACAGCATACAGCCTGAAAATTAAGTGAAAAGCGAATGCAATGACTGTGACGACGACGACGATGATGATGATGATGATTAGGATGCAAAAGTTTTCCATCCTTTTGTATATCCTGTTCGTCTTGATTATGATATGCTTTGTCATTATCATTATCTTCATCGTTATGGACTTGTTGGACATGGATTTTCCTCGTCCTTATTTTTTTCTTCTTCCTTTCTGTAATGGACATTTGCAAGGGTCATTAGGTTCGCATAATACATACTGACTGATATAAATGTATCTGGATGTAGTTTGGGAAGAAATTAATGCAACTGTCATCGCCTGCCTTCTTGATACAGTCATTGTTGATGAGTTGCTTGACCAGCAGAAAGTAACATCAGCAGGGACGCAAAATGACGTTGCGCAACTCAAGTATGCCTTCAATCGTTCCTCGGTCGATCGGTCCGGCACAGACGAGGTACAGCGATCGGTAAATGGAATTCTATGGCGTGCGCGCAGGTATGAATTCACTATAGCTAGCGCTAAGGTGCGGACCCAATAAATTAATATGAGGAAATTAACTTCGTGCCCACGACCATAAGTCGGACGGTCTTTGTAGTCTTCCTGGCGAAGCGACAATTGAAACATGAACGGCTGCGACCCGTGCGAGTATATACATATACATATCTGTAATTTGTTAGACGCTATTATCTTTGGATCGCATCTATTGTGTCTGTCCGGCGCATAGAGACGCGCCAACACAGATGGCTTTGCAAGCGATTATAATTGTTAAATTCTTGCACAATAAATTGAAAAGCCATATAATGAGTTTATTACAGATCGACGAGGCGGCATAGCTTGAGTTTGAGGCTTAGCAGCGTTCAATGGAAAACCAGAACCTGATAGGCGGGCAGGTACGTATCATGAAGCGGGGTACGATACGGAATCTATTTATTCGCTGCAAGAGCGTATAGAATTCAAATCAATACAGATGAAGTTTGACGACCTCTACATAGGACTGAGTAATCGGACTTTGCACTGGGAATGCGCATCTAATAATAAAGTCCACGACTGGGTCGCACGAAACTTTCTCGTTAGATCAGATATATAATTTATTTGATATATTTGCTCTTGTTCCTGAGACTTTTCAAGACTATCCAGAGGTTGCTCTCGCTGATCAGACACTCATTAGACCCACGAGCAATACAAAAATGGGGGCGATGATGTCTGGATCGATTTCTAAAATCATATAGCTGACATCTTTCTAAGGTCCACTGTGGACTGATTTCCCAGGAAATCTTCACTGGCTGGATTTTATTGTATAATGCAAAACGGGTCATCTTTCGAAACACCAGCACTTCATAGAAGCGAAATTCTGATTTTTGGTGTCGATATTTATTTCGATGTTTGCGGAGACAGACAGCTTTCTATGTTTACTAGATTATTGTATTCTGGCAGCGTGCTTTGATGTGTTACCTCACCAGCCGAATGGATTGATGGAATGACTGACGAATATAAAAAGATATAAGTGTCTAGCGTTCTTGCTTTAAGTGCTATAGTGTGAGCGTTTCTAGCATACACGCACTGCATTTTTGGCCAAAATAATCTTAGTTTTGTAGACTAGAGAAAGAAGAAAAGAAACTATTTAGTTACGATTTATTGATGATATATAACGAATCAAGGTCCAGCAGCATGCTGATGAAATCGAAGATGTTAGAAGCCAGGGGGTTTACAAACTTATACATAACCATATATCTTAAGGTCTGGCACCGGTTGACGTGAAACCACTGAAAAAATTTCGATAAAACTATTTTTTAAGTATTCCTTAAGACCCTGGAAAGACTTTACGATAAGTCCTCATTTGCCACTTCTCCTTTTTGACCTAAATATCATTTTTCCTGACTTGACGACACTTTGAAATGTTCCTAAGGACCTTAAGAAGACTTTAGGCCAAGTCTTTCGCTGCTACGCCCCTTTTTTGAGGACGTTTTAGATCTAAATATTATTTTAGGCAAACCTACGACTTGCAAAAATTGTAGGTTTGGTGTTCTGCTTGAAGTCTTTTGAGTCTTAAGTTCTCAATATCGTTCTTCTCGGCAAAAAAGTAAGATGTTCGATCTGCTTTTCTTATGAACAGCCGAATATCAGGCGATGTAAGAATTATATCGTGGGCTCTCCTAACTTCTACTGTATACAGTCGCCATAGCTCTTAGGGGCCTATAGGGTAGAACAATGAATCTACATTTTTGCAGCGGGTAGCCCTTAATCAAAAGTCACCAATTTTGAATGATGAATAATGACGACTTATCTACACTTTGTTCGTATGACTGTCGAGAGAGGAGTTCAAACCAACAATTTTGTCCAAAAGCAATGCTATATGATATACGAACGATATTTTAATATTTTTTGAAAGTCTGTCGAACAAAAAGTCTTCAAGTGAATAACGCAGACCTCAAGCACCGAATGAACTCATCCATTTGCATAAATCCCACAGTCCACTTTCAAGATAAAAAGACAACACCAAACTGCGGAAGACTTGAGGGATTGGCGAGGATGTTCCCACGGCTACAATATCTCAGGTGAAGATTCTTCAAGCATGGTAATGAAATATTTAGCACTGTCGGCGTCTAAGACGGCAAGCAACCACTATCCACCATCAGTATGAAAATCCAACCCACAAAGCTTTTTATCTCTATACCTACCGCAACTCCCCTAAGAAAGATCCACACGCCACAACAACATAAATACCTATACACAAATACCATCGACAAAGTAAATACCCAAGCCCGTATGACCTAAACAAACCGCAATAAATCATCGATTAGTAAGCAGGGTTTGTCGCAAGCGTATTCTAGGTGTACACATTTTTTTCCTCTTCGCCGCATTAAGTTATTAAACATTTTTATCGTTAAGCTCGCAGGTATATTATTTTATTTTATTTTTTCGATGGGAGAATGTGCACAACACAAACACGGAGATATGAACAAAATTTGTCCATAAATTCACGCGGCGACAAAAAGAACATTTTCCGCCATCGTCTTTGCCGGTCGGTCGTCGACGCTCGTCGAGTACTGATTGTGCAATGAACTTTGTAGGTTGAGTATATATATATATATTTTTTTAAAAGCACGGTGTCTTATTAAGGTTGGAAGGGAAATATACTTCTGCAAGATTATTGCTATCAAAAATTAAAAAACAATCGAAAGCAACAAAACAATAAAATAAAAAATGAGCTCTAAAGTCATTATACCTTGGTCACCTTTTCGCCTTGATACTGCACATAGCGCCCGACTAGCGCACATATACTCGTAACACTCGTACTCACATAGTCACATATATCATGTGTGCTTCTAGTTTAATGCCAGCAAAGTGTTTTTCTTTTTCCAGCGAAAACCGCTAAGTTGATTAGAAAAATAAAGTTCTCGAGAGCAGTGTTGCTATATAAATATTTTCCACGAATGAAACTCAAGACATTTATTGGTCATTTACGAGTATATCGCGAATCGAAGAGAGATACTATCATCATCGACACAAATAGTAACTATAGATAGACGTTGAGGTTGAGTACATACCTGGAAAGAGAGAAAATTATTGTTAAATGAAGTCAACAGGTGAACATATGATTGAGAGGATTGTTATTGTTTCAATTAGGTAATATAATCAGTGAATGATAATCGACTGAGGAGGGCGCTTATCAGGAGATAGCGCTTTGAGGATTCGTGTTTTTGGTTTTGATTTGTGACCTGGATTTTGTCTGAATATTTTCGGAACTAAAATTGATAGCGGGCCGATAGATTGTGGCTTATAAAATGGCAGGTTGACTTATATTCTGTGGGTACTGCATTAGGCTTCGCTCAAGGTCAAAATGGGAGTAGGACACTTGACTATATTATATGGTATGCACGTATGAATTATGATAAGGCAAACACCTGGTGGTGACAGTTTCTTAAGCCGGATAAATCTTGGCATAGAGTAGGAACAAGAAGATATTCGTCGCAGGAGATGGAGATGCCCGCAAAGAAATACGGCGGCGGAATGAAATGTCAAAAATGTTTTTCAATTAAGCGATTTCGAGAAAAATATCTATTTCTTGATACCAATGGCAAAGATCCGCAAAAGTCGTTAAAAGAACCCATTGCTGTGCCGCTAACAAACCGTTTTCAAGAAACAAATTCAACTCTGGGACACCATTGATGGGGTAAGACCAGTATCATGTGTCTGGCGGATTTCCAAAAATGTCGGTATTTGGACCAATGCAAAAATCATATAGCCTGTGGAAATGTCATTGAAACTGCTGTGGCAGCGAAACACGTAGAAGGAATAGAGCCCTCTGTAGGTGAGTGTGTCTGTGGATGGCATCAGAGGGGATAGAACTCGCGGAAAATAAAACAAAAGCAGTACCTAGTAGTAATCAGCCTCAAGAAGGAAATCTCCATCCAGGTTGGACGATCAGCATAGTCCATCCAAACCGACTGTCAGGTACATAGGTGTAACGATCGATGGAAAACTCGTGTACCAATAACCAGAGGAACGACAAACTTTGGAGGAGCAGAGTACGCGACATATATTTCTGAAAAAAAGTGACGATCAAGTCTGACTTAGTAAACATAGGCCATATTTTTATAATGTTGGGCTGGGATTGGATTCAATATTTCAAAAAAAATTGACTGCGGGTCTAGAACAACTAGTATTCTACGGCTGCATCAGTCCAGGGTGGGTTTTTTGCAAAATTTGTACCCGAAAGAGAAATAAATATTATGTTCGATATGAAGAAAAGATTAGAAAGATAGTAAAATTCAAAAGCCTCTAATGTTAGCACGGTCCAGAGCTAAATATCTCTAGTTGCGCACTCCGATTCGGATGAGCTTATTTTCTGATTGTGATCTTTCTGTACTTTTTTTATTCATCCGGGTTAGACTCGACGATCATGAGCAAGTCTTACCACTTGGATTAGGCATTTTTTGGTAGGTTTCCAATGATGCTATTCTTATGGATTTCGGCCACTTAATAATTTAATCAACGACGCAAAAATTGAGCAACCTTAAGAAAAAGCACGCACAAGATATCTTATTAAAAGGAAGCCACAGAAGCATGATGACGGCAGGTGGGATAGAACCACCATTCAAAGGAAAGGTGGACTCAGCGATTCATGTCCGGCATTCAATAATGAATGAACCGAGGTCGTGGATACCTTGGTCTTGTAATAGATACCTTGTCTCACCTCAGACAGCTTCTGACCGAACGTGGGAGCTTTACACCGATAGGTAGGATGATTCTTCCTCTTGCAAAAAGGGATGCGCACCACGTCTCTGTCAATGTCCACTCTTATGTGTTCTTAAATAATGTTTTCGGGGGAGCTAATCTATAACCTATAACGACGCTTCAACAGCGCGCGGTATGCTGGGAGATAGGTGTTGCACTTAAATTATTGAAATTGACTCCAAAAAGGCAAAAATTTCATTGCCACATAGACAAACAAATTTTGGAAATGTTCTTCCACGCGTGATTGGTTGACAGTTGGCCCCTATTTTCAGAAATGCTTTCTTCAAGTGCGTAAAAAACATATGTCAAGACAGCACCTAAGTTAAAGGTCATCGTTGTCCTATTCCTGACTCTCAACAACCATACCGCCCAGGCTGCTATAGCATCTTCATTGAACTGCCGACGAAAAAATAAACCCCAAGCTTGGTAAACAGAAAGTACAACCTTCGCAGGCAATAACCAATTATCCACCAGACCGTTCTAATAACCAAACACAATTTGCATTCAAAATATACATTGCGCTGGCGTTTGTTTATTTTAATTCCCGTCGATTGTCGAATAACAAGAGTACAGCTTAAATTAATGAGACAAATTTGCGTTGGGCGCACAATCGCGCTGTGGGTACCAACCACCCAAAAATCATAAGCCATCCCACCTATGCTGCGGTGGTATATGGAAACAAAGTATTCAAAATGATTGCATCAAATTAGTGATGGATTTGCAGACCCACGTAACACACGTGAAACCCTAAATGGCACTTAAAAAGCAGTTTCCTCGGGCCGAATGAAATGTATCCAGGTATATAGCGCCAGCATTTGGCGCGCACATCACGCCGCACACATATACTTGGTAAGTGGATAATAATTAATGAGTTTCGAATTAGTGCGTATCGGTTGGCAGCTTCCAATCCTCGTTGATATCCGTTCTATCAGAGGTGCAACTTCATATCAATTAGTTAGGCAGCGAAATTACCTGTTATTAGGACGAGAGAGTTATCTATGAGATTGGGAAATTTTTTTTTTATTCTCCTGCTTTTTGTGTGTTTTCGACGGAGAAAGCAATCAGAGAGCAAACGTTGTGGGAATGAGAATGATGGAGCACCCGCCGCCGCTGGTTAGAAATAGATTGATGTGTACGGTTAAGTTGAAATTGAATACTCTATGTATGTGGTTTGATGCAAAAAAATGTGTCTGAGTGGTTTGTGGTGGGGGTTCAGAACTTTTGTACTCACCAGAACCTGTAGCTCGGGCGGCTATATGCATCACTGGTAGGTTGAAGTCGGAGAAGAAGGTATTCAGGCCTTTTTTCGAAAAAGAGGACATTATCCGAGATGGCTCGTTTATTTGTTTGATCAGTTGCTTTGTTCCCTCTGTTTAAATAATCACGCAGTCTCTGACTGTGAACTTCAAAATGTGTGTGTCAAAAATGCTGTGTTTTGATTTTTTCTAACATCAAATTTCCAACCTTCGCGATTCAATGTACATAACGCTGTTACAAAAAAGTTTTTATCTACATGATCCTAGGTAAAGTGTAAAGCGACAATATTTTGTAATATGTAATGCCAAAATATTTCAGTTAGAATGAAACAAATTGCTGCGGCTGTAAATAGAATAGAAGACTAAGGTAGGTATAATGCACCGCAAAATCTCTTCCATGCAGCGCGCCACTAGATCGAAAATATAATACAAAGATCGGACTTCTGATTATTTTCAAGACAACTTTAGACGCTGTGTTTTGTAAAATAGCAAAACATATCGAACAGAGTACCTACTAAGCAACTCTAGCCAGAGGTGAAACCATAAACTAAGTATCTATTAAATAAACCGTCAGCTTTCGCGCATCTAACCAATTTACACCGCAAATTTTGAAAATAAAATACTCCCTTACATTTCCTATTTGTAAATACAAGTAAAGGAGAAAAAAAATTCTTAAGGACGGGATAGGTATATGTATATCTAACAAAACAAAAAATAAAACTGACGCTTGCAGTTGTGTAAAATAGGTAACAGATATTGCAATTTCGAAGTAGTAAATTAATTGCAATATCATTTAAAAAATGTTATAATAAGTGGTATTTTTTTTACAAATTGATGCCAAAGCCTTTATTTCAGCACTTTTTTACGCTACGAAACCTTAAAAAAATTGTGTCTTTACCACCTTTAACCATATCCAACTGCTATATTAAGCACAGTAGAGTATCAACGAATAGACCAAAAACTAAGTCGTCACCTAATACCTTAATCGGATAAAAAACATTAAAATTTTCAAAAATGTCACTTAACCCCTTCTCATTCTTAACGCTTCTTTTATGTATACTACAAACAGGTATCCCCATTTCAATGAACCCTTAAAACTGTTGGCGCTAAATAGAGGAAGTTTTTACGTTGTAAATTGTAATAGTTTACATTTTCCTGAAATCTAGACTAAAACTGCAACCAATTTATCACAAAGAACAAGATACTAAAAAAAAACCGAGATTATATTTTCATCTGTGTATATTTTTTTTTAAATCGAAATCAAGGTCAATAGCATACCTCAAGCAAAACAAGAAAACAAGAAATAACCTCTTCCATGTGGAGCCGGCATCTTTTCCCTCAAACCAGCAACAACAAAAAGAAAGGCAAAACACACATCCACGGCACAGTTTGCACTGTGTCAAACACAACGTGTACTCATAATCAGCAGTTGTATCTTTCCCCTCATATTAGCTAATATTGTTTAGATACTACTTAATACAAATATATTATACCTCAGCAGGCATACAAACATATACAACAGAATGTTTCACGCATTCCATCTAATCAGCAAGGCACACACGATATACGAAATCCAAACGAAGAGCAAAAACAAAAATACATGAGAATCGAAACCGAAAAGAACAACAACATTCGCTTTCGAATAGCTGCGCGAATTTATTTATAATCATGTGAATGAAAAAGAAAAGAAAAACGAATTGATTTAATTTATTATTTAAGAAGCTTAAGTGTGATATTGGAATGATATTTAACATTTTGGCACAAACTTTGTATTTTAGAGAGAAAATTGTTGTAGTCGGTATTTTGATAGCAAAAAAATTAAGGAAACGCTAAGATTCAGTTGGAACGGTTTGTTTGATACCCTATTCCTAGATTTGTAGGGGGATTGTTGGCACGATGAGTTACAAATTGTTTTGTTTTGTTTTATATGGATGCCAAAGATGTTTGAAGTTTATTTTGTTGGATAGGAGGTGCAACGCCCACATTTTAGAGAGCGGCTGGTAAAATGCTTCACCAAAAGCGTTTACAAGCCTTAGCTAATAGACAAAAAAACTTTTCGACACTAACGTCGAACATGTAAGACAGACTTTACAATAGGTGTCTCAGGAAAATATAGCCAGTGTGAACTGCTAAAATTTATAGTGGAAGCTAAAAATGTTTATTGGCCCTTAGTCTTTTAATTTCCGAGCGCCCAAATTGTCGTTAGAACCATCAGGTACGTAGTTGCTGTCAGAACAAATCCAAATCGAATTCATATATCCGACATTCGAGAAAATCGGTATTCACAAGGCTCATCCAGCAAACAATTTCAAGCGAATAGTTAAACTAAAAATTAATAGTCATCGCAGCAGGTCCGTAAGGGACCCTAGCTTGTTACAACCATTTTGTGTAAGTTTTTCCTTTTTGAGACTAAGTCCAAACGACTAATTGGTAAGCTTTTTCATGACCGTTATACTCTTGGATGTTTGTTAGAAGTTCTCGAGACGTCGCGCAGTTAAGAAAACCTAAAGATGTGCCTAATTTTTGTTTTTCCGGGGATCCAACCTAGGACCGCTAGTCCAACACACTAACCAGCCAATAGCTGAGCTGCTAACGTCAAAATTCAAACCTTGGCCTCGAAATACTTTAAACTAGGTTTTCGAATACCTTAAACTGATGACCACTTCCGTTCGGCAGCAGACTCATGGGTAAACAATCACGACAGCTGTCAAGTAGTTGCTGGCTCCACAACGCAACGACGATGACGCACTGCAGTCTCAAACAATTTAACTACTGATCGACCAAGCAAATGCAAGTTATAAACACAATATCTACATAATAACGACAAACAGCAGCTCAATTAACATTCCTCAATAAAAAAAAACGATTCAATTGTTATACAACCACCGCGAGTACTCGTAAGTGGCAATAAGATGCTCACATAAAAAATTACAAACAACTGATTTGAATTTTTATAGTAGATGTATGTAGATGTACTCGGTATGTTAATGCAAGTGAATCACACAATTATCGCGTACAGCCGTTTTATGAGATTACTCACTTAGTTTAGTGAATATATATTCAAATGTGAGCCGTCCGTCACCTGAGCCATTAACCATAGTTGAGCTGTTTCTGCTAATTCTCTTTTTAGGGGATATATATATCGAATAAAGTGTAAATGTGTGTCAGCTGTAATTGAACCGTTCAAGTTCTCATCTGACTCATGTACACACACGTATAAAGCATTGACAATGACATCTAGCCAAGTTAACGACTTTTTAGATACATTATGTCATCAGAATTTTTGTTTTTCTTGTTCGTTTGGTCATCGATGTCGCACGTGAAAAAATTGGAATTTATTTCATTTACGATTGCTGTTCGCATACATGGTTTGGCTATTCTGATGATCGTTGTACTTACAAACCGATATATAAATGGGTCAATCGAGAGTTTATTGTTTGGCTGAATGTGAATGTCGAGTCGATGGATTATATGTCACGTAATGTTGTCCAAATGTAATTCAAAAAGTAGATTGATGGGTGAAAAACCCTATTATTCGATAAATGGCTGGAATTGGAATTTGGGATGTACTTTGTTTTTCTTTGTCAAGCGACTACAAATAGTTTCTCGATAAATATTTTCATTGGGAAATGTTTTACAACATCCGGTGAAGGTAGACGTTTGGTTTGGTAGTTGGTTGTTTGTTTTTTTATGGTGGGAATGATGAAACAACTGTATAAATGGAATAAAATATAATGAGTTTAAGTTGAAAATTCGAATACTTAGACTAGACCTATGGTAATCCGCCCTCTGTTTGGTGCATTGTTCAGAAGAATCTGTTTTCAAATATGTTTCTTCGTAATCGGTACGAAAAAAACAAATATGTAGCCAACAAATGCACCTAATGATTTCTACCAATGATTGCTTTAAAATACTGCTTGTCTTCTTCACGAAGAAAGCTACAGTAACAATAATTTTGTGCATTACCTGTGGTTGGCAGTAAAAAGTTAGATCAAAAGGTGTATTTAACCATTCGATTTGGGTTTTTTTTTGCTCCGGGCAAATGATAGTTATAAAATAAATAATTACTGACCGACTTTAAGCACCAGTTCAATCAATCACTATCTTCCCTTATAGTCATAATCTAGATGAACGTCCCTCATCTCAACTGACGAGTCATTACATTCGCTCACCTTTACCAGTCCACGGTCATATTTTTACCATTTAATAAGATCATTCTGCCTGATTGCATCCTTGCATCAGTCGCTTCTCAAACCAACAAATTAAATTTAATACACCATCCGTGAGATACACCAGATACAACATGCATCATTCGGCTTTTAAATTATTTGTTCTCCTCATCGATATGGATTAAATTGGATTACATACGTATTACACAATGTTTCCAATTAATTGAGTCGCGATCTGGAACCGTGAATGAAAAAAAATGTACACATATACCAAGAGCCAACAGTATGAAAAAGAAAAAGACTTATCGATATTACGCGCGCTGTAATTTTAATTGCTTCCAAAATTTGCTCTTGGAAACAGAAACAAAAGAAAAACCCGATGCCCTTAAAATAAAACCGCTTCAAATGGGCACCCATGTCAATGTGTTAAATCCACTTGAATTGTTAAAAAAATGCTTAATTCCCCTTCCTTTGCTTTTTAATTTGCGGGGAAATTTAAATCGACTCAAAACCTCAACTGAAGTGGAAAATCAATTTGCTCCCATCAGTGGCCGGAGATACTACAGCGAGTAAATAAATCGCACAGTCAAGTCGATAAGCTTTACATTTAAAACGGAGTTTTGCATACACAAATCGGGACGCGGCAGATTAAGTTCTCGAATATGAATTGGTAGATAGACAGAATCTTATAGTCAAAAATACGGTTTTGGACAGAACCCTTGGGAAGACAGGGGTCGCATAGAGGTTTCCAATACATGTCAAGATATTTGAAGCGGTATTTGGTGATTCCATAGAACATAAAAGACACCTACACATACCTACATGGAAATTTGACAACAACTTAACTGGCGCCCAATTCAAGGCTTATGCAAAAATGTCCGCATCGTGTGGAATTTTTGGCAGAATTGCATTTTTCTGACTGAGCACTCACCTAAGAAGCTTAACTTGTGAAAATATTTTCAACTGGACATGTTCTGCTCCCAACTACAGTTGGCGTTGACAATTTTTAAGCTTCCCCTTCCCAGTCCCCCAACTGAGTGTCCATGACCAGTAATGCGCAAACTGTTTTTCTTGTTCACTTCATCTTCATCCTCGTCGAAAGAAAGAAGTGGGAAAAAATGTCCAACTATCTCATAAATGGAGCTGCACTGCTGCAATATCCCCCACATGATGAATGGTTTTCGTCTGTCTGCCGGAACGCTTTATTCTATCGCTTATGCCACTCAGCTGTTAGTAGCGCTGTTATAAATGATATTTTTGTTCAATGGACGTCTTCACACTAGATACGTATATAGGTTTGGTGTTTATTTTAAACCACATGGCAAAGTCATAGAACTAAAATATCGCTTGTTTGTAATATTTTATGGAAAAAAAATTATTAAATGGGTCAAATTGTGTATACAGGAAGCTGGTTATTCGGTTAATGCATCGCTTTCAATTTTATTACAGTATACGTAGGGATACAAGCGTTTTGGACGTTTGCGCGATGCGATCAAATAGAGAAAGGCCACGAAATAGATTTTTGATCATTTTACGAGCAAGAATGCATTAAAATACTTTGACTGGCAGTTTTTCGTTAAGAGTAGGTACTTTTTTTTTTTAATTGGTAAACATGCAGTTATGCATCCAAAAAGTGGTTTTTTGGTCAAAAAATATACGGATTCGAGGTTGGCTTGTTTGACAAAATTTTTAAAGTAACGTCATTGAATACCAACTGAATGACGACCATCGATGACCGAAAGCGTGACAAATGTGTAATTTTAAGAGATGAGATGTTTTAATGCTGCCAGTGTCAAACATTTGCCTAATAAAACAAGCAGTTTGCCAGTTAAAAAAATTCCATTTGTCATGTTTGCATTGCTATTGCTTCCCGAATTAACTGAGAAGTACAAGAAGACACTACAAGTACCTACTCGTTGCTCACATGGATTAAACTGTAACCCACTTTTTGGAACAGAGCGTTACAAGATATATAATTATATTAGGGGCTTACTTCAAAACTAACATATATGATCATGCGACTGGGGTGGCGGAAGATCAAGAGTGACTTCAGTGCAATGGGAAGATGTACTGCTGGAATAATAATGTTGATTGTTGTTGATCTCATCACCAACAATGTTGCTCATTGGAACGGTATAGAGACGTCCAAATGCAACAATTGGATAGCAAAAATCTTCAAAAGGCAAACCAAAATATAGACTTGTTTTGCCAAAGCCTATCGATCAAAATATGCCATAAGGCACAGAAATTGCTGTCCACTGTCTACATTCTCTAACCCGATGTACATAAAGCTTGGGTATATAGTTCCCATAGGTATGCGAAAAATATAAGAAAATTTAAGATTTAAGTGGCGGAATATTCGACACAACACCACGCCAAGTGCAGTGTGTAAACAAATTGGAGTGGAAATGACGTAAGAGTAAGTGGAAAGAAGAAAAAAAGTGTCATACGACTTCGACTAGAGTAGCGTTAAGAGTAGGAATCGAGACCAATATATTAAATTAAATCGTGTCTCAAGTCCAGAGAAATCAGGAGTTTCCTTCAAAATCAAATGTCGTTACTACAGAAAGCACACCAGATACCTGCCATAGGTAATTACAATCATGTAATATCTATTTTTTTAGTACAACAGCCACTTATCGGTGAGATTCAACTGGCTTTTGTCCACCTGTTTAATAGCTTCGAAAAGATAAATAATCCATTACAACACAACAGACTTTTCATTTCATTTATCCGTTGTACCTGATGAAGCAAGTGCCTACTACTCTGTTAAAACGTTGTCAATTTCAGCTGTCATAATAAAATAAATTAATTTCATTTATTTTAAAGATTTTCATTTTTTTATTTTTCGTTGTAGTCGCTTTTGATATTCTTCCTTCCATCGAATTTCCGCAATTAAAACAACAAAATTGCAATTTCCACCAGGAAAAATATGCAAAACAAAAAATCATTATCATATCCTTTAATTTGTTTCTGCTTTCCTTTCATTCAAATCTTTTTTTTTCATGCTCATTGACGATGATGCAAAATGAAAAGCCTTCTCCGGAATATACCATGGGACCGGTAATCACACATGCTTGCTCTTTATGTTAAATATAATTGGGCCGTTAACGTTTTTCCCATGCACTTGCATATATATATAAATGTATAATATGATACCTAGAATAATGTTGAATGAAAAAACAAAATGCAATAATATGCCGGCATATTAAATCCAATGAATTTCGCCAGTGAAGCGAAAAATTAATGAAAATTGTACTCCTTCTTTGTTGCGAATTAAATTGATAATATTGTTATGGTACAGAGGAATCATATTAACAGCCATACACGTAATTTTTTATTTTTGACTTTAAACAGAAAAATAAACTTGTATCGGAGAAAAAAACACCAAATATCCCTACCGAAAATTTAAATCGTAGCAGTTTTAGAACAGTTATCCTTACACAATCATTTAAACGACCCATTGCAGAGATATTCGCTGACTTGTCTGCACAATTGCTGACTTGTATTGCTATATGGTTAAGAGCAGCTAAGACGATATCCGCATCAGTAGGCACAATTTGATAAAGACTTGCATGGATTTAATGGACGCTAGCATGGATTTAATGAACATTAGTACGAATTACATGAGTAGTTGCACAGATTTAATGAACATTTGCATGTATTTAATGAACACTTGCATGGATTTTATGAAAACTTGTAAGCATTTAATGAAAGGCCAGTCCAATTAATGAGTACCTTCCGTCTGCATATCTGCTAAATGAAAGATTAAGCCATAAAATGAAAAAAAAAAACGTTTAATCATCAACAAATTTAAGTTTTTTTTAAATTTAACTTAAATCCCGACAAAAAATATTGTTGAGAAATCTATTCACAACCCAAGGCACTCAAGAACAAATATGTTTCCATATAGGGATGACATTTTCATTGATGAATGCTTACACCTATTCAATGAAAACGTGACAAAATCAGATTAAATACTTGTGAAATTGATGAATACTTCCATTCGATCAGTAAATATATGAAATCATTCATTAGACGAGAGAATACGTTACTTCCCATAATTTTCTTAAAAGCAAACTTAAACCTTCCTTACACCCTGACCTGACATCTCAATGATCATAAGCCTTTCACGTCTTCCTTCCCTGCTGTAACCCTTTACAAGTCTAACCTCGCTTACACTCGGTCGCTTCATATAGTTGCTTGGTACACTTCCCAAAATGCACAAAACTTGTATGTGAACTGAAATGAAAAAAAAAACCTCCAGCAATTTTCTGCTAAGCAATCAACTTGGTAATTCTTCCTGCTAACACATAATAAACCCAGTTGCATGGTTGCTGCAAAAGAGGAAACGCTACTCCCATCCCCATACTCATGGTGGGGATGGCGTTGGTAATTTATGGTGTAAATGCCGTTTTCAACAAAATACAAAAGCTACAAATTTGAAAATTACCACCATCAGAGCGATACAACAAAAAGATACCCAGCCACACACTATGGCAGTAGCAGAGCACTTTTAGAATAACATTTGGCGAGCATGCACCATTCGCGCCTCATTATTATCGAAATTGTTGAACCACACACAGCATGAGCGTGTCATGAAAACGGACTAGTCCGTATGGATATATGGTTCTGTTTCTGTAGAAGAAAATACAAAAAAAAGACTCTTCCCACCCTCGCCCATTTGCATTTTATTTAGATTCACAAAATTCAAATGCACACACAAACACACCGACACATACAGCCTGAAAATAGAATGTAAGCAGGAAGGGCGCTGAGCCTGAATGCGCCGCGTGTAGGAGGAGTGTAATGGCAAAACAAAACAATCACTTTCATGCACAGATAAATATGTGGCAAGTGATGCGGATAACGGCCAGCTGTTTGCATACATTGCGTTCAATCCATGAATTTCCCATATAAATGTGCAGCTCGGTCCAACGACGACGAAGGGGTATTTCCCAAACACATAATATATACTCCTTGGAGCATATGATGCAGATATGCATCTTCTGTATTTTAAAATCCTGTTGTCCTTGTAAATAAATGGTGTGGCTTTTTCAGAGTGCACATTGAATTCCTAAATCGAGATCGGAAAATGTCTACCATACTCCTGGAGTGTATATGTATCTACTCGCATATGGTATAAGTGCAACCTCTGAATTTGTTGCAATTGAATATTCAGATCGTATTAATATTTAAATTCACTATACACATTGGATATGTGGATCAAGGAAACAGCCGAACACGAGGTTGTATAGTATATCACTTCAAGTTAAAGATGTGGAGAGAGATGAGATGCAGAGAAAGTATACACAGCCTGTCAGGAGCAGAGAAAGTCTTCGTGTCAAGTGTGGGTGCCATTAGGATTTAAATTGATTTTCGTATATACCTCTACCTATACCTATATAAGAACAGTCTTTTAAGGAATGGGAAGACTTTCTTGGATATAAAACAAATCTATTTGAGTTACGAGAAATCTAACGATTTATCAAGCAAAGACGAACGATGTTTACATCTGAAAGTTTAAGGCACGTTAGAGAGGCACTTACAAAACTGAAATTAGTTTCCATGTGAATCGAAACTTTGCCTACAGACACAACAGAGATGTTGTTGGAGACTTCTTAATGCCACAAACAATTTGAGTTGCGACTTAATTATAAAAGCGATGTACCTACCAAGAAAAGTTATCCTCAGAAACCACAGTGATCCATTAAAGGAATTGATGTGCTGTCTATAAAAATTGATAAGGGGAATGGTTACGTGCATTAGGTTTTTCAGAAGGTGGGAGGTTGCTTGGCAGTTTTTTGTTGTTGTAAGCGGGCTAGCCAATCCAGTGGAAAACGTAATTTTTATCATGAGTCGTTGCACTTATACATTATGTTAGTGAGCTTCCAGGGAAATGTCGAATGCGACCTTTTACAGAAATAATTTAGAATACTTCTTTCGAATGTTCCATCAGCTTTCAACTTTCAATTCTGCTGCTCGTTGTTTGAATTGACGTTCTGATATACGAAGTCAGCAATCCATTAACAATTTCCGTCAAGCCATGGTAATAAGACTTGACTTTCAAATTTGTGTTAATCGATGAACGTCGAGAGCACCGACAACATGCGTGTGAGATAGTGAAGATCGTCCTGAACAAAGCCGACTCCTCGGTATGAATTTCAACTGAGATCGATCAATGCGGAAGGCTGACTCGAAATTTTTGTATGCATATTTCAAATATAAAAATCAAACAATGGACATTTAAAATTAGAACAGCCTTAGTCTATAAGACATGATTGGAGGAAGCACTTGTAATGGGTATATGAGTGGGTTTTGTAAGTCAGTAACTTTGAATTGAGACATGCTATTGAAGGGGTATCATCGAATGTAACTAGGCAAGACTAAGGCCTTACGCGCTCTAGAAAGTGAGCATTTAAATGTTGTCCACTACTTCATCATTACTGTACAAGGTGGTGCAAAATAAATCACCCTATTGGCCATTTTTACAAATGGCGCCTTACGTCAATCATATTTTACATTTGTGAACTAGACACCTGCAGTATAAAGCAGCCAAGCAATGGAGCGCTATACTCTGCAAGAGCATGGAATAATTGTGTAATTTTGTTTTACTAATATAATCGGTGGGTTGTGTTTGAGCTACGTCAATAAGCAACTGAAAATCCTTGGTTGAGTGGTTTTAGAAATCGACAACAGCGCCACCTATCGGGTCCAAAACTATCCTATCCCTTAAGGGGCTTCGGAGTCGACAACACTTTATCCTCCATATAGAAATACAGGTATGTTCGCTAAAATGCTTATAACTCATGAACCAATACACATACAAGGACTGTACTTACATAAAAATATTGGTATTGACGTCACCTTTCATCGAGAAACAAAATTGGTTCACGCATTTCAAAAAACATAAATTTCAAGCACAATTCAATTTAGTTTTATATAAGATGAAAAGCGAAATGTGCCTCCGCCTACAGCGCCACCTTTTCCTAAACCATCCCCGATTCAAGACGAACAAAACAAAAAAAAATCAACGCTTAAACCGCAAAAGGCATCACAATAGGTCCACAAAGACCAAAGGAAGTGTGAATTTCTGTAGATGAGTTCCCCAACAAAGTAAATTCTGTAATTGAAGGTTTTTTTTAATCCTTGGAGATGTGTTTTCAATTTAGTGCGAGTCGTTTGTAATTCTTTATATTTAAATTTAAATTTAACAGAAGGAAATTAAAGCCGCGTCTTATTAGTACTACAACCAGGAAAGTATAGGGAAAACTGGATATTTTATATGCCCTATGAGAGTAGTATTCATAAAATACTTATCAGTTTGTTGAAGTAATAATTGGGACACTGTAACGTCGTATTAATTATCTACGCTCTTATATAAACTTCCACAAAATTGACCTCATCCTCTCATCAATTTTTAACATGTCATTTAGGTATGCAATTAAGGTCCAAAAAAACCCTCAATGCCGTAACAATATACTGCCCTTTTCACGTCTACCGGCACATACACAGGCCACAGTTTTCAACCTTTAATTGATCAAACAGCATATACATATTTTTGTAACAAACCATGCAACATAGTATAGAACACCCGTCGTTGTGTGTTGCAATTCAGCAATTTATCTCAAAAGTCAATTAACTTGAGGCATTCGTTTTGCAATGCAATGCATCTTTTGCTCTTTTGTTTTGCGCACCCACCATCAATACGGTGTGTAACCATAACCAATTCCACAAGATATATCTTCGTTAGTACTCGATGTGTGGTTTTTTCCATTTTTCTTTTGTCCATTTGAAAAACTCATTCAGGGAATTGTATCGACAAGAAAAAAAAACTGCATACAAAGAAAGAAAAAGTGCAATTCCAAATGAACTATCATGGCCGAGCATCTGAAATTAAGTGCACAACTAACACCGTACAAATAACAAGCTTCGGCAATTTGTGCACCCCCATATATTGGCATGCGATGGTACGTATGGATGCATGAGAGTATCTATGTAGCAAATTTATTGAGGTAATGCATTTCAGAAAATTCTTTCGATCAGCAAGCCAAGGTGAGTATCCACAGAAAATAAAAAAAACAATTAAAAATAATTGCAGTTAAGCAAGTTAAAGTCTTGCACGTTTATTTCGGATTCCAAATATTCATACACATGTAGTAAAAATTGCCAAAACAAACGAAACCTGTAGTAAATTCATTCACTCCTTCGTGTACGTATGTCTGGCATATACTACAAATAGTGCAGTTGCATGACTCAGTCTCAGTTTCAGTCTGCATGCAGATGCAGATTTATCTGAAGGCAGTAGGTGTTTTGCGCGCACATCCACGAATCTCCCCCACCAAAAGTGTTAGACCAGACAAAGGAATAGTACTCGTGCTCGGTGTTTCGTTCTTCGTTTGACGGTGAGAGTTGAATAACTCTACCTGTCATGTAGGTGGGGGCGTAATCACATCAGCATTGTTATAATCTCTGATTGCAACACACACTTAACGCCAACATCCATCATAATCATCAGCTGGAATGGTGACATTTTTGGAACGTTCCCGATTTTTTGTATGTTCTCGATTTAGAACATGCAGATATATACTGACACCCACAACCGAAATGAGACGTAGGTGCACGTGCGTAGAAGTTGGAAAATAAATGTACTCGCAGACGTTGGGATGCACTCCATGGCATGATAGAATATTCATTCTCAAAAGCCAGATGGGTTTCGGCATGCATGCGTATACTACGTGTCTCATGAGATACGGTGCATATGAGAGAAGATGCCTTTTACCACTTAGTGCGTGTGATTTAATAATTTCCACTATGCATAGTTTGAATACTCCGTTTGCAGGAATTTGGCGAACAAAAGACAAGAAGAAAATATGAGCATAGGTACGTCCCTTGCGCACAACAACAAATGGGGGAGCTAGTTCTATCACTGAAACAGATTGCAGAATCGACTCCAAATATAGTAGATAGCCCGTCGATTACAGTATCTGGCTTTTAGGAACCATCGATTCACGTCAATTTGCTTTGTGTTCGACCAACTTATCATACAACGGTCCGCCTCAATCTATTTCCAACTAACGATAGACACTCGTAAAATATTTTGTCACACCTCTGCGTGATAAAATCAATGTCGTCCTACTGTCTTTGACTGACAATTAATTCACTTGATCTGATATATCACAACCAATTTCAGCTGGAATTATCTCACCTCACGACTTGTTTGTGACCTGTCAGGTTGCTAATATATTTTGACCACGAATTCGGAGCGGCACACAACTCAATTCCAATTGCGCGATGTCACTACCCCAGCCATCACGGATGCACAGTGCCCACCCCATATCCGTGTTTATAAAAATTCAATTGGAGTTTGTAAATAGCTTCAGAGTTCTCTCCCATTCAATTGATCCATTCTATGTGAATTAGTCTGGGAATTTCACAAAAAGAACCGCTCCAACAATTGAATGTACTGCTTTGTTGCGAATGGGATTGCGAAATTCCTTCTAATTGAGAATGCGTTGCAGCGAAACGGCATCTCCAAGATCGTTTGCCATAGAGAGTCCAAGAGTCTCTGTCCGAGACAAGAGATAGTCTCTGTAATGACTTGAGAGAGTGCCTCAGTCCAGATCCAGACCCAGACCGGATAAGAGTAACGAAGAAAAAAAATCCACTGGATATATACACTTCCGTCTGTGTGCAAATTAATCGAATGACTGTGACGCTGCCGGGACTGTACTTGTACAGCGGCGATCATCATCGTTATTTGTAATAATTTTCATTTTTATTGCTATCGAAGTGCATCACTCACCCGAGAAGCGATCAGACTCTGGGAGCCACTGACATAAGTCAGACAGAAGAGCAATTGCAACCGAAGCTCAACTGTAACCAAAACTGCACTCGGGCAGATACGGTGCAGCCATATCTAATTTCCGATCTTCTCCAACGAACACGACACTGACAGAACAATTTTCAGGTTCCCGCAGTTCCCATCTTATTCGATCAATAGCGACTGAGTGCGCTTGACGGCTACTTGATGATGGCGGGATGCACTTAAACGATTTGGCCAAGTGGTGGAATGGAAGTGCAAGTGCTCGGCATAAGGGGAGAGGGTCCCGGCCAGTGCACAGTGGCGGCAAAAACGTGGTTTAGATTATTGCGGTTTTCTGTTGGGACGCAAATGGAAAAAGTGACGAGATCCGAATGTCAGTTGGTTTATATTTTGCGCGGATTTATGCGGTTTGCATTGCGAAATGATGCGCGTTATGATAAGTCCGAGGCAATACTTGATCGTTATTTGCTTTGAGATTTTTTGCGATCCCGCTGAGAAAATACAGTTGTTGTTGGTGTTATAAAGAATCGATTGTGGACGCTCAGGGAAGTACTTGGTTGAAAGAATGGATGTTGACAATTATTAAAAGGATGGTGAAATTGTTAACATTTTGCTAGAAAATTATAGAAACAGAAAAAAATACTGCAGGTTTTAAACCATGTTGCAAAAATGTCAAATTCAAGGTTCTGCTGTAAAGTTCAAAAATGTTTGATATTTCTACAAAGAAATTAAATTTAAAGTGAAGCCAAATGTTTCTGAAATATTTCAAATTGGATGCTTGGATACCAAGTAAAGAAATCATGCGAAAAGTTTTCAATGAGATGCTTTTATAATTCAACACTTCAATTGAAACAATTTGGGACATGCTTAGTTTAAAGATTATATAAATATTCATTCAATATTTTTTCCACTTGCGAACAAGCTAGCTCTCTCTACTGGCATTTTTTTTAATGCTGTCAAATTTGATGCATGCAATTTTTAGAAAAAACTTTAAATTTGTGAAACTATCTCACCAACTTTTTGTCAAAACAAGTGATCAACTGTTCGAAAATGTTTCGAACAATTTTCAGAAATGTGCAAACAATTTTTTTTTTTTGTATATATATGGTAACCTATGGAAATTGATTTTTTAAGAACTTAAAATTTTAGAGAAATGTTCAGAAATAATATAAAACTCGAAAAATATTTGGGCCCCTTGTAATTCTTTTCGCTGGTAACAAAGTGATGTTTTTAAAGCAAGAATCGCAAACTGTAGTAAAAGTGGTAAAAAAATACTCAAAGCTGGTGTAAGATTTTTGATCTCTCCAGAAATTGTACGCACACATGTTCGAACAAACTCAAAACAATGCTCAAAATGATCTAACTTTCATAAACTGCCCAAAAATTTTAGACCCAGATAACAAAACCGAATAAAAATGTTGAAACCATATGTCTGAATAAGTTTCGATTTTTCTCTAGAAATTTGTGATCAAGATATGGTTTCGAGGAGTATTTAAGATGCTGCGAGCTGATCAAAACCAAAGCCTTATGATATCTGAACATGTTCAATTATTTTATCAATTTTAACACTTATTCGAATATTTTGATGGAGTTTTTAGAAATCGTTTTTGATAAATAAATAAATGATATATTAATTTTTAGAAATAAATCCTACTAAATTTCATTAATTCTACTAAAATATTTTATTTTACTATTAGCATAAAAATAACAACGAATATATTAAATGCTGCAAAATCTAGAAATTTTCATTTCAAAACTGAGTTCAAATATTGACAAGTTCGGCAGAAGGAAAATGAATTAACTTTTCGAAATGTTTGAAGCCTGCCCAATCTTGTAGACTTCAAATTCAAAAAGGTTAATTACAAAAGTCATTCCTTTGAAATGGAAATAGCGCAATAGTCAAGTGTTTGAATTCACAGAAATATCAATACCAATAGACAGAGCCCCAATTGGAACTGTAACTGCTGGATACTGCATACCTAGAGGCGTTAAAACTCATTTCATTCGAAAACAACAATAAAAAGGAAACCAATCCCTTTTGCCAGTCAAACGAAAAAATAACTAAAAACAAAACAAATAACTGCTTCCGTCCCCAGAAGCAGTAACAGTTATGTAAACCCAACATTCACGTACTATCGTCCCCAACACACAAAAAAAAACTGAATACAATTTACAAAAACTCAGCACGTATTCAAGAGAATAACGAAAAAAGGTCAAAATAATGAAAAAAAAAGAAGACAAAACTCATATAGAAACTCATATGTCAAAAACACACACAGAAATTGGAAATTCTATGGCGTATAGAGTAAAGGCGGCCAAACCTGAGTGCATTTTTATACATGGTGCGGTATCCCATCTAATAATCAAAAAGGTGATTAATTACATTTGATATATGGCAGTAGTCCCCGTAGAACCGGGCGCAGGCAAAAAAGGGGCGAATTGTGAATAAAGGAGAAAAATACACTACCAACTTCAATTAGGGTCACAACCAATTATTTTACCAGAAACCGAAACGAACAGCTTAGATACGAATCGTTTTCCTCTGGTGTGTGCCTTGTGCATTTTTTGTTTTTTTTTGGAGTAAAAATTGTAAGCATCCCATTATCACGAAGTCATCATCATCAGGGAGGGATGCCTTCAATGTATGAGTATTTATTTATGAGTATTATATTTATTTTTTGGAATGTTGCGGAATGAATATTAAACAGGAGAAAATTTTGATAAGCAACCCAAAAAAGAAATGTGCTCTCTTTGTCTTAAAGGCGTCTATGTACGAGTATGTATGGGATGGGAGAGGACTTTCAGTTAACAAACGATATGGCAAGATATATACGTTTTTAATGTTTGAGTGGACGTTTTCTTACAATATGGGATATAGCGAACTGGGGACAACGAGACGTGCATCGAATCACAATGCTGAACTCGAAAGTAAGTATAGAAAATATTGGTAGGTGGCAAATTTACAAGTTATCCAATGGAATAGGATTGTAAAAGTACCTCATTTGCAATATAAACTCATGTTCTTGATAGACATTTTATTTATGAGAAAACTGTACTACAGTCTTTTTAGTTTTATTTCTTGTGACCGAACCATCAATTCGTTTAAAAGTCTGAACTAGTGCGGAGATCAATTAGTTCAAGTTCAACGAACTAAATTAATGTTGGCTTTTGAACTACTCTTCGTTCGCATCAGATTTTCAGTCCTTCGCGTAAGTACGGAAAATGAAGAAAGATATGCAACCCATAACTTAATAAGCTAGGTACCAAGCTGAACAACTTTTTTAGAAACGTGTCTGGATTTCAAATGGTTAGCTTTTTCATTTCCTAAAACGATCCGCGTGTGCAGAAACGGAGAAGCAATATCCCATCGAAGACAGCTACAGCTACTTAAAAATAACGACATTGCTTAGCGCTAATTGATTATTATCTATTAGCACGTCCTTAAGGATTACATGATGTACTTCGAACTGAGAACGTTTAGCCTTAACGCCTTAAAAAAAGGAATGGCGTATGGAGACAACTACTTGGACGTGCTCACAGCCTAATACCGGCAATTGTCATATCAATCAACCTCAATTTTTGCAACAATATCGACTTAATCCTCCCCACATCGCACATTGTATGTATACGTATCTCCCACTCCCATCACATTAGCATCCAATTCACGATTTTCATTCGTTAAATTCAGCTTGCTTTCAATATTCTATTCTCAACTCGCACTCGCACATTGTTTTCGTACGGAGCGAATGAACACTTCGCTCGAGAATGATATCAAAAATTACATTGCGAAACAAAATTGCTAACATTTGCAATAATAACCCCACCCGCACCACTTGAGCGAGTTGAGCATCTCATCTAGATAGATACCCACCATCTTCCCGAAAAAAAAAACACTAAATGAGGCACATTCGTGAAATATCCTTTCTCCTCGTTTGCGTACAAAATAAAATGAATTTCGAGTGAAAAACGAAGAAAAACTCCATGACATCATCAAATATGAAAAGATAAGGAACATTTTCAATATACACTTCATCCATTCAAACACAACAGCCACCCCCCATCATATGACGCGCTATCACTATCGCACAAGACAGGAGGATCCACACGGAACAAAATAACGATGAAACGAAACAAAATGGATAACATAACACATTCCATTACCATGCATCATTACACACACTCTAAACGTATGCGAATGTTACAAATGTCTTTCGATTAAATTCGATTTACAAAACGTGCCCATGTCGAAGAGAGGATATATATATATGATTATATGGACGTATGTATGTAGATCGCGCAAGGCCGGGTATAGAGTGAAGAACGCAGCAAAGACGATGGCTATTTGCAGCGCACCAGAGGGGAGTCACAAGTCTACCGCAACGCACATATCGAAGGATATGAAAGACATGCAAAATACATTCAAAACACACTGTCTGCTAAGGAGTTTTGAGAAAAGAAAAAAACAAAAAGGGTGTAGCGTAGGCGTACCACAAGTACGAGAACTTTTTCCTTCCACATATAGGAAAAAACCATCGGAGGACAAGTTAACCTCTTTGCCACTCTATGCACACAACCCCTTATGAAAATTGACGGTCGTCTTTATTATGGCCTCTTAGATACGCACTTTGAATTTAAGTGGATAAGGAAGAGAAATCATTTTTTTTCCCAACGTTCCTTTTAAGTTTTTCAAGTGACGCGGAAGATATCTCTCTTCGCCACTCAATACGTGCGGTCGGAAAAAATAAGAATAAGAAGAGCGAACACACAAAAGGATCCAAAAAGGACCAAAACCCAATCAAAATGCAAAGTGTGTATGAGTAGCGGGGGTACGGGTTGATGTGAGTTACTCAGGAGTAGGCAATTGTGTCAATATGGAGGAGATTCTTTTTTGTGTCGGTGAAATCCCAAGGGAGTCTGAGCCGATCCAAGGGAATAGAACTTTTACCAAGAGTAAAATTGGATTTTGCTTGTTTGCTGCCTTTGATAGCTGCAAGTTGGAATAAATAAAAGTAGCGGTCTTCTCTCAATATAGTTGGTTACACTTGTTTAATATTTTTATTGTGAACTTTTATTGCTGTGCTGTAGTCGTAAACAGGTAGTTGGTTGGAAACGAAGGGACTACCGCTAACGTGCTCACAGAGCTGCAGAATGGGATGGCTTTCTTCGATGATATACCTATACATTTTACGAAATTTCGACATATTTCATAAAATTCGAATCCGACATTACGCCGTAAGCGGTACAAAAAAAAATATTCTTTCCTTGTGCAAAGTTTTACATATCACTTGTGTTAAATGACGAGATCGATCATGTAAAAGAGAGTAGGAAAATCCCTCGTGCTCTAATTGGTACCATAGAGTAGGCTGCGAAGCGCAGCTCTGAGGAAGTGGCAGGCAAATTTAGTTAACTATTGGTCTTTAGCTGGACAGCGACCAATAGTATTTTTTAATTAGGTAAGTTATCTTTTGGCCCGCTTTCTTTGGCAAGGTTGCGACCAAATAGATTCAATCTTTACAATTATGTACTCTGTTGAAGTCTGACACTTTCTTCGGATCCTTTCCTTTATATATTTTTTTCAGAATGCATCCCTTCCACCTTGCACACGCCTTACCCAATTTCGATAGTCATATTAGATATTTTGAATATAGCCAGTCCAGTGAGTATATTGGGCATTTATCAGAATAAAACCCCTTTTCGATTACCAAATAAACTTCGTTAGACATTCCGGTTTGTTTACATTGGGCTTTTTTATATCGCATTTGTATCACTGTTATTTGTATGACCGCGAAATTTCCCCTACATCTTTGGAATCAAACCACTTACCTATCCTTATAACAAAGAAACATATTTTAAAAAGCCGATGAGACTTTATTTCAATGCCTGCAGTTATTAAAAATCCCTAAAAAACAGCATCACCCATCTCGCATATTTACCTGCAAATAAAAGAAAAAAAATCATCAGTACAAATTACGACCAAATTTATGAAGAATATTATTCTTATTTCACTTTTTTTTCCCTATGCAAAAGCAAATACCTATAGATACCTACATATATTCCATTTTAAACCCGAAAGTCTTTACACCGATTTATCATCATGTATGTATATTGTATACACTCGTAAATATCGGTTATGTCCCCAATGACAGCAACGATTTATCTCCATGACTTTTTTAGTTCTCTTTTTTTACTAAATGACTATTACTATAATAATTCCAGTTTGCGAAATCCCGATTCACATTTAAGTTCAAACACATTCTGTTTGAAGTTGTTTTTTTTTGTAACGTCATCGAATACTCGCGTGGGTTTTCTCTCATGTTATTTTATCACCATGCACGATGAGAGACAGCGTGGATAAAAAAAAATATTAAATAAAATAAATTTGGTCTTTGCAAATTCCAATTATCTTTGCAAAAACAACAAACAAAAAATTATAACTTGGCAACGAGTGTGTGGCGGCGACCGAAAAAACAACTAGATTACGAATCCGCTAACAAAAAAAAACTCTCTTAAAGCCCACTCAAACTTTAAATTTGGTTCTACATACAATATATAGATAGATTCTTTAGCGATAATTAAACATTTGCAATCAAATAGTGTTTTTGTGGGTAGATTTTTTTGTATACCTATGCATAATGGATTTATAAAATACCAATTAATTCCTTTTTTAATGACAAATGCATTTAAATTAATTTCTTCCCACTTCCTGGATCAAATTTTTAGCTGAATTGTTTAAATTACCACAATTAACGTGCTGCCGGTAATTTTATTCATCCGATAACGCATACATTTTTTTCCAAATAAACACACAGACAAACTAATTTCAACACATGAAACGGAGAAGAAAAAATTACGCAAATGCACTATAAACAATTTATCTTATCGGTTTCTATACGTATCTATACATATACCTTTTTTTATTTGTTGTTATTTTGCGTTATCTATGAAGATGGTTTCAACTTAATTTTTTGATATAAGAAATAAATTAATTAAGAGATTACCAAATCAAAATAAACAAACGAAAAAAAAAAAGCGCAAACGAACTTCGGAAAGGAATTTCGAAAATGCTTAGAGGGGGGATTTATTTTCTGATTTGACCAGCTTAGCGTCGATTGATGAATAGGCTCGATGTGAGGCATTAAAAATCGATTTTCTCGGATTTATACCAGAATGTCTAAACTTTTCGGGTAAAAAAAAAAACAAAATTTTAAACGCATTTCCAGAAAAATCATGAAGGTTGTCAATCAGTTTCAATGTCAAAGTCAATGGAAGAAGTTGAATGGTTATGCTACATCATCCATTCATCATTGTTAATATTTTGTTCGTGCAGTAGTTAGGATTTGGGGCTTGATTTTTTCATTAAGCATTCGGAGAGCTTAATGGGGGTCAGGTAGGATAAGATTTAACACACGTTTGCACGGATAGTACAAACGAATCTGTTGAGCGTCTAGTGTTGAAAAAGGGTGATGAGAAGTTAAATGCATTGTTGCATTATTAATCAGGAATGCGATACAAATTTCAAAATATTAAGTCAAGAAAATAGAATAACGTTCACCCAATGTGGCGCCCAACGTGGGGTACAAGCAGTTTTTTCGTATTCATACCAATAAACGAAAAATATGAGTGGAGTTTAATGGCAAAATATGGCGCCGATCCATAAAGGGTAAGTTCCATCTCAAACAATAAAAATTTGCAACTATGGATTCGAAAGATGCAAGGATATTAGCATTTTAGGTTTATTCTTGTACCTACCAAGATTAGCGCCCTAAGTATGTTTTCTAAGCAGAACGTGCCCCTTAATCGAAACTCGTCGCTGGGAAGACTTTTAGAAACCTACAGATGTTCGTCGCCAAACGGATATCAGATCGAATGAAGACAAACAGACTTGTTGTGTTCACTGGTAGTGAGTTGGGAACAGTGTGCTGGACTACTGAGTAAAGCGTCTCAGGTTCGATATCCGGAAAGAAGTTTTTTCTTCACTAGGTCACCTCTCGCGAAAGACTGACAAGAATGCGTATAACTGCCATGATAAAGCTGTCAATTTGAAAAGCCTTACAGAAACTAACTCAAGAGCTTCTTGTTAATTTTTTGTTTGTAGACAAAGCTGCGGCTAATTACAGCCCTATTTGAAAGTTGCATTACTTTTTAGATGCTTGAAGGTGGGGGCCAGACCAGGCACAGTTTAAGCAGAGAAAAAATAGTGCAACTTTCACATAGATCAACATACAGACAGCTCTTTAATAGCCACTTAGCAAGAGAGACTTGTCCATTTGAATGAGGATTACTGGAGAAATTAAAAGAATGGTTTACGTCCCACATTTCTTAGAAGAATTCCAAAGGAAAAAAACAATTTAAAGAAAAAAGTGTCGGATTAATCACTTTGGGAATGGCGACAAACAAAAATTTATTTACAAAGGACGGGACAAAATAAATAAATTCCATTTATAGGGATCAGGTGATAAATTCCAATTTAAAAGATTATTTATGATTGCGACATGCGACAATGGTCCCTTCATTTCTTCTGGCCGCCTCATTCTTCTCGCCTGATGCTGGTACAGGTAGGATGAGTAGGAATATCGCTCTCAATTAGGTGTTTGGTAACAAGTTTCTCTTCTTACAAGTTCGGAGGTGCAGCGCTCATAAAGTAGGTGTCCCTACGTTGATTGGAAGTGAATAAAATTATTTTTTATTGCGTGTTTTGGCGAATTTGGACCTTTGAGAGGAATTTCTACAATTCCAACTGAGGGTGAAGATGGAAACAATATTATGGAAGAATAAAATAAGTACTCTGAGAGTTGACACAAGGGTCGCGGGCATAAATATACGAAAGTCACTTAGAAAAACTGATAACAAGACGCATTGAAAAAAATCCTTTTGCAAAGATCTATGTTTGTCCTAGCAGGCCCATTAAATCTGTTTTCCCTGCAGTTGGGAAAGTGCTTTCTACGCAAATTTGCCACTCTCCAAACGATATTATGAACATAATGGATGCTCGCCACTGATTCCACCCATAATTGAACTTAAAAGCATAACAGGTCACAAACTGTATCGATCCATAGGAGCATATACCACCTACTTACAACCCTTTGACATCGACAGACATCAATTATTTTGGGGTCGACTTTGCTGAAGGAAACACGAAAATAGTGCACACCCATACCAAACTGCGTACGTCCATATATGTAGAGAGCGACCCTTTGAAATGAGAAATTCAATACAAGGGCAAACAATATCCCGGCAACATTTTTAATCAGTTTTAATTGTTTTTTCCGCCATTTTACGGACGAAATATTGGAAATCGCCATGTTCAACTCGGCCAGTCTTCCGCATCAAGTCCCGCGAGACAGGAACTTTTGAAATGTTCTACAACAACTCTCGCTCTGCTTTCCTTTTTTTCTGACCTCTAATTGTTCGAAAATTGCCCGCAATTCAGTTGGGTATATAGCCCGGCGCCGGGATACAAAAACACATCAGCATAAAGGATATCCTCCGAATTTTCTTGCTTGTTTCATAATTATTAATTCTTTTTTTTTTTTGTTCTGTTTTTGCTTCGTCCTTAATTGCCCGAAGATATTTCTCACTTACTCACAAAGTAAGTAAATAAAATGCTACTACCCATCGGGTCGTCGCCTTAATAAAAATTTCGCAGTAAACAATCGACATCCCTCTCGTAGGACAGAGAGAAATAATTTCACTGGACAAAGGAAAGAGCGCAGTGGCAAAAAAATGAATCCTCCATAAAAGGCTAATAAACGGTTGTGTAATTTGATATCCAAATAAACTCGACTTTTGCGCCACGCTGCTGCCGCTCCAGGAACGTCCACAAAAACCAAAACGACGACGACAACGAATGGCGTTTGACGCAACACAAAACAATACCGAACAATGCCATCACAACACCACATAAAGGATAACTTCCCTTGCCGGCAAAAAGCAGCAGAAGGCGAGCGTAAACAGCAAACAACAAATAAAAAAAAAAAAAGTAAAAATATATATGGAGCATAAACCCAAACCAGAGAATCCCTCGGTATACTAGACTTCTTCTCAATTTCACTGATTGCCCGTGTACACAGTAAGCAAAAAAAAAGGACGAACGCGGGCGCAAAAAAAAATATGATAAAAAAAGTTTCTTTTCCTCACTTGACACGATTTGATTTTCTTCGTCTTACTTTCATCAGGGTCCCTTTTTTCGGGCTAAATATAGTTGTGTGTATATTTTCGTTTCCTTATTGTGTCACTTGAACCTGTATGTGACCTGCGGTACTAAAATCCATTACCGCTTAGTAATCCTTTATAATGGTGTTTCCTTTCAAAAATAGATGACAAAACAAAATTTATACCATGAGGAGAAACCAAATTTCGAAAAGGGATTGAAATCTAAAGAAATGTGTATATTAAGGTCCGATGTCGTCACAATCAGGAAAAAGGATTCATTCTTCTTTTCAGTTTTATGTCGTTTGTTCCTTGTGTGCGCTCGGTGTCACAAGCGAAATGAAGAAATATTTCAGGAAACATAATTTAACACCTGACACATGGGATGAAATCGGAAATTCCACAAGTTGTAAAATTGAAATCCAGGACTTAAAGACGACAAGGTTAAAAGTTTTCAAAATTTATATATGGGGATATTGGAGGGGAGATTGGCGGTGCACCTTGTTGATGGGTAAATCGTGTAACGTAGGCATCGGTGTTCAATGGGGGGAGTTTTGTGATTTGTAAAGCCCGTTAAGGTTAGGGATGGCAATTTCAAAGGGTGACTTTGAAGAGTCAACAGTGAAGGTAACTTTGTTTAAGAATACGGATAGTCATTATAAAGATTCTGAGGCCGGAATGAGGGGGAAGAAGAGTAGTCTTAGAAGTCGGCTTACAAGCCCTAAGCTTCTCTTTTTAAGTTCATTCGTCCCAAAGAGATAAAAGAAGCCTCTACGGACATTTGCTATAAATTAGAAGATGACAGTCTTGCTAAATTATTGCCCTATGCCATAGGCAGGCTCAGAGATTCATAGTTCTAGATCGCAGCAAAGGAAAAATATTACTTGAACACAATATTATAAAAGACCTAAGGGTGGCGTGCTGTGTGAAGTTTGTGTGCCGTTTCTATGCCGCAACTTACGACACTTCGATCAGTTATTATGAAAGGAAGGTCTGTACCAAATTTAACTAGCCTGTAGGCATGCGATTCCGGGTCATCCAGGATTGTGCTTTACCACTGCATGGCGCCACAGTCTTCGCCACTTATAGTACAGAAAAGTTGTAATCCGTGTTTGACAATAAAATGCGTAGTTTATTTTTGTAGAGGTTATAACTGTAATAATGCCAAGCTAAAGACAGTGCAGACAATACATTTCAGTTAACAACGCTGACGGAGTGTAGGCGAGGCAATGAACGGCAAAGTTCGGGGTCCTAGGAAACATTCCAAAAAAAACTTCTATCAAAATATGTCCAGTAGTTTTCACGCCTTTTGGTAACAGATATATAGAACCCTCTACAGTTTAATTTTATATTTTACTTTGGCTTGGTTTCTTAACCACCAAAAATGTGTTCGAAACATATTATTATTTGGTTTGGCCTCGTTTTGTTGAGCTCCCTTTTTCAGGATCACGATTGTGAAAGGGTAATCCACTATCATCTTAAACTTGCGTACCTACCTAATCTCGTGACGAATGGAAGTAACTTGTAACTTGCCAAGTTGTCATTTTCAACTTATTTTCTTTGAAATAGCCTAAATTACCGAGGCCAGAGTATAGTTATAGGTGCATGCAATCAGCCCAATCATGTCACCAAGAAAGGTTGCAATAAGGCCACTCACTTCTACCTTATAGTTTTTTCAGGAATTATTGACTTCCGGACTTTTGCATTGAATTTCCGTTCAGAAGTGAAGTTCCCCTCAACAGAGTTTTTATTCCGTCCTTTCCACGTGGAGCCAAACAAACCCTACGTACAGCAGTCAATTAGAGCGCTTTATCTACCATTTGTCAAATAAGAGTATTTACAGGCTCTCACCTGTAACCGGCCTGTTCACAGATTAAAAACAAATTGCTTAACTTTCCGGTGTTTATTGAACGGCAACGTATACCTACAGATACACTCGTATCCGTGGCGCTATCTGCAAACCCATAAATTCAAATCAATTCCCATTCGCACGGTTGCATAATTTAATTTTCAATCGATATGTATAAATTTTTAAATGTTTCCTCATCATATAAAATCTCACTCATTCAAGGCACTTATCTTGTCCCACCATCATCGTCTATATATGGTCTAGACCCAACCAGACTCTCACTTGGAGTCACACAAATAAAACAAAATCATCTGTCATTGGCAATCCAACCGCAGCGGCGCGGCGACTAAATTATGTAAATTCCATTAGATTCATTAGATTCTTTCGAGTCTCCCGCTCATAGATACACATCTCAGTCGCTGACTTTGTCTGCCCAGCTGCTGGTCATGTATACCTCACGTACACAGTGCAGTTGTCCATTGGATGAGGTACTTAGCATAACCATAACAATTTCTCAACTTGCATCGCTTAAATTCAAAAGTCATGTTTGACCTATTTGCCTTAGGAGGTGCGATGACGACGACGATGGTGGTTAGGTTGGAGTCAGATTCCGAGAGAAGTATAGCCAAGTGCTGTGTAGGTATATGGCGGATCGGAGGCATATATAAACAAAAGATACTGAAATGGCCTATGGCCAGCAGCCAGCGCGCGATAACCTGTAACTCTCTGAATGTGGACATTTGTTGTTTTCTGTTTTTATTTTTCCTACTACTATACCTAAGGTTTACACTAAGTGAGTGGATTTTCTTTTATTGGCTTCTTGCACCTATCTATACCTGTGTCGGTGGAGGAAAAGTGTGAACAATTCAGTAGTAAAGTAGAAAGTTGTGTGTGGCGGCAGATGCATGCACAAATAGAAAATGTTTAGGATGCATGTTTATTCGGGGGGCTTGTACCTATTCACGCTCGGATAGTCTAGGTGAGATGGCGCGTTGTTGGTGTTAATTACAATTTGGCTTGTATCCCGAAATCTGTACACGCTTCTTTTTTTTTTGTGGGTATTTTCCAGTATTCGTGCATGTATGCATTCCTTTGTTGGCAATAAATCGACTGGGTTCCGCTTGAATGGGTTAACTATGGGTGGAGCACGTAAGAGTTTCTCGATTTTAATGGGAATCGTGAAATTGTCACTTAGTGCAGTAGCATTAGGTTGCAATGATTTAGTAAAGGATCTGAATGTTAGCAAGAGCAGCCTCTGTGTATCTTGACATTGCGTGTTTTTAAGTGGGTTATGGGCGATTTAGTTTGGGACAGACAGATGAATGGTACATTTGAATATGTACGAAGTGATTGGCTATCCAAGAGTGTGGTAAGTTCTTTAGTAAATGATTTTTTTCTATTCACATTTTCTATGAGGGGCAACATCATTTAACAGACTGATAGATAAGAGGAAGGAATATGACATGAATTTACAAAAGATGCCCTTCAAAATAAAAACGCACACAAAAGTGTGCTACGAGCAACTATACGCATAGGAATGCTATATAATTATGTAAACTACTTAAAACAAAGAATAAAACAGATTTAGAGTAGAACATAAGCAGCATATTTCGCAACCTGAAGAGCTAGAAATAGAAACTCGTATTCGCACTCAAAATGAGGGAAACGCACACATATGTGCGCAATTTTAAAACATGTTTAAATCTTCGGAAAGCTAAAGCGATGGTTTTATTCAAATTAGTCCCAAAACAAAATTAATATTTTGTTTTTATTAAGTCCTTGAACAGTGATTCAACGCAGAGATGTAACAAAAACAATGAAAGTATCAGCATACAAAAAAGTCGCATGCGCACACGAATAACGAAATCGCACACCTGTGTGCGCAACTTTAAATTGAATAGTGGCGCATATATATACCGACCTAAAAACACAAAGTGAGGTTCCATTATTCGTTTTAAAATATTAAGTTTCATTTTACGAATTCACAGCGCTTATAGGGTAAAGACAATTCCAAAAATTCATATTTTTAAAAGGGACAACCGAATAAAAACATTGGTAAATAATAAACGGGTTAAAAAAGCGCTCCATAAATGTTTCCGAACGGAAATACACAAAGCGCACACTAATGTGCGCAAACCAAAAACCAAAGCACTGACTCGTCGACGCCACTGAAAACAACAGATTTAAAAAAAAACAATCCCTGACATTTTAATAGCCAACGGTACCGCACACCAAATGGTTTATTAAAACCAGTCACCCAAATTGTCAGATTTTCCAACAATATTCTGTCGTCAACCATCAAAAAAGCCAAGCTACCCCCTAAATTGCAAGTCATGCCGAAAACTACAAGTCACACAATTATAGTTAAGAAATAGATTTTCCACGTTCCTGCGCAACTAACTTTTAATTACTACAACTTAATCGTTCAAACTTCAACAAACAATTTTATACGCTGCAGCCCAAACAGAACAAAAAAAAATTGTATAACCCCATCTAAACTTCAATCGCTGCCATTAAGCAAAGTGTAGAGAGTGTCACATGCGCGCACATGTCACACTACGCCATATAAATTAATATAACTTTCTGCTTAAGAAGTTTAACAGGCGGAAAATTACAAAAATTCCTTTCCGAAAACTACCACCCGAGCTTCATACGCTCTATCCTCCGTTTTGTCAATCTTCGCGTGAGTAATCATTTTCCGACGTCAACCAAAGAGATCCACAAAATGTGCGCAAAGTTGGATTTATTTTTTTTTTTTTTTGCTTTGTTTTGGTACGCTCATCATCACATGTGATGTGATGCGCGCTTCTTTTCTCCCAGTAGTGCTGAGATGTGCACCGATGTTTTTTTGGGTTCGATGTTAGCGGTAGCGGTATAACCACGTCATCGCCTCGTCATAGTCATTTGCCTCTTGCCACTTGGTCGTTCTCCTTCTTCGTCGTCGTCATGAGCTTGTCATCTGACAAACTAAAATAAAAATGAAAAAAAAAATCGTTTCTTGCGACATCCATTAATAAGCTCGAATTTGTCATTAACTTTGTGGCACAAGGAAGCTCAGCAGCCGAGCCTTCTAATGGAATTTCAAGAAGGAAAAAAAAGGATTAAAACTCACAAAGAACCGGGAAACAGAGAAACAACACAACATGTCAAAATGTAAGCCTCATATACCGTATGTGAGTGAGTTAAGTGACAAAAAAACCAAAAAAAACGACAAAAAAAACTGGGAGTGCTTCTTTCAATGGGGCGTCATCGTCCCCTCTTGGCATTAATTACGTAAGCATGGTTGTGGTCTTTTTATTCGCTTGATGGGTATATGTTGTCCTTTTCCCTTTCGAGCCTCTGCAAACAAGGGTACGGTATATGGGATAATATGTGTACGAAGATGATGATGATGGCACGACGATACCAGGGGAGTAGGTGTATGTTGGGAACGTTATTGTAAGGAAAGTCAAGTTCAGTTAATTAGTGTCATTTTTGGGCCAGAAATTCGATACAACACAAACAGGCGCGAGGGAAGGACTGATGTCAATGGGGAGTACAAGGAAAAAATAACTAAGAAAGTAATGTATGCACACACGCTAAATTAAGGAGGGCTTAATCCCACACAAGTGAGATTTTAAGATCTCTTTATATAAATAACAGGATACAGTGTGGTTGGGATGCTGGGAGACACTTTTTCGAATATTCAGATATGGCGTTCTGTTAAAGCGTACTTTTATCTTTGACTGGGCAGTGTGATGAAAGTCGAACTCAAATTCGTTGTTAAAAGTGTTCCTTGAACCTATAGATGGGTTTGCAGATTGTAGAAGGTAGAGTATATCATGCGAGGGTTTGGCAAATTGTTGTTTACTCCATTTATAGTCAGAAAGGTGTAGCATGTCTTTTAGTGTCAAGGCTTAGAGAGGTAAAAAGTCTCTAGTCTCTAAAAGTCTTTCTCTTTTTTTTTTAAAGACCTTGTTGTCTTCAGAGAGAAATTAGACAGAAGAAGGACTGCTACAGTTATCGCGACTTATTATTACTGACCTATATCAGCGTTTTGTTTGCAACGATTACGACCTCTAAGATCACACCTTGCATCAACGGATAAATGCCCCGAAGGTTTACGTGCCACTTAACACCATTGTCAATAATCTTCCCAACGATCAATCAATTGACGATCGTGCGTGGTACATCTGTACAATTACCACAAAATTTCAATCAAGATCACAATCGTTCGACTAAAAGGGCTATTGCTAAACATCGCTTTTACGAGTTCTCCAAATTTTCCATAATATCACGGGACTCCTCTTAATAGCTTTTCATACTAACAGCAACGGCCACTCACAAAAATCCTTCTTTAAAGCACAAAACCGGTTGAGCACAAAAGAAAAATTCAAAAAGACAGTGTAAAGATGTTTGAACGAAAAACGAGATGCCCCAACAAAAAACCAGACCGATACGCATCATCAAATTAGATAATATCAGGAAAATCCCACGCACATTCATTTTATTATATTCTTTCGTATGCGAGAGTGTGCGAGTGCGTTCTGTCGGCGGTCGGCGGCAACAAGATACATACCTATACACATATCCTACATGACGCTGACGATGATGGCGTCGGTCGTCAGAGTCGTTGGTAACATGGACACACACCATCCGTTACAATGGCCATTCCTATACCATCCCATCATCCACATGGAGAATTTGACTTCAAAAACCCGTTCTTCCCGAACCCAAGTCATTGGATTTTATATAGGTACGACCTGAGCCCAAGTAGAGTGCTATAGGTAACTGGCAACGACTTCTTTTACTCTTTGCCACCTCTGCGGTTGCAATGCACCACGCGGTTGACCGAAACGACAACGACGCGGTATTGGATTTCAACATCAAAACGAATTGTAAAACCGCGCTGCGGCGCACACCACAAATGCCAACCACCACCAACATGTGAAAACGTACAACCAAAGTATGGTGTCAATTGAAGACAATCACGCCAGCCAGCAGTAGAGCTATACCTACTGAGTACAGCGAATATTAAAAAAAAAAAAAAAAAAAAAAAAAAATCTGGAAAGGGGCAAAAATACATCGACCACTCAATCACTTTGGCTTGATCCTCTTCAGCTTAACTTGGAGATAGAGTCAGAAGAGCAAGAAGATAAAGCAAATCAGATGAAGCAATGTTGTGGTTTTAATTATTCTTTCCCCCCGCCAAACAACCCACTCACATACAAAAAAAAGGACACACTCTTAGCTTCGCCGTGGCGAAGCGAAAAAGGGGGAAAAGACTGTTATTGTGCGGTTAATAGGAAGGAGTGAGTGGGTTTTTATGAGATGACGCCGCTTGGTGCGCAACGGGGGAAGGCAGTATGTTTTGCAAGAAAGGTGGTCAGTACGATTTTAAGGACTTGGCATCAAGTAAATGTTTGTTTGAGATGTTGAGATTTTTTTTAATTTAAACTGCTTGTAAAGGAAGGCGGGCACACCTTTTTAAGGAACTATAAGTGAACTGATCCAACCTGTAGTAAGCAGAACTATATAGTTCCGCAGTTCACTGTATGTTATAAGCGGAAAGTGGTATGAAAAAGTTGCATTGGAAATTTACAACTTGAGGACTTATACATCGATACAATAATTGAGTAAATCGATGATCTACGCGGTATAGTTAGATATACTTAGATATTCTGAAAGCAGATTCACAGAAAAAACGCCAAACAAGGGACTAGTTTTTCATAGGCACAGCAGCAAAACCCGCGAACGTCGAAAAAACATGCGAGAGTACACTTGTCATGAAAGAGCTTCACAATTAGCCGTTCGGCACAAAATTGTAGATGCCCTCCACTCGTCCCAAAATGAAATGAAAAACTCATGCAACAGAACGTGAGAGGCTAGGCCTAGGGTCCCTACACACCTGTTGCGCCAACAATTTATTTATTTATTAATTTTAGTTTTTGGCCGTGAGAGAACTTTGCACTTCTTATCTAGCTCCTGTCTACGGACTCGAATTTTGCTTATCTTTTTGCGGGTGGACTTCCTTTATACACGTAAGACCGAAGACTCAACTCAGTTATAGCATAAGCATAGGTACTCTTGTCCTTTGTTATGTTGAGCATTAAAGTATCCCATAGAATGTTGCCTATAACCATTTTTAAAATGATTAAGGTGGCATCCAGTTTAAGCTTTTACAAAAAAACAAATTGATGTCCTGTTATGAGTTAAAATACCATTTAAATAATATACGTTGAACCATTGGTTCGTTTGTTGGGTCGCTATTACAAAAGCTTTCCATCGAGATGCGCTTCCAAATGTGACAGTTTTTTTTTGTAAAAGCTTTCACAGCAAGTAAAAATAAGCAAAACTTCGCAAGGCACATATAGATATACATATTTGATGATCCCAATTATGGGAACAGATAAAATTAAAAAAAAAAGTTTTTGAGAGAAATTTTAAAAGCGCTTGTAGATATTTGCGTTGTAGGTAAAGCTGGTGACCATATTTACATATTTACAGCAAACATAAACAACTAACGTAGTTTAATGTAAATAATAATGCGCTCGTGCCAACGGCTGCCCTTTTGTTTTCCCAACACAAATGTTATGCCAATCTAAAAGATTACACAGCAAAAACTATAGTCGACCATTATCCTTCACAAAATAAATACCACCATTGTACGTGCGGCGTATTTGCCACTCAATCCATCATCAAATCCTCAGCTTCTTCTTCTTTTTTTATTGCGTTGGGCACGTGTAAGATAATAATGATGAATTTCTCTTTTCAACTATTACATTCATCTGCTCCTCCTCAAAGATATAACTCAATAGAATAACAAATGTTTGGGAGTTATTTATCTCATGAAAATAGAATCGTTCATCTCTGAGGGCTCCCATTCGGACTCCTTTAAGGAATTATGAATCTATTCTCTGTCCCTTTTGAATAGTTTTTTTTCAGATAAATCCATTGGGGAGTATCAATTTGCTCGTCCCCCTAGATCAGATCCCACAAAACAGGAATCTCATGATGTGGATATATCGTTCTAGTTATAGTCTTACATTGGTTTAGGGTAAGATCATTCTGAATAAAATGTAGCGTTCATTGCGCTACTACATGTAACTTTCCAAATCGAGATTGACGTCAAATTCATTATCGTATCCCCCAGGACGGGAAAATAGAATGTGTCGACGACGACATAGAAAAAGACTGTTGCACGAAAAGCATGTATCCTGTCAAAGTCGATCAGCTCAGAAGCGTCCTCTATTAGTTGTTTGGCCGCGTTCACCATTGCGTACACGAGAATGTGTATGGCTGGCTGTGTGCAATTTATGTCATGTCTATCTCGTATCTGGGTGCATGCAAATCTGTGCAAATACCTTGCTGATGAAGCAGGAGACAACCATATAATTGCCCTGATATGTAATGGAATGGTGATTGCGGTGGAAGCTATCGGTTTTCTCTTTTTTGTATTTTATGTTTTCAATTTGAAAAAGTTTCTGCGAAAAATGGGGCAATTACTCTCAGAGTTCTTTTTTTTTTTGTATTGATTTCTATCCCTATCTCCCTTTTTCATTGGGGAAGTACATATACGTACTTTATTTAATTTTTTTATTTTTTTCCTGACAAATTGGCAAAAGGGATAAAGGTATATGAAAGATACGGATACGGTGGTGCGCCCTCATATCTGTGGATATATCTTGTTGTTTTATATACATTCTCCCAGCGTCACCAATTCAAAACGAGAATGAATTGCGAAGGCTATCCGTAGACCTGACAGAAAAATGACAAAGTGCCCTCGTGATATAAGGCACGAGATCCAGTCCAGTTGGAAGTTCCCAAGTATACGTATATAGAACAAATAGTGTCCGCTATATATGTGTGTGCTGTATCGCCAGAGGGGGTTGAAGAGGTAGAACATTCGTACCTACATCCATATAATAACGAAGGATAAAAATGATGTTGATTGTCAGGTGGGAAAACAATGGACTATGAAGGACATGTATATATATACGAATGGATGTGGGAGAGTTAGGAGTTTTTCTACGTCTCTTTTGCGACGTGCAGACAGAATCACTGGCGAGATAATGTGCGCAGAATCTTTGATGTTTGACATTTTATCGACAGCCACTGTAGCATAAAAAATTGCAGATTAAAATAGACGAGCTGACAACTTTAGCCTGTCAATCAATCAAATGAAATAGGTTAGCAGCAGTTATGGCGTCGGATTAAGCTAATTCAACTGAAACTTGAAATGAATAGCTTTTAGTTGTCTTCTATCCACTTCTGCGGAACTCTGCGGGTGGGCTTTCCATCGCTAAGCGAAATTCCACAAAGGTGTCTTTTTTTCAAGCGAAAACTATTCTAACTGGAAGTAATAGCGCAACTTTTCTAACTTTGTTAGCATTGGTGCAACAGAAGTAAAACTTGTCTGGTTTTTTTCTTGCATAAAATCCCCTGGAAATCACCGGCGAAACTGTAGGACACACCTTTTATTTTATTTCTCACCTTATTCGGGGGAAAACATAAAGTCTTGTCATTTATCATGTCACCACATTTTGTGCAATATATGAGCACCTCAGTATGAAGTCTGTGATGTTGCAAGCATTTCTCAGTCTTTGTGTGAATTTGCCAAGTGCGTGCGTTTTTGTATGAGTAATCCCGTTTTATGATTGAATTATCTCTTAAGAAAATTTATTGCATTATCTGCGGATGGGTAGATTGTCATCTTAATTATGGAAAATGTTCCCATATACCATAAATGCAAAGCTGGTAGCTTTGATTTTCACAATAAATTCAATTTAATCCAATTAATTGGCAAGAATTGTATCTGTTACTCATTCTGAATACCGCCATTCTTGTATGCTAATGATGGTTTAATTGCTGTGATATTACTCACACGGGAAAAGTGAGCTTTGTGGAATTGAATATGTACGACATCGCGAGAACAAAGGCTGTACTTACTTATCTATATATGGGATTAGTTTAAGGACGATCTGCGATTTTATACAGATAAGTTTCAATCCTGCTTGTTACGATTTATTAAAGTGAATAGTACGAGTGTTCTGGGCAGTTCCTACGAATTTTGCTGCACCCTTCAGATTTTTGTGTGGCTTCGCATCTACAGTAAAAACGAAATTGCTTACAGATCTATAGACAAGCACTGTCTGGGAGAGCACATAATATATACAAAAGCAAGATAGACCCAAATTGGGAATTTCCGGCCACAGTATGGCGCGTAAAGAAAATGCACGTTCTGCGTGAAAGATAATACGTAGATTTTTGTTCCGAATTGTGTTTATTTTGACAGTCGTAGACGTCAGGAAGTTGGATTATTCCCTCTGAGAAGATGTGTATTTAAGATGATTAGGTATTTAGTCCGCCTGGACACAACATCTGAGATGTATTGACAGAAAGTTTTTATAAATAAAAACTTATTATTGGACTATACAATCCGAGGCATGGGGTAGCAGCTGGCGTTGACGTCAATGGCTATAGTTGGTAACAACAACTTGAGCCCCACGATTAAATACGATAGCCGTCACTTGATTATTTAGTGTGGAGATATGAAAGCATGGAAATCAAGCGGGCGGGAAAAAATATTCGGGTCGATTTGAGCTTCTAGGAACCACACTTAGGCGTTGTGATACCATGTGATTGGGGTAGATGCCTTGTAGTCGGACAGTGAACTATACCAACAACATTAACCGACAATGGTTTTATAAAAAGTCGCCATTCAGTTATCTAAGGTGGCTAGGACCAAACCTTCAACTCAAGCGACTGCTTTCATACCCTCAAATGTCAATTTCGTTAGACGATACGAAGGTTTTGTTTGGAAGGAAGATGTTAAAAGCTTCTCCAGTAAACAAAATGGTTTGGGAACCTTTATCTAACGCATTATCATGTCAACCTCTAGTCAAGATCATCTTCGGGAAGGTATTTCAAAGCCTTACTAAGGTTGCAATACTGGACAATCATCAGCCCAACTAAACTTCCCATGGACGACCTTGTGAAAAACTTTTAGATTTTTAGATAGCTTGCCGGAACCTCTGCAAGTCAAAAATTATTCGCCCGAACACAGCTTAAAGGACAAAATCAGGATCGCCATTCTTTTAAACAATTAATCAAGACGAATACCATTTAAATAGTTTTTTAACCTGTCAATAAACAAAATATGCATCCTACTGGTACGGAAAATAAGAAGAAGCGACAGATAGATCGACTTTGAGTCACACGCTTGCTAGAGTCTTCTTGTTCTCTTCTTAATTGCTTCGTAAAGTAACTTCTTAAATATGCAAACGTGTAGAGGGCAATGCTTAAATATATGTGAATTTAACATGTGGCGGTAGAATCTCTATAAAAATCGCCACTTGTTGACATCATATTCTTCACAAGATGGGTGACTCTTCTTCGAATGCGATAAAAATATTCTTTGAAAAATGTTTCCTAGAATATTAAACTAGAAAAAATGGTATGATCAATTAAGCTCGATCTCCTGGAGCTCCTTATAAACCAGGCCTCTTTTCTTAAAAGGTGTTCCTAGGGCAAAAATTTCCGAAAACAGTCCTCAATAAATTGCAGATTATTAGACAAGTCCTATTGAAACGACAAAACCTAGAAAGGGTGACAAAACCAAAATGATAGTTACATCGCAATAGAAATTGGAGGCAAGGCTTCAACTTTCTTCTAGTTTTGTAAAAAAAAATATTAAACGAGTAAAAAGTAAAAGTTCAGCTCACCCTGTACAATGACAATAATTGAAGGGGTTCCGTCCCGGGTTATTTAGAAATGCATAGCTGTGGCTTAACGTAAAAGATGTTACATGAGGAAAGGCATACCCTTTCTTTGAGACTTTCTTCTACAACATATTGTAAAAGCAAAATCTTCGCAGACATACCATCCAATAAGCTCACCAGACTCGCAGACGTGAATGGAAACTTCCATTCTTAAAATAATTCCACACACACGAAATTTATACGATTTCTTGTCTATTTATAAATTTAAATTTATTTTTAATTCCCACGGCTTTGTATTCAAATTAAATTTGTCTTCTTCTCGGGTTGCCCGGCAAACACACTTGCCTTGGAGACAAGTTCGCCCAATAAAATAAAAAAAAAAAATAAATTGCATTAAGCGGCCTATTGTCGTGACTGTCACGAACGTTTCTCTGTGATGTATGGTAAATTTCTCAACTCGTTGTAATATGCATCAACAGAGAAGATTTTTTTTTTAAGATTCCGTCGTCTAATATGCGTTCAGTATGTTAACACAAATGTCATCTTTGTTGCTGTCGCTTGGCTTGTATTTTTGATTAGCTGCCATACGATAACTTCCAAATGTAGGTTTGGATAAACAATCAGTTTTTTTTTCTTCGTCTGACTCGATATCGATGTCAAAATATGAAAAGTGGTTTTGGTATGTCAAGCATGGAAAATGTACTTGTTTTTTTTAACTTTTAAAATAGCCTCCACTGAGAGAGATTGGAACTACACACATTTAAGGGAACCGCTTCGATAAATTATTTTCTTTGATATTCTACGGCATGGCAATGGGGGGGGCTAAGAAAAATATATAGAGAGAATTTCTCACGATAGGGGGAAAACTGAAGCAGTTGAACAGCTCAAGTCAAAGTTTCGATGGGAAGGGCGTTTCGGTTTTTTACAATGGGTAAGTTTGTACAAATCCCCTCAATTTAATTGATGCCAATGCGTATGGCTGTTATTTTACGGCTTACATTGAAAGTACCTTGGAGGTTAATAGTCTAGGGTGGAGCTGCTCCTATTTATGAGCGTCTTAAGCAACTATAAATGTACGGATTAAGGACAGTGATTGCATTAATGGAGAACAGCTGCAGTCGTTCTTTACATCAGAATAAGAACCTATTTCGTCGATCCAATGAATTTGGTTCTTCCTCTTTTGTGACATTAAAGAAAGGTTTGCTTTAAATACGCTTAAAATTCACTCGTATGGCCCAAGGGGGCAAAATTTAAAAAGTTAAATTACTAGCAAAATTTCAAAACATTGATATGAAAAAAGTCTTCATAAAGTGCAAAAGGGTTTTCATCAGTCAAACAAAAATTACTGTTTCACCTACGAGAACTCCAGATGATTCATGTTTTACAAAAATCGTTTTGAAAATAGCGCAGTTCAACAAATAATTGTGTACCCTACTATTATTTGTGAGAATAGAGATACGGATACTCGCCATGCATTAGGTATATGTATATTTCACAAAAATTGGCGTTGAAATACTGAAATAATATAGGTATATGTATATTTCACAAAAATTGGCGTTGAAATACCGCAGCAATCAGTATATATGGCAAACGATAATTTACATAAAACAATGTCCTGTTCGAATACCAGATGTCACCTATTTGGTAGAACAGAATAGACTTAATGAGCTCTGACGCGCAAAGTTTCTATACAGTCTCACAAATTTTCGCCATTGCAAGGAAAATAGACTTACCTCTGATCTTGTTAGGGTGTGACTTGTACCTTCTATTCCATTCACGGCTATTAGAACCTCTCCCTTGTAAAACGTTCTATGCCTGCTGTTCCTTGTGGTACTGTCATTCTTAAAATAAGCTGTGAAGAAAATATTTATCTAAGCAGTTGGGTATGGAGTTGCCGTGATACCCTTTATTTCAATGGCGACTATTTTTTACGCCTGTCCCCAATCGGTTTTGTTCTAATTCGTCCCTAAGCGACTGCAATATTTCACTTTTGCTATTTTTAATCAGCTTACTGAGTTCCTTATTGTCCTGGAATTCTTGTCATCGAAAAAACATACCTCTGGGTATTTGTTGGCGCTCTTCAATTTAAGCTAATCGGCTCGGAGCTTATTACCCTTCTCGTGGTATATAGTCCGGCTGCATTTAATTACATTTTTCATAATTATAAAATAATAACAATAAAAAAAGCGAAATCTCTCATTAAATAGTGGGCGGTGAACTGTAGTTGTATACATATATCCTTTTTTTAAATAAAGAGGAGTTTGATTTTATGTGTGCAATTGTTATTTATTTTATTTAAAAAGTGGAATTACGATTCTACTCTTTTTTTTTAACGTGTTGCTTACCAACAGTGTCCGGATGTGATGCAGTTATCGCCCAGTAATCCACCAAGTCGACAAATTCACTCTTGAAACATTGGGTCAGACAAGTCCGCTTTGCCAAAGTCCTGAGCTTCAACAATCCTGTCATTTGGAGGTACAACGAAGTGAATTCACCCCTTACACAGAATAAAATCAGCAGTATCCCGAACTAGTCAATTTTGAGTTTACTCGATGATTGAAAACTTGCTCTTGTGTGCCTCCCAACAAGAAAGCGAGTGACAATTCTATCAGACATGGTTTTGGGTCCTGTTGTCATGAAAACGACAGCCCTCGTCCCATAGAAAGCACAACGACTAACCTTCTTTTTTGATAACTTATGCCTTCTTTCGATTTCCAATCAACAAACTTTACAAGGCCGACAAAATCGGAAGTTGCAGTCTGCCGGAGAAAAGTTTCACCCCGCCATTTCCGCCATTAATCTTCAAAAGAAGCAAAGCAAGATATGACTGACTGGGCTTCTTTCCTACCCCAGAACCAGAACTCTTATCGCTCCAGTTGGTATCCTTTCGACTCTTCTAATGAAGGATTTATATTTAATGTCTGCTCACTCCCCCTTTGGCACTTACCAAGTACTATACAAATTAAGTAGAACTGCTAGGTCAACCATTTAGCAATGTAATTCACAAAAGATATCGCTGTATCTCTTAGCAACCCACTTGACACAGCAAGTGACACGAGATTTCCTCTATTGAACGCAGCTCTGTCCGCATCGCTATCAGATGAAGAAAACTAACAAGAGAACAAGCCCCAAACTAACGTAATTCGTTTATGTGTTCTAATTCCCGTTGTATTCATCTTCTTGTAGCCTGCATTTTTATCCGAAAATAAAAATCATTAATCACCCGATGGAATATAACTTCCTACTCTCGTCTGGGCAGTCACATTGCCGTCGACTTTTCGTGGTGATGGTGATGGTGATTGGATGCGGGCCTACTCAGACTGTCCAAAAATGGGGGAGCGCCGTTCAATCCAACTGAAAACCGCACACAGACACAATTTTCGGTGTCCGCATGTGACTCTAGTTCGATGTGTTGGAGAGGCAAAGCGTAAGGGTGTTATGACGCTGCCAAAACATGCCAAGGGTCGTCGGCAGCAGGGGACCACATCAGCAATATTATACTAGTAACGAGGGTTCATATCTATATGTGTGTGAGTGTGTGTACACCAGAACCCAGAAGTAGGAGGAATATTACAAGCAATCAATTTGTCATAATAACTTTGCGAAAGATGAGTGAACGACGACGGCTCCAATGAGTCTGGACACATTCAACTTTTTTTTATGTATGTGTTTTTTTTTGGCGAAAACTTTTGTTGCCTCCGTCGATCATTTCAAGTTTGGAGTCTGTAAAATGAGGCCAAAGATACACAGCGACGACATCCACAACACACATATGTATGGAACTATATATTTCAGAATGATGCCCTGCGTTCGTTCCATTTTGCTATATCGCTTCGGTCTTATGACCTTGCAGCAGAGTTTTGTATTTTTGTACGCATACACCCCCGGTGCCCTACACAAAGGAAACAATTCACAATAATTAATTAGTGAGTTGCAAATTATGTGCGTGCGCTACTCTAGAAAACTGCCAAACAAACAAAAACCCGCTAGGACAATAGAACAGAATTTCACTAAGAATAGAATCAGCGAAGGAGTGTGCGGATTTTTTTCCTACTCGTTGTTATTGGTTTTTTTTTTTGCAAATATAAACTCTAGACACACAGGGGGAGGGAGAACAAATTCGCATAAAAGTGTATTATTCACGAACAAGCTGAAACACAGAAATAATAATAAAAATTCGTGGATAACAATAAAAATAGAGCACGTATGGGTGTACTACAGTGTACAGTATACACGCTAGGGGTTTGTTTTTGTGGGATGGAATTGATGTGCGGATTTGTGCTGGAGCACGTGCAAACGACAAGAAATAAACAAAACCAATTGAATCTGTGTCACCTTTGAGATTGAAATGAATTTCGTATTTTACTTGTTTTTTGTTTGTTTGTTTTTTTGCAGCGAGAAATACAATTAACGAAAATTTTAGAAGGACGCGCAGAACGGCGGTGTACACAAATATTTGAGTTTCTACGAAAGAAGCACGTGGAGGATTTAAGTGTTTGTTTTTTTCTGTTGTTATTTATTTATTTACTGTTATAGCATTGTCTTGTGTTGCGTCTTTATTGGCTTAATCTTAATCTGTGAAGCGATATATAGTTATTAGCTGTGGGCAAGGATGTTTATCGCTCGAGAACAGCTTTGAATTTGGACAGTCAAAAGTATGAGGGTTACTTTTTTTAATAAAACATAAGCATGGCATTCCAAACTTTTCATCTTTACCGATCATTTTGAAACCAGTGAAAGTGCAGTCGTGTTTCGACAATCGATTGAAATCATATAGGAATGCACAATCATTTCCGCAAATATCGCCAATCATATGCAGCCATTTTTATATTTTTCTATTCGTCACCGCAATCATTTGCATCTTAAGGGGGTCATTCTCTATCGTTGTTTAGGTTTCAGCTCTGTTTTCGTTTTCTAGTTTCCCAAATTCTTCTTTAAGGGTATAATGGCTGTGATTCCCTATTCCGCAGAATTGTTCAGGACCTATGAAAAAAACGAATGTTTCCTGGGAGTCGGCCACATTTGTTCTTTCGCAATTCGCATGCGATTCTTCCACCGACATTCGCTGAAACCATGTATCATCTCGGTTTTTCAGACGTCATTTGAATATCCTCATTCGAGTGGCGTTGCGTCAATTCACGATCGAAAATATATTAAAGTAACTAACGATGCAGATGAAAACATGCCGCTTTTAAAAGGACCAATTAAACAAATCAATTACGAAATGGATAAGCTAATTTGAAATATAGAACTCCAACCGATCCCAACCCTAGCCACACCTAATTAAATTCTTTAGTCGCCGAATTGGCTCATAAAATGTTTCAAAATGTCAAATAAATTTAAATATTCAATTACAAGCATTATCATCAGCAGCTAATGAGCGTAAATTAACCATCAGTTAACCATAATTCACAAAATAATTTACTATGCAAATATGTGCACACACACTTGCGTTTGACGAATTTATAGAAAAAAAAAACGTTCTCAAACAAAAATATTGTTTAAATACATAATTAACCGAAAACCAACCGCCTATTAGCCTTCTGTATATAGACACAATCTATTTTTTTTTAATAAAGAGATATAACTACAATTCCACAAAGTCATCCCTATAATTCTCCCCTTTTATTCGCCCCCGCACACACATAATAACAGTCACAAATCTCTCACATATCATGTTCAATAAATTATATCATATATCTCAGAGACAAAACACCAAATAAAATGTTCAAAGATGAAACTGTGCACACAAGCAGATTTACCCAAACACAGGCAGATAGAGAGTATGAGAGAGATGTGTCTGTCTGTGACAAAATATCCGTGTTATCATTTCGCAAATCAGGCTAACACTTAACATCCTCTTCAATGTCAATCTCACTCTAAACAACAAACCGAAAAAGAAGAAGAATATAAATTGAGGTAGGGATGCGATATATCAGACACTCGCATTGTATACTCTGGGGAGATACCCTTGTTTTATATTCGGGGGCGGAGATGATGTTTGCTTTACCCACAATGTGTATTATAATTCGGAAAGAATAAGGCAAAAAGGATTAAATCCGAGGTAATCTACTACGTCTCATTCACTTATCATGCGTGTGGCAGATGAACACGAATAAAAAGAGTAAAGAGAAAAATGTTTTATTTTTCTTTATGCTTTATGTTGTGCGAGTTGGTTACTAGGACACAAAGCACAAGCTGTCGGCTCCGAGAATGAAAATCCACTTTGAATAGCGTTTCTATGCACATTTATTTTGAGTTTTATTCGGCTTGTGGTCCTTTTTTTTGCTTGCGGGTGAATGTAAGTCCTCTCCTAATGATTCTGAGACAACAGAGAAGCAATTAAGTCTGCGCCGAATTTCAGTCCGCAAAAAAAAGTGTTACGCTTTACTTTTGGGGCAAATTTCATATTCATTGGGGGAGAATGTATAGAAATCAGGACACAAAGGGGATAGATATTTGATGACAAGAAATCGATAAACCCCCGGTTTAGGTTGTGCAAATGTGTGCACATATGGGTAATTGTGATTGGATGAGAGAGACACCAGCAATATGGAAATTATGGCGACACATCTGGAACTGGAGCGCCAAAATGTTGTCTATGAATTACAGAGATTGGTAGTTACTCTATAATAGACAGTGTTGCTGTTTTTTTTTTCGTATCTTTATATCTTTGAATTTAAAAAGCAGCACCAAATCGAAAAGGGGGTCAGTTTCCGAAACTCGGTAACAAATCTCAGTGATGCGAGCTGTTCTAATAGTGCACCATTTTGCAACAAGCTTGGAAGCAGCGTGCTTAGACTTCAATAACCCCTTTTAGAGGGGTCATATCACACTTCTAAAGCTTTAATGTGGGAGGTATTTCCCATGGGATGAGTGCAAATGTAAGGAATACATAAACCGACCTATTCAAATGACTTAAGGCTTAATTTTGTTTAATTTTCCGCCACGAACAAGCCATCTTATTCCACACGTTTAGTATGAAAATTTTAGAGGCCGTCAGCAGAAAAATAACCGCCCAAATGACCTGACGGTCAAATGTGATGTCATAAGGCTGATTAAGTAATTGATTGTCACGAAAGAAAAATCATTTTCCATTAAATTTCAACTATTGCATATTTTGTCTTAAGATTCACTGAAAATGAAAAGCGCTAGAGGCAGTTAAAAAGTTACCACAGTGATCGCAGCCTAGGAATGTGAAAAATCCAGTTTTAAGGACAAATTTCCCTTTTTGAAATGCATTTTAAAAATGTTCTGTATTCCATTTCTGTGTATTTATTTTTTTAAATAAAACCATTTATATTATAAGTGTGAATTTCGTTTTTTTATCAGCATTTGTAAAATATTAATACATAGATATTTCAAAACGTGTAGACTTGTGAATTTCTTGGTAGGATGTTTCTGCTTAAATTTCTGACAAGGGATAATGCTGGCAAATAGTTCCTTCTCGTTTTACTGAAATTGTTGGACCATTCATAATTTCTTTTTATTACAAATAATAACGTCAAGTAACATTTTCAAAAATAAACCATAAAAAATTCCCACGATCTAGTAGCACTGCACTGATATTTTATCGTTAGGGTAACTAGATTACACCTTCTTTAATATAGCAGACCTTTGTGAATACATAACCTACTCAATTGTATTATATAAAAGATCCATAGGTCGGAAAGAAAAATAATTTAATTTTTCATACAGTAGATCTTTCCTAACTTTTTTTTTAATTTTTACTCTGTTTTTGCCAGCATCTATCTAAACAGAACAAAAGTACCCGTTCATACTTAACGCATGTTTACTATTATTGAATTCCCTCATCGTACTTTGCATTGCGTTTATATATTGATGACTCAACTGCTGCCAGTTGCAGAGATTATATGAATTACCAAGTACAAATATTTAATGAAATCTTTCATGGTCACATATATAAAAAGCCACAATAAAAGACATCGCATCTTATCGCTTCATGGAATATTAAAACCAATATATATAACTGCTACTTAAGTGTACACAGCTATTTATAACCGATCGAAAAAGCAAAAGGAAACACGAGTATTTTTATTAAAATTTATTTCATAGACCTTTGGAACACTATTTATAAGTGAAAACATAAATAAAAAAGCATTAGCTCATAATAAATACGAAACGTTTCAGATGCGAATACGCGTAAACGCGGAATGAGGTTCTGTGGGATTTTATGAATGACGATTGAAAGATCATTGCGCATTTGAACTAAAGTACTGACACACCCTCTTGACGACATTTGACGCGGACCCGGTCTTTTGTTTTAAAGCTGTGAGAGCATCTCGGTTTTAGTGTATTTATAAACGATATTCTAAATATTCAGACATTCAATCAGTCAGTCATTTTAAAAAGAAGCTGCTGAAAATTTCATCGATTGTATGCGCACGTTCAGAGCGAACCTACTGATTTTCAACAGTGTCCCAGGTAGTTTGTTAAAGACTGATATATCGGGGAGATTTTTTTTTTCAAAATTAAGCACCTCTAAGGAACCTCTGAGGTTTCTGAGTGGATGTGATAAGTTATTTTCCATCACACCTCTCTTCAAAGCTATAAACTCTACCATATAATCTCTTGAGCTCTCGATCTTCCACCGCCGAATCTACATAATCATCAGTGGCAATCATCATTCAGGTAGAGAAGAAACGTCGGACTAGAATCAACCACTTGTCTCCTATAGCATAGAGTGCATATACCAATCTTGAAAACTTAATTGGGGACAAGCGTTTAGCGTTACCATACTTGACATGGAGCATGGCAAAATTTCTTCATCCAAGATGGCGAATAAAATAAAATTTTCAACGACATCCTGCCTGATAGTAAGGGAAAATACCGCAAAATTTAAACGTTCAAGTTATCAGTTCGTGGAATTTTATTGACGTAGTTATATACACGTACGTAAGTTCAACTCCTGATATAAGTATACCCACAAGTAAAAAAAATGTTATTGTGCAAAAGTGCATTCTGACCATATTTCGAAATGAAATAGTTAAGTAAGTTATCGTAGTAAGATGATATCATACTGCCTGTCACATTAATGAAAGGCGTGAGTCAAAAAAACATTAACATGACACTGCCGTAAAAATGTATATATTTATTGGATCACATTTTTATTGTATTTATTGTGACGTTTCAGCAAAACACTAGTGGCAGAATCTAACACACAAAGCAACGTTAGGCATATGTTTTCTCTTTTGACTACATCTCTTGTGACGTATATAAGAAAGGAGAACGTTCGGTGGTGTTATATTTCATTTATTCAAAAATGCCAGCTTAGCTTGGATTACCTGTTCATCGAACAGAACTAGTTTAAGGAAAAGAAGGATGGCCAATTTAATAAGCAATGGCACCTTTTGTCCATCGTTCTAGCTAGCACCTGTCTGTCATGTAGCTTTACATTCGCTGCGCCTACATTTTGTGTAACTATATGCGGCAAAATTAATTTGAGAGCAGATCATCCAAATAGCACTCCAATGATGATGATTTTAAAATAAAATAAAAACCTCCAATTCATTAGTCAACAAAAGACAATACACCCTCTACTAACCCAGCAATAAGTGCGTATAAAGACTGCCTACAATCCGTCCGTCAAATGACAACTTTTCACACAGCCGAGCCTCTCTCGAAAGATAATCCTTCTCAGTCAATTCGGCATTTCTATTCCTAAGCTCTGTGACTGTCTAATTGTTCACACCTACCCTATGATATTGACAAGTCAGACAAAAGCCACCTGGGTTTGGCTTAATTTTTTTTTACTGTAGCTTGCGGCGAGAGGCAGATGATATGAAAAGTATCAACCTGCCGAACCATACAACTATGATGGATACGATTTGTTGGTCCTTCGTCTTTTTTTGTCATTTATATGTTCGTTCATCGTTGGCTTTGCTTTGGTTTGGTTTGGGTAGCTGTACCTTCACTTTTTTACTCGACTCGACGTCGCTTTCATTATTTTTCCTTCTTTTTTTCTACTGTCTTTTTGTTCACATCCAATCGCGCAGTGAGTAGAAGAAAATAACGCCAACTATACGACAATGCCAGCATAAAGATCTAACCAACATCCTTGTTCCGTCATTAATCATCCTTACTATGTGCAATTAATCATTAACTTCGAAGTTAGATGGTTTTACTTGTGGTCGGGATTGGCAACACAAAACATTGCGAAATATACATTTTGGCAGCGGCAAAAGGATGAGAATGGAAATGGGATGTTGGTGCCCTCAAAGGATGTATAGTGGAGAAAAAAAGGCTACTGCTCTGACATTAATTGAGAGATGCTACCGCACCATCCTTTATCTGAACGCTTAATTTGATAGAGCTCTCGTCGACAAATTACCTTTACATGTTTGGCCATTCGTCCGTTTGGCTTGTCATGTGTAACCCTAATTAATCGAAGACGTATCTAGACACAGATTTGTAGGTTACATAGATCTTTTCATTGGGGTGTACCATGTACGCAAATGGCCTTCATTTACTTTTTCTTTTTGCCAAGAGACAAGATTGACAGCCTTTTGAATTGAATTTGTCTGATTGACGTCAGCCATTCGAGAAGTTTTACGAGTATAAATACGTACAGATTGACATTTTAATGGTTTGTCTTTCCATTATACGATGATGGGGATGTAAAAATAAATGTTACATTTGCAGATAGTTATACAGATGTCGATGAATAAGCGAAATTAAATGAAAAAGGACGGCAAAGGACGACAGCAAGAGATCTTTATAGAACTGATAGACTGACCGGGCTATATTTGACCGGATTGTGAATAAAAATGTAAGGCTCAAGGTGCTGGACCGGGCGTCTATTTAAGATATGACTTTCTGGAAAGCATTCGCGATCTCATTTTCAAGACTTGGCCTACAGAAAATATAGGGAATGGAAATTGTGTTTACCCAACTAAATCCGCATCAGTCTCCTGTTAACATTGCATACATGATCCTCTCTACAGTATGGCAGATTGGTATCCCTCAATGTGGTTTCAGACCCCGAAGGTCGAAAAAATGTACGTGGACAGCAGATTAATTGTTTACGCTATTCGCAGTTACCACAGCTACAGGGCTACAACCTGCAACTGCACACCACCTATCCACTCAACAAAAATCATAATATCTTTTGCGCAGTCTTATCACCCATATTTTTTTTTATATACATAGACTATAGTGTAATGGGTAAAGTCTCCGTTGGTTTCGTAACAGACTTCAATACCTATAAGAGGAAAGAACAACTTCTTATGAAATCGACCCTCACTCGCGCTTAAGTCAAGATGATTGATTGTGGATTTGTAGGTTACTTATGATAGCTAGCGCACTTAACCAATTGCGTCACGTTCCCCAAAAAGCTCACTTATGTATTTCCCTTTTCTATGCGGCGATAAAAGGTTTTGTAAGCTTATAAGAATGAAAAACACCGCCTAAATGCAACGCAAACAGATGTTAAACCTCAGAAGAGAACCGTGCAAACAACAACTTCCTGACTAAGGTGTCTGTACACCTCCAACTATACACTGGATAAAATAAACATTTTCTCGATAATTAACAATACATGACCTTCACTCGAGCATAAACAAATGTAGTATACATAAACCGAGCACAAAGCACAGTCTTGTGCTATACTTTATCTCCCGAAAGAGCGCGGCGAATTTTCGTGCAAAATTTAAATTTTGCCATTTCTTTTTTTTATCGTCAAACGTTCCCGCTGAACTATTTAAACCCAGAAATACTCTTTTTATCATTAGGCATTGGCGTACTTTTGCTTGATAATATATTTACTGTTTTTTTTTTCTCGCTTTTAGCACGAGCACAGCTAAGCCTGAAGCCTTCACATAAATTGGCATATCAGTGCCTGCAAAAAAACAAAGATGAAGTCAACAGAATGACGATATCCGAAGGCCGCTGCAAACATTCATCTAGCCAGTTAGTGATATAATAAAATTCGAATAAAACAAAAATTTATATTATCACCAGTTCGCACATTAATCACAAGGGGGTGAGTGTATTAAATGCGAGTCCCAAAGCCCGTCAATGTTTATCGCAGTTTTTTTTTTTTTCAAACTCGCTCAAACAATTTTTATTGTTTGTATGTCGAAATTCCTTAAACAAACAACGATAACTAAAAAAAAATAAAACGACGACGGCAAGAATTGTGATTATGACGGCTGTGATAAACGAAAATAGTTTCACTTTTAGGGGTCACTGCTAAATGCAGGGTTATAATTACGATGCGTGATGAATCATATGGGTAGACGTTTTAGACGTTTTTTTTTTTGGTTCATCGTTAAGTTAGGTATACTGTTTCAAAGATGATAAATCTCTTCCTCCTTGGAGTTCATCATATCCATAACTACAAAATTAGACATAAGCTCGCTTGGCTACGTACACGCAAGCACATCCGACATCACCGTACTCGTATCTCGAAGACAGAACTGTGTGGGGTAAGTGTACTTTGCTACGACTACGGTTAGTGTAACGAATAAGACCACAACGCCAGCGTTAAGCATTGTTTTTTTCTACTTTGGGCCGTTTGGATGATAATTGCCACGCCATTTGTTGAAAAGGTGCGCAACCACAACGCGCGTTTCGCTGATACATTGCTAATTGGATGCACACACACACATTCGCAGGCGTAGATAAACGTTGATTGAACCGAATTTGTTTACATTATCTACGTTTCGACTGACGAATGGTGAAACGAGATGAAATTCTAATAGATTCCAACAGAATATAGGGTTCGGGATGGATTTTTTTCTTCGAAAGATGAGACCAATCATGGGAGAAAACAATTGGGAATTTTGCTAGGATCCTTGGTCTTGTGTAAATATGCGAATGTAAACGATTTGCCAGAGGCGAAAGAAAAAGCCTACGCAAAAGCGTTGTTATTTGTTACCTGATCTTTTGTGCTAGAATTGTTCTTTTTTTCCAGGCGATGTTGAATATTGATAAAAATGCCTGTACAAGGGGTTGCCTAAGAGAAGGCAAAGTAAGTTGGCAACAAAAATGTATATGCGAAGCTTTTGTTTGATAAAACCTTATGGAAAATTGAAGTAGTTGTTAGCTTGTAAAGGCAGCTGTATGTTCAGATAAGCAGGTTTAATTGAGTGCTTTTAAGTTAGCTATGAGGCTACAGGCAGATTTTGTTTTTTTTAGAAAGTGTATTTACGAGTACTATATACCTTTTGTATATACGAAACCGTGCAAAAATATGTATTAGTTGGTTGTACCAGACTTTTCATATTCATTTCAATGTGCACTACCTTAAAGCTCTTATAGAATTCGGACGGAAGAGTGTTCCTATACATACCGTCCTTGCCACTTTGCTGCAATTGCAAAAGATCTACTGAAATTTTTATTGAAATCTATTGGCAAAAAATTAAATCTACTGCATTTTTGTAGCACGCTTGTATGCACATCTTGGTGTCCTGTTTAGCAGAAAACATAATAACAAAATTAGCAAATAAATTAATTTTTATTTTTTGTTTAAATTTTATATTTTATATTTTTTACATTATATACCTTGGTTTTTTTTTTATACCTTCAAAAAATTAAACCTACTGCATATTGTTACAAAATCAACTGCGAAAAAATAGTCCCAAATTGGCAACGTTGGTAGTTGGTACGTTTATACTCCTAAGTTTGATCGCAACTTGAGTAAGCGCAGATTTAGACGGCTTGTGACAAAAGAACAGTATGCTTTAGGTTTGATTATAAGTTTACAACACCTATCAGCATTCAACTGCCTTGTTTTCATTTCCAATGAAGTTTTGAAAATAAATTTGCCTTATGAAAGTCAGGACTAATAAATATTTGGCAGATGGCGTTAAATTTGATTAATGCAGAAAATGTATTGAAAACTATTTTTCTGTTTTGTGCATCCCAAGCCGTAAGGACACTTCCTTAATAAAAATAGAGCAGTTATTGCCACCAATAATACTGTCGGACCTACAAATTTGGGTCGTCGAACTTAATTTAACATCACTAAAACCTTAATTTTCTATTGAAAATTTAAAAATAATTCAATGCTCTTAAGAAAATATGAAGTTTTTTTTACAAGTGCCTGCGTGTGTATTTCTATTATTCAAGATAATTAAGTAATAATAAAGTACTAAAAAAATATAATTCGTTTTGTTGGAATTTTATTACACAAATGGTAGACTAATATAAAAATTATTTTGTTCTATCTAGTTGTAGCCATTAACTTGCGGTTTAACTAATATGAGAATTTATCATAAAAATTCATAGTTTGCTGTCAGCAATTATAAACACTGCTCGTAACTAGCTAGCTTATTGTTTTCATATGACTTCTTTCTTGTTTTATGATATCACTCAAGAAAATACGAACCCTGTTGATATAGCTGCCTACAACTTTGAATTCAGTTTTCTCTTGACATTCATACTACTGGAAGTTTGTCAGAGACTTGTGGGAAGATTAAACTCGCTAAATACTCCATCACACTAACCACTGAGCTGGTGCTTGGTAAGAAACAGATTTAAATTTGTCTATGAGAATAGACAACCCATGTTATTTAGCAGGCAGAAACAACTTTATATTTGATTTGTGTTAATTTTGGAATTACATTTTACTATGATTACCTCCGATTTACATATAATCAGGTGTTGCGGACAAAGTTAGGAGTTTTCTATGACATTTTAAAAGGATTTACTTAAGGAGCTGAATTGACTGCTTGGTAATAATAGCTGTAGGAAAACCATGCATTTTTATCTGTCGTTAAAGAGGTAGGTACATGACTTTAGCAGTTTCATATTTTTTGGAGAACTATTCCAGTATTTATTTGACAGGCTCTTAGAAAATTCAACTAATTTTTTTTACATCCTTGAGACGTTGTTTGGTTTTGAAGAATTAAACGAACGGATTTCTACGTACCTACTATTTGGAATTATGGACCTAGTCCATGGTTTGGGTCCCTGCAAAATTGTTTATGCTAACCAAACTAAATAATGACTCTTTGGAGCGAGGTTAAGTCATCGCCTATTTTTTCACTTAAATATTTCTCATTATATCCGAATATTTACCAGCTTTATCAGCACTTTGGCGTTCATTTATCTTTCTAAATTTATTTGGCCCAGTGTAGTAATGAGTTGCAAGACATATATGGAGGCATTTATTCATTAATTTATATTTAAACAGTTTACAAAAAAGAGCAAATTCATAAACTATGGAAGGTATACGTGACAAAGTTACAATTAGTGATTCGTGTATTATGGTCGTCATAAAACCCACTTTATCGTTTCTTTATCAACTATTAATTAAGTTAAGTCGTCGAAATCCTAATCTTAATAACAGAAAGAAGACTTGCAACTAAACGTGAAATGTTATTTTAGTAGGGAAAAAAATCTGATAAGTTAAAAAATATTATAAACAATTGCAGTCAAACTATATTTCTTTTTAAAAAGCTACCTATCAAGTACTTAGCCAAAATGCCTGCAATATTGCTGAGAAAAAAAAAAATTAACAGTAGTTTAAAAGGTATCTAGATATTCTTGAGATAGTTTTAGGACACCTGTTTTTGAAAGTTTGTAACTATTGTAAAGTTATGATCTAAAACATGAAACTTTCATTTGAGGCCAATATTTTTAAAAGAATAGTTGTGCAGATGAAATGTTGTATTCGGGAAAAATAAACATATAAAATTTACTGAAAGCTAAAGCTCTAGAGAAAAGTATTAAGCTTCATATCAGCACGGCTTAACTACTTCTTATGCACGAATTTAAATAAAAACCTTGGTGGTTTAGGTTTGCAAGTATTCACCGACCTAGATAGATAAGACTGGAACTAAAAACAGGAACTAGGAACTAAAAACAGCCTACTAACTGGGGGCAATTATTCTATGCAGCAACAAAATCGTAGGTATATTAATTTTTCTAATAACTAAGTAAACTAACCATGAAATTAGACATGTAGTATCTGCCATACGTATCCACGTCTAACTGCCTCTTTTTTAGTCGCGGTACTAATTACTCAGTGTCCAGATTAAATTTCACAAATTTACAAATAGCAACATTTTTCAAATAAAATCGCCTACAAAATATTTAAAATGGGACTAAAAATGATAATTTTTAAGGCCCAAAAAGTAACTGCCATTTACAAAATTTATTTGTTCCCAACTTATTCATGGTTTCTAGTGTCCTCCCAATTATTCATACTGCACTCTATTGCATAAAGATTTGTTGGTGGTAATCATTATCAAGACTCACCTGTTGCCATTGATCCTCGATCGATGGTTGTGATGAAAAGTATCCGGTATCGCAAATATCCTGCAATTCACTGAAGATATTCCCGCTCGGTAGTATATCCATATTGAATGATAAATGTTGTTGTTGTTGTCGAAGGGGGGGTTTAAAGAAGATTTAAGCGATGCTTAAATTTTTTATATTTATTTACACTTGAAACTTTTTTCTATTTTTTTTTTAGCTCTTGCTAAATTTTTATTCACTATATTCACTTGACTCACACACGATTTATTTTATTTTTCAAACATATTTTGTGCACACAGTTTTATTTATTTTTAGTTATCACTTTTTTTTTATCATGGAAACTTTTATTTAAATATTTTTAATTAAATTTGATTTCTTTATTTTTGTATGTTGTTTAAATAGGTAGGTAGCCCACTGCAATAAAAGTGTAAACAAAATTTAATTTCCTTCATTCAGTTGGAAAGGAGAAAACTTGGAAAACAAAATAACGCACAAACTTTTCCCTTCTCAAGTGGCAGGTAGTGGTGTGCACACAAAAAATTGGAGAGGAAACACATAAAAAAATATATTTTCTTTTAGAAGATACAATTTCTTGCTATTCCATGCCGCAAGAAATTTTTGGTAGAAGTCCGGTTAAACGCAGCCGAAGGGAAAAAGGAGGGAAAAATGCATTCTGTGTTCGTGTGTTGTTGTTTCGTTTAAAGAGTTAAAAAAATACCACGCGCGCGTCTTCCCAAATACCCATGAGATACTTTTTCATGTTTTTTCCCCTTTTTTTTGTTAGCTGTTATAACACGTTCGTACGGATGGTACCGGAAAGCAACTTGTCTGTGGCTTTAGTGTAAATTTGTGTTTTATTTTTATTTTAGGGCATTCCACTTTTGGGGGATAACTGAATTTTGTTAGGGTTTAGTGCACAGCACAAAAAACATGCACAATGGTTGGAAAGGTAAGGTGCATATCTATTCATGCAATTTTTTCATTCACTTGTTCATAAAAAATTAGAAAAAAAAAACAATACTAAAAGCGGAATCTGTAGCAATAAATTGTGGAGGGAAAATTCAGAATGTTTTATTACTGCACTCGATAGATACACAACAAAACCATCGTAGATACAACCGGTGTATCGGTGGTCGCCTGTTTTGATTGACTCGGTGTTTATGCTTTGCTTGGTTTGTTTATTTTCTATGAAGCTCCTCTTGTCTAGTTGCTCTTTTTTGGAGTTGATGGTGCTGCCAAACAAATTTATGGTTTCCCCCTTGACTCGCGTTGGATGCTCTTTCTATCGGTGGACAGGTTTCATCGACACATACCTACGAGAGTTTTTTTTGAATTCGAAAAGGGCACTCAACTGTTACAAACACAAAAAAACACACGTATCAAAGGTGCTGTCCAGTTACTGTAGCGAAGGACCAGTAGAAAGGGGAATCAAAAGCAAAACTCGATACCAAAACAAAGCACAACCCACAAGATTAAAAAAAAAACACCGCCCAAACAGTTTTAATTTTTTTTTGTATGGATTGCACACGCAAAGGTACTCCACTTGGATATAATATTACAGTATCTGCGTAGCTGGAGGTTCACTTGTTTACTTTTATGTTGTTTGTGTTGCGTATTCCAATTAGATACCGAACCGAAATTCCGCTTGGAGATTCTCTTCTTGTTTTTTGACCGCGAATCTGAGTTTTACTGAATTGGAAATCCACTTAAATGCGAATCGTACACCTAGGCATCAATTATCGACCGTAGCTAAAGAAATATCTTGCAGATGGACTTTTATTGCAGCAGTAGATGCAGTTAGATGACATTTAGATTCACACACAGAACGCAGACGATTATGTTGCATGGCAACCGGCATAAACAAGACTAATCGGCGAGATACGGTAACACTTCGTACAGACGGCATCGTTTAGGTTTGTATACGCTACGCGCTGTGACGAACGATTCCACTCTCACTGTGTTTCTCGTTCCCGTTGTGTGCGCATAAAAGTGAACGTTGGCGCGAGGGAGTGAGGACTGGCTGTTGGAATCGGCTTGGTCTACTCACACACCCTGGCTGGTTGAGTAGAATTTTACGATATTTGGAATATCGTAGGAAATTGTTCGCAGATTCATTTTGTGCTTGCGTGAGTAGAGCGAGCGAGCAAGGCGGCTATGACATTGGCATGGGGGGAAGCAACGAACTGTATTGTTTGCCGGTTTCTGTTGTTGTGTGACGTAGCCATTTGTTTTGTTTCATTTCAAAACGGTCCACCTGTGCAGACTGGAACTGGAAATGGCTGGTTTGTTATTCGGTTTTGTCGGTTTTTTTATTGTGTTGTTTTGTATCGTAAGAACCGCAGCTGGGGAAATGGTACAGATACAAATACGATCTAATGGAGGTGGTGATTTTGGTGAGTTTATAAAATGTTTCTATACTACTCTTACTCTATACAAATACAACATGTAAGTTGGCACGTCGTCGTGCATCTTTTTCTGAAAGCCAAGTTAAACTTGTTTTTCAACGTTTTTGAGAAGCAATTCTGCGTGGGTACTTTCGAGGCTCGTTCGCAGTTGGTCTATTTGATTTGAAATGCTTTAAACGTTTTATCACGACATGTTAATTTGCATAATGAAAATGGATATAGTCAACAAAAGAATGAAAGTGGCGATAAAAATAATAAAAATAATGGTAAGCGAATGGTGAAGATGGAGAGACTCAAACTGGAAAACTTTGGAAAATTTTAAAATCAGTAATGGGAATAAGAAAGGTGTAGACACTCACCTGCTTAAACAGGTATAGGTATTCTTGATTTTTAATCTCGTTTATTGCCCCTAATTTGAAAGTTCAAGGACCTTGTGCGTTTTACATACAATCTCACTTTTATCTTTATAATACTTAGGTACCTACCCAATCAATTTAATTTGGAATATACGTCACGTATCTATGAGTAAATATTTACCTGTTTGTACCTACATAGTTGTCCCGCTTAGCGGGAAATCGGTTACCCAAAATAAATTGCAATTATAAGGTGCATAGGGTGTTAAGGAGCAATTCTAAATAAATGAATAAATATTAATAAGGTGACGCAACAGGTACGAATTGGTATTCTAGGCCTAGTTCCTTACAAACATTAGTTTCCTGTGAGAGTTTTTATTTTAGGGACGGAAGGAAGAGACATATAATTTGATGCCAAGTCCGATTTAGATTGGATTTTCTCTTTAAATAATTTGCAACTCACGTACACATGCCTGGTAAAAAATACATTTGGTATAAGTTTGGGATCTTTCCAAGACTTTCTTGAGAGTTGTCGCAAAGAGAATAAAATATCCGTTCACTTAAGATTTGACAGCTCATACCTGTCAGCATTCAGCAAAATCCCCACGAAATACACTTTTTAAAAAATCAAATTATGGGTATTTATTTTTAAACTTCTATATACTTTTGCAAGCTCTGTTTCGTTGCTTTTCAGATTGAATTTCAGAAACGTCAGCGATAGGTCCTTAAAATGCTTATGGCTTGCTACGTGGGTTTTTAGCTTATTCTGAAATGACTTATTTTTATTTCAAAAATATTCACAGCTGATTAACTGTCGACATTAGTGTTTGATTATTAGTAAGCCCGAACATGATAATCGCAGCTCTTGGTTACAAAAATGCTATACTTTTTGTTTTACTTTCTGAACAAGTTCCTTTAGTAGCTAATGATTTTTGGGCCTCACGTTGTGAGTATTTGACACACTTTAAAGTCGGGTTTATTTCAGTCGGTAGGTACCTGTCTTGTCGCATTTCAGTCATCGATATCTGGCGACTCATATCGACCAGAAATGCACCAACAATAGTCAGCTAGACAAAAACCTAGTAAACCGCAATATTACTCACACAAATTGCGCACAAATAATACGTACAGTTTTTAAGGTTATTACTCAGTAGACTATAAAATCTATTATACAAAACGTCCACCGCAACACCATATTTCATCATCGCATCCCCTTACAACCGCCGATCATCATGATGAATAGCCTGCTCAAATTAGAAAAGATCACAGCGACGTCCCACATATAGCCCATACAGCTGCAAGAATTACATTTTTAGCTTTCACTGCTAATTCACTTATTGAATGATTGTGTCATCCGGATCAGAATCATTGTCATCAACGCATCATACCTACACGTATACATCACTTGTCGTCGTCGACGGTTGCTCCATATGCCACCAGCACAGACTAGATCCAAATTTTCATATGCGCTCATATTTTATTATTTTTCTGACGTTTCTCTTGTTTGTTCTTCGTTTATTAAACCGCCCTTGAAAGCCAGATGTGGCGATGTGTGACTGACCTATGTTGATCCGACAGGAATAGCAGATACAATAGGCATTTCGCTTTTAGAAATAATAAGTTCAAATGCTCAACATTCGGGGGAAATAATCACAATAACAGCATCTGTGCAAATGCGACTTGCGACAACAGGTCTATGTTTCATTAGAGTGCTCGTAACTATACCAGATGAATGTATGAGGTAGGTATGCTCTCTCTGAGACTAGAGATATGCAAATGGTTCGCGTGCCTGCCAATATAATACATTCCTCTGCCGGTGGCTTGATGGGAACTCAGTCACATTTTTGCGTGTACTATACCACAGATGGAATTATGTCGATTATCGGAGCTTCCGCAGTGGCTGGGGCTGCGCGGTGCGAAGACGGCAGCTGTAGCGGATGGCGGATGATGCGCCATCCGCAATCATTTGCTATTCGCCTTTTGGCATCCGCTGCCGCGCCGTTTTCCCCGAGGGCATATTGGCTTGGCATACATTTCCAGCGACATATAGAGAAATGGAAAATTGTGCGAACAGGCATACCCAACCCACGCTGTACTTGATTACACCAAGGGGTAGTGCGTTTTGTACTCCTCTTCTCTTTTTGCGAGATTTTTTTCACGATTTTGTTTTTTTTTTTTTTTGTATTTGCGCGTACCCTCCCTTCGACAAAGATTTATGAATTAAACATGTTTTTTTTTTGTTCTGTCCCGACCCGAGCTTGCTCTGCTGCGAGATTATTTTCCTTGTGCATGAATCATTCGCATATGGTCCAGTTACAGTACATACCATAGTTGGGTAGTACGAGACTATACAAATGAATCTTGATGGAGTATAATGAACATGCTGCCGGCGGTGGCGGCTACAACGTCGCACATTGGGTATATACAGAGTATAATGTGTAACCGCCATGTACGGTTACGGTGGTAGTTTGTAGGGTCATTGGAGCATCGGGGCTGACCTTTCGAACGAAGGGGAGTGCGGATATGAAAAATGCAAGCAAGAAGTGAGAATGACCAGATCCACATGGTCTGGATGGTGAATGGAGCGTGAATTGCCTTGGGTTTTGAACTATGGAAGCGTGTTCAAACTTCAAAGGTAATTGTCACCCAATCGATTTCTTAAAAACCTACGGGACTAGAATTTAGTTATGAAGTTGGCCTATAAGTACATACCTGAGATGTTGCGGTGCGTTTGGGCAAAGATGTTAGCCTTGAATGCTTTAGAGTATTGTCGAAAAGTTTAAATGCAACTGCAGAGATGATACTTTTTCTTTTCTTGTTACCTAGTACCTTCTTCCCTTTCCTGTCGCTTTTTCGGTTGACCGGATTTAAGACCTACTGATTTTATAATGAAGCTCGACGAAAACTTAAATGCAAACCACATGAGAAAAAAGAAGTCAAGTTTCCTACGATAAACAACTCTGTGAGGTTGTGGACGTTATAACTTGTAAGCCTCTGAAAATTCGCAGAAACAGCCTCAGAAACTCTTAATGGACTTTACATCTTTGTAGATTGTTGGCTTGCAGGGCAACTAGCCGATGGGAATATTTTTACAAGCTTATCAGTTAAGATGTTGAAGGTTGTTGGACGTTATAAGCTTTGGTATGCTCGAAAGGAGTATAAAGCGTTTGAAAAATCGCAGAAACAGCATTTGAAATTTATTATGGACTTAACTTGTAGACCGTATGGACTTGCAGGGCTATAAGGCTCTTAAAATGTTCTTAACAGCTTATTTTTTCAGACTTTGAAGATCTTTAGAACAGTCTCATTAATTGAACATACATCGTGCATGACTATAATTATATATTACCTATAAAACTTAAAAATCTAAAGAGAGGAATAAATATGACAAAGCGATTATTTTCTTTATTTCGTTTGTAACTTCTTATCTCTATATAGGTTGAACTTGAAGGGCTACAAAGGCCAAACCAAACAACAAATGAGCCAATGGTAATATTTACTGCAACGCTTCCATCCTTATCAGAACTAAACGTAAAAACAATTTTAAAAGTTGGGGAACAAGCCGCTGAGGGGACAGGAAAGAGAACTTTTAAAAACTGATTTTGATGGTTTTGAAAATAGAAAACTACTAATATGGTTCTTTGAGTGTTGAAAAGATTTTGTCCACCATAACCTCTGAACCCATAAATATTGTCAATAATTGAGTAAGTCAATGTCTTTATGTCAAGTAAGGGAAAGAAGTTCAACTTTAATATGGTGACTAAATTTTAACACAATATAGGACTTCTGTTAAATTTGCCCAAGAAATCTTCTCGCACATGATCTGAATTTTACTTTGGTAGGCAGACCTTTTAATAATTGAGTTTTATACTTCGAATTGACTAAAATAACCTTTGTAAATCTTTAAAAAGTCTACTTGTCATTATTATCGGTAAACGACAAAAAGCGGGTTAAGATACGGAACGAGATTTTTGCAAGGCATCTTTATATTTTTGGCATTTTCATGAAGTAAGCTAAGGAAAAACTGAACAATAAGCGTGTTGAATGACGAGGACGTTAAAAGCGGATGAACTACATCTCCGGCCCGTTAAGTTTTTGACTCAAAAATATAGAAGGGAAGACTTCACCTAAGATAAAAAAAAAAACCTTAACCAAGTTGGAGTGCGAAATTGAAGGCAGCTGGATAAAGACCGGACTAACAAGGAAACAGATTAGTTAATACCCTGGTTCACACCGAACTGTTCCGTCCAAAAAGAAGAAAACCGCTTTGAAGAATAAATTTGAAAAAAAACAAGAGGCCCATCAACTTTGGAACATTTTAAGTCAGTGGCGACGATGGTATCTCAATTTTCAAAGTTACTTTTAACCGTGCCCTTCAGTTTCTACTTGAATTTGTAGTAGCCAGCCATATACCATATACCTAATCCCAAACCATATGTTCCTGCAAACTTGATATCGAAACTTTGAACGCAGATATTCATCCATCAACTTATTATTACAGTCACCTACCACCACCGTCAGTCTCACGTTAACTTCATACAGACCTCGCACGAAAACCTAAATTCATGTTTTACTAATTTTATTGCACGCCGTCGGCTGCCGATGCCGACTCAACAACTGATTCTCATTCTCTATTCGTATAATTAACATTCTGAGCCGGAGTTCATTGGAATTTATAATTTGTCGCGATACCTTTTGACGCATGCCTATACCCAAGTTTGACTGTTTAAAAAAAAAACTCAAAAAATATATGAAGAGCCAAACAATTTCAATTTCGCATCTAATTACTGCAAATACTTCTCCTTACTTCGAGAAGTATTTTTTTATGAAAAAAACTTTTTATCTCATGTTTCGTCGCGGAGACTAAATTTGGAAGTCTGACAATTGAAATTACTTCATCATCGTGCGTCTGATAATTAAAATGTCCCTACCCCCAATGGTGTTGCCTGTCATAGAAAAGCGTATAGCTTTCGGCCATATAACACTGAGAAAGAGAATCTACAAAACGGATGACGGTGTCCACGCAAAATGGGAAAACAAAAAAATAACTGACAACGACCGACGGACGAACAACTGCATGTGTCGGATTTGGATAAGACATTAGCATGCAGAAGACATTCGCCATACTCTCCCCCACCTTACCGTACAGCCATGGTCGTTGTTGTTGTCAACGACTGCGACGGGTAATGATGACAATGATGATGATCATTATCATTCAGCCAGAGTATCCGTGAAATACGAGTAAATGAAAGAAAAAACTTTTAGGCGCACATATAGCTACGTCACATCCAATGAATACCAGATATACCTACCTAAAGGTATCCGTATCTATGCCTAGGCCTTACACAAGTTTCACCTCCTGAATCTCCCCGGGATTTGGCAAATTCGTCCTCCTGGCTCCTGCATGTGGAATGTATACACACGGCTCACGAAATGAGGAAAGTACCACAGTCTCATTTCTTCCAAATAATTCGCAGACGAAAGATAAATTGGGTAAGGCAAATGCAACTTTGAAGTATCCCGTATAGCATCAGACGAAATTATTTTGTGTATCGAACGTAGGTATTGAAATATTGATGGTACTCATGCATGATCCATTGTATAATCGGCTATTCAGGAATCAGGATATGCCTTCGTCAGTGAAGGAACCGGATCTGTATGTGTGTTTTTAGTTTTCGCAGCGATATGCCGAGATTCACTTTAGATAAAGAGCATCTGAAGTACACACAGGCGGATAATGTAATGAGTTGTGAGTTCAAACATTGAAGTGGTTGCACCAATCAAAACTTGATTGTGAATTTAAAGAACAAATAGAAAAAAACATGCCCATTAATTCTTGTTATGAAAACGGAATATGTAATTGGAATTATTTGTAAACAAAAAATTGCATTTGTAGTGTACAAATATGGATGCGGAAGAAGTAGCTACTTGTGTATGGAGTTAACTCCTCCGACTCTGTTTTTTTTAATGAAACACCATTATTCAAGGGAGCAGATCCCCATTAAGATAGTGCATGCTCCTTGAGGAGGGGCAATTTAATCAACTGTCGTAGTCAAAAGGGCTTTTTAAATGTTAGCCCAATATTTTATAGGAAGACTTCATCAATTTACAAATTTGCAGGTCTCTGCATGTAATCAGGAAATTAGACTTATTTATCAACAGTCATTGTATAAATACCTACTAAGCTCCTGGGAAAAGTCCCCAATCATTTCAAATTGAACTCCGAGCAGCGTTGCCTTCTAAACGTTTTAGAGTCATTTTGATTCCTTTTTGAAGGACTCCGGATGCATTTTTTTGAAAATCAGTGAATTCAGACTCTTTATAAAAATGTAGAACGTTTTTGTTCTAATTCAAAATTGTTAAGCCTATTTAGTTATATTCGAAAGAACTTGTTTTTACCTGTATCTGAATTACAATCCAATGCGCTATAGCAACTCCGACACTGCAAATCCCACTTCAATAGATGTTTCAAAAGAGCGCTCGGCAGCGGCGACAGATTTCATTTTCTTCTTGCCTTTTACCCAAAAAACAGATTGATAGATTCGACCATAGTATGGATTTTGGTGTGAAGTTCTGTTACAGAAAGACTAGTCTTATTTGATGGAACTGAAAATGGTCTCCGACATCGATTGATCGTAATAATCAAAATATAACTTCCGTTTAAAACTACACGTTTCTATGGACTGAAGACATTGGATGGGAGATGTCCTATACAAGAAGAAAGTGAAAATTCTGTATTACAGTGCGAGGATTCGCAGGTTCTTCTTATTGTTTTTTTTTTACAGCGATACCTATTGCGAACGTCGGACAATCATCCAAGGGTATAACCCAGTTGGAAAAGCTTGTACCCAATATTTTATCTCCCATTCGTCCCAAAAATAAAAACTCCCAAACACGAAAGGTTTTAATGAGCTAGGCCTAGGTTACCCCAACTATTCCTTTATTTGCTAGAGGCCTTGGGATCTGACTTTATAATTCGTCCAGCAAAGCTCAAAATTTGCGCCGTTCACCTCTATTCCAGCAGATGATGCTCGCTAAGAAGAGCCCTTTTGTCTGATATTCCTCTCATCGCCTTATCCGGCCTTCACGTAAAAATATCGCGGCATTCACAACCCCATATGTGTTCACTACGATATCATCCCCCCAGCAGCTATAATGGATCGCCTAAACCGCATTCATAAGAATAAATACAACATTGCGTCATTACCTCCATTAGGATACACAAAATTTATTTTTGCAACTTTGCAAATATCCATCCAGAGGCACCCACCTGCATTCATTACAGTCTCTACAGAAACAGATACATAGCGACAGACACACGTCCAACTTTATCCATCCGTCGGCACGATCCACCTACCTCAACAAAGCCATTTCGATAACGTCCCCCATTGATCTCGAAGCCGTTTATAATTTGTAATTATTTCTTTGTTCCTATGCAGCTACTGACTCCACTTTGCAAAAGCCACCCTCCCTCCCCCACCCCGATAGTTACTAAAATAGCAAACAATAGTCAGCTAGTATAGCATTCCGCGTGCAATCAATCATCAATGCGGCAGTAAAGTGCAGATTCTACGTCCACACTGTAGTTGCCATTGCCACACTTGCAAAGTTGCAAAGTACACTGCTGCCATTAACAGTGGCACCCGACACGATGTCGACCGGCAGTTCCAGCAGCAGGCTCTCGGTGCATTGTGTCCCTATAGTAATTTACCACCTGATTTACATGTTGACGTACACCGTACGCATTCCCCGGCTATGCTAGCCTCCCCGAGTTCAGTGGTACGGTGCACGTTTAGCCTAAGTATAGCCATGTGTCCATTATAGTCGATCTCTTTGCGAAATCCATATCCATCTATGCATATGTACGGTGGAGTCGTATTTCTTCGTGGAGTTGAAGCCTCCGGTCTCTCACTCGCGCACGAAAATGGTTAAAACTTCCGGCTCTCGAGTTGCGTACGTTCGCCGACTGTTAATTGGCCAAAAATATGGGGTGTTGTGTACACCTTTGGTGTTGTTACAATCGGCGAAGAATATATACACTCTTACATTTCGGACGAAAAGGAAGAAGAATGCCAGTGTGTATGTACCTTTTGTGAACAATTTTTGCTGCTTTTGCGAATGCAAACTCAGAATGCAAATGTTTAGGAGAGGAAATTTATTTTCGTATTTAAGGTTTGATGTTTGTATTTTATTTATGGGAATTAAATTACCCACTTGCGTGATGCGTGAGGGATGGCAGGGCGACTGAATGTGTTAAGGATGTGGAAATGTGTGTGTGTGTTTTTTTTACAATGCAATCATTAATCATTGCAAGCGCCGGGGAGGATATAAATATTAATTTTAGACATCATTATCCAGACATGTTTATGATTGGGAAAGTTTTATGGCGCGGATCCTGAGCGATGGTTTTTACAATTCAAAAGGTGTGCAGCTCGAGAGGTCAGCAGTTGAGTAATGGAGATTTCGTGTAGAGACAGCTTACTCTGCACTGGTTGGGGGAGTTGGAGGACTTTGCGGTTGATGAGGGTCTTTTTTGCAAATAGCTATAGATATTGCTTTGATGTGGCCGTAGTGATACCTATAGAATCTTAGGCTATTGTCGTTGAACGAAAGACTTAAAAAACATATACTTGAAAAAATTCAAAACGCCGTCAACGAAGGTCATCCAGAGAACAGCTTTATTAAGGCCAAATTTCAAAAAAATCTATCTTCTTTTGAAGATAGTTCACTCCTCGAATTCACGAATCAAATTCGAGGAATAAAATTTCTTCAAAAGGTTGTCAAAGATGGTTTTACCAGGTGTATGATCTTATCTAATACCAGAAATATGCTGATATAGCGAACCAAAGTCCATTGTAATTTTTCAACTGCAACATAATTTGGTTGAAATTTTAGGCTTTAGTTGGGCGGCTTTTTGTTTAAACTCCTGTCCCTTTAGAACGAGTTCTTTTTGAATTATGCGTAGCCAATTCGCTGTGAATATATCGCAGTTCGTATAAGTCTCAGAGGTAGGTTTAGTGGGAAAGTTACAAAAATCGAAAACATTTTTGATATTTTGATTTTTTGGTGGCAGGCCAAAATTTGATGACAAAGATTAGGGCCGTCGGTAGCTTTAGCCTTCGTTTTGAGTATCACGTCCCAGACCGTGGAAGCACAAAGTGGTAAATAATAAAAATCTAAGGCCCGAATAAGCCGACTGCTAGGTTAACTAAGTAGGTCGAAAAAACACTGCAGTAAAACGGAATCCAGTTAGCTTCAACGATTCTAAATCGTATTGCCATCATGATGGCTACTTTCATTCACTATGAGGTTTATAAGCAATGAGGTTGCTACCTCCTTCTACTATCTTTAGCTTTCGATTTATAGCCATGTTTGTCATATTTAAAGGGCTTGAGCAAGGCTTAGTTAAGGCTGCGACCTCCGCCAAATTTGAACCCTTTGGCTATGGGGCTGCCAAATGCTTCTAACTTGCTTCCTATTCAGAGGTATTTTTGGAAGGCTTAAACCAGATTTAGGTGCATGGTCATGGGGACTCAATAGCTATGAGAATGTCGCCTTCTAACTTACTTTGAAGTTAGAGCCGTTTTCCCACAATTTGGAGGGCTTGAGTCAGGCTTAGCTGGAAGATCGATGAATTTTATAGTTTTACAGACCCCCTTGGCTATGGGGCTTCCAACTGCTTCTACCTTACTTTGGATTAAGAGCTATTTTTGAAAGGCTTGAGCCAGATTCAGGTGCAAGTTATTTTATTCTATGGTCATGGGGACTCAATAGCTATGAGAATGTCGCCTTCTAACATACTTTGAAGTTAGAGCCGTTTTCCCAGAATTTGGAGGGCTTGAGTCAGGCTTAGCTGGAAGATCGATGAATTTATAGTTTTACAGACCCCCTTGGCTATGGGGCTTCCAACTGCTTCTACCTTACTTTGGATTCAGAGCTATTTTTGAAAGGCTTGAGCCAGATTCAGGTGCAAGTTATTTTATTCTATGTTTATGGAGACTCCATGGCTATAAGAATGCCATCTGCTCCTAACTTACTAAGTTCGGGGAATTCATGGTCTTGGCTGATGTACCTACAGTAAGTCTGAAAAACGTTTTCCAACTCCCTTTAATTTTTAGCCAAGTTTCTGCAGTTATATAAATTTTTAACAACTATTTCTATTGTATTTGAGAAAATGGCCGGACGTTTTAGTTTTCCCACTCCACATCCAAAGCCCCCTTCGGCCTGGCATTGAAAAATTTAAAAATCTAAACTCACCACACCGAATACAATTACAAAAAAAAAATCTCAAAAACAACCCAATTTCAATCAATGAGTTAAACTCCACACTCGCTACAGTGACATATTCCTACAGGTGTCCTTGCATTGTTATGCTCTCCCACCGCCACCATTTGCCCACTTTTACACTGCTGTGATGCTACTGTTACAATATTCCATAAATAAAGCCGAAAACTCTCAAAGAATTACATAAAATCATATACACAACAGACCGCTAACCACCACCACCATTCTCCATTACCCATTTCGAGCAACAACAGCATAGTGCACTGTTATAAACTGTGCTATTGTCCCATTCTGCTGCCACAACAATTTCTTGCCTGACACAAAGAATGCCGGTTTCCAGATAACCCCCGCCGCGCCGTCGTCGCACTATACAATACCCCAACACAGCAAATCACTGCCATATGTTCGGTACGGTACTATACTTTGCACACACCACTACAACTTATAGTACCCACCGAAATTGTGAGCTCCATCTTTGGATCCATTGTTTCGTATACCTATACGTATAGTGGATGCCGTGTCAGGACTTGCGCACATACACAACCAATACACCGATTCAGGGCCACAATAGCATCCGAACTACGAGTACACTGTGAATACTGTTCAACAACAACGGAAACTGAATTACGTTAGCGTTGGGCCATTGGGAATACTCTGCACATCCCTACATACAGATAGATCCATACTCACACGTGTGTGGGGGGGAAGGATAATTATATGTCTATGCTAAAGTAGCTTGCCATGGGAAGCTAAAAAGCTCCTACTACGACGAGATTAGTTGTACCATGAGAGTTGTATGCGCGAAAAAGGACCAAAGACACCATGAAACACGAGGGGGGTAGCTAAACGAAAACAGAGCGATGAAATTTAGCTAAACTAGAAATAGAAATAGAGATGAGAACGTACCTAAGTTATTGGGAAAATGTTTATTTTGAACCGGCGGCGGTGGGGGTGATTTTTTGAGGGAAAGAGGGAAGAGTTTTTGGGAAGTCCTGCGAGAATGGATAGCCTGTGCGTTTTCTCTTAAATTTACGTCTCGAAGCAACAATCCGGAGAACATTACCTGAGATCCATTTGTGTCGGGCCCTGAAGCCACTTGCAGTTCCATTAATATCCTTACAATCCTTTTCCTAACACAATCTAACTTTTCACTTTCCTAAAACACTGATTTCACGGATTCGAAACTTTTTTTAAGCAGAGTATCCCGCTCTATGCTATTGTTGTCTATACACAGATGTTTCCAGTCGGCTTTGTAGCGGTTCCAGTTTCACGTGTACGTGACTTTGTGTTTTCCCGATTGTCGGAGGACCTTTGGAAAATGCCGGCGCTGGTTTTTTACTCTGCACTATGCATTTCCACGTTCAATGTGCGTGATCGGCTGGAATTTCGGGAGATGCATTCATCACTACAGCTATTTGCACTTCCTCACTATATCTACACACATTCACACATACCACACATACAAGAGTAACGCGCGAAAAAGATAGTTATATATGCTGAACATATAGTGGTAGGAATTTGATGAGTTTCCCTATACGAGTGGGTGGCAGTCGGGAGGACCATATGTATTTTTCAACAACAAGCGAACCCGGCGATGAAACCGGAACAGAAGAGAGGCAAACAACAACGAAAAAACTCGAAACGCAGCGCAATGACCCGCCGGCCTCGAACGTTGACTCGTTTCTGTTTAATGTCGGCTATCTCGGCGGTTCTCACAAAAGACCAAGAGCCGCGCTCTCGCATGGTATACAATGGAGCATCCTTCGCATGGAGGGGTAGTAGAAAGAACCGTTTCATAACTTTCCAGTATGATGTGATGTGTGGTGAAGTTATGTTACGTCACTGGCGGCAAAATGTCCTGCCAGTGTTGAGCTTTCTATAGCATGCGGATGAGCTTTACGTGCGAAATGGCAGACGAAAAAGTACAGACAAAAAAAAATAAGACTTAAAATCGACGATTCTTTGGGTTGCCTTCCGTTCCGTTTTCGCTCGGTCCTGCAAGTGAGCGGGAATCTTTTTTTAATATAGTTTGATTTTGATGCAGTGCTATTGCTATCTGCTATTTTGTAGTTGTTCCATCTGAGAAATGCATATGCCAGAGTGGTTTGGGGGTGAGTAGTGACTACTGAGTGCGAGTAGTGATGTAGGATTGTACTACAATGTTGTGGCGGTCTCGCAGGTTACCCAGCACTTTCCTGTTGAAAAATTAGTCGTATGTAGGTAAATCTGCATATTATAGCTGAGGTGATGGTGAAAAGAAAATCCATCTGCTCCATATATAAAAAACAGTACCTGGATAATGCGCGGTCACAAGTGTTGCCAATGTATGGAAATATTGTTAGATTCCGCTGGGTCGAATTGACTGCTAACCAATTCAGGGATCGGTACTTAGAAGGATGCAGCTAAAATTATTAAATAAAAGCTAAAATTTGTTAAAATCACATTGGGTCAGCCAAGAGGATCATCTATAACGTAACTTTCTTGCGTTCACTTTTATAAGGGATACATCTTCCCCTTGTCGTTTTGCTTTTAATAAAATATATAAATGAAACAGTATTATTACGCAAAAGACTGTGAGGCGTACTTACTACAATTATTGTCAACTGGTCTTACTAACTATCATATTTAACCTCCACACTAAATATTTTGTAGGTAACAATATGCAATTTTGTATGGAAAATTTCGCCATTGTTACTTCGATAAATTTAGCCTGGACACTAAAAAATGTATCGAGGAAAGACAATTACCTACTTTGCACGTTTTAAGAACAGTGTCAGAGCTCTTAAAAATACCGAAGGCAAACACATCAACAGCTGCAAAATTTGCTAACAGTTTTATTGCCGCTTTTTAAATCTTCTAGTATAATGGCGGCTGTCCCCAATAATGGCCCTGAAAAGTCATAAGTTGCTTTAAAATTTCGTCGAATATCAAATTCTTTCGATTTAAGTTGATCCTATTCTAAAGTTAGAAGATGTCCTGGTATGCTATAACAAAAAATCTGCTATTAAGATACTAATGCTTTCGATTGGTAAGTTGCGTCTGATATGTTTACTACAATTTTTGCGCGACTTAAGTATTTCATTGATATTTATATAAAAAGGTTATTGATAAAACAGTATAGAAGTTGATACGCTGCAGCGCCATCTAGTGGCAGGTTTCAGCAAAGTGAATAGCATACGAAACTTCTCCACAAAAAATCGCGAATGAGTGACAACTTTCATTAGAATCGAGCAGACAGTGTCGAAGTGTATTAATCTCAAACAGCACTCATAAATGTAGCACTGGCTATAAGCTGTTAAACTTTTTTTTGTATGCAAATTGCCACGCCCCTACCGCAAATACCATCGAAAGTTGATTATGACTTTCTCTAGATACTATACACATTCTGGAAGCTAAGAAAGGACAAAGACTCCTTTGTTAAAAGTTTTTGTATGAATTGCAAGCATGAAACCCTTTAGAAAGCTTGTGATACCTACCTTTAAAGCTGACCTAAGCAATAATTGTTGGCGTCGCCTCCGTACCTGTCAATCTTTCCTCCGCTTCGACTACTCCTCCCTTATTTGACCAAAATAATCTGCGAAAAATATGTCAAATTGCTAAAGGACGGGGATAGGTATCTTTACTCGTAAAAGAAATCAAACAATATCCTTGCATACTGAACATATTTCAGCGCCACAAAGGACAATCTGCACCTATCTGTTGAAAAGTTTCAAATGACCCACTTTAAGTTAAATAGAAAATTTAAATTAATTTACACTCCCGAACCGATTTGTGTGCTATGCTCGCGAAATTCCTTGAAAAACCGTTTAAAAACAATTTTACCTCTCGCAGCTTATCGTGGCTGCAGAAAGGCAAACAGACGGAGAGAAGTCGACGTCGACGACAGCAGGACAAACGCGAACAGCGGAAAAACTCATATTTCAAAGCGGTCCTTTCAAATTTGCGTTGTCATTATTAATTTGAACGCATCAAGTCAACACGAAGAAGAGCGCTTCGTCGACTGGTTGACACATATATACCGTTTAGAAGAGTGAAAAACAACATTTGGGTGACAGATAGCATTTGTTTGGCTTTTGCTTTATTTTTTCCATTTTCTTCCGAAAATTAACCCGGTTAAGGCTATGCAAAAAAACTGTGTTTTTTTTCAATTTGGATTGTCTTGCCCTATGTCGTCCTTTATCCCTTTTGCCACTTTGGCATAATATATTTAGTCGTACCTTTTGTAGATATTTTCTATTTGAATATGCCCGACTGACTTGGATATCTATTATCCTTTCTTCCGCTTGCTGTCGTTATCTGTGTACCTCAGGTTTTTAAACGCAACGAAAGCGACAGGATATTTGAAAATGTTCTACAACCCTTCTGTTCCAATGGACGCATATAGCTGGATGGGTGACGGCAGCTAGTACCTTGAATATTAATAGAGCTAAGTGGATTAGGAAAAGAATGTGTTATCAGTTCTAGGCTTTCTTGGTCCTTGTATAGAGAAAAAATATCTATGTACCGACTGTAGTTTCGTCAAACCGAAAAATTACTATAGGCCTATCATTCAATGCCAACGGAGAAGATCTGACAGGAATTAAGGCTGACGGGTTGTGTTTTTCTTCTTTTTCATTTTTGGTGGAAAAGGGGTGCGAAAAGAATGTGTTAACGACTTCGGTGTAACGAAAGGTGAAAGGATGCAAATTGATTAACAAGCGAAATTCCGGTGGAGATTTGGGTTTGGTAAAAGAATTTCCAGAGGAGGGTTGTGTCATTTTTAGGAAGCTACTCCGTAGCTGCTTATTAGGGTGTCAAGTGCAATTACGTCAGTCCTCTAACTGATGCTACATCTTAGTAGAAGTATTTATTTTATTTGTAGGGAATCAAATGCCGTGTCGTCGTCACTGAAGAGCGATGAGTTGTATGATAATTCTGAATCAAAGGAATTCGACTTGGAAATCCACAAATAGAATTTATGGCGTCAGCAACAAGAACGGTGCTTAGTTAGGCTTTAATGGAGCATAAAACAGCAGATGCTTCAATTCTAAAGCTGTCGAGATCAACCGTATTTGGCACCAATAGCCCGCCATAATTTTTTTTTGGGAATAGCAAAACTTTGTCGACAAAACAAAAGTTGGTTCTGACTAAATCTCCAACGGAGCCTTTAAGATATGTCTAGACATTTCCGACATCGTTTTTAGCTCGCGCCTCAACTAGTCTTTCAGAATCAAAGAAAGTGAGCACGATTTTTATACTCCTTGCGATGGAAATGAACATTCGGTGCTAAAGTCAGTTAACGATCGGTCAGTTAGTTTGGAAGATTTGTTTCCTTAAAAATTAAACCCCAGTCGGGAATATCAATGGTTGTAAATGCTGTAGTGGTAGATATGGAGAACCTACCTATAGTCCGCACAGATCCTACTGGTTGGGTCACATCAAGAGGACTGGCTTTGAGTGAAATCTTTCTTTTGGAGAAACACACGAACTAAGCAAGATGCACATAATTGTTACCACAATTTCCATTAAAGGGTTGAACGTCTGTTCTTGAGCTGTTCTTTGGCCACCTCTTTTCTGAAGATGAAAAGCTGAGAGTGAATAAGAAGTTTATTTTAATAAACAAAAAACAAAAAAAAAGACTATGACAAACATTTAAGAGTTAACACGTTTCAGATGAAGAAGAAGAAAGGTATGTTGCAGTATAGTGGATGGGGCCCTAAAGTTCCTGTGAACTATAAGAAGGGAAACTTTCGTATTAGTTGGTCAACAAAAGACGTATAAGTTTTCAGCATAATATAGCATTGTAAGACCGCACGGTGACAGGAAAAGTTGGTGAATAGCACCCTGAGTTGAGTTGGAAAGTGAAACCCCAGCCATTGTATTTTCTTAATTTTGTGCGAACGGTTATTATTCATCTCTATCTATTACATAGGTGGCGCTGCAGTCCGGAGTGGAACTGCGCCTGCCTGTATCTCCACTGAAATTTATTTATGGAAATAAGTAAGGTCGGTATTCACATATGATCTTAAAAAGGAGTTAAGCAGTTCCTTGCTTCCAAAATCGAGGCCTACTTTCCAATGGTTTGGATAAGCTACTAGAAACCTATCACAAACTATAAAATTAAATTTTGTTCGTAGGTCCAATATACCAACCCCTAAGCAAGTGACTCATGTTTTCAACTTTTGAGTTGAGCAAACGCCTTTAAAATTTATCTTGAAACAAAAAAATCTAGTTTACGTTATGAAGTGTAAAGGGATTCCCATATGAGACTTTCTATAAGTTTCCAACCGTGTTAGGTGAGCACACTGTGATACACGTTTACGATTTTTATACCCTCCAGAGGAAGGTATATTCACTTTGCCAATAAATTTGTAACGCCAAGAAGGAGTCACCGGAGACCCAATAAAGTATATATATTCTGAATCAGGATCACATTCTGAATCGATTTAGACATGTCCGTCTGTCTGTCTGTCTGTCTGTCTGTCTGTCTGTCTGTTGAAAGCACGATAGCGCCCAAAGTAATTGACGTAGGTGAATGAAATTCGGTGAAAGGACTTCTTTTTATCGGCGTCAGGTTGGTATTGAAAATGGGCTATGTCGGTCAAGTAGTTCTGGTACCTCCCATACGAAACCAATATTGTACCCATGTGCCTCTCTGTCTGTTGAAAGTACGATAGCGCTCAAAGTAATTGACGTAGGTGAATGAAATTTGTTGAGAGCACTTATTTTTATCAGCGTCAGGCTGATATTGAAAACGGGGTATGTCGGTCAAGTACTTCTGGTACCTCCCATACAAAACCAATATTGGACCCATGCGTCTCTCTGTCTGTTGATAGCACGATGGCGCCCAAAGTAATTGACGTAGGTGAATGAAATTTGTTGAGAGCACTTATTTTTATCAGCGTCAGGCTGATATTGAAAATGGGCTATGTCGGTCAAGTAGTTCTGGTACCTCCCATACAAAACCAATATTAGACCCATGTGTCCCTCTTTCCGTTGAAAACACGATAGCGTCCAAAGGAATCAACCTAGGTGAATGAAGTTTTGTGAAAGGACTTCTTTTATCGTCGTTAGGTTGGTATTCAAAATGGGCTATGTCGGTCAAGTAGTTCTGGTATTTTGCATGACTTGTATGCCGTGGAGGGTATCAAAGCATCGGCCAGGCCGATGATAACACTTTTACTTGTTTTTTTTAAATTGCTTACACACTGTAGCTGTGCATGTCACTTCCCACGCGCAGACCGTTTCTTTTCTTGTTCCATTATATTCCGCTTACCTACTTCAAATGCAGGGAAATAGTAAAGTTTTGAAATGAGCTCACATCACAATCAACCTAGAAAATTTTAGATTCAAATATCTTTTTGTCCCACTGGAATAGAGCTTAAATGATGCTCCATATTGGGCCCAACGTTTTGTAAAAAATACATACCGATTGGGTGGGTTACTTAAACGTGATGCATGTTCAAATCAAAAAAAAAATACAATTTTACAACATTTATATAGATTCCATTTCAGCTGCTGCAAAGCCGCCTTTGGAGAACTTAAAAATTAAGAAAGAAAATACGTCTTCCGACAGTTAACACGTTAACATGGTGCAACCGATTAACTTGAAACTTCAAACGGAATTTTCTAAACCACTAACTATGAGACACTTGATGAAAATCCTGCCTCCCCCTAAAACGTGTCTAATGATGTTGACAACAAATCTACAAGTGCAATTTTGACTCACACTTCGAAATGCCTTCAACGACTACCATTTGAAAAATTTACGACGAAATTGACTCACAGTCACACTGACCCTCTGCCTCATGTTTCCTTTAATTTTTTTCGAAACTCGATTACCACTTTCATATCACTTCCAATTCGTTTCACAAAGCATCCACTTCTCGTAACAACTATTAATGGCTTGTTGAATTAGCTATATCGACTACAATATTTAAATTAAAAAATTACAACTGACCAACGTTTGGTCTACCAGTAAACCAGAAAATCACAAGAAAAAAAGCCATCTCTATGAATCCATTGCCATTATTAGATTTCACAAGAATTATCCCAAAAAGGTCGTCTTCAGCCTTTCAAGGTATACCCAACCAGTACCCCCATACTTGTAGAAAACACTCAATTTGGGAATTCCCTCGGGGCGAATTCCCGATGGTAACGTTTTAAATTACAAATGATCCACCAGATATTACCCAATAGTTGCCTATACACATGGCCATGGCCCGGGAATAAAATCTGTCTCTTTGGTTGACATCGCAAAGGGTTCTGCTCTTCTGATAAATTTCACCATGATTCATAGGAAATTGCCTGCAGTCAAATCAAGCCGAAACTGAGTATCATGCCGTTGTAATCGCTCACTCTTCACCCAAAAAAAAGGGTTATGCCGTAGTGAGCTTGACATCACCCTATCGACTTTCTATCAGTGTGTCAAATTGTACCCCCGGTCTGTGTGGAAAATTTCGAAAATATTTTCAATTAAAATTCTTTTTCTTTGAAACAATCAGCGATAACTGCAAAGGGACGAGGCTAGTCAAGAACACCCGCCGAGCGCGAGCAGTTCTCACACTGCTTTCCATTGCATAGGTATTATAATTTGTAACAGTGGCATGGTAAATTATTGTCAGCAAATATTTTGTTCCAATACCGTCTTACTTTTGGTATTTTCCAATGAAATCGTTCTCAGTTACAGTAGGGCTGACAATTTGTCGTCGTTTACAAAAGTCTTTAGATCATAAGAAATGCCATTTTTTTTATTCATAAGAGACAATTCCCAAAACCCAATTTATATTTGACTGACTGTAAGATGACTGGTCCACTGGTCGAACCTTATTTATACACTCTTAGATCTGAAAATGAATAAAAAGGTGTATAATTCACTATAACGTGTTTAAACCGCTTTTAAACTAAAATCTTTGGGATAAAGGTACTCTTTAGCATTGGCGATATATTACAGGTCAGACCAACGAGCTTCCTCGTTCTGGTGAAGGGAACGGTTTTTGTCTAAGCAAGTTTAAGAATTCTTTTCTAAAGTTCTCTTTGCTTTTGCACAAATTCTCGGATAGCTTAAATCAATAGACAATAGGTTACAACATCCATTTAAATCTTCTCAAAAGCCTTGACTACAGTACTTCAGTAGCAGTGAGTATAGAAGGCTGAGAGTCAGCTATCATAACAGGGACAAAAATTAAGCACTATATGAGCATGATCTCCCTCTCAGCGCCTTGAGAGCACAAAATTGCTCAAGACATATACGGCCCGGCAAATCACTGTATCTCCAGACAGAGATCTAAGTGTCTTAAACAGTATTAGCAGCAATGGAGACTACCAGGTAAACTCAAAATGTGTAAGTTAGTATATTTCAAAATTAATCAGGACTGTAATGCTGGGTCCTAAGAGCTTTCATGATAATGCCATACATTAAATTTGCCAAAAAAAAAACAATAAACCACTCTTATAGAAACAGTCCTTACCCCAGACAACAAATAGCTGGGGTAAGGACGGGACACTCCTCACTCTAACAGGGGATTCACCTTAATTTTGGACCTTAAGGTCGCCGAGTGGACATGATGATTTTTTATTCCGTCACACATCCCTTTATAACCAAAATCTACCTAAAATATATACCAGACTATATGTTTGGATAAACAACTTTGCGGACGTTGAAGTCTTTTCCTTAAATATGTTTCTTGACGATGAAGAGAAAACCATTTGCCGAGAAGTCCGTATCGGTAAGTAGGCTAGTGAAAGGCAACTTAAAATCTGTTAAACTCACAAAATTGAGTCAAACTCTTCCCGAAAGCAGAGAATATACCCCATCAAAGTACGTGTACAGACTTCGAGCTACTTTGAGCCACTTATATCTTTGACATCTACTAAAGTAAAAAAAAAACAAGCAGATATTTCAGTCAGGTGCTCACAAAAAAAAACAAATTCGACAACAACCGAATTTTCCTTATTTTAACTATTTTTTTTGTACAAAATGCCTTTTAAGAAGGATCTCAAATTTTTTCCTTTGTGCATTGGGCATACCTATTTATCAGTTTTTGCCGATTGAAATTCTCCGAGTTATTTCGAGTCAAGAGAAAAACTAACTACTCCTTAGTCGTAACTCGTTATTTTGCTACTTCTCTCTTTAGCCGCCATTTTCGAGAGAACGTTTATAAGTATAGACTGTGGCTGTGGGAAGCGATAAATTTTTATCAATTTTTATCAAACCATTTAAACCACATACGAGAATGAACCTTTTATACATCAAATTTATGTTTAAAATTCTTACTTCTAAATATTTTACGGCAACTCATTCACAACACTTTACTTCCATACTGTACATTTAAACAATTTAGATGGCACTACGTTGGGTGAGCGAAAGAAAGTCCTCCACCAACAAATAATGCGGAATGTGGAAACGAATGAACAAAATCTCATTATCTTTGTCAGCGGACATCAAAAAGGCAAACTTGGCCGACAGATTTAAAATTGAATTTCCTCCCTTCCAATCTCGCATATAGTCGTAGACAGTCAAAGTCTCATAGTATTGCGTATACATACCCTCAGAACTCCGATTCTATATCGATATCGATGTCGACACAAGAAATAAAAGACGGAAGGATGTGTTCTCCTTCGTTCCTGTCCTTATCCGTATTGGCATTTTCTTTTTCATCCCAAGATGTCGATGTCGACACTGTCGTCTGAGCTCTGTCGGCTTCCAATATGACAGCGACAGAGTGCCTCAACTAGATTCGGTTCTACTATACCCGCAAAAACTACGTTGCAGCCAATCAATGTTATCCGGGGCTTTCTCCTTATCACATGGCATGGAACGGAACTAATTATGAGTAGTTTCCGGGCTTCTTCCAGAGTACTTCCTCTAAAAAAAATCAATTTCTTACTGACAATCGACGCACGGCTTAAAAGTAAAATGTTCATGGGAATGGAATTTAATTATGAACAGGGTCAGGCTTCGTCTCATAAAGCATCCGAAAGGAATGCCCAGAGATGAGTGTTATTAAATTCGTTTCCTAAATAGCTTCAGATCAAAGTTCAAATTTTCATTGCTGACGGGACCAATTGACGGTGATGCATACTATACTCGACTCGTACTTTTTCGTTATCCGCACTCGGAGTTGTCCCACAGACACGATGGGCATAATGGACTTAGGTGGCGTCACTTACAGGGAGAGGGTTCACTTCCATTTTTTTTTCTCTTTATATACTTCTGACCTTTTAATTGGTGACTAATGCCTATGCACCCACTGGTCGTGGTCATTGTCATAAGCGACCATCATCGTGATTATTAGCGGCCATTGTGTGGCGATATGTATCTTTTAATCTAAGCGAGCATATATGCCGCTTTTACTCTTGTTTATGGAGGTATGATCATGATCAATCATTGAGCATTAGCCGCTTGTGGATTTTGTATATGAATTTAAAGAAGTTTCTCATAAGGGTTGCGGAGAGGTCAATGAATACAGCGTCGCATTGCATAATTGACAAATAATGGGCCACTAACTAGAGTGAATGTGGGCAGTGTGTTAATGAGCGAATCATTTCTTGTTGTCTTATGACAAATGCGGGGAGATGTGTTTGATGTCCTTAATGAATGTAATTTAATTTTGGAAAAATTGAGTGCACATGAGGGGATTTTTTGGTGCACCCTCTAATGTTCTTGGCGAAAAGCATTGGACTTGTATTTGCGTGTTGGTCTTTCCCATACTTTGTCTCTCTTAAAAGGTCGAAGCCTTTCTGAAAGGTATTTGCAGATTAGTAAGTTCGAAAACGATATGTGACGTTCATATATAGAAAATATATAGAAAAACGATCTTAAATGGGACATTGCCACGATCGGGTTGTCAAGCCTCTTTTCTAGATGGACATATAAAGCCTAAAGTGAAGTCTTCGGTTTCTTCCATATCTAGAGCCATATTGAATTTAATGCGTGCTTCCTAAAAAACATCACCTCGTAAGCCATCACAATTGACAGCCTAGTAGTGCTAAGGCTTTTCTATAGCCAAACCAATCAGTGAAGGGAACTTACTTTATTGATAGGACGGAGTGCTCTTCTTGCCATAATTTTCCCGATGTTCCCTTACAAGCTTTTGAAAGTTCGCTGCTTAAACACCCGTTAATTTTTCGCCTGCTTTTCAATCTCTGGACTTCTCAGAACACCTTTTCAAAATTTGAGACATGGCCCAATAGCCGGTGACTTGCCAAATGGCTTGGTCCTCGCGTTGGCTTTAGAAGATTTTTCTAAGTCTTGTGATTTTACCACAGCAAATTTAACCTCAACAACGGTTGGCGCGATGAACATCTTTGCCTAAATTTATCAAAGCCCCAGACTTCCTCTGTCGTCGTTTTTACTGTTCGATATCATTTCTGCTCATTAATCTCTTTCGTATAGAGTACTAGTGACCTTGGTTAGATTTTTCGATGAATAATTAAGATCTAATGGTCGCTACATTTCGTCCTCTACGTTAAGCATTACCCTGCGTATTTTCGAGACTTCTTACAGACGATTCCAGTGTCTGTATCCACATCTTTTTGCAGCATCCACTTCTTTTTGAAGCAGATTTAGGGTAATGCTATTTTTTTTAACTCACCTAATGGTGAGAGAATTATTAAAAGATTCAATTCACTTAAGGTAAGTTATCATCCCTCCAAGTAAACACACGTGTTGAGACGTCCATTTTCCCCACTCGAGCTAGCTATTCACTTAAGATTAATGCCACTTGAATACCACGAACACTTCGGACACGAAAGACGTAAAGCCTGCCTAATAAGTGGAAACGAATCCGCGAAGCGTATGAAAAGAAAAACCGCCCCATAATTCTGGGCCTAATTTTTCTTCATGAATTCCAAATTTGCCAGCGCGCGTCTTTAATTTCTTTCCACATCAAATGTACCTTAGTTCCAAACAAAACAACAACACAAGTTTGAAATTACCCATATCCACCTGATTTGATTTTATTCCCGCAGGAACTTCAGTCCTGCACACACTACCGTATAAAACAAATTGAAATTCGCCATTATACAAATTACCCTAATGGGATCAACACAAATCGGGATTTATTAGATGCTAAACTCTCACTGCTCACTGCATAGCATATCTGTGTCGCATCCTTATAAATGTACCTTGGTGATGTTACTTCTCAATGACACAAGGCAGGAAGGCACATCCTCCCACAATCTTATTTTTGCATGTAGGGGGTGAGAAGCTGAGCTTACTTTTCCCGCGTGTTTATTTATATAAATCATGGCATGTTCCTTATTCCGACAAATTGGACAGAATTAAAATCCGACTTTCCATCTAAGGCTGGCGCAAAAAAAAAAAATTAAATGTTTATAGGTACACAGGAAAAAAATGTGCCCTCCCGCTACTCAGGCGGAGTTGTAAGATACTTTTGGTTAATTTTGTTCTTTTCATTCGTACATTACATCCGTGAACGGTGAGCAGAAAAAATATAATAAATTGAGGAGATTTCATTTTGGAATATAAGACCGGATATACACACACTGATGGGTGGGATACACCATCCGGCTAGGGGTATACCAGAGGGAAAGGGGATCCGAATACGAAGGGATATCCTTATCCACTTCTTTATATATGAAACAAAATTCTGTGGGCAAATATTTCATATTTCTGAGTAACATTTTCATTTTTTGTGTTCTATACTTTTTGTTCTTTGGCTGCACTCGCAGGGGGCGGTGGGGAGAAATAATGAAAATTCCAACAGATTGCTATATGGAATAATGGTAGGCTCTATCCGGTGTGGGTGTATAGGAAATGGGAGAAAAGACATTCGAAATCAAACAAAAGACCTTTCGACGACAAGTTTGCGATTCAAAATCCGAACTAAAGAAGCTGCCATCGAACTATATGTGGATGGGGAGCCTGCTAGCACACCATAACCACAGACAACGTTCTATATGAACAAGGGGGTCTTTTATATAGCCAAACAGGCGCAAGCCAAGCAGACGTTGAGCCTTAGGCCTATAGCGAGGATATAATAGGTTTTTTCTGTTTCGCTCATACTCTGTTTCTGCATGGTAGGTTCGGGTGAATGCAACCATCTAATGGGTGATGCAAGTTCTTTTTTTCGCTTTCCTTCGTATACCTACCTACTTTCCTGTTAACAGGGGGACCAATCAGTGTTTAGTTTTGGAACAATTGCTTTAAGTTGGTAGATAGCCTATAGAAAATTATTCGAAAGATATGGGTGCATTCTCTCTCTTTTGGATTTGATATTTCAATTAGAATGACTGGATGACCAAACTTCCTACAATCAGCACTACTCCTACTCAAGTAAAAGGACGCAGAGTGAATTTATTTTTAATGTAAGTACCTACTGCCTAGTCTGGAGCTGCTTTCGTGCGATTTATATCTCGTTTACGATGAGACGAACTATAATCAATCAATCACAGACAAACTGGTCTAGCGACATCTTTGTTAACGAGCACTTTTGACATCAACCAAGTGGCGTACAACACCCCTACTTTACGATTAGGATTTCACGATTTTCCGCTGAAGATTCAGAGGGGACTTGCATTGTTTTATATAAAGAAAATCAATCAAGTTGACAACTGTTATGTTATGTGAGATGGAACAGAGATGTGAAGAGTAACTTTCGTCAACTTGGCTTTTCTGTACTGAAGGGGTATAGTCGACCACTTACTTCTGTCGTGACTTATCATGTTCACTTGGCAAATAGATAGCCTAGTTTAATGAATGTTGCATTCATCCGTCTACGCCTAAGCGGAATGAATCCGCAACAACAGATGATTAAAAATACTTCCGGTGAGTGTTGAAGCCAATAAAGTATTTAAAAAAACTAAAAACTTGTGTTTATTGGGACTCAGGTGAAAAATGAAGAATCCTTAACCAACGTAGAAGACTATAATTGTTGAATCCCATTTTATTTGTATTCATCTTTTGTATTACTATTTGCGTACTACGCATTAAAACGATGCGGAGGAAAAGTTTTATTGGCGAACCTCATGTATAGTGGTGGAGCCTGCCTGGATGTAAAACGTAGTTGCGGCCAAAAACAAATACGAACCGATGCGAATTCGCTTGCGACTAAAAAAAAGAAAAAAGCGAAATAGCTTCTAATTGTTTTCAGTAAAAAGCCGCAAATTAGATCTATTCGCTGCGGCAATAATTGAAAATTGACTGTCTCTAGTCTTATCTCACAATTTAAACCATCGACAGAGTTGCCAATTGCAAAAAATCGACTGCATAGTTTTTTGAAATATAAATCTTCTGCCAACAAATTAAATCGCCTGCATTTTTGTAAAAAACATTTTAACAAAACTTTCCGAAAAAGTTGAATTTCTTATCTGAACGCAGTGACTACTCTACACTACACTATCCATAAACGAGTCCATTCAAAATGTTCCCACTAAAATGGGATGATTTTTCTTCATCGTTTTAGTATTAGTTTTTATTATTATTGTTACTTTTTTTATGTTATTTTTTGTAATTCACCTTCGTTTTGTTTGACAAAAAAAAATACTACGGAAAAATTCAATCTACTGCATTTGAGAAAAAATAGTCCTAAAGTGGCAACGCTGCATCGAGGTTGTCACGCATGCCCTTTATGGGAATTGGTTCTTGGAACTTGTCATCGTCGTTCGTAATTCGCAACACCGCTATTTGGGAGCGACTGCCGATGGGGGTGATGTGATTGCTTTTGTATTATATTATTCTTTGTCATTTATGTTAGCTACTCGTCGGTCGCAATTACAGCTATGGCGCTATTTGGAATAGCCTATCGATTATGTTGGTCGATGGAAAGTGCATTGAAACCTTAACGCTTGACTTTGAGTTGAGTAAACTATTTTACATAATTTTTACTTCAATTCCTACTTGCGATCGACACTGCCAGACACCACTGTTCATCGAAGATTTTTCAATCTCTCTCTCTCTCATTCTCTTTGCCATGTTTTTGTCATTCCAGACGAGCGCGTATAATGCAAGAAAATTAAATCTTTTCTTGAGAATCGAAAAATTGTATTATACGCAGTACAATGTGCCTACTCTTCGAGTTCTAATGGTTACAGTCGACTACCAGGATATAACCTCAGGTCTGTTAGTCCTTCATCTTCCACCTCTCTACTTTCATCCTCGTCCAACCATGCTTACTCTTGCGCCTTTAATTTTTTTTTTATTTTATACATTTTTTCATCATCATCCTCCCCTGGCTAGCAACAAGATGGGAACGTAGAACTAAATTTCAGGAAGAGAACTCCACCAGATGAAGAAAATACTTTCCGCAGCCTGTGAATTTCAAAGCACAAGATGAAGAAAATCGAAGAAAATTCCTGCCTCATTCTTGCCATTTCGCCGTTAGGCATGTCACAGCAAGAGAAGGTATATGTAAAGAGTATACCTTAAGAACATGTCCTTTCAGTGATTCGATGCGATATCACAACACAACCAGCACAATTCACTTAACCAGCCCAAGAAGAAAAAAATGAAAATACCTCTCCCGAAATGGATTCGGTTCGTTTTCCAAAGAGACGGCGAGCCAGCAGACTATGTGCAGCTATGATATACTGACGAGAGTGACGGTGTGAGTTTCTTGCTAAAATGCCTCGGCGTAGTATTGAAAAATTTACGAAGGACTACAAAGTTTTGCTTCATTGCATTTGGAGTACGTATTTGGAATGGGGGGAGTGCGCGCAGCGCGCGCCGTATCTACGGAGGAAGTGGAAATTTTAAATTTGTCAACGAGTATTCTACGAGCACCTATACATATCTAGTGAACGTCATCTGAAGCAATGCAATTTGGAACCTGGAATGCGACTTAGAATGCAATAAAGCTAAAGACTTGCAATTGATGTGCCACCGCAAGCTGGTTGCAAAGGATTTGCTTGATGGAAAATTTGATTTTACTCAAGGAACCCAATTGAGTTTCAGTCGGTTGGGAATGTATGTGTGTAGTATAATGTTGTCTGGCAAATTTAGTTACACCAAATTGGATGTTCCAGTCAAAATGTCAAAACAATTTACCGAGATTCGAAAGTGTGCTCGTTTTGTAAGAAATATTTCATATGGGTATAAATTGTGCAAAATGAGCAAAATATACAATCAGTCGCTGTGAAGGTTAACAATCGGTAGGCACTTCCTAGTAAGCTGTTTGAACATTGGCATCGCAGGGTCAGGTCAAAACTGCTGATAAACGACAGTTCGATTGAAAATACATAGGTACATTTTATTTGTTTTATACCTATAGCAAGTTAAAAAAGAAATAATGATAGGTGTACTCCAAAACCAACACAGCAAGAATCACTATAAATAACCACGAGCCTTAGATATTAGCAAAAATTAATAAACATTGGAAAAAGAAGCGTCACTCAAACGAAGGAGGGTAGCCAAACCTATGAAAAATATTGTGGATCTAGGTATGAAAGCAATCTATCCTCTAAGTCACTTAAACAATATAACTTTAAGAGAGTTGCCTCTGGTCTTATCCAACTGTCATTCCCAAAGCTGAGCTTAGAAAAAAAAAAAACAATATATAACAAATTCACAAATTCACAAAAAAATATTTGCGCCGAACTAACAACAAATTATAGTCTCGGCTTTTAATTTGCGGAAGCACACAATTGCGAAATTTGTATGAAAAATATATATTCACCGTGGTGAACTACTAAAATTTAGAGTCGAAATTAAAAATGTTTATTGGTAAAGCCTTCTGTTTTGAATGCAGCATTTGAACTGGTAGAAAAATATATTTTTTTAATATTCATTTTAATTAATAAATAAAATGACACATAATCAAAAACAGAATCGAAGTTTTTCATTTAGAGAACAAAATGAGAGCCAAACAACATCGCATGACTTCTTTTGGCCCACCTTGTAGTAACTGATCAAAGCTTTGCATTTCTGTTTTATTAATCTCAAATAAATAAGCATTAAATGCATTTTAATAAATCGTAGCTATTATTTACTCATTTCATTTTAAGGCCAACAACTGTAGTTCCGTAGAGTGTCAAATACTGTACAGTGGGTCCAGCTACCGTCGATTTTAGAGACATTTTTTGTAATCCATTTAACTTCAAATTAAAACACATTAAATGGAAAAGTAATTTTTTAGTAAAAAGAAAATTCCTTATGTAATATTTAAATATAACATAGTCAGGCCTAAGTCCACTGTTGTTAAAATGTTTAGAACAGTGCCCGGAAGCAGCATAAAATTTTAGCTCTGAAAGTCCGACTAGATTTATATTTTGGTAACAAAAAATTTCTAAGACGTAGGCGTGGCAAAGAACGACAGTGTCTATAGTCTTCCTGGACTCTTAGGAAATATTTCAAAAGAAGTTGCACCGAAGTAGTTTTCATGCCATGTCAGGTAGTTTTCATGCCAACTGCGGCTACAAACATAAAGCCATTTACACTTTTACTTTATGTATCTAAAGATGCGCGAAAGCGCGAGTGCTCTAAACCAAAATGTTATCGTTCTTAATGGGGTACCTTAGGCTGTCTGTTATTTTTGAAGCTATTTTTTAATACAAAAATTGTGCAAAAAGTTTGTTGTCATGGGAAGTGGCAAAGCTGTGTGAGATTCTGAGCTGCAGCCATTCGGCCTGACAGATAGCTTTATTGGAATTAACTATAGGTACAGTCTCAATTTTGAACCATTTGCCTTTGCCCAAGCCTTCATTGGATAACAGTTCCCTTGTAGGGACTCGAAACGGCACGTGCTGAGAAAGGCACATTAAAAGAGTTTCACACATTCGGAACTATATAAGTTAAGCTTCCAACTCTTGCATCTGGAAACCATAAGAACATTCTGCCCAAGGATCTGCCAGCAACGTTCGCACTATTAAAATTTCTCATAAGTAGTACACACCACCTCCACCCAGCGTTAATTCACTCATTCAATTTTAATTTTCAGCCCCTCAAATGCACTTTCCAGCAGCAAGCAAATGACACAATTTGACACACAAACACACAATCCCAAAGAATGCTCTCACACACAGGGACTTCCAGCGATGCCTCTTGGATGCAACTTTGCGCTGAGCATGAGACTCTCAAACGAAAACAAAATTTTAATTGATTTAGAAATTAAATGAACATTTTCCACTTCTAGCCACTCACACACAATGTCTAGGATATTCGTCCTAAAGGCGAACAGCGCCTGTCGCTTTTACCATTCCACCGCATTTTTGTTGTCTTAATCTGGCTGTTGTTGCGAAAGCAGGGTACAAATGGGGCAGAAGATTGTACATATTTCTGCTTTGAAGATTGTCAACAGCTCGCCTTCGACATATATTCAGCAGCGTGTTGCTATTAAATGTCAAGAAAGGACAATGGAATGAGCAAAAAGTCAAATGACAAGGACAATACATGAAAACTATAAGGCAAGTACTCTTAGATATAGCTCGATGGGAAGAAGAGGAACAAGGGCTCTGAAAGTTTTAAACGCTTTCCTTGCACCAACTATAGCTGTTGTTCGCTTGAGATGCACATCGCATTTGCTTGTAGTTTGGCTGGCATCCTCTGGCACTTAAGGGTGGGCGAAAGGGTTTTTCTAACTAGAAGTCGTTGTTGTTTTGGTATAGACGTTGTCGACGATACACGCTGAAAATAATGATGCTACTCGCCTCTTTGGCATCTTTTATTAAAGAAGGAAGATCTTTGAGGAAATGCACATAAAAAAAAACACGGCGTAAAACAATTTATCAAGTTGACTTTTATTCCTGGATGTTGTGTCCTTGCTTTCGTTCTTTCACTTGGATGTGTGAGTGTGTGTCTGTCAAAACGTCATACACTCAGTCAGTTGTGCATTTTAGTTTTTAGCATCTGCTTTGGAGTAATGTTAGTCCAATGCTGAGGATATTCCACATAAGTGATGTCATCTATCATCTCTTCAGTCGCTATATAAACACTCCACTTCTCCATCAAACTTTGACTTTGACTTTGACTTTGACTTTGACTTTGACTTTGACTTTGACTTTGACTTTGACTTTGACTTTGACTTTGACTTTGACTTTGACTTTGACTTTGACTTTGACTTTGACTTTGACTTTGACTTTGACTTTGACTTTGACTTTGACTTTGACTTTGACTTTGACTTTGACTTTGACTTTGACTTTGACTTTGGACTTGGACTTGGACTTGGACTTGGATCAGGACGCGGGTTTTTCCTGGTCTTGGACTTCTGTCACAGCGTTTTATCCCAAAGTTCTTCGGGGGAAAAGGAAATTATTTTCCTTTTCAAGAAATGCAACTTCATGTGGTAATACCGAAGCTGATACAACATACGAGGTATACCCAGCAATATGCAATAACTGATATGGGTGGAGGTTTCGTTCGTAATGAGTTTTTCAAAATCACCAACCTCTCAAGAGTCACTTCTATTGTCTGAGTGAATTGACGTTAAATGTTCAAGCGTCATCGTATTTGCAAAAACTCTGCGTTTACTTTGAGATCCGACTCCGAGCAGTAGCAGCAACTAGAACTGAAAACGCATGAAAAAGGATTATACAGCACTCTCAGTCGCGATGTCAACAATTCCCTTAAATCGTTAATCTTCCAACTCGCGTCCGCGTTCCTTTTCCCACTGGTCCTGCAGCCAGTGAACTTTATCTGGGTGAAGCGAGGACGATATGAAAAGCGAAATTAAAAACCATCTGCCACACAAAGTCGATGACAAATGTTAAATTCATTAAAATTAAATACCAAACATTCAACATGTCTCAGGGAACTCAGAGCTTCAACAACTCGACATACCACCATACCGTCATTGCCATCATCTCCCACTGCCACTCGCACCATTGCTTTACTACCGCAGCAGCACATCCTTATCCCCCCGCCAGCCAGCAAACGATGCGACGATTTTCATCGTCATCACTGTCGTTGCCGCCGCCGTCTTCCACCCCCCCATCATCGTTGTCGCAAAAAGGATTCTGATGTTTTTTCTTTCCTAAATGCTCTCCAGCATCCCCTCTTGGTATAGGTATAGGTATAGGTATGCTTTATACAAACCAACAGAAAAAAAAATTAAATTTATTATAACAAATTCTGCGTGAGAATATACACATTCATATTCCTTCCAGGAAGCGTTTTATTTTCACTTTGGTGTTGAATTTCATTCGAGGAGATATATATTTCACAAAAAAAGGAGATTTATTCGCATCTGCCGCGCAATCCCTATCTGTGTGCACAGAAAGCCGAGGGAGTTTCCGCTCAAATTAGAATTTCTTTTGCGAAATTAAAGAAAACAACTGCCTTCGGCAGTTTCGCATTTTGCGACAACAAGAAATCCTGGTTTCCTTTGTCTGCAAATAGACACAATTATTGAAAAGGACGATGACGGCGAAGTGTGATAAGGGCGCTCACGCTCGGGTCTCCAATGATATCCATTCGTCCTGAAGATTATCATGCGAATTGTTTATATTATAAATGACACCATTGTAAAAAATCGGAAAAGATTTTTATGATGGACTTACGAGTATCTTTTGCGAATGCTTTTGGTAGTAGGTAACTGCAAAAAGTTCAGCAGAAGTCTACCGGTATCTATAGAGTGAGCTGCTGATTGGGTTCATATTTGAACTGTTGAACTGTGCCAAATAATAGTTGTGCCTTCGAATAAATGGCTGTTTTTCTAGTCTTAAGGGCTTCAATCTGTATAGGGTCTTTTAAAAGCCCCAACTTTAGTTATTTCCAAATGGGGCTTTGAAACTCTTCACGTTGTTGGTAACTGATGTACTAGCTGTTAATGGAACCTTGGGATATAACGAACTGGAGCTCGTTCCTTCAATTGTTAAACGAAGATTAATCATATTATTTAAAGTCTGTTCAAATTCTTCGCATCATCAGTAAGTAAGTTAAAAAAAGTTCCAAATTAAAGGATTGCATCTAGAGAAGATGGGGAGTTCTCATAGTATACAGGATGTCAATGTGCCCATCACCTTAAACTAACCGTTCAAACTATTATGGAGTTTAAACTCCTTTGCGCATTCTCTGCAAGACGGTCCGTATTTCACACAGATTCATTTGCACAGTTAAACCATTGCCACTCCTAAATGTTCGATGAATAAATTATTAAAAAAAATTAAGCAAGCAAGCACATCAGGCTATATAAAACTGACAGAAAGAAAAAATCTATTTACACATAAAAGCAACGTTCAGTTACACAAATAAAATAGCTCACGCCATGGCCCAGGTATAATTGGATATCAATTATGGTTTCGTTACACGACAACGATTAGTAACAGTTCGGACTCAACTCAACTCGCTATGGTACGATGCACGAATTTCCAATACCAATCCCAATCAATCCATCAATCGCACGAAAAAATAATATTATTATAGGGATGTATGCATGAGAGTGTGTGAATTATGTTCATGTTCATGATGAATGGACATGAATATGAGAAAAATCCCTGCAACCCGCATTGCTGATACTTTCACCGCACGCCATTTATACACATACATCCATTGGATTGCAGTGTAAATTATTGATTGGGAGGAAATCCTTTGAATTAACAGAACGGAAGCGGGTTCTCCTGTAGTAATGGTCTGCACATCAGCTATTATCAGTCGACAATAATAATAATTGTGACTTTTATCAAAAGGGGGAAACACGCGCGCGCAATTAACGTCACCAATTCATTGCGTCTATGCATATTTCACAAAAAAAATATAAACCCGCATCTGTTGATTTCGTCTCTGTAACTTTAATACTGTCCTACTGAGATTGACGCATATTTGAAGTCATAATCATCGAGATGGTGACGGATACAAAAATGTAAGGAGTGGGCATTTTTGTCAGTCGCTTTTGAAAGCAGTTTGCAAATATCATCCCTAAGTGCTTGTTATAGGACCAATGAATTGAACAGTGTAGGACAAGTCTTATGAAAATCATGTTTATATTCTTTTTAACAATTGTAACAACTTGTAAGGGTCCTAATTAGGAGTGCTAAGGAATTAAGTGACAACCAACAAATTTTCGCTAGAGGAAGACGAATCCAAGGCGAACATGTGGCAAACCACTAATAGAACCGCTAAATTCCGGACTTACCAAATTTTCATTCGAAGCCATAATATTCGAGGCTTTCATGCGTAGACAACTCTGATCAGGGAAGTCGAAGTAGTATTTAAAGCGATTGTGCCGTTCATCATAAGTCATATAAAAGGGAAATGGCTGAAGACCTGCACTGATTAGAATCGCAGTGCAGTCGATTAATTGATTTAATAAAGCTAAGCCCATATGCCTTGCTCATGGAATACGAATCGCGTGAATTAGTTCAATTCATGATTAATGCCCATAGGGGATGACCCGGACCACAAAAGACAAACCCACAAACAGATATCAACCCCAAGTAAACACATACATTGTCCTGTCGCCGCAAAAATAATTTCCCCTTTCGCGTCAATGGAAGACATATTATTTTTATGCGAAAGGATATTGAAATGATTTATTCAAATGCAGACTTGATTTGTGTGTTCTTCCCTCGAATACAAAAATGAAAAGAGAGATTTGTTAGGTTACCATTTTTTGTCACTGCATGTTCCATAAGATTACTCATGATCAAACGATGACCACATTTATAGTCACGACATGTTGCGGCATCGGAGGACATTGTGGCGTTGACTGTATGTGGATGACACATTTGGTTCTCCTCGGGCTGAGGTGAGCAATACTGAGGCGTGCCAAATTAAGTCATAAGAGGGAACTTTCAGTTTTTTTTTTGTTTTTTTTTTACTACCCCAAGGGATCGCTGCACAAAAACACACACTCGCTGCACAGGAAAGGGAGTAGTACCTAGAAATAGAGTTGTATTATTTTTTTTTTTCTGTTTTGAATCCTTTGCTGAACAAAATTTGTTCGCATGTCAATGACACAAGAGGATTTGTGAAAAGTTTAATTACATTTACGGAAGTGTTGTGGCTATAGTGTGATATTTAACTCGTAACCAGGTTTAAATAGAAGCTTCCCTGTGCATAGCTAGGTATGGTGTTTTTCTATTTGGTATAGTGAAGGTGGACACTGTGTTGCACGAGGGCGGCGTGTATAATGTGGAGTAATTAAAGTTCGTTTGGGATTAATTAAGCAGAGAGATGTTTTCGTTTTGAGTCGTGATGGTCAGGTAAAAGTAACGCACTACCATTGGTGTATATACCGGTGGCATTTGTATAAGGCGGAAGGACTCTTTTGGTGCAAAAGTTTTAACTGCTTAATAATGATGACTGAGTGGTGGCAATTCATTGCATAAATGTAAACAAGAATGGAAATTATTATTAAGAGGACACGGTAAGTATAGTTTTCGTTTAGTTAGATGTGTTTTGGGAAGGTCTGTTGATGATAGTTGAGAATTGTGAACATTTAGTGAAGGTGAGGGTCATTAATAATGATGTAAGTGAGGAACTTCTTGGAGGAAGGGTAAAGGAATGCCTAAGTAAGTTAAATATATTCGCAAATGGTTTTTATGGAAATGGAGATAGTGCGAAGCATTGCAAACTTTGACTCTAGGTAGAAGGAAGGTACGTATCTAACTATGGAAGTTTATTTTTCTAAGGTCCAAGCTTCCCTATGTACGGGAATAAATGCCCATTGCATGTAGTATACGCGAAATGTAGAAAATGGCAGTTCTTTCGAAGCCTTTTCCCTCTTAAGTCATCTTGTCTTGAGGTGTTCTGAGTCCAGCAAGCCCTACCTACAGCAAGTCACGCCTAAGCTTTCAAAACTATGGCACAACATCTCTATAAGCCAATTTGAAGTATTTGGCCCTAGCGAGGTATCCGTCGGAACTGAAATTTCAGGAAGTTTGCGTGTTTCATATGGGTTTTCAACTTGAAGTGTCTAGTCGACCGGATACCTTTGGCAGAATATCTTGCAAATTTGTATCCAAGGTACGGCTTCAGGTGCCGTCCAGCGGAACTGTGGAAATGTTCATCAGGAAAACCGATCGCCTTTAGGTACTTTTTGCAATGTCGTAGGTCAAATGACCATATCCGTCTATTCCACAGAGAGGTCCAAAAGCGAATCATGTGGAAATCTCGCGGCAAAGTTGTAGTATACCTAACGCCGCAGTAGCGTTGCATAGTCCTTTCTAATACTAAAGTAGTTCCTGACCACCTTCAGTAGGTAGTAGCTATGCCGCTTTCACAAGTCACAACTTCTATCATAGCTTAAAGACCGCACCCTTTAGATAACTCATACCTACGATTGCGTCACTTTGGATCTCACATCGGCTTAAGGTGCGACCTTGATCCAACTCGTCGTTTAATAATATTTGGCAACAAAAGCCTCCCAAATTGGATCACATTACCTTCCTTCAGGGCAGGATTTTAACTAAATATCCGTTTTGATCCGCACAACTCTGTTAACCCCGTCAACCGACAAAAAACAACAATGACACGAATCCAGTAACTGGTGCCAAGTGGCCCACCGCTGACTTCCGTTTCTATTTTTCGAGAATGGATCAGCAGGCCACCCCCACGCCCATCGTCAGGCAGTAAATTCTGTGATAAAACACCAAAAGCAGGAGCAGGTTACAACAGAATGCGCCTTCAACACAAGCCACAGCGCGCAGTACTATATCGACAATCACCCGAGTGTCTATATATACATACGCTCTCCCATACTGCCGCCGCGCGCCGGATGGCATTTCATTTGCAGGATGTAGATCCAGCAAATGCTTGTTCATCGTGTAAACTCCGGTTTACATCGGAGGAGGTGGGGGCGTGTTCACCGAAAAATCCTGTAAATATGTGAACATTTCTGCAATGAGCAGGCAGCGCGCCTCTCCAGTCTCCACCTCTCTCTGACGGCTGCACATCTGCCAGCTAACGAACTGACTAACTAGCACTATCCTTGGCGTATGTTAATCGGCGGTCGATGGGGGTGTATGGACTGGTGATAGTGGATGCACCGCCAAAATGCATTTAACCATATAAGTGTACAGGGTCACAGACACAGTGTGCTAGTGGGTATAGCGGGACCAAACCATCGCATCGCCGTACCATCATAAATTCGTGCGTAACATGACTTTATCGCGCTTTAACAACTCTGCTGGTCCACAGGAAGGCAAACGACTGGTGTGTCGAGTGTGTTGTATATAGCCGTGTGTAGTCCCAACGGTGTGTAATGGCAGAGCGATGAATGAATCTGCAAGGACGAAGACACCGACGACGACGACAACGGTGGATAGTATAGCAGATTGACTGAGCAGGGACGATGAATGGACGACACACGGTATAGTAATAGAAAAGCAAACACATGGTATTGCCCGAATGCGTTGTGTAGATGCCGATGCGCCCAAACTGATGACATATATGATTTGGAGAGTAGTAGGCGGTAATTGGACTCGAAGGGGATTTTAGTACTTACGTGGAGGAGTCTTATAGATTAATTGCTGACGATACAGTTACATCAAATGTGGGCTTTAATTAAAAGTTATCGATTTTAGTAGAAAGCTCACTGTACCAATCAAGGCAGCTATTACATAAAGGTCCTGGTTTTGGGGGTCTTTCATAACATTTAAGTGGTAAAGTCCTGGTCCATGGTTTGTCAACAAGGGCAGCTGTAACTAAAAGAAAGCCTGAATAGTGACAATCCAGCAAAAGGCGATACTGAGGTCATCCAAGAAGCGAAGTAGGATGGAGAAAGCACAAGAAAGTTGAAATTTATAAAGGGTGATTTTTTAAGAGGTTTAGAAATTTTTTTAAAAAAAAAAACACAAAAAATTCGAAAAAATTAATGAAATATTTATTTGAATCGATAGTTTGAACCTTGCAATTTAATGTTTAAAGATAATTTCATGCAAATGTTGACCGCGGCTGCGTCTCAGGTAGCCCATCCGCTGAGTCCAATTTTGGCATACTCTTTCACACATATCGGCCGGTATCTCACGAATGAATGCATGGATGTTGGCTTCCAGTGCGTCAATCGTTGCGGGCTTGTCCCTATACACATTAGCCTTGGCATACCCCCACAAAAAATTAATCTAATGGTGTCAAATCGCACGATCTAGGCGGCCAATTGACCGGCCCGAATATTCTTCCGAATAGACTGCTCAGAAGGTCGAGAATGCCGATCATAAAATGGAAGCAGCGCGCGATGAACATTTCGAACCGAGCACGAATTTTGATAGTAAAATTCAATAATTTGCAAGCGTTGTTCATTTGTAAGACGATCCATGGTTAAATTGCAAACCAAACTGAAGCTGTTTGACAGTGACACAAGGTACTAAACACACGTCAGCTGTCAAAACCAGTGTTGCCAAAACCAAACCAGCTAAAAAATCACCCTTTACTATTCTGGAAAAAGACTTGATGTTGTAAAACCGTGAAAGATGTACATTCTGTAAAGTCAAACGTGACTCTTTTCGCAACCACAATAAAACCCTGGTTCGATGAGGATAAACGGCTGACACATGCAGCCAAGAACGAGATTTCTCAGTCAATGTTACACACCAAAACCCGAGCTGTAAGCTTAATGGGTCTAAAGAAGGCACAAAAGAAAAATTTATTGATACGAAGAACTGAAAGAGAGAATGGTCCATATGCGGGTTCTATCAGTGGGCCAAGACAATATTTTTTAAATAAATTGCCTACACAAAAGAAGCCTGCTGTGATGAACATGGGACGGTAATGACAGTGCCTCAGATTTGGAGGGACGTTTTCTGCAGGTGGATAAGGACTGATCATGCAGAATGATCCGTTCATCCTGCACTATGAAGGTGGTCAGCATTTGGTATATAAAAAACCCAAACTTCAAACCAACGAAGGCCTACCGACCGAGTCTTTCAAAGAAATGAGAAATAAGTATGCACCAAGTTATTTCCAAAAATTTGGTCAGATAAATGTATATGCGCCAGTTGCATGGAGCCTCACTAAACAAAGGTGATTCCCTGGGCCGCAGCAACTGCAGAGGAATAAGTCTTTTGAATGTCGCGTAAATGTCGAAGACCTCTTGGCCGCCATCATAGTCAGCTGTCGACCTAATGCTGAAACACATGACCGATTGATCCATTTTAAAGGCCGCCTGCCAAGTTTTGGCAGGTAAAACTATTTCCGAAAGAAAGAAAATGCTATTTTATATAATAGACCCTTATCACCATGCAGGCTTGTAAAGAGTCAGACGTGTACCATGAATTCCTGTAGAAAAGCTTCAAGTTCATAGACCTTTGCCAAGGCCTGTAGATCAGACTTTTCATCTGCTTGTTTTATAGGCACCGTAATAAAGGCTCTCCTGTTTAGAGTTATTTTTAGGCAAAACCTATAGCCACTTTGAAGCCAGTTACAGGAGTCTAATTGTCATCGTAGATTGCTCAACTCAAACCAGGTGAGACTTAGGAACACCTTTTTCCTGGCTATTGACGAATTTCGGCAGATACCTACATAAAAGTCACTGCCATCTAAAAGTTGACTGATGCTTGATAAATTAAATGACAAGAGCTTTGCTTTGCTTCACTTTGCTTTGCTTTGCTAGATGTCCTCAGGACTTCGGACGCACGGACCACTAATAATAGAGATTTCTGTGAACTATGTGTTGGTCTGGACCTCTTAAACTGGGAAGTTAGAATGATTTGGCCGATTGCAATAAAGTAAAAACTTAATCTTGCTACATCTTAAGTATACTCTTGAGAGATCCCTAGGAATTGCAGAGGAGTTTTCACGAAGTACGGATACCTGAACAAATCCACTCACAGATAGACATACTATACCATTTAATGAGATTGTCCCTGAAAATGGACGAAACCTGATATTCTCACATAACTTTCTTCCCAAGTCCAGCCTCCAGGAGGAATAGGTATATGTGGCCCCGCCCTAACCTCGTCCTTAACAATCGTTAAAAACCATCAGTACGAATTTTCGTTCAACTTTAAAAGTTTTTTATATTTTTTTTCAAGCAAAAACTTTCAGTGCACTCCAACGTATTATAATACCGCTTTAAATGTCCTTGTTGTCATTCTCACTTTGGCCAATACCTCGCCTGATCACTGTCTATATCTATGTCTATATCTACCCCGCCATTGATATTGCATAATATTTAGAATATCCTGCCCAAAGAATGTCCAAAATGGATAAACTAAAGCTCTGGAAAACCACTACAGGAACAGGATTGACAATGCCAACAATAAAAGGGCCAGCAATAAAAAAAAAATATGGAAGACATGGGATACACATACATCCCGACACCAGAGTGTTATCCAAAGACGAACTAAGAAAAACCGAATTAAAATCACTAGAAGACGAACTATGAGAAAGGGCTATCCATTGGACGAAGGGCACGAACACGAACACGGTTTGTCAGAACTATATAGGTGTGGGGTGATATGAAAATATGCACGCGTGGTGGTGATTACACTTTCCACAAAGAACGAATGAATGTCCGCCTCAACTCTTGACAACAACAACGACAGAAGGATATGCACAGGGATCTGGAGCAAAGAAAAAACCCTACTCTGAGTTCAGGACGACGATGGAATTTCTAATGGAAAACTGAGCTGAAATTCTATGGCGACGGCGAACATGATGAAGGGATTCCTTCTATCCCAACTTTATAGTACATCCATCTTCTTTATAAGAAATGTTACACCACCACGACGTCGACGATGTGTACATCACCTCCGATACTCCTCATTCCAATGAGACAACATCATGGACGAAGAGAAAAAGAAAGAATAGCTAGCCCGAAGAAGGGCGTTTAGGGAGACAAATAAGAAAAAGGATAAACGTTGTCCAAGTTTGAATGGATCATGGCGTAGTTCTGACAGAAGTCTTTATATCCAAAATCCATCCGGAGGTTACTGAATGAATTTGTAATTGGATTTCGGTCCTCTCGCTCTTGCTTTTTTTTTCTATTATTAAACAGGACTCGACGTGAGAGAAGATGCTTCAGCTAAGGAGCCCAGGAGCTCCTTTTAGTTTTTTCGAGGTAGTGTCGGAAAGACATGCCACATGCGATGTGCGATACAATTTAGAAAGGAACGAAGGAGAGCGATGTATAGCGCGCATCTTCCGTCGGGGGGATGTTCAGTTATTGAAGATTATCGAAAGAGGATAACTTATTTGTATAAGTTGTATTGCGGTTCTCACTGATTTGCATGGAAGGGTACGACCGGACGAAACAAATAGCAAGGATCATCCAGACAAGGAGACATAATTTATACTCCGGTGATTTGGATTTTGATTTTGATTTCGAATTTGAATAGGGATGAGAGTATCTCCTTTACCGGAGATTTATTTGTTTCGGTATTTTTGGTGAGCATATGGAAGAGTGAAGTTTATCGCAGTTTTATTTCACTTTGTATCGTAGCTCAGGGAAGTTATATATCACAGAATACAAACCGCCAGAACAAATAAAAAAACAACGCAATTATAGTGGAAAAAATGTTAAAAAACCACTTTTATTAATCTGCTCACCCAACCTGCTTGGTTGGTTCCTGCTAATAGACTGACATTCGTCATACAATAATCTGAACCTTCTCGGTCTTTCGTTAAGTTTATATATGTACTTGATCACAACATCGACAGCAGAGTTTCAATACTCTTGCAGTTCGATACAGTCCCGGCGAAAACCTACGGTTTTCTACCCTTTCGCTTTTTATTTAAACATATTTGCTAAAGATAAATTATAAATTTTAATAATTGTATTTATAAATCACTCCAGCTCTTCGATACAGGATACAGATCTTCTGTACTGGCCTCGTAAGTTGATTGGTAGCTGGTTGCAGAACTACGCTCCTAACTGGTCCGTCTCTGCTTGGTATTAATCTCAGTATCCGCCCATCGCCCATGTCGATGGTGGGTAATTCTCGCTCTTTATAATGCACAATTGTCCTTCACTCAAGCGGTATTTCTCCTTCCGCCATTTCTTTCTCTCATACAGAGGAGAAAAGTACTCTTCCTTCCACCTGCTCCAGAAATGCGCAAGCATAGTTTTGCGCTGCTTCTATAATTTTATACTAACCAAAAATGTCCCGGCGTTAACGCCTGCAGATTATTTGGATCATCGCTCAATGGATATAGCGGTCTTGAATTCAAGATGGCTTCTATTCCTGCTCGTAGTGTCAAATACTGCTCATATGCTAAAACCTTCACTCCAACAACTCTCGTCAAATGATATTTCATTGACTTTGCCGCTGCTTCGTATATACCACCTTGATGTGGTGCTGCAGGGGCCATAAATCTCCATTCTGTCCCTTTCAAACTTAAGTGCTCAAAAGTATCCTTCACTAGCCAACGCTCTTTTGCTTTCTGTAATTCCTTCGCTGCGCCGACAAATGCTGTACCATTGTCACTGTATAACCTTTCACACCTGCCCCTTCTCGCTATGAATCTTTCGAAACAAGCAATAAACGCCACTGACGTAAGATTTGATACCAAATCAATATGCACTGCTCTCGTTTTGAGACAAACAAAGACGGAAATGCAACATTTCTGCTTTATTATTTGCTCACCAGCTCTGTCGATCATTTTGATCTCAAACGGACCTGCGTAATCTACCCCTGTGTGTAGAAAAGCTTTTCCTGCTGTTACTCTCTCTGATAGCAGATCAGCCATCAATTGCATCTCAAAGCGATGATTATGTCGCACACAAACCAAGCACTTATGTAGGTAATTTCTCAGCTCACTTCGGAGCTTCGGAATCCAGAATCTCTGACGAATATACTGCATCATGTCCTGCACTGCTCCATGCTTAGTTGCTGCATGAGCGCTATCAATGATCAACCATGCTAATCGAGAACCATTTGGTACGATTGCTGGATGCTTTCTCTCGTATTCCATCTCTGCTCTCTCTAACCTTCCTCCAACTCTCAGAATCTTTTCACCATCTACAATTGGTTTCAAGGATTCTATCCTGCTCTTATCAGGATATCAGGATGTCCTTCTCTATACAAGTAATTTCCTTCGGAAAATACTTTTCCTGCTCTTTTTTTAGTAAGAGACCAATTGATTCTATCTTCTCTTCAGAAGACAGTTGATCAACTACCCCTGCTATATTTCCTGCTCTATCTCTCCTTCTCACCTGACGTACAGAACGTCTCCGTCTCTTGCCATATCTCTTCTCATCATCCTTCCGTCGTTTTATCTTTGATCTAGTTGCATTGATAAAGCGAAGCACATAGCTAATTATATTTATACCTTTCCCTAATGTAGACGTGTATTCGATCAATGGAATACTCCTTCGCCAGCACCTCACATAAATAGATAATTGTTCTGTGAATTTCGTGATCACAAAAGCCTTCATCTCATCCCTCCCCCCATCTGAAACATTTGGCACAAACTTTTCAGATGACTAGCTCGACCGAGGTTTTGTCAACCATTCCGGACCATGCAACCACAACTTGTTATCAACCAATGCGGACGGCCTTACTCCTCTACTTAGGAGATCAGCAGGGTTATCCTTCGTTCCAACATGTCTCCACCTTTTGACTTCAGTGTTTGTCTGTATAGACGAGACTCTATTCGCAAAGAATGTTTTCAAATTGCATGGTAATTTGTTTATCCAATGCAACGCTACGAGTGAATCCGTCCAGAGATTATACTCGATATCTTCCCATTCCATTGTTTTGATGACGCTAACAATAAGTCGTCCCAATAGTTCCGCTGCTGCAAGCTCCAAACGCGGTATTGTCACCGTTTTAAGTGGTGCAACCCGTGTTTTTGCCGTGAGGAGATTCGCTGACGTCCAGCCATTTGCCCATGTCGCTCTCACATAAATCGCTGCTCCATATGCTCTTTCGGAAGCATTCGAAAAACCATGAATTTCCTTCCGTACCTCTTCCGAGGTACCTATCCATCTCTGAATTTTTACATTCTCTAAGAACGTTATTTTCTGCCAAAAATCTCTCCATCGCTCATCTATCTCTTTTGGTAGTTTCTCATCCCAGTCAAAGTTTAAACGCCATATGTCTTGGATAAGAATCTTTCCTACAATCGTAACGGGAGCTATGAACCCATTAGGATCATACAGTTGTGCAACACAGCTCACTACATTTCTCTTTGTCATTGCCTGCTCAATCACTGGTGTTTTCACAACAAATGTGAATTTGTCCTTCTCAAGCAGCCACTTAAGGCCTAAAATCGATGCCTTCTCGTCATCTTGAAACAAGATTGCCTCCTGCTCTTCATAGCTCATATCCTTCACTAGAGCCTTGGAATTAGATTTCCATTTTCTAAGCTCGAAACCTGCACCTTTTAAAACGTGATCGATATCTTTCGATAATTCGATCGCCCTCTCTTCGGAATCAGCACCCGTGGTACAGTCATCCATATAAAAGTCTTCCATAATTGCCTTAGCAGCTTTTGGAAACTCCTGCTCTGCTTCTCTTGCACATTGTATTAACGCTCTTACAGCGTTATAAGCTGATGAGGTCATACCATAGGTGACTACCGTCAACCAATATTCTCTCAAATTATCATGCGGGTTTTCTCTCCAGAATATACGCTGCAGATCCCACTGCTCCTTCACAACCTTCACCATTCTGAACATCATTTTAATATCCGCAGTAATGGCAACTCGGTGCCTGCGGAAGCGCATTAAAATTTCGTGCAAATCTTTCTGTAGCTTTTCACCCAGCATTTGCACTTCATGCCCTTCATGAAATGCCCTTATTTGTCCTGCAGCTCGCATCAAATACGACTCTAAACTTTTTAGTGACGCAATGATGAGGTATGTGGTATATGACTCTGCCACGCACTGTACCAGTTACTGGTGTCATGTGCCCTGCTCTTTCATACTCTCTCATGAACTCTACATACTTTTGTTTCAACTCAGAATCTCCTGCTAACCTTCTCTCTAAAGCAAAGAACCTACGTCTTGCTGTAATCTCTGAGCTTCCAAGCTCCTTCTCTGATTCCTTTAAAGGAATCGTCACAACAAACCTGCCGGAATCATCACGTGAGAACATATTGATGAAATTCTGTTCCACTTGCTCCTGCTCCTTTGACCTGCTTGATGACATTTCAATGTCATCCAACTGCCATAAACGCTTAAGCGATTCATGAAGTTAATTGTTGTCCATGTACACGACATGTGACACCTGCTCAAGCTCAATGCCCCTGCTACCTTTCTCACTTTCATACTCTCCGAGTATGATCCTGCCAAAAATAGTTGACATCTCTAGAACACCACCTGGCTGATGCCCCAAAACAGAAATAAATGTTTCTGCTATAAACCTGCACCCTAGCAATAAATCTACAGGACCTGCTTTCCAATAATCTGGATCAGCAAGTGGCATCCCTGTAGAAATGTCCATTCGTGGCGATCCCAAATTGTGTGTAGGCACAATCGGCTGCCATTTACTTTCCTTGGCAGTACCCAGAAATCCCGCTCTACTTAAACCTGCGCATTAAACCATGGACCTACAAGAAGGGTGGTTTCGCATTTGATGTTGAAAGGCTCGTCTTCCACACCAATAACTCTCTTTGGCAAGCCTAATTTCTGAGCAAGCTGATAACTCACCAGGTTAGGTTGTGCCCCTGTATCCAAAAGTGCTCTTATTGGCCCATACTTCCTGCCATCCATCTCGATTATTACCTGTGCCGTAAGCATCAAAGTAAATTTGTGCTACTTTTGTCCAATCGAGGGCGTTTCTCGGAAGGAACAACTATTCAATCTCTCTTCTGCTTATTTTCGCCTTCCTGCTTGCCTTTTTTTCTTCCTTCTCTTTTCCTGCGCATGGAAGATCATTGCTTCACTATTCCGAAACTCTCTCATAGGACAGAGTACACTGTTGTGCATTTACTTCCCGGGGCACCGTACGCACTCCTTCCAACGCCACATTGGACGACTCAAAGATTTACACGAGTAGCAAGGTAATGGTTTTTTGTCACCTGCTGCTTCCTCTCTCCGGGCATTGCTACCACCTGCTCGTACATTCTCACATCTGCTCAGGGTTGACCGCGCCTGCTGTAGGGAGGACGGCTGCTCAACCTTCCTGCTCGCTGCTCCATTCAATGCCTCAGCATGCTTGTCCAAGAAGGCACAAAATTCTTTTGAAGTGGGCTCTTCAGAAGTGCGCACTTCCTCCCACTTTCACGCCGTCTCTGGATCCAACTATTCATGGAGGACATGAATAATGATCATATCCCACTGTTCTGTTGGGATCCCCTGCGCTGCTAATTGGCGAAGCGTTTCATAGGTAGTATTGGCCATCTTTTGTAACTCTCCTGCTCTCGGTGCACCCTACAATGACGGAAGCTTGAAGAAATTCCTCAGTAGTTCCCTGCACGTAGCGTATTTTTTGGTAAATATCTCATTAATACGCTTCCACGCATCATCATAATTTTCCTCGGTGAGTATCCATTCACCGTAAGTCCTCGCTGCTCTACTAAAATTTATAGGCGGGCGCTATTCTATCATTATCATGGATCGCTGCCACAAAGCAATCTCGAAAACCCTGCCATTTTGTAATATCACCATCGAATGATACCCAGGTGTTTTTTACATCGTGTTGGGCGAATGGAAGAATAACCTGGACTTCGATGGGCTGTCCTGCTCTGCCTGCTACACCTGCTGTTGGAGCTATCTCGGCTGCATTCTCTTTTAATGCTGCATAGGCGGCAAAATATTTTGCCTCCGCTTCAGGAATCCTACGCTGCATTTCAACGTTGACCAACAAGTCGTCGGCTGTCGCAATCCTGCTCTCAGACACCTTCACCTTTGCCCAAGCATCCTGCAAGACTTCAAGCCTGACCTGCGCTGCTGCCATCGTGCAAGTCCCAAAGGCTGGAGACTCCACGAAGGCTAGCATCCTGCTTACCGAAAATATTCCGGCATCCAACATATAGTTATTGTTGCGTACCTGCTCTTTTACCATCTCTTTCACCTGCTTGCCTTCTCGTTTTTTATTATCAATAAAAAATGCCTGCTTGCTTTTCCTAAAAAGCATAAAAAAGTGAATTGCATTAGAAAACATATTTTCAATAATGCTTTATCCTGAAAATAAATAAATAAATAAATAATAGTTCGCAGTAGGTACTACTTCAATATGAAATTTCCCAGTATGCGATAGTAAAATGTATATTGTAAATATAATAATTCGCAGTAGGTACTACTTCAATGTGAAATTTCCCAGTATGCGATAGTAAAATATATTGTAAATATAATAAATCAGTAAAGAAAATATGGTAAGTAGTGAACGAAATCAATATAATATACCTAATAAATATAAATGGGATGGCAATTTGTTGCTGCTTTTGTAGCTATTGTTGTTTTATATACCTGCTCTTTAATTCCAATCTCACTCACAACAATTTTATATTGTTTTGCATATCAGAACTCAATTTGAGCATATTCTGAAATACTTGTTCCTGCTGCTTGCAAGCGTTCCTTCTCTTAAAAACTAGCACCGTCGTGCTTTGAGTTTTTTCCTGCTCCTGCTATGTCTCCTTTTTTTTTATAAATCAAAAATTAACCTGATATACGGCAACTGGTGCATTTTCACTCAAGTTCCCTTTTCTCTACTTTTATTTATTTGGTAACTCGCACACAAGTGCTTTGAGTTCCACCTTCACTCCTTCTGTTTATTTTGGTAACTCGCACACAAGTGCTCTGAGTTCCACCTTCACTCCTTCTCTTTATTTTGGTAACTTGCAAAAAGTGCTTTGAGTTCCACCTGCTCTCCTTCCCACTCACATTATTTGTCTTGACATATATGTTTCGCTCTGTATAATTAATAGCGACTAGCTCATTTGTGCTCAAATCACTCCTTCCCCTTCTCATTTAATGTCTCGACAAAATAAATATCTTGGCAAGAAAAAAGGTGACAACAAAAAAACTTAACTCAAGTAACCTAGAAGAAAAAATAAAATTATCAACCCCTATCTTACAACACAGCAGCAACAACAATCACCAATATTTGTTATTTAGATTTTTTTTCTATAATTGTGGAATCATCATTACTCCCATCACAACAAGCACAAATCAAAATATGGAATTATTTTTATTCCCCATCTCACAAGCAGGAACCAGAATACGCACACTCGCTTCACTCATTCCCATATATTTCCTTCTCTGTCTGAATCGTACCATAATCAGACACCCTTCACCCACGTTGTCGACTTCTGCGCACAAAATAAATTACGTTGCTAAATAAATTACTGCAACCACCACCATTCACTCATAAATTTCACTTGTCCTGCTATAAATGTGGACTGTATTGTATTAAAAAATTATTTATTAAATTATTTATTAAATATAATAGGTATAATTGTTTGTTTCGTTGTTCCGTTTGACTCGCTCGTTGCTCTTCTTTCCGAATTAACGAAACCTTCCCGTAGCCGCTGCGAGTGCGGGGCAAAATACTTTTTTGTATAGATTCTCGATTCTCGCTCGCTGCTCTTGGTGTTGGTGAGTGTGTCCCTTTCGCAGTTGGTCGAAATTGTAAACTCTCTTACCTGCTCCTGCTCTCAATTCTTGATGAAGAATTTGTGTCGTTCGCTCCTGCTTTGCAAAGGGGAAAAACAACGAAACAATATCTATTCGCATACTTACATGCTTGTAGGTACAAAATGACTATAGTGCTCTTTTTTGCACTACCTGCTGGTGGTATGCAACTTCCTGCACGTATCATGTTTGAGCATGATTCCTGCGCACATTTTGCTCTATTTTGCGACTGCGTAATTTTCATCGTAGCGCGAAACGAAACCCTGTTCACTCACAATGCAATCATGCATTATTATTATTTTTAAGAAAACCTGCCCGATCACGTCACTAGCAAAATATCCGGCTCGAAGGACCAAAATGTATCGTAGCTCAGGGAAGTTATATATAACAGAATACAAACCGCCAGAACAAATAAAAAAACAACGCAATTATAGTGGAAAAAATGTTAAAAAACCACTTTTATTAATCTGCTCACCCAACCTGCTTGGTTGGTTCCTGCTAATAGACTGACATTCGTCATACAATAATCTGAACCTTCTCGGTCTTTCGTTAAGTTTATATATGTACTTGATCACAACATCGACAGCAGAGTTTCAATACTCTTGCAGTTCGATACACACTTCGCAGCATGCGAGCGGCATAAATACTACACTACAATACTACACATCCTATGTATTTGATATGCGCTCGCTTTATCTTAGTAAGGAAATCTGTTAAATCGCTTCAGTTTGTATCGATGAGGTGCGTACGAATAGAATGGAATTCAAGCTTTACAGGACTAGGAGAGATACGTGGACATGGTCACAGTAAAAGGCTTAAATAACAACATCTGAGGTAGTCGTTTGAGCCAGCGACAACGACAACGCAAAAGAAGATGACCATACCATAGTCAAGTTGCAGAGCGACCTCAACCAACTTGGTAGGCATAAATCACCTGTTTAGACGCAAAGTAGTAGGAACAAAAAAAGGGCCAGTATATGTACCTATACCGACGTTCAAAGAGTTTTTCACTAGGAATAGAACAAGTCTGCCGCTGTTTTGTACCTTAATCCATAACACAATCCCCCATTAAGCGAAAAGCCGTAGGAAAACCGCACAAACACCATTTGCGCTTGCACATATCCCGTCAGAGGCAAGGAACAGACTTGCTGCCAAAGCATTGGACCTAGCTCGCTCTCATCCTTGATGTAATTCAATTAAAATCCGAACCAACACAACTAATTTCAATCTGAGCAAAGTGTTGGTCTGTCTGATATGTCAGTAATTTTTGTTGCTGTCCTCCCACAGCGAATGCACAATTTTCATTTGCCAACGTAATCCGACCTCTTACAAGACGTACTACGAGCAAATTTACTTTGCAATGAAAAAAAAAACCGCCACTGCTTCTTCCAGGATATAAAGGCATTAGTGCAGCCACCCCGGGCTTATCCCATTTGTAGTGTCAGTGCGATAATTGCATTGTTCGTAGGGCATATACTCACAAGGAGGTATCCCAGACATTGAAATTTCCTACAGTCTATATATGGTGAAAACTGATTAAGGACTTAGACAGTCCATCTGTCTGTTTAGTTGAATGAGACAGAGGAGGCTTAAATTGTGCTCCAAAATTAGACTGTAATAAATTAAACCGAAATCGATCACCACTACACTTTTGCAGTCGCTTTTCGTTTGCACTCGTCGGCGGGCGGTTGGCCACCGCACGCATTAGTGTAAGGTAAATTCAATTAGCATACTATTTTCACTAACAATCTGTCCCAACACAAAGGGCAAACACAAACACTCACATCCTAATTGAATGGCAGAGCGGAGCCCATCGCTCACTGCTCGGTCATCCTAGCATCACAAAAGGACACATGTTTTGAGCATGTTGCGCCCGACTCATTCGTTTCGAGCTCCCTCGACTGGATGCCATTAAAAATGCATAAATCAGCCTGTGGGTGGGAAGGTTTTAGCACGAGGGCACGTGCTTTATTGGACCGTAAATTCGGGTCAGTAATTGTGCCAAAATATTGTCAGTTAACCTGCATTCGGGTCGATTGGAGCCTAATGCAAATTTACAGATTTGCCTTTATAATATGTATACTCGTAGGTGATGCTATTAATACATCGCGTATATAGTTGCGGTGCTCCCAATGTTGGTTACTGTGGACGGTCCTTTAGAAAGGACAAACGAATGCGCGTAATGAGTTTTATTTTATGGAAAATTGAATTTGGTCAGACATTGTGAGCCAAAGTCATGATGATTACACGGTCATAGTGAGTATATTGGTTTTGTGCACAAAACTGTTTAAATTGATGTGGTACAGGTATGGGTTCAGTTTAAGGACTTTAAATAGATGGGTTTGTAGGGAAACAAGTGGAGTTGCATGATTGCCTAGTTTAATGGAATAATTTCTCTTATGCCGGTGCTGATTTTTTTTAACTGTGATGGTCAAATAAAATTTCATTTTCATTTGGGTGTGGGTTTGTCAAGTGATCACGCTAAAACTTCTTACCCAACCCATGTAAATACAACCACGGAATAACGAAAGGGTTTTGGGGTTCGTTCTGATGATGTACGAATTTAAGTTGTTCTGAAAGAGGGTTGTTCTCTGCAAACAATTTTCCACAGTCGGAGACTTATCGTACGTAGGGCCTCACGGATCTAAGCTTGTTTCTCGGCTGCATTATACAACCCTAGAAAGCACGCTTTGCCATAGGTCATTATTGAACTACGCTTATCATTGGACTACTTTATGTCACCACGCTTTGACGTAGGTCCTCGCGTAAATCAGACTTTCGTTAAACCGCTTGTCGTTAGACCGCACTCTCTGTGACCTCAGGAACAACGCTCTGCCGTGGGGTCTTACAGAACTGGCTCTTGTCGCTCGCCTGATTTATAACATTTGAGGAACCACATTTTTCCGCAGGGCCTCATGGATCCGTGTTTATCGTTGGACTACTTTTTGCCACTTAGAAACCGCACTTATTATCGTAGAACCTCTCGGAGCTACGGTGGGCCAGCTTCTGCCGGCAATGGCATGAATATAAAAATATGTCTAAATAATTGCCTGGATCCCAGGCCTAGCTTTTTATAAGCGCATGTGAGCGATTTTATTTTATAAATCTTGTCAGATGATCTTTTGGTGGACGGCTAGCTTTTAACATTTATCCACAATGGACATGTAGCTACGCAAGTGGGTTTACATTCGTATCACAACGTCGATCCAATGTTCGAGCCCGACTCCGTCTTCTAAGGGTCAACCTTCAAGGTTCCAAATGATATCTGATCCTAGGGCATATTTGGGGATATGAAAACATTTCAGAAGAAAACGACATCGCAGCCGTTACCCATATATTCGCCCTGATGACACAAAAGAGGTAGATACCAAACAAAACCCACGAGGAATACAGAAATAACTAAAGTCCGACATATATTCACACATACACATACACACGCGCGCAATCACTCTATTGACGAACCAATTTGAATCGCACCAGCAACTTATTCTTCGATCTGCCAAATTGTGAATAGGCCAATCAATTGTGTGTTAAGCGTTATGAATACCAAACCCCAAATCTAAACGGATGTGCGTCTGCTGCCACACCGCATATACCTACACCCGCTCATTGGGCATAAGGCATGTGGCATGTGGGAGATGGTTAGCCACTATCTTGCCGGATTAAGTCCAAATACGATTTCGATTTCATTTCGTTTTGAAACGTTCTCATGGTTGCCCCAAAGCCATGCGTGCGTACATAGCGTATATGGATATCCACTGCCAAATTGAATGATGATACCGCATTTTAGGACTCCCAGGACAACATCAGGGGTGAGTCATTTCCTAGGACACACCAGCAAAAAAGGGAAAAAAAATCGAAAGAAAATTCCTCATTCATTTGTGTGAAAGAAAATGCTGGGAATCCTTTCAGTCATAGCAATAACCTAGTAACACATATAAGTCCTTTCATCGCAGACGACAAGGACGACATACAGGCATCACAGAAGGACTACTTCACACACCAACAACAAAAAGAAACCAAACAAAATGGAAGAGCTCAAAAAAATAAGCAAAACAAGCGGTCTTAACTAAACAGAGCTATATGAGCGCAGAGCTCACACCCGATATTCCGAACGGATCCTGGCCAAAGTTATGTGTTAGCTAAACTGTATTCTGTCACTTGTGAGAAGGCTTGCTTGTAATCCCGTGTTGCGGGATTGAGTGGTCGTTTGGATGTGTGAAAAATGATTTGCTGCTCGCAAGGAGAAAATAAATGAACTTTTCGTTTTCTTTCGTTTCGGTTTCTGTTTTTTTGGTTTCTTTGTTGTCCTTCACGCATCGGTAAATAACCATTGAAGAATAAAATTTGTTTCTTTTTTTTCTATAGCCCCCAACCCCCAAGCAACCCAAAGCACCCGACGTACTCAGTCTTATACTCAATGTCGTGTGCGAATAAAGAGTGATGTTTGCTTACGAGTGGAGAATTGTGTCGAAATGTGGCGACTACACCGTAGGGTGCGGGGTTACGTAGAACTTGCATCCCAAGGGAAACTAGAGGACAGGTTGGGAGTATTCGAATGTGGATCGTGAATGGCGTTGCCAACAACTGTGAAGTAAATTGAATTGAGGAGAAAATAATCAAATGTATGCCTTGTCAACAAATGAATAGTGATGGTGATGATGTCGGCTATACACACGTTCCCAATGAGGGCGTGCAATTGATTGTATGGGCGACCGCTTGTGTTCGCGTTCTTATGCTGTGAAGGTTTTTATTTACTATTGATTGTAGTGTGGTTTCTTTTGGGACAGTTTCAAAAGAAGCTTCAATGGAATTTGCGGTTCGATTTAAGGACGCATGTTGGAAAAGCGTTGTTAAAGGCACTCATGCTAGAAAGAGGGTATACTACAGTGGGTTTGCTAAGACGCTGATCTTTTAAAAATAAGTCTTTAAATGAAGAGTACTATTCGAATAGGTACATCGGTTTGTAATTATCGTACATATACACAAAGTTGGTAGAGATCTTCGAGTAAAGCACGCTTCGTTGTCCTTCTGTTGTCGATTTGAATACTCTAACCACTTTGGGCTTTCCTAAGTGTCTGGAGAGGTAACGATTTTTCAGATGGAACATTTGAATTTGATTCAATGACAACTCGCTGCTTCGCCAGCGTACATGTGTACCTTGGTCAAACTTCTGAAAAACAGAACAAGAAAGAGGCGAATGAATTTTTCTGCGATGCGAAATGTTAACATGCCAATAAGTCTGCTTCTAAGGCGATAAACAACAATAGAAATATATTCTGTTCCTGGACCTACCGTAACGTGGATTTCCATAGTCAATTGTGGACTTTCTGGCACCTAAACTATACCAACCCAATCAAAGATTGTTGACGAAAAATGGCAGGCGCTATCTTTATACAGCCGTCAAGACCTCGTAAGTAATTTTCAAGAAGCTGTTGTCCCCAAAACTAAAGCTGAGTTTCGACTAGAAAAACGAGGCTAAAAATGCATTCCTTAGGTAAAAATTTGAGTTCCAGCCAAGACTACTTGACTCAACAAATGGCAAGTGTATTAGGCAGCAGAGAATACAATTATAAAGCTGTTGAAATACCCGCCTTTAGACATACATATCCCGCAGATAAGCTTTATTTAAGAAAGACTGATAAATTTTGCACTACATCAAGAGCTGACATCTTAGAAGCAAAGCTATCTGGAGAAAAGGGACGATCATTGAAACCTCTATGCAGAGGTTGGGGGCAACATCAAATTTAAGGTCTTATCCCTTTCTGAATGGTTAAGAAAGAGTGGAAAGGTTTTTAGCAGGGCATCCATAATGATATCTGGTTCACTTGGCCCCACCGCCAGTTATGTGAATGTAGGCAGAAATGATCAGCGGCTTTTGCTATCATTCTTAAAAAGAAGGCCCAGAGAATGTTGTCTCAGGTCTTTCTTTGCCCTAAGTAAGTGCACCCATTGAACATCCTGCTTCTCACGAGCACAATTGTATAAATCTTCATCTAATGCAGCTTTTCTTCCTCCTTGTGGTATCCTTTGACAACATAAAGCTTGTGCTCCGGATTGAGGTGAGCTTAGAACCCTCGGACACCCTAAATGTATCCAAAAAAATTCCTTAAAATTTTAGAAAAGTGCTAAAAAAAAAATGGGAAATCATCAGCAGCAAACGCATGCTGCGAACGGAACTCAAAGTGTTACTCCAGAACTGCCATGTCCCAACAGTAGTTGTTGATTGCCACCCATCAGACAATGCACCACAATCCACAACTTTTAGCGAGACGACATCGCAGGGTAGAGTTTTTCATCAGACCAGCATTTTTATCACTTCACACTTCATACCCATCATATAGAAACATCAAGCTGAGACCACCACCGACCACCACCGCACTACCACCTCCCCCACTATCGGCCGCCATCTTTGTCAAGTGAATGTGAAACACTCATATAAATTATTTTTGCATCACATATCCTTTTCGGACAGAGCCATCCTGTCGCAGGAGGCCAGCAATAACTAGCAAAGCTGGCCCTGCTATATATGGTGCTTGCTCATGTGTCTGTTTTCAATGGGAAATTGTTTCATAAATTCTGACGAAATACCGGCAACACGCGGTTTAGGGTTGTCGGTTGGTCGTCATCGTTGGACTCCCATCCCTCTCGCTGTCACCCACTGGGATGATTTATCGTGCGAGAGGCTTGCATCGGCTTTAACTTTTGTTTACACTGCATTAGAGTCGAGCCTGACCGTACACCCAACTATACAACGAGATACAATAATTCCGAAAATAAATTGCATTCGAGATTCCATGACAGTCGGTGTTGGGCAAATTCGATTTCTATTGGCCCATTGAAACAGAGCACTGCTATCATATACCTGACAGTCCCAATGACGGCCAAAATAGTCGAAGATTAAATTTTCCCAAACAATTTGCCTGCTGCATGCCAGAGCTTTTGTGAGCACAGGCATGTACACTACAGCGCATCGTTTCAATTGAACTGTTTTTTTTGGGGTGCGGACTGAATGACATCCTATTATGATGAATATGCCTACTCTTATATTATTCCGAGGAATGTAAGGTTACATAGGTTATTCGGTTATTAATGCTAAATTGTTGGTCTACCAATGGAATGATTTGCAAATTGATTTGGCTGTCAACGGAAGGCTGAATGACATGGAGTGGGATATTATACAATCAGGCTTTTGTATATTCGTAATGAGAGTCGGTTTTCAATAGAAAACTTGCCTTGGTTTCGAAATTGATTTGTATTCGAGTAGGATCTGTTGTAAGGTCACGCAATATCGGCTCTGCCTTGATGAAGTGACATAAAAATTTAATCCGACTTTGAATAAAATCCATTCGTTAAATTTTCGTTAAACTCAGTATTCAGTAATAGTGCACTTTGAAACCTAATACGAGAAAATGCTGCAAAACAGAAGACGACCTGCTTTGGGGAGGCTACTATTCGATAAAACACAACATTCAGCAGAGAGTTTCAAAGTAATGCTAGTTCAAGGTATTGATTTATTTCCAAGATTTTCGACAATGCCGATCTAAGGCGATTTGCCGGCGAAAATTCAGGAATTTTTTATCAGAACATTCACTATACATACTTTCTGTCGTAAGCTAAGAGCGATTGGATAGTTTTCAAAATTTCTGACTTTTTCAAGAATTTGTTGTCGAATGTTTCGAACATTTTGGAACTTTTTTGAAAGCACAATCCGCTTAAGTTTTGGGCAATAATTTGACTTTTTATCGTCAAGATTTTTGTGTTTGTTCCCAAATTTTTTTTACCAATTTTAGTAGACCTGCTGTCGAATGTTTGTGGTATCGCTAGATTTTTCATAACAAAGATTCATAATAATACAACAAGTGGATAAAGTATTTCAGATTTTTGTTTGGTTTCAAAACCGTCGATCCAAACAATTTAAATAAAATTGGGGTCGAAAATTATAAAAGTTTAACGATTTTCCATGAAACCACTGCCAGTTTGTGTTTGGGACCTCAATTCCAATTCCAAAATTTTTTATCTATAAGTTTCATAAAAAGCAAAGCAGCACAAAAATATTCAAAATATTTTGACTAATTTCAAGTTAAGGTACCCATACAAACAGCGTTGTTAAAAATAATAGTAGATACCTATTCAAACATTTCAGACTTATTTCACATTTCTTGGCCCAGACGATTTGCTGTCGTCAGAAATTTTGGTAATTTTGCTTTTAAGAATGGTTCGAAATCTTAACCAGCAATAATTATGACTAAAGCTTCCAAATTATCAACTGTTTTAAATACTTTTCGTCTGTTTTTATCTAAATTCCGGAATATTTTCAAATTTTTAATAAAACCAGTTTCAGTGTAGTCCAGCAATTGCTACAGCATAATATTTCAAAGATTTCTGGCAATGAACTTTCCAAAATACAATTGTCATTCTGAGATCAAAAATGTATGAAAATACAAAGAGTGACCTGTGATTTAGTAAAAGGGAAATAATCGCAAAGGTTATCCCCACTAAATGTCATCCAGACGTTGATAAAAGTCACACCTACACCTATATCATACTCATTTAAAAACTCCAGCTGAGCTAATTTCACTGCGCAAAAGTCTCCGACCCAACATTCACTTCAATGATGAATTCCCATACCTGTTTTCACTCCTCATGGTCAAAATCCAAAATCACGGTCATATTTCATTGCAACGTATACTTTTTAATTAAGGCGCCATATAAGAAATTCCTTCAACACCCTGAAGTCATGACGAAAAACCTTCCAACATGCAGGCTCGTTTAATACTCCAGCCACCCCATACCACTATTCTATACCAACAAGCAAACAGCAGTGCATACAAAATGGAAAATAATAACAAACAACTCACTTATCCTTTTGCATATGGGAGAAGGAGGAAAAGCCACTGGGGTTGGGGTTTCGTCGCTTTGTCCTTGGATAACGAAGTACATCAGACCTGACAGCTGGATGAGGAACTCCATCCATACATCGTTTACTTCAAGTCCACCCATATCAACCACCCGCCCATCAACAACCCAAACAAACATCTCCGCACAGCGTGTGCACCCCATTGTTGTTGTTCGTCCGCATATAACGTCTTTCCTTATTCAATACAAACACACACACATGGATTTGTAAAAATAAAAAGGACGAAATGTGAAGACACGTCCTTGGCTGTGTACATGCTATGTCAAGGCGAAACATTGTTATTTTGCCTTTTCGTAAATTCAAAACAGGACTCGTCGCCAAAAACACCCCAAAAAGTAGTAAAAAAGAATTCTAAAGAGAAACCGTTGGATCTACGGGCAAACTACAACGGCAAGATAAATGACCATTCCGACTGGCTGTAAACGAAAATAGTTCATTCGTCCTGTGTGCTGTGTGTTCAGTGTTCAGTGTTCATGTCGTAGGTCGGCGTCGTGCGAGAGTCGTTCCTTTGAGTAGGTGTGTGTTGTGTAGCTTTATATTGTGGGAAATAGAATGAAAATCTAAATACTAACTCCTGTTTAGTTAGATGGATAGGTTGATTATTAAAGGAACAAAAAGCACATACTCGCGCACGCATCAACGTTGTGCTCGCACTCGCAGGAATGGGATTCTTAACTGAAGACATACAAAAACTAAACAAATGGAAACAACAACCTCCATACAGTGCGTTAGCATTTGATTGGGACTTATGGATATTCAAAGGGAAACACATCTAATCTGCTCTAAGAGTCATGGGAGGACATCAACATATTTTTAGATAGAAAAAAAAGAGTGGGTCGCACTAAGTTGGTACTCTTGTTATACCAAGGGATTTAAGCAAATATCTGTCGGTAGACCAAAATGATCGTGGGACTAGTAAAAGTGTGTGCGTTGCGAAATTATACCGGAATTTAATGGATCCTTTACGAAAATTTTGAGAATGCTTGTAAGGACATTAGTGGGTGTAGCTATATCGTTCTTTATCTATATATCTGCATATTAAGATTTTCTATGCCTTCAGTAAGGATTAAAAGAGGATACCAACTCAGAGATACAAGCTTCAACGCTTTCAAGTGGCAAAAACCCTTGTTCAACTTGAAGTGGGTCACTGCAGACCAGTGGCGTAGTTGCATGTTTGTTTTGGCGGAGCATTTTAGTACTCGTAGTTCCCTGAGCTTTGCTGTACCAAAAGCGGATATTCTGGGATTTGGGCCCTTCTAAAAGTTTCCCTTCTAGGCAAAATGGCCTTAATGTCTAGTAGTTAAATAAACAATAAGCAGTTTAAATGTATAGCAGCCATTTTGAATGCTGTGCGACAATTGATGTTATAGGATCTGCACTGCTGGATATGAAAAGTCAGTCTTAATCAATTTTCTGAACGCTTCTCTATCGAAGACATTTTTTGCGCTTCTGTCCTTATAAGTTAAACTGGACCACCAACGCTCAAGAATGTCCTTCAGTCGTAAAGAGGGTAGATGGTTCAGCGTGCCTTTCATGCGCGATGGAATTAAACAATTTTTTAATTCCGCACGATGTGTGGGTCGATGTTTCATTCTTTTCCCACTTTGCGTTTGTCAGTTTGGCAGTAAACGAGGACAAAGTGGTTTGTCGAGAACATATATTTTTGTGCAAAGAAATGCCGGAAGTTATTTAAAAAAAAAATCACTCCGGGAACGAAAAGATAACTGAGGTTGTCGGTAATTATGCTGACTGAAATCCCCGGCGGATTGCGCACAAGACTGCAGCCTTGTGTTACTCAGTTAAATGTGATATCTACGAACGATTGCCCGCTCGCCTTGTTTGCAGAATGCATTTGATTTCTACTTATGTAGTGATTCAAATGCTTTGAGGAGAAACTAACAATTTGTGTCCGCTGTTGTCGTCTTATAGTAGGACGCTTCAGCTACAACAGCTTTAGGTAATCTCTGGGTGTCACATAAGGGCATGTGTAGCAACTGAGAAGTGGATTTCATCATTTTTAATGGATTCGGAGTAAGAAGTCTGCCGCAACATTGACATTTTGCGCAGCATATTTCCAAAGGTTTGTATGCCTTCCTTGGTTTGACGTCTAGCTATGTACAATTGTACAACCATCTAAGAATTTGTGGGAGTTCCACATACGAGCATAATAGTTGGTTGTTTAGGCCAGCATTTCCTGATAGGTCCCACAAAGTGAATAAGGCTTATCTAGACGACCTTCGCCTTGGTTTTCTTTCTTGGATGCCGAGCAATTGGTACGTGATCTAGCATCTAGGTTCTGACGCTCATACTGTCAATGGCTCCTTTGCCATATAATATGGGTATGGAGATATTTACTTTGCATGCTTTCCAAGTAAGATCTAGACAAGCAACTGCTAATACAACTCACTCCACTGACTGATTAAAATGTCCTCGTCCGTCATTTGTTAGCCCCACTTTCGCTGCATTACTCTGTTTGCTGTTTCACAGGTTAAAAGTACAGTTGTGTTCAAGGGGACACTATATATGGATCAATCTCTCATAATACACACAATCAATCAATTTTCGGCAATCTTCCACTTCATCGTTCCCGCTCCATCTTCTCGGTTTGATGTTTCGTTATTGTTTGCCCAGTAAAAGACAAATGACGACCGATGTATTTGGATTTGCCTTATATATCCGCATCCACCCTCCCCTATATATGACTGTCCTGTGAAATATCGAAACTGTGAAATATCCTTTTCCTTTAGCATAGTTGGACAGGATGTGCCTACTATATACACCACACCAAGGGTAAACATCTATAACAAATGACGCACATGTAGAAACACAGAATGAACCTGTTGTGACGGACGTTAGTGGCATCTGAACCTCACACTAGGATACAGCCTGTGTGGTTATTTTTCCTCATTTTTGTTGGTGCGGGTCCAAATCGTATATGGAGTACCTATGAAACAAAAAGGCCAAACAATTCGAGCCAGTTGAAGAAGGAAACGTTTGGTCAACAGTGATAACAATTCTTAAGAATTGAATTTGGGTCAGTATGGAAGAGGCTGGTTTTGTGTGTGTGCCATATGGGACGACGCCCGACGAGTCTGGCTCCGAAATTAATGCGAAGCGATATTAAAACGACGTTAATGGAGAGCTCTGAGGAGAGAGGGACAGAAATGGAATCCGATGGACGACTGCATGAGTGGTGATATGTTTTCGTAGATAAATAATCGGGGGGTAGTTTTTATCAACTCAGAGTCCGACTGTTCTCTGGCGGGCGCTTGATTGTTTTCTGCAATTCGGCAGTTCCATCTTCCATTCGAATGTGGGAGCGTGTCTGGTTGGATATTCTTCCACTGCTTCAGGTTTGTCGTATCCAATTCCCAAATAAATGAACAAGATTACGGTCAAATGATGATAAATACCCAGAGGAACTACTTTATTTGGCAATGGGATGTCGTAATTAATTTTAGCAATTTAACTTTCCTTTGAGGAGGTGGTCTATGGTTGGAGTGGATCGCACGGTATTTTATGCGGACGTAACCTTAAATGCGGTAACGGTGAGAGTTATGTAAGGCGACGTCGTATAGCATGGTGTAAATCATGATGATGATTGACGGCAATGATGGTGTATTGAATTCTTTGGGTTCTTCAAATGAATTTGCTTGAGAGGCAAAAGGGAGTTTTCTTCAGTGCGTGCATAGGTGAATTATAGACATAAATCACCTTATATACTGGTCAGGGGATGGCCCCTTGTTTGTATTTGCTTCCCTGTTTTATGTGTGGCATTGGAAATAAAATTGTGCCCCATTTTAAGAAATAAATAAACACGAATCAAAACGAATGTTTTTGAGAAGTTGCGCTTTAGGTAGCCTATGGACCTGTTGCACCACCTAACTTCCTTTTATTTGTAGCTATAACTTAGACTCCTCCACTTGTTTCTTAAGGACTCCAGAAACGTGCAGAGTTCATTGTTTAGACGTTTTAGCCTACGAATATCTGAGTTACTAACACAGACGGCTCAACAGTTCAAAGGTGCACTGAAGGTCAGTCTAGCTTCTAGCTTCTAGCTGAATCCCAGCATGACCATAACTCATCAACGATGAGCACATCACTTATTCGCGTGTTTGCAAATTCGAAACGTCATGCACTTCCCAGATACAGCGCTATAAAGTGCAGTCCATAAAAAACAGCAAGTACCTATGTAAACAGCAGCCGCAACATGTCTACAGCAATCGTATTAACTTCACATGTTCTTTGCATTAAGCATTAGACCAAGTCTTAAAACAAACAGCCCCATTCAGAACCAAACAAATTTAATTTTATTTTATTTCGATTTTCGTTCAGTTTAATCAAGAACAGCAACCAATATTTGGTTCTTTTCCAACCGATAAGGTAGTTTAACAGTTTCTTCAATTTCTCATAGATGGCGAGCTGCAATCTTTACTCGGTTCGTGCCCGTGATGGAATTGGGCACAGTGCTCTTAGCTCGTGGGATTAACTTCTTTTTTTTCTGTGTTTTAAGGCCGGCATCTCCAGGAAAATCCTGCTGGATTTCTTAAAAATTAAACACAATTTCTTTGTGTTTATTTTTTACTTTTGTTGGGAGGGGCTACTGCCTACTTAAACATTAAAGTTGGAACCCTAAGCCGACAGAAATAACAAATTTTCAGTTTTGGTCCATTTTTGCTTGTTTCCTGTTGCACGACTTTAAGAAACATCGTACCTTATCCACAGAAAAGTGCAACAAATCCTCTGAGTCAGTCTAAAATACTGAAACCGTAGTAGTTCGGTTTTTTGCGTTCTCAATTTGGATGATTATCTTGTTAATCGTGTCCTTAGGGCCCGATTCTGGGACAAATATCCCGCTGTACTGGTTACTTTACTTGAGATTGGATGATGAAGGGACAAAAGCACTAAACTTTCAGTTGGTCGGTTCATTTGATAGAGTCGCTTCTCATCCTACATTCGAACCACATAGCTTTTAAGTGAGCCCAATAAAGTTTTTTTGAGGATTGTGTGTATGCTAAGAAAAAAAATCAAATAAATGCCGGATCCGCCAGGAATTTCACGGTTTTCCTGGCGATTTGCGGAAAAATTACGTTAATCCAGTGTTTTTTATTTTTTTTTTATTTTCTGGGGTTTTCTTCTTTGGTCCATGCAAAGATTAAGACTCCAACTCCTATGCCGACGGAGGTAGGAATTCTTAAAAAATGGTCCATTTTCGATTGTTTTTTTTTTTGTACGACTTAAATCAAACGTCATATCTCAGCCAAAGTGAAGTAAAACAATCAATCTCAACTTCCTTAAGTCAGTCTGATTCATAGTTTATTTATTATCGCGTCAGTTTGGGAAATCTCAGTTTTGCAATTATCGTGAAATTTCGTGGAATTTCGCCCTCAGGGCCCGATTCTGGAGTGAAAATCCGCGATTCCTGGCGTTTCGTGACTTAGGATTTTGCGGTGGATGTATGCGCCCGAAAACACGATTTTTTTTAGGTTTTTCGTAGGAAATTTCTTCAGAAATCTGCCAAATATTGGTGGTGGTTTCTTAAAAGGCAATCTAACATAAAAGTTGCAACTTAAACACTCGTATCACGTTTTTAAATTGAAAAAAATCTCCACCACATGAATTTTGTCCATGGCGTTGGGTGTAATAGGCTCGATTCAAGACTCACTGTAAAACATTCAGTATATTGATAAGAGGAAAGAGTCTTTGGACGACGTCGCTAAATACCTAGGGGAATAGATATCTACTAAATAAAACAATTCCGCTTAAAGCTGTTATCCACTTAAATGAAGCAGTTCTTAACCGTGATTTCCAGGCAAGCTCACGAAGGTATGCTGCAACCGCAATACTAGTAATCATTTTTAGTGTGTAGGCCAAATTTTTTTTAACTCACAATGGCATAATTTTAAATAGAAATTGCATATTGCGACCTGGAAAATGTATAAAGTGAAGGTTATAAATGATTATTAATATGGCCCATGGTTTTTAGAGTCGAACGACACAAAGGGCCTTACTAATAATCATTTTTAACCCCACAGAATATGCAATTTTGTTGGGAAAGTTTCCTATCGTGATTTTGAAATTTTTAGTCTGGACACTAAAAAAGATTATTAGTATCACGGAAAGTCGATTAACGTTTATATATGTAGGATACACTGTCAATTCTCAACTTCATTCCTTGAAGTAGGAACTTGTCACATTCAGATGTCAGATGCAACTTAGAAGCAGCTGTATTTAGAGGGCCTTCCATTCCCGTATCTTCAACTTCTCTATTTTATCAGAAAGATTTTAAATAAAACAACACATCCTCGCACAATGTTTCCATCTTACATGTATTACTTTGTTTTATTTTTCCTAATTTTAAAATATTTCCACTGATATGAGTTGTGATGGTTGCAATGATTGAATATGATTATACAAAACCCAATAATGAATTACAATAGGGAACATCAATTTTACATTATGTGTGTATGTGTGTGTTTATGTGCAAAGAAGGGCTCAGAATCGGGGCATACATTCATTGTAACCTCTCAGATATTTTTCTTATCATTACTACAATTGTTTTTATTTTTATTATTAAAATTAAAATAATTACATAATCAGTTCTTTTCCAAAGATTTTACTGTGACCATGAGTCGATGACTCGAGACTGCTGCTTACCATAAAATTCGTATCTTTTAGGTATTTTTTCTTAAAAATTTGTATCTACTTACACTTAAGTAGAAGACCAGGGCCTTCTTCGCAGGATCAAAATAAAACAAAACGAAATGTTCTCTAGTCTCAATTTAACACCTAAGCTACACAAAATTACGTTTAATGCTGTAATCTAGAAGCCAACTGCAACAGCTTGAAGCCGCCACTAGTCAACGGCCCTCAGCACACCCTGCGCAGAGGCACTATCACATAGGAATCCGCCGCACCAAGAGATACTCGGAGAATTGCTGGCCCTCGACACCGCCCCCGGTGCTCGCTTCGATGGTGAAGCCGGCGTTTAGCAATCGTGTAAGCACCTGCACTGAGTTCAGTTTGCAATAACCGTTGAGTGGGAAGCGGATGATTTGACGCCAATCGCCTTGGTTCCATGATACCCCAGTACGGCTGGCCTGTGTACCCTGATTGGCCTCGGGGAAGACCTCGTCCAGCAGTGAGCGTTCGGCCGACAGCATGATACGCTCGCCCAGGTCTGGTGAAATGTGCAGGGCAACTACTTCGTAGTTGTATTCGGCTGATCCGATGCGTGGCGACGACTTTATCCTTGCCGGCGGTGGAGGCGAAATAAGATAGTTGCCATTTCGAACACGATCCTTTCGCATGGTCTCCAGTTGCTTGATCATTGCTAGAAAGGAAAAAGTGAAAAAGTGAAGGACAGTCCACACATACAGTTTTGCAACTTACGTTCAATTTCAAAGTATTTGGCCTCTTCCAGGAGGAGCTCGAGATCGGGAAAGTCATCGGCTATTAAGAGTCTCGAGTTTCGCATGAAATTCAGGACATGCCGGAACATCCCCCCATCTCGATCGATAAAGTAGTGCTGCTTCAGGGAGTCCAACACAATTGGTATTGAGCCGTTAAAAAGTCGAGCCAGCTTCGAGTCCGGATATTTGGTAAGAGTCTCTAGGGAACTGGTGTAAATCGTGCCACCTACATCGATATGCACTGGTGCTGTGTACCGCGATGCAGCTGCAACACATGGAATTCCAGTTATGGGCTTATGATTGCTGTGTAGGTAGGAGTTGGCTCCGGAAGATGTGCTACTACTGCCGCCGCCGCCACCGCCACCACCAACAGGTGGGACAGATGAACTGGCCGGTGGTGTGGGAGTGGGTGAGGATGAATTCGAGATTGTCGGCGAGACCGTTGGCGATGCACTAGGGATTAGCAAAAGTTAGCCTTTGAATGGTGCTTGGTATTGTCATTTACGCACCTGATTTTGATATCATTCCTGGCGAATATGCGGCCGGTGGATGAGAGATCTCGGGGTTCGATTGATTTCACGTCTCTTTCTCGTTCTCGATCCATATCGCATTTTTTCCTGCAAAATTGTAACGAAACTTTTTTTCAAAAATCATCTACAAAGACATTACATATAGATTGTAAGTAGTTAATAGAGGGAAGACAAATTTTCTTGTTCTTCGAACTGGCATCAATTTCCAGCAAAACCATTTAGCAGCTGACGATTGATTTTTGCTTTATGGCCCAACCCATAGAATATGTAGCGGCAGTTGCGACAATGTATTGGCTGACAGGTTGATGCAATAGGCAGCAGCTCATGGAAGGTGACCCATAAGCAGCACGTGCCGGATCCGACGGATAAGTAGGTTTACTTTATATGTTTTCCTACACCCGGAGCACTTTCATTGGAAGAAATATTGAGAGAATTGGAGAAACTGCCATCGGCTGTTATCGTATGCGACGTATTAAAAGTTCTTGTCATTTAATAAATTGAGTTAAAGCTGTCATTGTTCAAAACTATGAAACGGCAATGACATTCTGTCTGTCTATCTGCGTAACTGTTTTGCAAAAAATATTTGTTCAACAGACTGTTTGAGACTGCAGCACCCGTTGAATATGTTAAGCTGACGTATTGGTCGACCCAACGGACAGCCCAGGTGTATATTTATCAAAATCAAGTATCTGCAATGTGTCTCTAGGCTGTTGTTAGTCTGTCAGTTTGCGTTGTCACCTTTTCTTTTCATTCAGTTAATGATAAGACGGTCTAGAATGACTTCATACTTAATAAAGACGCGGCGTTCAGTTTAATAGCGCTCGGAAACCGACACAAAATACATCCAAAGCATTGCATACTTCTGGGATTTGGCAATTTTTTGAGAAATCAATTTCTCAAAAATTTTTTTAATTTTTTTTAAAAAACTTACAGATAAGAGCGTTTTGTGGTCTTTTTTTGTGGGAGTTGTCTTCGACTTGTGGTGTTTTTGAAGTGATAACTTCTTTAGGCGCGTTGGGGCACTTTTGATATGGGATAAAACCATTGAACTCGCGACACCAATGTTGTGTAACCAATGTTGCCGACACCAGTGTTCATGAAGACTCTTGAGGCGCGTTGGGCCATTGTATATAAACATTTGTTGGGAAAAACAATTCTCTTAAGTTGTCAGATCAGCGGCATCGTTGCCAGCCTTTTTTAACGAAAAACTGCTAAACTTGAAAAAGATGCCTTTTTCAATAAAAGAATGCCTAAAATATCTTTTTTTTTCTGTAAAGTGAAATAGAACCTAAATCAAAAATTTAAACACACTCATAGAAAAAATAAACAAAAACTAATTTTATCATCAATCCAGCTTCCACTTCAAGTAAGTTGAATGAAATTGGAAACAAATTTGGAAGCTGTTTGTTGCATAAAGAAAAATTGTTTTTGTTTATTTTTTCTATATTTTTGTTTAATTTTTGATTTACTGTTCCACTTTAAAAAAAAAAAGATATTTAGGAATTCCTTTTGAAAAAGGCATCTTTTCTTCAAGTTGGCAACGATGACGCCATCTCAGACAACTTAAGAGATTTGTTTTGCCCAACTGCCAACTAATGTTTATATACAATGGCAAAACGCGCCTTAAGAGAATTTACCTACAAGTGTGTGTGTGATACCAGTGTTCGCGTTGCCATTTGCCAACCACTTTTGACGACTCAGTATGTATGTTAATGTGGGGAAGTGTGTTTGCCTTTGCCATGCTGAAGTAATTTCAGACAGAATTTTATTTCTAAAATTTGCGGGGCAATCGGGTGTGCGTTTCATAAGTTTCACTGGTATTCATTTTAAAGAATACCAATTAATTGCATGCTTTGTAAATTTACGTTTTGAGCAATAGATTGCAATTTTTGTGTTTAAAATAGTCCATCCATCCATCCATCCACTCTATTATTATTTCTGTTTCTGTAGTAGTATATTTACCTCTTGCTGTTCACACACTCAACCAATCTTACACATACAATTTCAACTACGCAGTTGTGTACAAACTATGATTCAGGGAAAAATAATCTTTCATTCATAATGCCCGTAGCGCCGTAGCCGTAGCACAAAAGCCGCCACGAAAGAGAGTCAACGGCCGAAGAGAGCATAAACTAAGTATGAAATAGACTGACAGCTTTACTACGTCTCACCGATTCCCACCGCAATTTTTTCAATATAAGCCCCTCCCGCTCGCAATTTACTATCTGTGAATACGTGTGAATTCAGCGTGTTCCTACATCGTTGTATCTCTACCTTTTTGAGGGAATTTAATATTTTCGAAAAACTTTTTGTTGACCATGAATATAAACGCACTAAATGCACATAAATAGAAGATTTGCCTATAGCAACAATTTCTAGTACCAAAAAATAATCATTAAAGTGCTAGCAAACTGCGATTTTTATACTGAAGATTAATTAAGTGTGATTTTTGTCCGAACAATACAAATTTTACTTTTATTTAATATAAGTTTAGTGAAAAAGGAAAATGAACACACTTCGTGGGAAAAATAAAGAGAGACGTCTAAGAACACTGACTGATAGTTGTGTGTTTGATGATTTCTGTCTGCTGATGGATGCGTTCTGAGAGTTTAAATTCGTTGTTTTATTTCACAACGAATACATGTTCATATTCTACAAATTGCATAATAGGTAACGAATGTAATCAATATAAATAATAATAAAGGAAAAAATTCATTCGCTCAAATAAAATGTTTTTGTTCCTATAATTATTATTGAGTCTGTTTCCGTTTGTTGTTTTTGGCGAAAAATTACTTTTAAATTTAATAGTTAGTTTATGGAAGAGAGTTACAGTCATAGGAATCTAAGAAGGAATTTTCAAAATTTTGTGGGGAAATCGGATAGTAAGAAGCGCTGTTATGTTATTTCAAAACAGTTTTGTTGACAGTTGTCCTAATATTGAAAATTTTAGACCCGATTGATATAAATATTTTTATGAGTTACTCGAAATACTAATTCTATTCTACGCAGATAATGTCGCGGGTATTAGCTAGTATGCTTTATTTTTCATGTAGGTATACAATAGCGCATTAAACGAAAATGAAAATTGTAGGTAGTACCTATGGTTTTTGTAGTAGTAGTTTATAGTAATGAACTAGAAAACACTTCATTTAAAAGTATTTCCTGCACAACAAAATATTGCCTGACGATTCAAAAAATACACGTAGAGTTGTTCAAGTTTTCACTTCTGTCGGCACTCCCGGAGTGCACTGTTTTTTTTTTTGGAACCATTTTTTTGCGACGTTTCTTTGGACGTTCTTCGGGGCATTTTGTATTTTAAGGACGTCTTAGTTAAATTTTTAGAAACGCGAGATGGTAATGATGACGCGATTTTTGTGACGATCTTTTGGAAGGTTTTTCGGTGACCAAAAAAAAGTTTCCGAAAATAATGGATGAGTTTTTTACATAAGAAATATATTTTTGTGGTGTATGGATGGGTTTAAATCTTAAGTTGAATCATGAGAAATAGATATATTTATTTATTTGCATCAATATTCGAAAAGACTTGAGGATAACATAATTTCAAAGATAGTTTCTAAAGGACTGTGGGGAAAACGAGTGTAAAATAAATAGAAATGAGTTTGCTTGTCCATTTTAGTAGCCTCCAGTTCACCCCTGGAGTTTCCCTCACAGTAAACATGGCTGTATGGCAACTTGATTCTTAAAGTAGTAATATAATCCACACAGTATGGGAATGTGTCATACCGGAAACGCATGAGAATTCACAAAAGTCCTCGCAGAACACAAGCACCGCATTTTCGTCCGCAGTGCCTCCAAGGAACAGCATTATCGTCGTGACCAGATAAATTGACAAAAATCAAACCCCAAGTGCTTAAAAGCAACTACTGGCGTTCTTCTTCAACTCTCGTTCAGTGTTACACGCAACCATATACCGTGAAGGGTATTCTCCAAAATCCCCAGGACCAAGTTGTCTAATAAACCCCATCCCAATATGTTAGCTGCATGAGATCCAGTGTCCCCGATATACATTATCTATATATATTGCTCGACTCTCATACAGTACGTACGAGTATGTATGGCTGTTTGAACATCATCATCAGATGAGATTTAATTCGAAACCCATCCAAATTGCCACAGGGACGAAATTCTCCTTAACTTAGCCCCAAGGATTTTTTTGATTTGTGTACTCAGACTCAGTGTTTGTATAGGTTCACATTTATATTTTCCAGCACACACACCCCGATAGACAGACCCACTTGGGCACACATGGGGAGTCTATATTGGAAGCGGAGCCAGCCAAGCCAGCTAAAGCTCATATACTTTAAAATTGAGATAAGGTTTTTGCCTTCAAAACTTTTTCAAAAAAAAAAGAGTATCTTCAACCGAAGTGAACCGAACCCAGGAGCACAAGAGCACAGGAGAGGAAATGATTGCCATGCGAGAATACACTGGGCGAGAGTACGCCACTGCCATCAGCCATGGGTCGATCTCATCCTCCTGATGGCAGCATCCAGCGCCAGGCAAGTTGGCCCACTTGAATCCTATACCACCGCTGGCGGTGCCATAACGTTACGCTTAGGTATATGGGTTTCTTCTTCGTGTACCGCTTCATATATATAGGTATATTGGATACCCAAATTGGGTGGCGCTCGGGTGGCAATGTCGGATAGACGAACAGATTAGCTGCGAGGCGAATTTCGGGAGTCAGCAGAGACAGAGAGGAGAACAGTCCCTGCGACAAGGAGGAAGTCGTCACATGATGCGGCCAACAGGCGGGTCGGGCATGAGAAAGATTTGCCCTTCCCGATTCTTCATTCGCAGTATCAGAATATACCAACAGAGGAGCAACAAGAAGTCAAGCATCCTATGGCGGTTAGTGTATTCGTAAACATATTAAGATCTGGAAGTGCGGTTCTGTCAAAGCTCCACTTCAGTGCGCACTGCAGCTGGGGTGAGGGGCTGGTGAACCACCCCTACCCAACCTATATCTAACTTTATTTCTTGCAAACAAGTTTTTATAGTCCGCTTGGGGGGTTTTGAAAACCCAGCGCTTAACCGCACACACACGCGCGTCAGCAAAAAGGTCGAAGGAAATATACATGCAACCGGCATGGCGGCGCGCGGGAAGAATTTGGGTCGTGGGTGTCCCTGGAATCTCGTAGAGCACAGCACTGCCTTTGCCGCCCGACTGCATGTGAATGTTATTCCAATCAGAAATAAAGTTTCCCAGGCGTATTTATGTGCCGAGATATGGGCAGGCCAAGTCGATTTAAAGTTCCTCCAGGAGTAGAGTCGAAGACGAAGGCAGCAGCATTAGCTCGCATGTATAGGTATACGAAACACGCTGATGCCCAGTGAAGCGTCGATGAGTGATTGCGTTGAGGTGAAAACGAAAATCCCAAGAACGAGTGGTCGCAACACATCAATCCGACCAGCAGTTCATGTATAGATCCGAAACTGAGATTTTTGTATGTAACATACATACCGCTCGGTTGGCTTTCGTGGACAAAAGTTTCGTCTCGCTAATGCTGGAGGAGGGCGCACGATTCCAGCCGCAGGTGTTTTTTCGAAAAATCTTAAACTGGCTTTGAAGCAATTTCGGAAGACGTATGTATTTCACTGAGGATATGGAGGTGGAGGGTATTGGCAATTGGCCGCATATGTATCTACAGGCCAACGTTCTGCCAAGCGGGTGTGTAGACGCGGTGTTAGTGTATTTATTAAATTCATTATTTACTTTGGTTCCCCTTAAGAATTTTTTTGTTGCAATATTCGAATTTTTAAGCCTTGTTATAGTGTTTCGTTTGCAAGTTCATTTTAAAAATTTGTAGATTAAATGATCCAAGGTCGTACGAAGGGTCGCACGATCGACGTCTAGTTGAAAGTTGGAGCCTATAAAAAAACATTATTTAAAAGGTTTAAGCCTCTCAAAAGGGGGCTGAAGGGTCACTTTGAAAAAAGGAATAAAAATAGTGTGAAAGACATTCTTTAAATCGATATACCCGTGCCGTGAGCAACCGAAGGAGGTATTGTAAATGAAAGATCCGTTCCAAACACAAAGAACCCTTACAGAACTGTGAAGAAGAACACAAAAAGAATAAAAGTGTGACCCATACCATACTTCGCTTGAGCTTTGAAATTCCACCCTCCCACCTCCCCTATTCATTCGCGTCAGCTTCTTCCAAATATTCGAATTTTGTTCCGCGAAGGTTTTCAATAAATCCCCGTCGATTTCTTAATTGACATCCACGAATTATTACACAAGAAACGCATATTATCGCCAGATATTCTCAGATGAACTCGCTCGTGAACTTGAATCGAACGAAATGCTAGTCGCCTGCTATTTGTCTGTGAAAACGTTGCACGATTGGGGCAAGATTAATAATTGGAAAGGCTGTACCTTAGAACCCGGTCAAGAAAAACAGATATGCAGGATAGTAAAATCTTGGTTAGGAAAGCATATGACGGGACATTTATTTCACCGTTCTTTTTATCGTCGATGCTAAATATTGCTGTCCTCTTTTGAAGATAGCAACGATTTTTCATCTATGCATCTTCCATACACTTCAAATACTGGAATAAATGATGATAACTCTCATTATGGTGAAATGGAAATGTTTTCCCCGGAGTAGTACGCTCATCAGCATAAAGCCACCCTCCACAAACATTCATAGATATCTTTCCACATGATTTGTCTGGCAATTGCAAACCCGAAATACGAATAACGAATTTATTAGTTTCTGGAACAAGGATACACCACCACAGTGTCCGTCCCTATAAGAGTGTTCTAATCACTTCAAAATGTTTGGGCCTTGCTCATCGTTTTTCACATTTCGATTGCATTTTTGATCTGAATACGAATTTGATTTTCATACTTTGGTGTCTTGTTGAAAAGACATTTCAAGGAATCTCATGTGCTCGTATAGCAGGATTTATCTCATGGTTGGACATTTATGTCGAAATTGAAACGATTTTCAGATGGCCTATCTTTCACTTTGATGCATATTGACTCTTAATTTGTGATGGGTTATTGGAGTTCAGAAATGATCCATTTGTTTGGTTGGACGGTTTGTTGGTTTTTTGAAAGAAGACTCTTCGCTTTGATTAGTTTTATATAACCTACTATGGGAATAAATTCTGATTGATTGGAAAATGAATTGTAAATGCATTCAAATTGGATGTTGCAAGGTATAGTTCTGTATAAACTTTAAAATTTGACAAGAATTTTATTTCCTTCGTTACTGTTCAAGAAGGTTGGTACATGTAATTGAGGGGTGGGACTTTGTACTCATATCAAAGCCGGCTCAATTGGGACTAATTATGCACAAAGGGTGAACTGACGGAGGTTTGTCCTTGTATTTTGTCTAAGGGTGCGGTTCATCTAAAGAATTTGTAGATGTGTTCTTAATAGCCAGCCACCGTAGTGTAAGAATTTCTCTTTAGTTTGTAAAAAACACGTTCAATACAATTAAACGATTTCTCTGAATAAAATATTTATATAAAAAGTAGAGAAAAGTAAAGGTGACTATGCGAACAAAAATCCTTGTGAAGACAAAATACACTCGCACTCGGGGGTGAAATATAAGTTCTAAATTTTTTCCGAAAAAAAAAAAACGGAAAGATGCAACTTACCGGCTCAAAAGAATGGGGCTGATCGATCGCATGCGTTCTCCGACAAACTTTCAAAGAGAAACCGGTTTTAAAATAAGCTCTAAGCCCTTTGACACTAAAAGTCATGAGCGCTCTACTTTCTGCGACGAAAATCGCATGTAGGTACGCGCATTGTCTTAGAACATATATTAAATTGGTCGCAAAATGCACCTAACGTTGGAACCTAAGCTTATAAAAAAAATATAATCAAACGCTCGCCACGGTAACACGTCGCCTTGCCGCTGGGACTGCCGAGAAATCACCTTTCTCGTGAATAGCTCGTCAATTTTGTGGTTGCACCTCCAGTTGAATCGTGAAAACTCATTCGAACCGCGATTCTCAGGCAATTTGCACTGTCGGAAATGTCGCCCCACATCCTTAAGTTGTTCTTCTCCTCTTTTTCGGTAGTGGAGATGGTGGGCATACGCCCCCACCCCCACTCCCGCAATTTGTCTGGTTAAGTATCGCTAAATGCCAATTGCATGAGTACATACCATCGGACCGATGATGGCATTCGTCGTCTGCGTTGTTTCTGCTTTGTAAAGCTGAATTTTTCCGCAGGCGAATTGGGCAAACAATTGCTTTGTATAGGGCAAGGAGACGGTGGGTGGAAAAAGAACTCGCGTTTTTCAAACAGAAAATTGTCTCGTGACGTCGCGTCATTGTTTCTGTCCCTTTGTATGCCGCTCTTTGTTTGTACTCTCGATATGTTGCGAACACCGAAAGTGTGGGTTCGGTATTAATTCGATTGTTCTTCCACTGTCAGTGCTGTTTTTGTTATTGCTTTATGTGCGCGGTTTGTCCTTTGCACTCTGTTTACAATACAATGAGTGGGAAAGGAGAGACGGCATCGACGAGAACGGTCAACCAATGTTTGCAAGAATTCTCTTTCACCACTCGGTTGGTGTCTTGAACAGCGAGATAGCCTGGAGGACCTTAACAGTAAATACTCGTATTTCGTTAGGTAATTTTAAAGTTTTCTTTATTGTTTCCCATTCCCACATTCACCGAAATGAAGAAGAACGTGTGTGGCATACATTTTGCTGTGCATTGTAATTGGGAGATTAATGCAGATAATGGCTTTATAAAGAGGAGAAACGATTTACGCTCAGTTAATGGGTTATAATGCTTTTCACTTACTCCTTTTGTGTGCGTTTACTGACTATACATTAACTGGCTTAACGAGGTGTGTGTATTGAGAGTTTCGTAGGCACCATAAGTGCTCCATCGCTGACCGCGACGGCACAGATGTAGCTATTTGGAAAAACTAACACTTTTGCTTTATGTGTCGAATATACACCTTTGTGATATCCCCAGCAAGTAGTAGGAACTGACTATCTTATTAAATTAAATAAATCTCTCAGTCTAAAGTAAAAATATTTTATCAATGCTTCCGTGTGATTGTAAGTAACTTCAAGCACTTGAGATCCCCATTTTCCTCAATAAGGAAGCAATTGTTATAATAAATGGGGTGGTAATAAGCCAGTAAATTGAAGAACTTCAATCTATTTGAATTTTTCGTACGCTCTTTCGAGTAAGAAAACAATCCGAGCACAGCTTAAAAATTGAAAATATTTCACTCGCTGGTTTTCTGCTGATAATTACATGAAGTGACCCACAAATCACTTCATCTGCCTCTGCAATTCAAATTTCCAGTAGGTTCAAGCTATTCAAATATTTTTCATTGGACGCTCCTAAAGCTCTTCTTTAAATCTAGCCTCAAATATTTATTATAAGTACCTATGTATTTATTTTTGTAATTGGGAAGATTATAGGTTCTATAGCCCAGCCCTGTGGCACGCCGAAATATTTCTGTGGTTTCCTTAATTTTCAAACTTTGGCATGTGTTTTAAACTTATAAAGCTGGGAAAGATCAGGGCTTACAAATAGGCCGCTCCGTCCAAATTTAAAAAATAAAGTTCTATGACTTTTCCATTTTAAAATCTGCATTAAATATTATTTTTAAAAAAAAAACCTCAGTATCATGTGAAATTTTACTTTAGTTTGCGCTTAATTTTAACTACTGTTTTTCTTAAAACGAAATGCTCGCTTAATTTATAATTCAAAATATATGTAGATGACACGAAAAGCCATCATATGCTATTGCATAGTTCTCCAATTTCTTGCCCTTAATTACACGCATTACATATTGATTTTTAAAAACTATCAACCGACCAATTTTTGTCAAAATTTAGCGCCGATTGCGAAAACTTAAACAAAACCGGAATCCTATATCAATAGGCTACAGGTTTTTTGTCGTACCGATTACTGTGTTATTTCAAATACATGCCTACCTATTATATAATTGAAAGATTAAGAATCTCCGTAGATCAATCCCCATGTGCCAAATGTATTTTTTTGTCAAAAATTTTCCATAGAATGCGTTCAATTTTGTATTAAAAAATATAAAGCATTTCATATTTTTCGAACTCTACAATGCAATGTACTTCCAGAATTTTAGGATATCTTATTAAGGCCTTACGCATACATGTCTACAGATTGGTGATCGAGCTGACTTGAGATTGCAGTGAAGAACTGAAATGGAATCATGTATATGTCCACCTAAACGATTTCATTTGAAATTTTGACTGCCAATTTCTAAATTATGTATTTTTTTCGGTTATTGGCAGGCTTATTGAAAACCGAATTAAAAGCGTATCTCAAACTCATCAGTTTGGTATTGAGTTGTTATTTCGGTAGGTCTATCATTCTGAAGACAAACGTCTGAGTTACGTAACAAGGGCCCTAGTAGGCAACGCATCCTATCGAGTCCTAAAAACAACATAGCTAAAAAAAAATCGTAGCAAAGTGAAGGGAAACTGATAGGGTAAAAAAAGCTAATAAAGTAATAAAATCTATTTCTTTATTCTGTTTGGTGAGTCATATATTTAAGAGAATAAGTGTATCCTTCTTTTAAAATGATAATTTAGATCGTGCCTCAACAAACAAGACTCTTTGGTTAGTGCCGACCTCGGTCAACCGCCACCAGTCAAAAGCATATTTTTTTAGGTCTTTCTGTAGATCAATCAATTTGCATTGATAACCTTTCTTTCTATCGTTCCATTCTTGAGGATTTTTCCTCTTATTGGATAAAGGAGGATTTAAAAATGTCAATCGTCAAGTACAATCTTTTTCAAAATAAGTAGCCTTATGATTTAAACTTAATTTGGGAGGCGAAAGTAGATTTCCCCAATTTTACGTAATTTCCAGTTGATATTAACGTCAGCTACAACACGATGTCTTCCTTCAGGCAAAACCACGCACGTCTCAGTGGCTGCCATATAAACCACGAACATGAAACAACAAATCGCTAATTGAAGTCATAACAATGGCCCCATCATCGATTAGCGATAGCCGAGAAAATTACTCAAAGGGGAGAATCGTACAACTACAACTGCTGTCTGCTGTTCAACGAAAGGTGTAATTCAGCAGCACATTAGCAAATGTTGCAATTAAGTGAAGTGTAAAATTACGCACATCTCCAATAACGGTGCCCGCCATTTGCCAATATATACGGCTCCCACTTTCAATTATGCTGTTCTCTACCTTTGAATGCAGTCGTTGAGAAGGCATCCGAATTATTCATTTTTTTCCATACGGGAAATTGTTTCTGTGGCAAAGGCTCCTATAGTCATTCCGCATGATTAACTTTAACACAAAAGCGCAACGTTCACCTTTCATCTACAATCGAATTGGATGCACTTCTACTCACACACAGAAACAGACAGTCAGCCGCGTTAATGGATGCGTTCGGTTGTGAAATCTGGCATTTGGCAGGATGTAAGGGCCTTCTTCCCTCGTTCTGCATTTTACTTGATTTCACTAATAGGTTTCGAAAAGCCTCTTCTGAAATAATTTCCCTCTCTCTCAATTAGCGAATTTTAGATTTTCAACTTGAATATCAAATTTGGGCGATTAGAGCACTCCTCGGTAGTCAAAGTAAACGTGCAATATTGCCGAGCTCTCAAAACAGTGTGTGCAATCAATTAGGTGTGCATCATCCTTAGTGAACGGCAGTGCAATCACAAATGCACAGCGCGGAGTCTAATTACATTATAGTGGGGGAATCGCAAATTAATTGGAAACCAAATGGAATTTAATATTTCAGGTTTTATTAAGAACTTTCGCCTAAATGGAGGGTGTTGGGTTGAGGGTGGTATCGCAGATGAAGCGAATGAGCTTTTTTTAACGATTGGCAATAGCTTTGTGTGTGCAAAATGGTTGTTGGTTTTAGCTACATTTTATTTGATTCGTACATTCTGCTTACTTTATACAAGCTTCTAACCTAAAGATCGAGGCATAGATCGTTAGTCCGTGATTTGTAGACGCAAGCTCTTGCGTAAGCAAAAACCAACAAATAATCGCGAGTCATAGCAGCTAACAGGCATCAGCGGTTAAGTGCGCAAACATAAAAATTCAAGATCAAGCTGACAAGACGAACGAAGTAGGACTCAAATATTAGCAAGATTATCAATTTGGGAAGCGCTTTGGAGTCAGGCTTGAAGCACTCACTGAGCTTTTAGGGGGCTTAACTCTAACTGACTACGAGCTTACAATCGATGGTTCTACATGGAATGCGCTATTGATATATGGGGGTATACCTATATGTACTAGAGAAATAACAGTTTCTTGACAACTCCATCGACTCTCATCAGGTAACAGTAAAAAGGTGTCACCCGCTGTTAATCAACAACGGAAAAGCACTTCTTTGTCAGGACTGTAAATAAAATCTTAAATGTCTATGAATAGTCGCTAGTTCCAAATTGGCAGGTAGGTTGTAAGAGTAGGACAAAATTGATGCATTGAGGCAGATATGGATACTAAGGGGCAGCGTGATTGGAAACACCGCCACGAGGGGAAAATGTTGGATTTTGACTGACTTTTTCCACATAAAAATATCCACAAGTACCCGCGGTTGTTTTCTATAGCGATTAAGATATAGTATTTGCGAGTAAAATGTTGACAAAAGAACTGCGAAATCGGGGCGCCCGGAGTTCATCAGGGAAAAGAAGAACGGATGCCCTTGCGATACACGGAACCGCGGTTAACTTGCAAATTGTGAGAAGAAAAGCAGTGCACAGTTAGGCTGTGGTCACAGATGTAAAAGCAGGGATTTCAGACAGACCATCCGGCGCCACCTTAAAGATTAAGCACACTTAAGGGATTCAAATGAAAGGGTAGTGTGCACTTCTGTACGATGTGGTATCTGATGTCAGATGGAGAGAGGTTTTCTTTGAGTCGCTCGAGCCAAAATGGGACACAGGGGATGAAAGACCTGTCGCTTTGAGCAAGGCGAAAAATAGTCCCACGATAGAAGGTTTTGACAATCAAACGGCTAAAAGTTATCAAAACTTAGGTAATAATTGTCAGAATTTCTCATGGTCATAACCATAGATGAAAAGGCAGTTCTTGTGTCATTAAATCGAACTCTGGGAGTGCATGGAAACACGTGGGACGTTGGCAACTTAAAACGACTAAAATGTTTTTTTTTTATACTGGATACTAAAAATTATTACTAGTATCGCGGAACATATTTGACAGATGAGAGCAAACGTTTACTGATTTCCGTCTGCCATTTTACTTAGAGTAGACCCACTTTTAGGCGTGGTGCTATGAGTGGTCTAACGATACACATTGAAACTGATCGAAAAAGTAAACGAAAAAAATAAACCATATAGGGAAGTTTGCTCTTTGGAGCGGCAACACTCCTTGAGACTTTGACTGCAAGCAGCTGCTTCATCCTATGATTGGTTTGCTCTTTCACCATAAGTAGCCCCGTGTTTGTCCTTTCCCCTTCGAAATAGACTAGCAATACACGCCATGGCTGTTTTTGAACGAAAGTAAGACTACAACTGGCACTGCTATACCTGAAATAATGTCTATCCAAAGGATGCAATAGCATGATCGTTACCAGATTTCAAAGTGCCTCAATAAAAAAAAACACCTCTTTGTAACACTTTGAAAACAAAAGAGTTAAACTGCGAACTGGAATTTCTTTATGCTACTCTGTGTAAGCCTTGATTAAGTTGAAAACTAAGAAAAATTTAATAACTAATTTTAATTTCAGAACTTATCATAGCCTTCTTTGCAGAATGCTAATATGCCAGCAACTACTTGACCCAAAGCAGTGCACCTAATCAAGGAATGGCCACCCCACTTCATACATATACATACCTATACAACTATTTCATTGGCATTGACCAATTTCTTTTTACTCCATCAGAACGGTACACCACTCAAGTTCGGTATGGTATCTTGAAAAATCTATCCCCCGGCCAACATTGACATTTCATTCAATTCAATCTAAAATGTGACGATGACGACGTTGTACATACGGAGATGAGGCTATCGACAAAGATCTCCCAGCACCCATCACAAGTCATAAGTTTGCCGTTACCCGAGCATAGTGCGGTTATGGTGGTATATGTTTCCCAGAACGATGAAATTATCTCAATACGACGGCGGTAGATTAATCGGGAGCCAGCGGTACCGGTATACCAGTGTATACCAAACAACAGTCTTTTGTTGAACTCATATATGCCACACTCGGGGGGTACGCTCTGACTTCGTCATATCATTCTGCGCAGCCCAGGTGAATGCAGGGCACCACACCACCGTCACGTCCTTCCTCTTCCAGCTCTGAGTGGATGCTAAGAGTTTTGGTTCTATCGTTCGCATTGCCAGCGGCGATCCTTTAGATTTTAGCTCGGATCTACTACACTTGGACGCCCTCACCTCACTCCTGTTCGCCGCTGCTGCAGAAGCAACAATAACGGCAACGACGACGACGACGATGACGACGGTAGCGGTAGAATATACTCCAATTAAAAAAGTTAGAAATTCCATCAAAGGTCATAGGCACCTGAGCCTATTTGTTATGCATATGGATCCAGCACACGGCATCAACTGATGCCGACTACGACTACGACTATGATGACGATGAGAAGGATGTGGTCCTGTCTTGGTGGTTGATTATGTTGCAGGAACACACACAAAAAGGACACCCACTCGTTCACTAACTTGACTTGATCTCTCGGCGCGCAGTGCAGAAAAAAAAATCTTCCATTCTCTTTCAGAGGTATATACGTATACCTGACACCCTCGGGCGGTACCGAAGCGGTGCAGGATGCAAGGCTGAAGAACTAGAGTACAAATGAGCCGTACTGCCAAGTCAACCTAACCACCCATTGCCGCCGCTCCAGCATAGAACGTATACGAGTATAGATACTTTCCGGTTCCGTACACTCTCTCTTGCAGTGTGTGTAGTGACTACGAGTGGATTTCACAAGTATCTGGTGGATTTATGCCGAAGGAAACTGGTGCGCCCAATCAGCCCACCGCCTCCCCTCTTCTTAGTCAAGTTCGGCGGCTGTGCGCTGTGTAGTACACTCGTATTTGTTGTATAGTTCGACTTGGGTCTGGGTTGGATTCGCTGCTGCTGCTGCTGCTGGTGTTGCTTGGTCTTTGCACCAACTACTCGGCTACATGTATAGTGTTCTCAGTGGGAATGGGAATGTTACATGCCAGGCAGAGAGAGAGGAATCATTTTCTTTTTCAATCTTTTTGACGTAATTGCTTGTTTGTTCCAACCGCTCCTCGAGTCCCGAAAAATGCGCCGCCGGGTCTAATTTGGGTAGAAAAACAAAAATACTTATATGGCCGGGGGCGCTCATCAGCCCTAAGGCTAAAGTTAAATTTTCGTTTTACTTCATTTGCCGTTCGTAACGCTGCGCTGTTGTCTCTGTATTGGTGTCTGCTGCCAGTACGCGTATATTGTTGGGTAAGAGAGTTGTTACAGACGTTTCTCGTTGCTGGTGTAACCAGAGGGCTTGTGTGCTCTTGGGGGAACATCAAGATGGAGTATACCGAACCGATCCCTGCATTTTGTTTTCTTGGATTTATTTTCAAATTCATAAGAGACAACAGCAATAAAAAAAGTCCTACAAATAGATACAGATGCAGAGAGAAGGGGATATTTACCTTTCTTTGCCGGCGCAAGGGGTTCGGTACTTTTCTATTGCATAATGGAGAGTGGCTTGTGTGTAGGGCACAGTGCTGTGCGGTATGTGAGTTCTGCTATAACGAGGTTGGCAATGTTCATCGTGAATTAAATAATCATGGCCTATTAGCGGAGGTATGAGTAAATATGGGAATACAAAAGCTAATGAATGGGAATACATTTCGTGGAGGGGTTGACTTCACTTATCATGGTAAATAGAGGTGTTTGACCTAGCAAATGGAGAGTGAATTTTATTGTGAAAAATATTTGTGCCTTCCACAAATGTGCTGCATGACACAATATTTATATATTTTGTACTCTTAGGGACTACTTGTATGATTGTCGCACATCTTTTGGAGCTAAGATACCCGAGTCTGTAAGGATAATTTTTTGATTAGGTATTTCTTTTGCGATACATGTAGTGTGCATTGGTAATGCCCGACAACCGGCAAAGGAAGCGTGGAATTGATGACAAAAAACCATATCTGAATTCATTTTAGGTAGCATTTTTAGGAAAAAAGACTTCGAAGCTAAACTGGCTAGTAAGATATACCGAACGACTGTTAAACACTTTTTGAGTCTTTGCTCTTCCAAACTTTTTTAGATGGAAAGATGACAATTAGATGTGGCGTGACCACATTTGTAAAAATAAATGTGAATGGGAAGCAATATATCGCTACCGAAGGAAGTTTCTGGGTAGGTACTACTTATTCCAATTGCTAGAGGAGATAGACCACACGAACTACTACAAAGGGCAACTCATTTTCGGCAAGGAGTTTGAGTGCTTCTCTAGGGAACATATTTAGGACGGTTTTTCCATTGTAGCTTACTGCATCCTTGTAGTGCCTGGACCTTACAGTCACCTTTTTAAACCTACTCTCAGAAAACAAAAACTTTGTAATGAAATTTAATTTTCGTTGGTTAAAACTAAATTTTTAATTTAACAATGCAAGTTGTGGCAAATTGTTATTGTGGGTATATTATTTTTACGCTGAATTGAAGATCTCAATAGATATTCTCCACTTAACATTTTTATTTCTGAGTGTGTGGTTACTCTTCAAGAATCAAAAGTTTGGACCAAATTATTAGTAAATGCAACTTCACTTTTTATGCAGAGGTATCGAAAGTGTGATGCGATTTCACCACCACTCAGTCAAGAAGATGACTTTGACATTTTGAGTGACCATTAAATGTCTTTTTATAGAAACACAGAGATTGTATTCAGAAAAATGAATTTGGGCCCGTGAGTAAGAAAAAAAAGACTATCTCGGTTGACTGACAAACGAGCGACCAAAAAATAAAAATATTTTGTTTCCCTTCTACTCTACAGATTTGATTCGATCATTTTTTTTAATGGTTGGGAAATCGAAATCGTTTTTACGATTTCATAGTCCAATTAGGTCAAAATTTAGCATTCAGCGAGCGATATTTAGAAATACTCGTAGGTTCAGGTCAGTATACTTATATGTTCGGCACTGCGGCTTTTTTGTCAGAGCAAACCATTGTTTGAGTAACAGCAGTAGAAGCGTTGAAACTCAGTAAAAGTGGTTATGTTGAACAGGAAAACGAGTCACTTCCTTAAGCAATAGATACTCAAAAAAAGTGAAGACGTAAATAAAAAAGTGACAAATGGAAAATTCTTCTATGTGATGCCCTTAAGTTATGAAGTTAAATTCAGTAATGAGGTGAAAATTTCGGATCTTTGAAATTGTCACTTGTTAAGTGGAACAGGTCCTAATATCAAGCACCTCATATGTTTTTAATTTAATCCTGTTGAAACTTATTAGTTATCACTAAAAGAAGATGAAAAATAGTTTGAGCCTTACCTTTTTGGGCAAGTCGGCTCCACTGTCAAAGAAGTCCGCTGATCCAATGCAACAAATGATGTCCTACATAGAGAAGGAGAGCACAAAGAAAAAAAAAAACACAATAGTCAGCAATTTTCCATCTAATCTCTAAACGAAAAAAATAGCTTGCAATCGCAAAAACAAGTTACTTTGACACACGCGATGTACAACACTTTCAGTACAAAAAAAAACAACGTCCTCGAAAATCCCTTCCGAAATAAAGCAGAACGAAGTTCAAATTCAAAACACACTTTCGGCGAAGCACGTGCTTTTTCCCTCTTTGTCTGTTTGCTCTAAAACATTTTTCCTTGCAATTCATGTGCTCGCATTTCTTTTCCTCGAATATGTATCCGAAATAAAAACGAAAAAAAAAGCATAAACCTCTCCACAGTCCACACCGCTTGTCTGAAGGTCATTGCAACAAAAATACACAAAAAAATATCACGCGAATTGCGAAGTAGCACCCCAAAAGCGGATATACACAAAGAGGAAACAAGCACATGTCATACCGACCGCGAATTCAAAGATCATCCAAAACCGAATTATTTTTACCTGACTTGCATTCGAGCCGAACGTCTAAACTAAACTGAAGCTGTGGCCAGCACTGACTTCGGACTAGTGTTGCTTCGTCGTTCGGAAAATGTTGTCTGCAGATGTTGATGGTTGGTTGATGATGGCACGTTTATCCGATGCTGCGTCGAAAGAGAGTTGCGCAAAGATGCTCGTATCTCTCTCTATTTTCTGGGTTTCTCTTAAAAAGTGGGCGATACCCAGGTTGGTTCTTCTCCGTCCAAATTCAAATGACAACCGTTTTTCTCCTAAAGGAAAAAAAAACAGAAAAATAAAAAAAAAATAAAAATTCAATAAAAATCATTTTCAGCGTTTAATTGGCAATAAATATTCTAATGAGACTTATTCGCCTCTATTTATCGAGAACTTGGGGATCTGTTTACACCGCTTGGAGCGGGCACACTAACTTTCTACCCCAAACCAAGCAATTAATCGTTTGCTATTGAATTTGATGAATATTTTCATTAAATCGTTGATTACAGCAATTTGAATAAACAACAGCACCAGCAATACACTACTTTCGGGGTATGATGATGGATGATGATAGCAGTGGGTGGCACAGTGGGCTGCAGTATTATGAATGGGGTATTACAATTTTGTGAATTTCCACTGGTATGTGTGTACGAGTATCTATCATCCGGTAAATGAGGTAGAGGCTTTTTGTAATATCGAATTTGAAATGTTTTATGTTTGACGCTTGAGGATATTTACCCAATGGGCTTGTATTTAGTTATTTGCTCGTTAGATGTAGTATGTCAAATTCATTTTGTTGCGGGGCAAAAACAGGAATGTAAAGTGGAAAAGCACCAAAAATGTTCTACCCTTTATAAAATAAGTAGGTATAAGCGTTCCATTAACTGTGATGCTTAAATTAAGATTGTCACTATTTGGCAGATGTTAATATTAGGTACTCGATTTTGGTATCATAAGTGTGGAGATTTAAGTGTGCACCAGGTTTGTCATAGATAGCTAGACATGAAAAATTAGAAATAAAAATCACACCGAAAAACACTTCAAAGAGAAATCGTTTGAATTTTTAAACACACACAAATAATAAAGTTAACAGACATCCTCGCACAAAAATCACTGATTTAAAATCAACCAACTTTCTGTTCAAATTTACTTGAAGTAGTATTGTTAATATTGCTTGTACAGATTTAGTGGATCAAAAAAAGCCGGGGAAATTTGTTTAAGTAAACTCGCTTAAAAATAACCGATATGTCAATTTCCTACAAATTTTTTCGGTCGTATAAATAACAAACTAAATCTGTAGAATTTACCCAACTAGTAGTTGATATTAATTCAGAAATTTAATTGATAACAACTAGTAAAGTGAGTTTTTTTTCAACAGTATGTAATTATCAACGAATGCTCGTTTTTTTCAATAGAGACTTAGTTACCTTAACGCATTTTTTTTACTGAGCAAAAATCGCACTCGGATGGATAAAGCAAATTTTCGAGTGCTCGTAGGTAAGATTCAGAAATAAATTTAAAAATAAATACATTACGTACCGACATTTGCACACTATGATTTCTTATTAGAAACTGGATAACTTAATTTTGTCCGCAACAGTTGTAAATCAGCAGATACCGAGTTGTAACGTCATCGAGTTTCACCCCGAAGGAATTATGTATACATTTCTGTACAATCAACAATATTTGCTGTCGATTTAACAAAATACAAAAGCTGAATTGACAAACTAGTCATTTTGTTTGTTAGTTTGATAAAAAGACAAAACTATAACAACATTATGATTAATTTAACAAATTATTTTAATACGCACAAACAAACGATTTTTGTTAACACAACAATTTTTTTTATCATCACAACAAAAGTTTTAAGAAAAGATAAAAAAAAAATTTTTCTCAATTTGATAGATACATTTTATTGGAATCCTCATTTTTATCAACTATACCAGAGTTTTATTTTCAGTGTATATAGACTAAGTTGCATTACATCTAGCAACTAAGTGAGTCATGATGTAAAGGAAGTGCTACCTTCGTAGGATAAACAAAAAAATAAATAAAGTTTCCAAAATATACCCGTCTTTATAAATATATTAAGTATCAGTATCTTGACAAATCCGGCGATAGAAAGCTTTTTTTATAGTTTGAGTGTCGTCAACCGGAAACAGAAAGGCTTAGTACACAGTTTGTTTGTTTGTTTTATAAGAAAGATTTGAAAGTCAAAATTGTGAGTTCAGATCTTTCATATCTAAGCGATCTTTTTTATTTACAAACTTACTTAACGGTATGGCAAATAGCACCACTATTTTACTGGCCCTCGATACATTTCACACGTCCGCAGCTTTCTGATGGGACACTATTCGAATGTTTTACAATAATGCAAACCGCTGGCAACTGCCATATCGGCTTTGTTATCGACTATCTATTGTTGTCAAAGTCAGCTTGTCAACAATTAAATTGACATCTTTTTCAACATTCGGAGTGAATAACGCCGAATAATTATAAGACTTTTCATTATCGGAATAGGCAACGTTCTGCTGACCAAGGAAAAAACTAAGTTCCTAAAAAATTTAGGCAGGCTACAGACCGCTGGATTACTGAACTATGTCCTCCGTTTCAACCCCCAAAACCTAAAATTGTTTCCATTGCGCTGCAAGAGGAGTACAACCAAACTAACAATTTTTCCAAACTTAGCCGTTTAGATTCGGCTTCAAAAGCTTGGTCCGTTCCGTTCTATCCGAAAATAAAATTAGTTAATTTTCCAGAACAATCTAAATTGAAGTAAAAGCTGTCCTTTAAAAATTCTTGATTGCTATTTATTTTCTTTTTAGATACACACCAACTCTATTTATAGAGAATAAAGGAATGAAAAACAAAAATAGCCAACTTTTGACACATTGCACAATAACATATAAAAAGCATTAAACAAAGAAAAAAAATCGTCCTCTTCATTATTTTTCAGTAATAAAATGACACGACCAAAGGCGAAATGTAATTAAATTAATTGCATAATTAAAACGAATGAAACGCAAACATTGCCGGTCTCTGGTATCCGGTCGGTGTGGGAAGACTGTAAACTTTCCGCGCGTAATGAGTGACATATGCCAGCCTGTTGACTTCACGCACAAACCATAATGTCACATGGTGTCCGTTATGTAATTGTAACTGTGTTATTAATCGTTTACTTGCAACTGCAACTGACTGTCTGTCAAGTGGGCTCGGTGAAGGATGATATTATTTTGCGAGCTATTTGCCTCGGATTTTTATACCCTCCAGAGGAAGGTATATTCACTTTGCCAATACATTTGTAACGCCAAGAAGGAGTCACCGGAGACCTCATAAAGTATATATATTCTGAATCAGGATCACATTCTGAATCGATTTAGCCATGTCCGTCTGTCTGTCTGTCTGTCTGTCTGTCTGTCTGTTGAAAGCACGATAGCGCCCAAAGTATTTGACGTAGGTGAATGAAATTTGTTGAAAGGACTTCTTTTTATCGGCGTCAGGTTGGTATTGAAAATAGGCTATGTCGGTCAAGTAGTTCTGGTACCTCCCATACAAAACCAATATTGGACCCATGTGTCTCTCTGTCTGTTGAAAGCACGATGGCGCCCAAAGTAATCGACGTAGGTGAATGAAATTTGGTGAAATCACTTCTTTTTATCGGCGTCAGGTTGATATTGAAAATAGGCTATGTCGGTCAAGTAGTTCTGGTACCTCCCATACAAAACCAATATTGGACCCATGCCTCTCTGTCTGTTGAAAGCACGATGGCGCCCAAAGTAATTGATGTAGGTGAATGAAATTTGGTGAGAGAACTTCTTTTTATCGTCGTTAGGTTGGTATTGAAAACCTGCTATGTCGGTCAAGTAGTTCTGGTACCTCCCTCACAAAACCAATTTTGCATGACTTGTATGCAGTGGAGGGTATCAAAGCATCGGCCAGGCCGATGATAACACTTTTACTTGTTTGATCTACCAAAGAGTTTTTTTTATACCTTCCAGAGGAAGGTATATTCACTTTGCCAATACATTTGTAACGCAAAGAAGGAGTCACCGGAGACCTCATAAAGTATATATATTCTGAATCAGGATCACATTCTGAATCGATTTAGCCATGTCCGTCTGTCTGTCTGTCTGTCTGTCTGTTGAAAGCACGATAGCGCCCAAAGTAATTGACGTAGGTGAATGAAATTTGGTGAAAAGACTTCTTTTTATCGGCGTCAGGTTGGTATTGAAAATGGGCTATGTCGGTCAAGTAGTTCTGGTACCTCCCATACAAAACCAATATTGGACCCATATGTCTCTCTGTCTGTTGAAAGCACGATGGCGCCCAAAGTAATCGACGTAGGTGAATGAAATTTGGTGAAATCACTTCTTTTTATCGGCGTCAGGTTGGTATTGAAAATGGGCTATGTCGGTCAAGTAGTTCTGGTACCTCCCATACAAAACCAATATTGGACCCATGCCTCTCTGTCTGTTGAAAGCACGATAGCGCCCAAAATAATTGACGTAGGTGAATGAAATTTGGTGGAAGGACTTATTTTTATCGGCGTCAGGTTGGTATTGAAAATGCGCTATGTCGGTCAAGTAGTTCTGGTACCTCCCATACAAAACCAATATTGGACCCATATGTCTCTCTCTCTGTTGAAAGCACGATGGCGCCCAAAGTAATTGACGTAGGTGAATGAAATTTGGTGAGAGAACTTCTTTTTATCGTCGTTAGGTTGGTATTGAAAATGGGCTATGTCGGTCAAGTAGTTCTGGTACCTCCCATACAAAACCAATATTCGACCCATGCCTCTCTGTCTGTTGAAAGCACGATAGCGCCCAAAGTAATTGACGTAGGTGAAAGAAATTTGGTGAGAGAACTTCTTTTTATCGTCGTTAGGTTGGTATTGAAAACCTGCTATGTCGGTCAAGTAGTTCTGGTACCTCCCTCACAAAACCAATTTTGCATGACTTGTATGCAGTGGAGGGTATCAAAGCATCGGCCAGGCCGATGATAACACTTTTACTTGTTTTTCTTACATTTAATTTTTTCGTTAATAATAATAATTTTTAATAATTTAATAAGTTTCAGCAAGAAATTTTGAACATGTGTAGTTCGTTATGAGCATAGAATTTAGTTTCTTGAGAAACTATTTACAGAAACACACCGCCGACCTTTTAGCTTTGCTTCTGAGCTTATATTCACAAAACGCGTGCCAGAATACAAGTTGATACATTTTTTACAGACCTGAGAGGCACATAAAAGCCATTTTGAAGCCACCGCAGTCTTCCAAACAACAGCGTGTGCAATTATAACCAGTGTCAAGATAAATCTTTAGTTCTGTCGTTCATCAAGGCATCATCTGTTGAATTATGATGGGCATCCCAGAGAAACCCTTCTGCGATACAATAGTCCCTTTCACATACCTACACCAGTAACTTTCGAAATCAACAACATTTCAGTTTTTCCCAATTAAATGCTGACTGAGCGACCGTTTCACCAAAACTTGTCAGCCCTCTGGGCTAAACTTTGTAAATCAGCGCTCGAAATATTTAATAAGAAAAAAATGTAAAAAAAAAAACTTTAAGACACGACACAGCTTCAACTTTAAGATGACGGCATTTAAATGACCTTTCTTCTGCTGTGCGGTCAAATTGGCCTCGGTATTGATATACAATTCAACGGTTTTTTTTTTGCTGAACGTGTATGTAGGTTCCAACTACACACAATCGCTCCTTACCCTTAGGGAGTCTGCTTTTATTTATTAGTTGAGGCCACGTATAGGTATGTTCGAGTTATTGGAACTGGAAGATGAAATCTTCCAACGAGGAATGGAGGCCTAAAAGTTGTAATTTCTGTTTCTCCTCGGTGCTGCCGCAGGGCTGAACTGCATTTCTGTGTTCGAGTTGATTTTTTTTCTTTCTGTTTGGCAATATATGTTGTCTGATATATATATTTAATATTTTGTTTTAATTTCAAACATTTGCAAAATGACAGCAAACGTGGGGGGAAACAAAAATTGCAAGGATTTGTATTGCTGTATTGGGTGGAGTTTATTTTCGAAAGAAGTGTACACATACGCCTTCCGAAATGACCGTGTAAATAATTCGAAGACAACACAATTGCCATTGGCGACTTTCGTTATATTTTCACTTCGATTTTTAAGGACAACACACGAAAGTTGAAATGCATGGTTTTTTTTCAAGTTGGTTGTGGGGGAAGTCAGCCAAAAAGGTTGAATAATGAAACAGCTGCAGGTTATGTAGAATATTTTAGAACTAAAGCTGCGTGCTTATGCGGATTAAGCGAATGATTTAAGGTGGACCGAATAGTGGTGGAAATATTTCGTTCGTATAACTGGGGTGAGGTCGTGAGGATCATATAATTCAATGTCAAATCAAACACTTTTTGTGGGAAAGCTCTATAATTAAGAATAAGTACAAGAAACTTAGTATTGGACTTTCCAAGCACATAGAAGATATCGGAGTTTGACATTGAGAAGACGCAATGAAAGTCATAATGCAACTTCCAGAGATGAAGAATCTCTGGCCTAATATAGGCCACAAATAACAACCAGTTCGACAAAAGTCACCTACAAGTAAGGCAAAATGACCAAGCACATACTTATATTTTTACAAAAATCGAAGACTAAGATCGAAAATCTTCATTATCAGTTGCCCAACAATTCAACATTTGTGGGAAAAGAAGCGTCTCAACTAAAACGCCAATAGATTCATTAACTGAACTTCACATAAATCTTCGCAGTCCCCGATGCAAACTGTTTCTGTTATTATTTCTGCATGTGCCCGTCAATCTTATGAAAGATGGCAGCTTTAAAGCCTACAGCAGAAGGTTTCACCATTTGGTACAATCCTACTCAGCTTCAAGATTCTGACAGTTGAACTGAATTCTCCATTTTTGGAGTCAGATAATCGAAACATAAAATAAAATTAAAAAATTTGTCTTTCACATATACAGATTTGTACACGCATCGCGATAAAGCAACTCGACTAATCCCTATATGGAACTTGAGAACAAAATAGGGCTTGATGGTAGTTTCAATACAGGTAAATGTAAAAGTAAACACCAGCCTATACAAAAGTATAGCCTTTCTAACGCACACATCAAGTCAAATGGCAGACACATGCATGCTTTTCCGCATACCTACATTTAATTATTTTCGAGCTGATAGCGATTTTAGTGGTCGGTGCCATTTTTAATAAAAGTTAATTTTTGTTTTAAGTATTGTGCAAATGAAATCTGCTTTGGCAAATAAAAGTAAAACTAATTTAATACACTATTTATGTATAGAAATTGATTTGTAATCTTTTAAAAATAAAATGTTTATGTAAATTGAAACATATGTACAATTTAGATCCAATGTCTGTTATATTTAAATAAAGTGCGCAACTGGGTCGAACGAAACTTTCTCGTTGAACAAAAGTTTAGTTGAGTCAATTGGTAGGTAGGTAAATGGTTCAGAAGCAACCGTATATAAAATCTAAGAATAGTGTTAAATAAAATTCCCACTGAGGTTATTCATTTGATATGGCAGTACATATCGAATAACAACGCAAATTTTAATAGGTTTAAGCTCTCAGTAACAGGAATATAGTAGTACCTGGTACTGTTTATAAGCTCTTGCACTTTACACGATTTTTGAGTACAAGGACCGGCTGGTTTAAGGTGTCTTTGATTGGAATTGGAAGTAGAGTTCGCGATAGACTAATATCTTTATGTAAGTATATTATGAGATTTATTTTGAATCTGCATTACCAATTAAAAACTGAATATCCCGATACCCGATTGATGTGCAAATGGAATGGGAGTCGAGATATCCAAATTTCAAAAGAACATTTATTAGATTTTAACCTACTTAACGCAATCGGCCAACATATTTTGATTCACGTCAACTTTACAGACTTAGAAGTCAGATGATAGGTGTCTCTTATTGAACGTGAATTAGCGACTATAATTCGAGTGTTTCACATACTTTATTTTTCCACAATAATATTTTTTGTATGCACATTTTCGTCTTTAGAATAACTCTCATTGGTTTACATGATTACATTAGTTAGCAATTCTAAAAAAAATGATATTTTCTTCTTCAGTATTTCTTTACAATTCTCTTGAACTCTTCATAATAATATGTAACGAAGAATTAAGAATTGCACTTTGGCATAATCCATTATGTACATAAATAAACTTATTCAGTGATTCTCAGGCGCACAGTGTCATAACACCCACGTAAATTCCCTTCTCTATCTGTGTCTTCAAAAGAGATACAGATAAGTCAATAGAACGCAAAGTGTTAGGTTTACCATTTTAGTTGCACTTTTCATTTGATATAGGTTTAAGTTTTAGTTGGAAATAAATATATAAGAATGTACATTCAAATATAAGGTCAATTACTGAACACAGACATTTCATTCGTGGAATCAGAAAGGCGTAATACAGGTAAGCTTAGAATGGATCTGACTTCTATCCAGAACAAGCAATTTTGCAAACTGTTTGTATTTGAATTAATTTCTCATTTCTATAACTACCACAGACATTTAATTGGTTGATATGCTTCCTACTTTTGACTACTTACTGAATGAGAATTAGTTGCTTTAAATTTTTTTTTAACAAATAGTGATCTAAAGCGCCAGACCATGTTGGGAATCCCCACAAGTTCATCCTCAGGCCTTTTTTTGGTCATACCATAAAATATATAGCTTCATTCATAAGCCATGCAACACGAAACGAAAGTGTATAGCCTTATTCTTCTTTACCTCATTAGTACAAATAACAGGCATTTAGACCTAATGCGCATCGGGGTCTCCGATCTTCACTATTCTTAACTAAAAAGATGTACACATAGATAAAAGCAAAACTCGCTTCCATCGCACTGTATTCCAGATGAAGCTGATCGGAACTTTTGAATTTAAAAAAAAAATAATAACAGAAGGTAAACTAAAAAAAGCAAACAGTTCTTTAAAAAACAATGTAATTTTTACTACACTTCTAAATTTTTTTACAGAAAATTAATGTTATTGCATATTATAATTAAATTTAAAATATTTAATTTAGAACCAATTTCAGTACCATATAAAAGAGTTGCATAATTTGCTTTAAGTAATATCAATTACTTAGGCTTCAGCTAATAATAATATTCAGCAAGACTTTTGTGCAATTTTTGCTAACATTTTTTACATAAGCTTCTAGTTGCCCTTGGCAAGGTGGCTTATATGCTTCAGGTCAATCCTATTCGAGTCAAAAAAAGAACGCACACATTCGAAAAAGATTGTTTTACCTAAGGCACTCAATGAACATGCAGCGTTTAGTATTTTTGTTTTTAATTTTTAATTGTTGAATGAAAACTTTTCTACCGCTAATCTGTATAATTAGCAACGAGGTGAGCCATTCACAAAAGTGATAAGCAATTCCATTTAACCTAGGTTTCTTGACCAAAAACATTTTTCTTAATAATCTGCAAATTATATTGGTTTAACAAAAAAAAAAAATTAAAATATATACTATAATAGACAATAAAAGGAAATAAAATTTGTAGGAAAAAAAGTTCGCACGTTTTGAGCTCGGACGGGTTTGACTCAGAGTTCCTCATTTATGGTTGACAAAATTGCGCATTTCATTAAAAACTCAAAGAGCTGATAAAGTTCTAAAACTCTTGTACACAATTTGGTCCAAATATTGATTCTTTCTCAGAAAACTAGAAAACGTACTGTTGCATGTGTGCATTGATTTGGAGAATACAAATAAAGCGTCGGTTGACAGGTAAAACTCACTAATTGCATTAAGAGCTTATTGCAAATCCTGATCTTTATTATGATTTTTTCTTGCCGTTTACCTGTCAACGATAAGTTAATGAAGTCCACAGAATAATTTTTTTTTGCACAGAAGACGAGTTGTGGAGTCGAATCACGAATGAACGCATTTTATATTGTAGCCATATAAGAATGATGAAAATATTTCCTGAAACGTTTAAAGAAACCTAGAAGTATCAAAACGTGTACTGGCTCTGACGAAGTCTACCATCAACACACATACCGAAAGACGAAAATTTTTCGGTTGTGGTGGCGTTCGTGACGATCGCCTGCAAACAGGGGTTTCACTTTAGAGAAAGTAGGAAGTGTCGTTTTGCTTTTGGGGTGTTTTTTTCAAAACTGACTGTATACCTTATTTTTATACATAAAGCTGCCTAGAGCCAAAATGTGGCCTTAAATGTTGCCGCTTAGGTTTCTATGGCCGAAAAGCAGGGACGTGAAAAATGGCATTATATATAAGAAGCATCAGAAGCTAAGGATGAAATAATTATATAAAATTGAGAAAGAGAGTAGTATTCAACAAAAAAGCTGCATTTATAGGGTAAGATTCAAACTTGTGTTTCCAAAAAACTTACATTGAACAACAGGTAGAAATGTTGGTTTCATTATTTTTTTTTTGCGAAAATAAATCGACCATTCAAAAATGGAAAAAAAACCTGCCAAAAAATAATATATTAACTGATACTTTTTAGGAGACTTTATACATCCGAAACTTGACGTTGGTCAGCAAAAATCTGCTAACAACCAACTAAATCAAGTACTGGAAACAAGCAATTTCAAACAATTGTCCTTGGAAATACACTTTCAACTTATACAATACTGAAAATACGTCAATCCTAACCCCGTTTAAGCATACAATAATTTTAACAACCTATGTGAAAGTATCTCTCAAAACTTACCTCTTATTTTGACGATTATCTTCTTTCAGGCAGTTCTTCCTGAAACCTGAACCCAAGTTATAATCTCACACACACTCTGCCTTTGTCGACACAAAAAATGTTGTCTACCAATCCTAATTCACCATACGAAAACAATATCGCTACAATCGGCAAAAATCCAGCTTCAACCGCCGTGCACATTTATCATCTACCCACTTGACACATACAATAGTTAGACGCGTTGTTTATAAATAAGCAACAGGTATCTAAATACCCTCTAGCGTTTTTAATAACCACGTGTGCTAATGCATTCCAACACACAACGTGAAAACAATCTCACAATAACAAGATAAACAAACGCGACTTTAATACTTTTTGCTATACAGCGGTAAGCTCACCACAAGCGGAACCGGAATTACGATTAAAGCGGAAGTGAATGAAAATACTCGTTACAACTGTAAAGTGTAAGTTACATTAAAAGCACATGCTCTCTTGGCTAATACCAAAACTACGAGTGGATTTAATTCAGTCCGTGGCTTATAATAATTGCCAAAGATGTGATTATTAATTCAAAGAGCGGTACTACCACCAGCACCTGGCAACGGTTCAATAACGACTGAGTTTTAAAATTCCTACAAGGTGGCAAGCTGCATATACAGTTTTTGAATTCTACATCGACGAAATCTGTTGGATAAATAAAATTAAATGCTAAAGAGAAACTATTTGTGTTGGATCTTGGATGTTGGATGGCGAATATGATGATGGTGACGGATGGTGAGAATTGAGAACCAGAACGAGTCATACTTGACTCTCTTATGAGTTCTCTTATAAGTCTGTCAGGAAGCTGTACGCTGTAGTACGTTCTCGTACAATTAATCTGTAACCAAACAAAGATTTGTTTTGAACTGATTTGGCGGTCACTTCAGAGCATTGTTATCTTAAAAGAATCATGGGAATATTAGGTACATGAAAGCGACTTTCAACCGCTGCTTGTAATTTACACGATCCAGACGAAATATTAAAAGTTCCTGACCATTTTTTTTTTTTGGCTGGAACTTTTCATGACCTGAGATAAATTAAAATCTATCTGAATATGAGTGAACATCTCAGCGATAGTATTTATTATAGCCGAAAATAGAAGCCACCGGATACTGCTGTTATCCATCTGCATTTTACTTTACTTTATTCTTTTAAGTGTGAGTGTTTAGCAGAAAGAAAATAACATCACTACATATAGGTAACTGCTCTGTCAGAAATGACTGGCTACACGAGTCTCAGTGGGTAAACTGAAGGCTGTCGGAAAAAGGACGGGCGGTAGATAAACACATATGATTAATTCTACAGTGGGCATAAAATGTTAGCATGGTAGGTAGCCCTCTATAGGCAACCATGAACAATTTGCGGTCCAAGCTTTTATTATGGATTTTAAAAAATGTTAATTTAATTAAGATAGGGATGTCGAAAAGCCTTGTAGTCTCATACCCCCGAATAAGGTTAAAAACAAAATAATTTTTGGCGAAACTGGTCAATATGGGATCCCGGCCTAGCTTCTTAGAACGATTTATTTACACTTAAGTTGTATGGTTGGATCTATTTTTATACATTATAGATACTTAAGACTCACCTCTAGTGCTCTAAAAGTCCGACTAGCTTGGATACGCTAAGAGTAATTTTTTCGCCATAAAATTCACATTCGGTTTTGCTACAACTTATTTTATTAGCCGACTATGAATGCCATTTCAAAAAACTATTATCTACGTGGTAAAGAGATGAGGCACTTTAAGGATTTCGATTTCAGTTTTTTTCGGAGAAGTTCAGATATCTTTGTCGGACATTACAAAATTGGCCTTTTTTTAAATAGGTATTTCCGCCTGGAATACAGTCGTTGAATCACATCTGCAAAAGAATTGGTCCGATCCAAGGATACATCATCCCCCAGAATGATCTGATAGGAATGGTGATCTAAAGGTTTTTGCCAGAGATTTGCTAGAGTACCAAGGTAAAGTGGCACGCTCGAAAGACACATATAGAGCAGGACTAGAATAAAACCACATAAGTGAGACGAGAACAAGCAAATTCTAGACCTACCATACTATTGAGTGAATTGTTTCCGCGTACAAGATACAGCAGCGGCAGCTCTATTTAAATGTATTGAAAGTCATTATTGCATCTTCGCGAAAATCAACTTCCGACAAAGCGATGATTTTAGGTACGCGCATTCCATTTTTAAATCATATCGACGACCTTGGTACGTTTTTAAATCTGGGCCATAGGCGTTAATTATGGTCAATTAAACCCGAATAATGGTCGCATTAATAAATCATCTTGCTTATTTTCCATTCCCTCATTTCACTACACACCACGACAGATAACAATAGTATGCCCCTAAAGAGAGTATAGACAAAGAGAACATGAAATTCTCTTAACACCATTGCCATTGCCACACAGCACAACACACATTTGTTTTGCCAGTTGCCATCAAAACAAACGCAATTCCGAGTGCATACTATTATCCACAGATCCACACTGTACAGCTACGCACTGCAGAAAACAAATGTCCAAAGCAAACGAAAGAAACAGGAAATACCCTTCCCTAATGGTAAACAATTTGTTCACAGCACTTTTGTAATAGCACACGCCATCGTCATCTTGGTCATCGCGCACCCACCCACCACCCTCGTCAGCACCTCATATCACATCAGCCACAACAAAGTTAGCAACCAACACCAGAGCAGACCAGGTCCACCCTCTCCATCTATTGCTATTGCGCCGACGACAACGTCGACTCCCCACACTCACTCCCGAAAGTCAAATACCGTCAAACAAGTTATGCTTTCGGTTTACTCCCCGTCACATTTAACACCAAACGAACGTATGAAACTGTTCCTGCATGTAGGTACGTCACTGTACCACCTCAGTCCTCACCTACCTTCCTTCACCAGATGGCTCTGCAGATGATGTTGCTGCTGCTGCTATCGCCAGCGGTGATATGGTGCTGGTGGTTCTACAGGGGAAAAAAGAGAGCGAGAACGGGTTTTGTGTACCTCGTAATTATAATATTTCATCCCATGGATTGCCTGCAGCTCAACAGAAATGATGGATTTTCGAGTCTGAAAATAATATAGCATACCCCCATACGCCTGGGGCTATCCGTATAGCTGCGGGCATACCGAATGCTGATTATGAATAAAATTTCACGTGTTCCGTAGCACTTTTCTGTTACGAAGTGGAATAAAATGTGCCTCGTGCTTGTTGTTTCACTTTTATCCAAATTATTATGTGTGACAGTAAATTATACGGTCATTTGGTGGAGAAATTACCAACGGTGTAATTGATCAGAGAGTGATATATTAAATTCAATTATATTATATATATACAGCTGGCAGGGGCAACTAGCATTCAAGTTGAAAAAATATGTGCCGCGCTATCAATTTCTTATAAAGGTACTCGTATCTAGGATTTTTTACCACCAAATGAGGCTCTGCTGAAGCTAAGCGCACGGAAAATTGAGCCTGATGCCCAGGCTCCCTCACACTTATGGAATTCAACTCAGCATGGTCTCGATCTAGATGAAATTATTCTGTCGAAAGACTAATGCCATGTCAGCACCCACAGCTATACAATGCATTTTTTAAAGATCACTCGAATTTTGTGGCGTTACTGATAAAGACCAACAGGCAGAAAAAAGGTTCATTATTAGGGCTTTGCAACAACCAATGTATCTGTATTGCTAGAGATATTTGTTACTTCTGCATATTAGTTATTCAGACACAATTTGTCGTTGGAGACTAATTGATGTAAATTATTAGAGTCCGTTTAAAAACTCAATACACTTCTGCCTCTTGTGCCTTTCATGCATCGACAGCGTTTTCGAAAGACACCGAATGCTTGGAAAACACGCTACAGCGCTATTGGTTATGCTGATGCTCATAAAATTCAAATATGCAAAACCTTTCTAGTATACGTTACTGATTGTCCTTGTCCTTGAATATTGGATGGAAAGGGAATCTGCACTTCTGCAGTGCAAACTAAGATCTTGCGACCTGAGACACCGATTTTCCAAACCTACGCGGAACAACAAAATGCAAATATTTAGAGGAAGATTATGCGAATGTTGTGTTCTAAATTTTGTAAAGGTGGAAACGAAAAGAAAAGACAAAACCACTCAAAATTCACACCTATACCACATCGACAATAACGTTGCCTTTTATCGCGTCACAACGAACGTCAAATTCGACAGATATATCCGCCATGAGAGGATTGGTTTCCTTATCTCTATGGGGAAACCCATTCTATACTTCATGTTTCTACACATAGAAAGCAATTTAATAGCCTAACAGACTGCCTACGAAATTTCAAAACTGAAATGTGCTGATATCTTGAACCCTTCGTAGACTTTCATCTTCCTATTCGTCAAACCACTATAAGCAAAATACAACCTTTCCCGACGACTACTTCCATACAATATTCTCGGCAACAAATTGCCGCAGGGCGATTATTTGACTCTCTTCCATTTTGTCTGCACGCCATTCGCTCTCCCATGAAGGTGCCCATGATGATGTTGCTGTTGCTCTATGGCTATGCTATTCCTCATCTTGTTCTCTTACTCGTCGTTTGACTCAATAATCTTTTTGTTAGTAAGAAATTTTCTATGAAGTTTCCTTCATAACACCAACATAACACAACCATTTCCCTGTAGTTGCGCTGGATTTTCTATGAAATGGCCGGCGGGTAGTTTTCCTGCTCTGTAACTATATCCCTTATACCAATTCCACCAAGAGTCCCGTCACCTATACTCCGGTATTTTATTCTGTGGCCATGCTTAGGGTAAGCATAGAGATATTTGTCTCGTCCCTCGTTCTTAGCCCGTTGGCGTGCACTCCCACCTCTTTCTGTGTAACTCTTATCCCTTTGCATCACGCAGGGCTAGGAAGTTTTTTTGTGTACGCGTATAGTCAGAACGCTAGTGGTGGTGATGAGAATTTGAATGTAGGATCTGCATCTCGATGTATTTCTTGGTGGCATCGTCATCGTATGCACGGATAGAAGCAGCGTGCTGCTATGGAATGGGGTGGTTGGTTAGAATAACAACGGAATCCCTCAAGCTCTGATGGAGGCGCTCTCTGCATAATGTGAGTATGGCTGTGCAGTTCCTTCCATCACCTCAAATTGCGTGATGGAGTGACGCGCTTTTGTAGGGACATGTGTGTTATACACACACATAGTACCTGCATCTGATTTGCCATACAGGAGTCTAATAGATAAATAGAGTCATGGGTTGACATGCAGCTACTACTGGATATGGTGTATGGTGTAGTGCTGCGTGACTTTTAGATCTCACTTGCTTCAATCTCTTCCAGAGGCGTTTTTATAGCGGTTCAAGTTTTCGCTATATTGTTTGTGTTATTTTACTTAATACTGAGCGTGGAGTATGGCAAGGGTGCATATTCGTATTATAATTCAATTTTGATTTGTAAAATCAGTTCCAGGCATTGTAGTACTTAATGAAATTTTCGGCAGATAAAGCAACTTGTGGGTGCATTCGAGGTATAGTACAAAGTGAGCTCAAGGTGTCCTTTTTGCAATGGAAGATTATTATAGGAAGCAACTATAGCATTTATAAAGATCTACAGGAACTAATGTATGATTGACAGAAGCTTTCCAAGAGGTGAAGTAGGACTCCAGCTACTCCAAAAAGCTTCAAAAAGGTGTAATATTTGGTTCAAAGTAACTATTCTTCAGTTTGAAGGACTCAAGTTTGGTTTAATATGACACATATCAGTTGCTTCCTTTTTTTAAAAAATTGTTTACAAAGATAACGAGATCGCTTAAAATTGTTCTGGGTGTAAAGTCGTGTGTGTTCACAGAATTGCGAAAAATCACTTAGTGCTTAGGTGCCAGTTAAAATTAATGAAAAACGTATCCACAAAGGTTAAAAAAAAAACAAAGGTTTTGTCTCACACACGAAATTATCTCTGTTTAACACTTAATATTGTTTAATTTCAAAGTTATTTATATCTTAAAATAATTGTTCAAATTAAAACTTCATTGTAAAAGTTTCCAACCAGACAATGCACTTCGCAGCTAGGAGCTGCAAAGAATTCGTGAAATACGATCTGCTTAAAAATACCCTATAACAAAACTAAAATAAAGGGTGATTTTTTAAGAGGTTTAGAACTTTTTTTAAAAAAAAACACAAAAAATTCGAAAAAATGAATGAAATATTTATTTGAATCGATAGTTTGAACCTTGCAATTTAATGTTTAAAGATAATTTCATAAAGCGGATCCTCGGCCAGCTTTCCAAGAGCCCATTCACCAAAAATTCGGCGTTGTGGTAGGTCGGCTGGCTTTAGTTCTTGCACCAGCTGTATCTTAAAAGGCTTTACGACCAAATCCTTCCGCAAAATTTTCCACGTAGTGCTGTAACAAAGGCCTAACTGCTGGGAACGGCGCCGAATCGACATTTCGCGGTTTTCTGTCACACTAGCTGATACGGCCGCAATATTTTCTTCACTACGCACAGTACGTAAACGTGTTGGTGGTTTAATGTCCAACAAAGTAAATTTGGTGCGAAATTTGGTCACAATCTTCCGAATAGACTGCTCAGAAGGTCGAGAATGCCGATCATAAAATGGAAGCAGCGCGCGATGAACATTTCGAACCGAGCACGAATTTTGATAGTAAAATTCAATAATTTGCAAGCGTTGTTCATTTGTAAGACGATCCATGGTTAAATTGCAAACCAAACTGAAGCTGTTTGACAGTGACACAAGGTACTAAACACACGTCAGCTGTCAAAACCAGTGTTGCCAAAACCAAACCAGCTAAAAAATCACCCTTTATTTATAATCGTGCAGTCTTGTTATGAATGTGCAAAATCCGAAGTCAATTTTGAGCAGTCGTTTTTAGCTTTAAATCAAACACCTTTTAGTTGGAAAAAATGACAGTTCACAAATTTAATAGTAAATTGCGTAGAGTGCGTTGCGAATGCACTTGTACTTTAATTATTTTCTATTCCTGGACCAACATTACAATTCAGGGTGGGTCATTAAATTTTGCATTTTTAAAAAGTTAATAAAGCAAAGCTGAATACAACTATGCTTTTCCGATACCTGTTTTTAGGGTTTTGCACAACTCAAGTATAGTTAGTTTTATTTTATCATTGTTTTCAACACATTCTTCTGAAATACCATTCAAAACTTCTGCCAATCAATTCTTGTAAGGGTGTTGGCTATAGGATCAAATTTTAAAATTATTTTCATGGTATCGCCAAGGCTGCCCAACTTAGGCGCATTTGTGATCATTTTACTCTCTCTGTCCTGCATGTGATGATGAAAAATAATATAAAGTCAATTTCGAAATATGCAGGCATGCAGGAGTCATATAAAAAAATCGAAAAATATTTTTTTTGAGTTTTTGTAGGCTAGTATCAAACCAAAGAACCGGTAGATGTCATATCAACATATTTTCCAGTGGCCGGAAGAAAATTTTAATTTCGAATTTGCACGAATAGTTGACAACTTACAACTCTTTCATTGAAAGTGCACATCAGTGCGAATGCAGTTAGCAGATTGACCACAATTCCCCGAAACCCAATTAAAACACCATATATCCTACCGGGCGTTAAAAATATGGACTTTAAGAACCCTTATAAATCATTTTTATAATTTAGTTAAAAGTCCATTCCGCTCTGAGGCAAACCGTATGCACTCGCACGCAAATAATGAAATTCAGTATTATTTGTGTACAGGATTTTGTTTCATTTATTATATTGCATTTCAATAGTATAACTGTCCTTGGGGCAGGCATTTTATTTCATGAAATGATTTTTATAAAAAAAACGGACCCCTCCGGGAGTGATTGTGTTTTCAAAATAATAATAAAAAAAAGTATTAGCCGCATAGCATAACTATTGCCCCAGCATTACAATATGCATGTGTGTATATTTTAAAATATTTTTTTATTTTTTATGATAGATGGGTATACGTATATGGATACTCCTTTGTCACAGGATCAGCTGGAGTTTATTTTATGAGAAGGCCTGCTGTGTTTAAACCTTTTTGCACATTCGTTGCTGGTTGGCTAATGGCTGTTGGGGCAACCACCACTCAGCCGCGATAAAGCAATGATGCAGTTTTTGTGCAATTGCATCACCACTCATCATAGTCCTTCTTGGTCGTTATTTTTTTTCCCCGCCCCACCAATGTCCAGGGACTACGTTTTTTAGTTGGCATAGTCCTTTTCAAATTTTATTATGCTTTATGATTTTTTTTCTGTTTTGTCGAATGTTTTGGAATGAAATATGAAAATAGTCTGCATTTAAAAATATAAATGTTTCCAATCCTGCCTGATGCAGGATGCTACGAGTTTTGTATATATATAACTCTTGAACATCCCTGGTGCATTCGCTGTGAATTTTGCCCATAAACGAACAGCTCCACCATCACCATTCTGTGCAATTAGTTTTATTTATGCATTAGATGCAAAAATATAAATTTTTGACCATCCAAATGGATGAATGGCGCTGTGCTGGGTCTGTCGGATCTGTTGGAAATGTTGTTGTTTTGTTTTTGTGCTGATTTTTATTTTTTGCTGTGCCTGGGTCTATTCGATGTTAGTTAGTGTCAACGTTATTTTAACGTCCATTCAATGTTTTCCGAAATAACAAGCTGACGGACAGAAACTTTTCAAATGGTCCCAATTTATTTGGCCAAATAAAATAGAAACAACAAAAAAGAAAAAACATGAGACCGTTGTTGATTGTTTTTGTTTTAGAAAAAATATTAAAAACCAAGCCTGTCACGAAGAGTAGGAGTGTGCATTTGGCGTGTATCTGTATATGTATTATGATGGCAGCAGCTACAACGCGAATGTGTTTTGACAGAATGAGAAAATATTTGAAAGGACGGATGGAATAACACTGGTTAAAAAAACAAACGCGACAACAAATAATAATTTGTCGCGAGATGAATGCAACTGACAGCCACTCATTTGTCGAAACGTTTTGAAATCAAATGCGGTGATGAGCTGTATGTGTATAGTTGTTTGTGTGATTCCCGCCACGGAGAGAGCTTCTGTTTAAGGAGACAGTTTAAGTATTGAATTCTGTTTGGAGCCACTATTTTTACACGTAGGTAATGAACGGTGGTATATTTTCATCAGTAAACAAAAAAAAAACATTTTTGATTGTTTAGTTGTCTACAAGCTTTTAGGAATCGCCGCTTTCAATTACATCATTGAAATTAATTAGAATCGAATGGTCATCTGTGCGCCTGAATGAGTTGGGCATTCGATTTGTGTTGGTGGAATCGAACATTGAATATATGTCTCATACTATTAATAATATTTAAGCAATGCGACAGACACTGACTCTTATAGATTTATTGAGCAGATCGTCTAAAAGAACACTACAACTATAATTTCACAAAGCTTCAAGCCGCAATTTATGGGCACTTTTCGTAGATTTTGTGACAACTACGTCCTGGTAGACTTGTAACTTGGTCGTACCTACTTGACGAATATAAATTGTTCATTATTATTTGACTTGATATTAGGTACATCTCTTTTAAGTACCCTTTCTGTCCTGCCTGTGGCCCATTTACACCAACTTAAAAATTTATATTTAAAAGCATTTTCCACAAGTGTAGCTCGGAAGGTAAAAACAGCTAATATGATAGGTACTCGTAATTCGCATTAACCAATATTCTTAAATGCTTCCAATAAAACAATTAAGGAATACGCAACAATTTGAGGAGGTAAGGCTTTAAATTAAAAAAAAAATGTCAATTTTTGAATTTCCCCAGTTTTTAAACTTTTTTATTTTAAAGGCTTATAACATAATTTTAAGTGGTTGGTACCGATTATCTTGGATATTGCAATTATTGTGAATTATTATTATTCAATTACTCAAGCAAACTATCAATATGCTGAGAAACGCGAAGTTTGATGTCGGAAAACGCTTTTCATAGGATCCTTTCCTGGGATCCTTTATCAAGCTGTTCGCTTACATTTAGATCTTGATTATGTGCGGGAGGTGGAAGCATGTTAATACATCACTGCGATTTCAAGTAGGAGTAAAGTGATTTTCTCCAATTAAAGCCATTAAAGCAATTAAAGATAGGTCATTTGCCTCATGGTAGAATTTACCTACCATGTATGGTGATATATTCTGATAAGGCAGGTACAATGATGTGATGTGTTGCTTATACTTCGTCCTCGTTGCAAAGTTTGCAAGTGTTGTCTTTAGTTATTCCCATAATCGTGAAGTGTTTTTAACTAGACAATGTCCAGTGAGGAATCGTGTGACTATTCCAATTGGACTCCTATTTATACGAGTTTATAAGTTTAGACGTTTGTTTTATTTTTATTTCATGAGATGGACACTGTGCCGGCTAACGATGTGAGTAGTTGCAGGCAATCCTATACTAGATTTGATGTTACTTCATGGGTTTTGTTGAGAGTTTTAACCCTTAAATGCATAGTGACCCATATCTTCCACAATCCATATGTTTTTGCATTTAAATATAAATTTTAAGTTAGCGCATCAAGTGCCATATTCGGCACATACGATAAATACAAGGACACTTTTGTTATTTCATTCCCATTAGAATATTCCAAGAAAAAATTTATGAGTAATGGTTAGTACAGTTTGAGTACGTCAGTAGAAATCTTAAATTTGTAAAAAATCATACATTTAAGGGTTAATTTTTGGGTCGAATAAAAGAGACACACAACTAACTTTATGGCGAATCCAAACAAAAATGAAAATCTTTGTCAGGCTTCGCTTGAAGAAATAAACTCCGTGAAATATATAAAATTTTTTAAATATACCGATACACAAAAAAAGTGCACGAGTCACACGGAACTTTCTTACATCGTAAGTGCTGATAAATTAAATAATTAGATTGAAAATTGCGCTTTCTACGTGGGATGTAAACCTTGGATAGTCGAAAACGAAGATTGACCCAAGTTCACATAGCGGGTCCAAATCCAATCCTTTTTCAAAAAAAACTTATTGTTATAGAAGCAAATCAAATATGGTTTTGTGTATAAAAAGGCGTCACGAAATTCCAACATTTGTAAGCCCATCCCTTAACTTATTCTCCTCGATGGCAACAAGTTAATCATTTGCTTCCCACCTTTATGCCAGTTTGAGGCCATAACTCCCTACGTATGATTGATGGCTTGGTAATACATATTTTTTTTTTTGCAATTTCCATCGAAGGTGCAGCGACAACGCTAATCGATGTTTAATCAACCGCGCTAAAATTCAAATTGGCGGAAAATTAATTTTCTTATTTAGTTATCTATACACGTGTGCATGTACGGTCACCCTACCACCCGTATTATCCCAGATAACCGCACATACATACACTCATATCTTTAACGTGTTTGAGAAAAATCAATCAAAATATAGCTAGGAGTTGCTATCACGTCGTCATCTGGTTCGATTTTACTGCAAGAAGTCCTTTGAATTTCAACACGGTGCGCCCTTTAAAAACTCTTGGCATAAAATGTGCGGCAAATGGGAAAACGACTGCCACCGCCACCAGCATTCGCTCATATGTATGGAGAACAATAAACATAAGGACATGGAAAATCCACTCTTGGCAAATATTAATCACTTGGTACATCGGGACGAATTAACATTTAAATTATGAAGCAGAAATGCCAGTCTGTGCTTGTTATCTGCGGTACCCTTACAGCTTTTGTAAGCTTTATCGCCCCGAAGCGTATTTTAATGTTTCAACAGGCTTGAGATGCATTTCGAATTTTAAGTTGGTCGGTGGATATTTGTGTATGCATTGCATACTCATACAATAATTTGGTCCATATATGTTTTTTATGCAGTGGAACAAAAATTGCTAAATGGTTGACGAATTTTGGATTGTCTCCTTGATATTTTTTACAGCTTTCATTACTTATTGACACATACTCAAGTCATACCTTTGTTAAAGCAGTCGCTTGTCACATAAAATATTCAAGCCGGACACATCAGGAGTGCACATATTTCGGCTGCGAAACAAAAATCTATATCTCTTAATCCAGGGAATACCAGCTTCACTATGACATCAAAGTGATTGGCCGTGTTACATGTGGAAAAAAATAAACACATACTCGTACACGTAGACAGAAAAAATCATATCCGTCTGTCACGCAAAAATGCACTTCGCCAACAAATATTAAAACCGCAATTTAGCCAAAGATTGACACTCTGCTATGCCCATGGGGGAAATAATTTTCGTTTTCGGTTTTTTTGTTTGTAGTTTATTTTTTATTTTTGCGAAAACAAATTTCATATCATATAATAAATGTGTAACCGATTTCAGATTTCTCATATGTATATGTGATGCGTTCGCTGGACTGCTCACATCGTTCATGGGCGATGCGCCCACTCCAAATTACTATCATCTGCAGTGCCATTATATTGCATTTTTCATGATTTCCAATACTGCAGTCCAAATGCAATAAATAACAGAAATATGAATAAAAAGAACTGCGAAAACCAACATTTTCGATGCACACTGGTACATTGGGGAAAAAAAGCAAAAGCCGGACACCATTTCGATGTGTTTTTGAATGGCTACATTTCACTGAATTTGGTTTTGAGATCTTTAACCATCGGAATGAGATCAAGGAAGTTGGTCTTGGAAAAAGGAAGCGATTTTTTATAATTTTCTTTGCGTTTTAAATAGATGGGAGAAGTTTTTAAGGCTCGCCACAGATTTAAGGTAAGCACCCACTGATGGTACTAAAACTGAATTTTTTACTTTTTTGAGAGCAGTTTCCAGATAATATTTTTTCTGAATCAGCATCACATTCTGAATCGATTTAGCCATGTCCGTCTGTCTGTCTGTCTGTCTGTTGAAAGCACGATAGCGCCCAAAGGAATTGACATAGGCTAATGAAATTTGGTGAAAGGACTTATTTTTATCGTCGTCAGGTTGGTATTGAAAATGGGCTATGTCGGTCAAGTAGTTCTGGTACCTCCCTCACAAAGCCAATTTTGCATGACTTGTATGCAGTGGAGGGTATCAAAGCATCGGCCAGGCCGATGATAACACTTTTACTTGTTTTTATTCTTTTTGTAAACAAGTTAATTATATTGCTTTGTCATTCAGTTTTCAGATATGTTTAAAATTGCAAGGCTCAAGCTCAATGGAGGGTTAGTTCAAAATCGAATACAAATTTTACATCGAACAGGTAAACAGACAGGCAATAAAAACATTACTTAAGGTAGCGCTACAGTCCGGGGTGGACCTGGGCCTCAACCAATACGCCTCTCCAGTTAGCGCGATCTTTTGCTAACTGCCTCCAGTTGCGCACTCCAAGTTGGTTGAGGTCCCCTTCCACTTGTGCGCGCCACCTAAGGCGAGGTCTTCCTCTACTGCGTTGTCCCTCCGGGTTGGAATCGAAGACTCTTCGGGCCGGAGCGTTGGTGTCCATTCGCTCTACATGTCCTAGCCATCCTAGACGACAGATGCGTATTTTTCTAACTAGGTCGGTATCGTTGTACAGCTCGTAGAGTTCGCTGTTAAATCTTCTCCTCCAAAGCCCGTCAACGCAAACGGGACCAAAAATCACTCGAAGAATCTTGCGTTCGAAACGGCCAAGAAGATCTTCATCCGCCTTTGTTAGGGTCCATGCTTCTGCGCCATAGAGCAGGACTGGGATGATGAGGGTCTTATATAGAATGGACTTAGTGTTTCTTGACAAGGCCTTACTAGTCAATTGCCGTCTTAGACCAAAGAAACAGCGATTGGCAAGTGTAATTCTTCGTTTGATTTCTGCTGTGGTGTCATTATCAGAGTTTATAGCGGAGCCGAGGTAGACAAAGTCCCTAACTACCTCAAAATTATAGCTGTCTATCGTGACGTTCTGTCCGATTCGTCGATGTTGTGCGTCCCTTCTTGTTGACAGCATATATTTTGTCTTGCCCTCATTCACCACTAAACCCATTCTTGCCGCTTCCGTACTAATACTTGCAAACGCGCCAGTGACAGCTCGCTGTGTTCTGCCAATAATGTCAATATCGTCCGCGTATGCAAGCAGTTGCACAGACTTATGGAAAATTGTGCCTCTGGTGTTGGCTTGTGAGTTGCGCACAATTTTCTCAAGAATGATGTTAAAGAAGTCACATGACAGCGCATCACCTTGTCTAAATCCTTTTCTGACATCAAAGGTCTCGGTGAGATTGTTTCCGACCTTAATGGAGCAGCGAGCGTTCTCCATCGTCATTCTGCACAATCTGACGAGTTTGGCAGGGATGCCAAAACTAGACATGGCTCTGTATAGCTCGTCTCTATAAATGCTGTCATATGCGGCCTTAAAATCGATGAACAGATGGTGGGTATCGATTTGGACTTCTTGGGTTTTCTCCAGGATCTGCCGTAGTGTGAAAATTTGGTCGGTTGTGGACTTTCCGGGCCTAAAACCGCACTGATAGTGACCTATCAGATCGTTGACGAATGGTTTAAGGCGTTCACACAGTATAGCAGATATGATCTTATACGCAGTGTTAAGGAGACTGATGCCTCTATAGTTGGCGCAGTTTAGAGGGTCTCCTTTCTTGTGGATCGGGCAAACGATGCTGAGGTTCCATTCATCAGGCATACTTTCTTCTGACCAAATCTTGGAAACGAGTTGGTGTATGCTCTCCACCAAGCCATCTCCCGCTGCCTTAAAAAGCTCGGCAGTTAAGCCGTCCGGTCCAGCAGCCTTGTTGGACTTTAGCTTAGATATTGCTATCCTTACTTCACTTTGGTCAGGTGGACGGAAGTCTTGGCTGTCATCGTCCAGGTTGAATGGTTCATTCTGCCTGATAGCGGAATTTGTGTCGTCTTCGCCGTTTAACAGTCTGCAGAAATGGTTTTTCCATATCCTCAGCACCGACTGTGATTCTACTACAAGGTTTCCTTCTTCGTCTCTACAGGCTTCTGTTCGGGTTTTGTTGCCCTGACACGTTCTTTTTACCTTTTGGTAAAACTTCCGAACATTATTCCTGGAGTAGCACCTCTCTATATCCTCGATCGCGCGCTTCTCATGCTCTCTCTTCTTTCTCCGGAGAAGCCGGTGTTCTTCCCTCCTTTTTTGCTCGTAGAGCTGACGAGCTGCTCTCGTCCTTCTGTGCAGCGCCGCTTCGTAGGCACGTTGTTTTGCTGCATGCGCTTGCCGGCATTCTTCATCAAACCAGGGGTTTCGAGGGGGTGGACTGGTAAAACCGAGCACATCAGTTGCGGCATTTTTGATGGCTTCTTGGCATCGGCGCCACTGGTCTTCGGCACTTGATGCTGGCAGCGTAGGACTTCTCGAGAGGTTTAGGGATACGCGATCGGCAAAGGCTCTGGCAGTTTGTTGCGTTTGTAGCCGTCCAACGTTAAATCTCCTCACAGTATTATCTCGTTGTTTTGGCGTTTGGGATATCCGCATCCGTACCTTGGCTACAACCAGGTAGTGGTCCGAGTCAATGTTGGCCCCTCGGAAAGTTCGGACATCTAGAATACTGGAGGAGTGCCTTACGTCGATCGCAATATGATCAATTTGGTTGACGGTTTGATGATCTGGTGACCGCCAGGTTCCTTTATGTATATCGAGGTGAGGAAACCGTGAGCTAGCTATGGTAACATTACGTCCCGCAGCAAAATCAATCAGCCTTAGTCCGTTTTCAGACGTGGTGTCATGTAGGCTGTATTTTCCGATTGTGCTACCAAAGAGGTCCTCCTTTCCTATTTTGGCGTTAAAATCACCTAAGACGATTTTAACGTCATATTTAGGACATTGCTCATATGTTTTGTCGAGGAGCTCGTAGAAACAATCTTTGGTAGCATCGTCTTTATCTTCTGTGGGGGCGTGAGCGCATATTAGGCTGATGTTGGCGAATTTAGCCTTGATGCGAATAGTTGTAAGGCGTTCACTCACGTGTCGAAAGCTCAAGACTTCTTGCCTAAGTCTGCCGCTTACAACAAATCCGCATCCGAATAAACGCTGCTTTTGTTCCCTGTAGCAATCACCATAGTAGATGTCACAGTTTTTCATCTTCCTTTTGCCCGGCCCATCCCACCGCACTTCCTGGATGGCGGTGATATCTGCTTTGTAGCAGTCTAGGGCCTCCGCTAGTTGTTCGGCTGCACGCGGTCTGTTCAGGGTTCGAACATTCCATGTGCAGATCCGAACGTCATTGTCCTTATTTCGTTTGTCCGGGTCGTCAACAGTAAATCCATCCTTATCCGAGGCTATTGGTCGCTTCGTAACCGATGCTTTTTTCCGCGGTAGGGTTGTTAGCCCCACGCACAACCCCCAACCTGGAGGACCAGGCCCTTTCTGCGACCCCTTGGACAAAAGGAGCCGGAATACTCCGGAGTCAGTAACCCGCTGCGGGGATGTGAGAGCTGCCGTTGACCCATTAAGGGCTCTTCCGCCACCATCTCTATTTCAACACCCTGACTAGTGTTGAAAATCCTCAATGACCTCAGCTCCAAATACGTCAGAGTAGCCCATTGAGGTATCTGTCATGTCGACTGTTGACGCCACCGTTGATTCAGCCATGTGAATTCATCCGCCGTACGTCCTCTTTCTGAGGGGCTCATGTTAGACTACTGAGACTCGAGCAGACAGTCAATCCGACAGAGCATTATAGTGTTGCTATTTTCTTCGTGTTCAACACTCGCGCTTATAAGTTTAGCAAGTCAAGTCCGGGTGGACATAGACCAGTACCCGGTGGTGACCACGGGGAGGTAAAATAAGCACAATTGGTGAGTGTGAGATAGTTGCGACACTGGACATCGCCAAGTTGATGCCAATCAGATGCCCATCCCTATTCACACAACACCCAACCACCCAATAAAAACATTGTAAAAAGAAAATATCATTTTAAACGACTGTGTAACAAGGCGCTCTCGAGTGCCAGCTATTTAGGAATATGTTTTTAGTCAAAAATAACTTTGTGGGGACATTTTAAAATTTTTAACAGTTTTCTACGGCGATATTATGGCGACGGTGAGTTTTAAAAGTAAATAATGAAATATGAGACTTATGGCTCCATTAACATAAATAGTCCTCGTTTAATTTAAAGCAAATAGTCAAATTAAGAAATGTTCTTAAAAAACAATTCTACAAGTCTTAATGGTATCCCTCAAGATTCTGTGCTCAGCCCTGTTTATTTTGGATCTATGTGAACTCGTTTCGTAAACACCTTCTTAGGAGAACATTCATGGCTTGTCTGTTTTAGTTCTTTCTTATTTTATAACAGCTATTTAGATTTGAAGTCATATGTCACTAATTTTAATAGGTATTCGTGACATAAACTCATTATGAGTAGCTAAACCAATCTAACAACGTTTTTTTGAAACGTGAATAAAATTTATAAATAAAAGAATGACAGCAAATTTTTTTTAACACACTGGTGATTTCAATACTGTAACCCTTTGCAATGATGCAGTAATTGAAATTTTGAGCTGCTTATAAATAAACGAACTGCCCAAATTTTCATCCCGCGACTGCACAACTGCGGTCTCGACTGCACTTCTCACTTGAATAAACAACTCACCTCTTGCGTAACTAAACTATCCTTTCCTCTAAAAAAGGACAATAACTCTAACGACAAGTACATCCCTACATCAGATAATATTTTTACTTTCAGAACTGTTGTCCAGAATCCTTAAATTCCCGGACCGGATAACTCTATAGGTAACCATTAATAAGCTAATAAATACACAAATAGGACGCCCAGGTGATCCTCCACACAATCGGTTCCCACGCAATTTAAATATAAACTACAATACCTCATATCCATTCTCATTCCCCATCACCAGCCCGATTTAATAAGCCATGACCTTTTGAACTGCCACTCCATCCACCATGTTCCATTGTGACCACTCTCGAAGGTTTAACCTTAACAACGTACAGCTCCTCTTATTCAAATGGCTTATGATGATTCACACTGCTACACCATGTTCCTCCCCTTAAAACTTTATATTTTCATTTATGCACCGCATCGCTGTAGGCGCTTTAAGAACCCCGGTCCCAGGCCCACAGTTCACAAGGAGAGCCTCGTGGCCTGATAAAAGTTTCGGGCTAAATCCAACCTCTTTCATACACACATACACATACACACATACGCAGCAATAGAGCGTCTCCCTGAGAACAGGGAAAAAAGGGAGAAACTAACGAGAGAAATCTCCTTGTGGCACTGTGCATACACAGGGCGAGCCAAGACCAAGAGCTGAAGCTGGAGTAGCACTAGCACAACCTACCCGAGCGTCATCAGAGAGTTCAGCTCTCCTCGTCAGTGGGTATTACAATAGGAGCATAATGTCCTGGAGCCAAGAAAGCGGAATGATGAAGGAAAATTACAGAAATAAATTCATTCCGAATCGTCCCGTAGGCACCGAACCACTGACAAATGCTTTTGGAAGTGAAATAAGGTGGTGGTGGCGGTGGGGGTGGCGCGACGACGACTGACTGAGGCAAAGACGCGCAACGCTCGTGTACATGTGGTGTACTGCTGTTGGGACTTGTTGCCCCAGTCTATGAAATGGCGTTTGGCAAGAGGTGTGGGAGGATGGTTAAAATATACACACGACCGTTTTTTTTTTTTTTATTCAAAGTACGTGCAATATGGACACACATACAGAGACAAATGTACATAACCCAGTAATCAGCCGACGGCCACAAGCGGGTTATGTAGATATAAGAGCGCCTGGCACATTGGATGTAAGTAATCAGAATTTAATTGCCTAAGGGTCACGGTCTGGTTGGCCGGCGGCGGATCATTTTCTATATCCACTCGTATAGTACTTTATCTACCCAAACTCGTAGAAGTTTAAATTCATCATTTTTATAGCCCGCGGGATCCTTTTATGTGAGAAGGTAAAATAAAACGTGATGTGGGTGAATGTTGTATGTGGCCGCCGCCGTATTGGGGTTCAGTGTTTTGGGTCGCCACAGTAGAGGAGAAAGAAGAGAGTCAACTCGGGAAAGTGAAAATGGACAATTTATTAATTTAGTGTAACAAGCAAAGGTTGACGTGAAATAATTCAACAGCATTATGGTTATCGTATAGGGAGAAAGATTCAGTGATGTTATTGATTTAGAAAAAGTAGGTAAATTTGGTTTAAAAAAAAAATGTTTCACTAGTGAATGCGATGCACTTGAATATTGGAATGAAATGTTGTGTTTCAACAATTGATTTATTTCGCTTTGTAACTAGGCCTTCACGTGTATTTATTGCTTGCTTCGTGAAATGATCCAGTTACGTTACTACAAAAACGTTTCTAAAAGAACAACCTAAACCGGATAACATTGAGAAAAAATCAAAATAAACCAATATGACACTTTTTTTAGCCTCTACTGTATGCAATTGTTGAGCTGAGTAAATTCAAAATAAAGAGCTAATTTCGTATCTTGCAACCCCTTTTTGAAATTGAGGGTGATTTTGTGGCTGTGATGTAAATTACAGGTAAAGGATTAACAAGGGATTGAATAGGGCAAACAGATTAGCAGAATGGAGGTGGGTCTGTCGAACAATTTTTTTAGGAATATAATACCCACTTGTTTACTTTGGCGCAAAAAGAGTTCGTCTATATTCCGTGGGGAAAAACGCCCAAAACGGCAATTTGAATATGCAATGAACATTTATTTTTTTGGACTGTATTAAACAACATTTTTAGACAAGTTTCTTGACCCTTTTAAAACTAATTCATTAGGTTTATTTAAACATTTTTCTGTCAAGTTTATCTTTAAGTGATTTTGGACCAGTTTATGTGAGGTTTTCTTGCAAATTTGTTGCCGCACATTTTCGATCGCTTATCTGACACCTTTTTTAGGCATTTTTAGGCGCGTTTTATGACAAGTGTTGAACGAGTTTTTTTATGCTTTTTCGGACTGTTTTTCTACTCGTTTTATAATTTTTTTTTCTACATTTTTATGCTTTTCGGGAGGCGAGTTTTGACATGTTTTTGGATCGTTTTTTGTCAAGTTTTCCAACATTCATTTAAAATCATTTATGTATTTTTTTTTGTTTGAGTTTTTGACGCTATTCTGAACAAATTTCGTACTCGATTTATGATTCATTTTTTAAATCCGTTTTGAGAGATTTTTAGAATCGTTTTACAACGCGTCTTAATTTGGTTTTGGGCGCTCTTATCGAAATTTCTTAAACGGGAAGTGAGGTATTTTTAGCAATATTTTCGACGATTTTTTTGTAACTTTTTTGGGGAAATACGAGGGTGATATTTTGGAAGCATACACCGATCTAGCATGGGTTTCCAAAATATCTATAAATATGGAGATACTAAGAATGGGCGTAAATATCATTTCAATATTCTCTAATCATACTATGTTAAGCGCCCATCCTACTGTTAGTATCAACTTCCTGGTAGTTGTCAAATAGAGCACAACAAACAAACGTGAACTTCATAACCTTTACTGTCTAGATGTGGATGCAGTCTATAAAGCCAAAACACGTCTATTAAATTGGACCGGGAACCGGACACAACGTGCGAGTGGTCAATAGTCTTTGAATTGCGGTTATCAGGTCCAAGGATGATCGGAAAATCAAATATGTAAGAGTTTTAAAGACCAAGTAACCAGCTCCAAACTATCAGTCAGGCTCCAATCCAATCCTGATATGTGTTGACGGTTAGATTAAGGAAGTATTAAAAATGTTTGGTTCCTACCAACTAATTTTATTAAGAAAAGAAAATTTTCGTGCGAATAACTTTACCTCACAGATAGAACTGCGTGAAAATCAGAACATATTTAAACACCACAGGTTCGCAACACCCAATGTGGAAGATCTATCTCCGCAAAGTTCTAAATTTGCATCCGTCTATTTGAAGAAAGCATCTATCCGCCTCTCAACCTGCCAGAGCGAAAGACATGCTCAGGGTGATTTAGCACACTTGCTAAGCATTTCCATCTATATGCTCAAAGTCTTAGCCAAACTAATTATTGCCCCCCGCATGGCTATGCCCTTTGTGCGCACTTTCAAACAGAAATCAATGAATTATTCATTCAGAGGAAAAAGTTCCCGCCGCCAAAATTGACCGAAAATTGAATACATGATCCATTACTGTGCACCACACAAGCAACGTCTACCGCCTGCAAAAGAGATATTTAAATTTCTTAGACAAAGCAACCAAAAATTCCACCAGACACCACGGAACACAGACACACACATCCGTGCTAAAGGAAAATCCACGACGGAACTAGCCCGAAACCGAAACCCCAATTCGAACGACGAAGTAGATTGTGTATAAAATATAACTCATGGACAAGAGTTTCAGGCTAAAAACAACAAGAACACGAAGAAGAGGACGATAGCAAGAAGAAAAAAAGTCTAGCTTTACCTTTAGCTTCGGTTACACCTTGAGGCCCAACCGGGCCAACCCGAACAAAATGACATGGTTTTGCAGTCGAAGGAGTACAAAGGTACAGAAAGGTGAGCTACCTGCTGCTGCATGAGGTGTATATCCCGATTTCATCTTTCTTGGATCTCGCACCCGCTTCATCTCAACCACCACCCAGCTAGTTCTTATATTTTCCAATTTGTGTTTAAGGCTCAAGGCGCTGGCGATGAATTATTTGTCTGCAAGGATAAGCGATACAAAAAAGATTGCCCCAAAGGATTTCTTCAATTTTTGTACACCAAAGAGTACCTACAGTGAGAGTGAGACGCTGAGAGAGAGAGTATTTTTTTTTTTCATTATTCCACCCCAACGGGACTCGCCTTAAGGCTATCATCATCGTGATGCTATACAGTATATACACAGAAATGGAATTCCTTCGAAACAATGATGGACTCCTCGGCAGCTAGCGTTTCTTCTTGGCACACTATGGCTATTGCAATGCTATTGTATGTATGGTTTTACTCTATGGTGCACCACTGAACATGTCCTTAAGCTGTTCGCCTGTGTTGTACTCTTGCTCCCTTCTGACTCTCAGGATTGCTGCATCAGTCAACCGTACAAATGTTGAAAATGAAGTTTGGGTGCTGGGCAGAGACTCCGAACCCAATGAAGGAATAATTATGAAACATGGATTCTTTGCCTCACAGAAACTCTAGGAACAGGGATATTTTTCAATCGGATTCATTGCACTGTGTGCAGTGTAGTTGGTGATGACATTTTATCGTATTCGTATTAGAGAGGGTAGCACGACAAGAATTAAAATAAAATTGCACATTCAGCTTGCATGTATGTATGTATTTAAAGAGAGTGTTGGTCCATCAACTCACATTTAGATTGAGGTTACCATAACCTTACGTGAGCTTAAGCTGGTGTCAAAATTTGCTTAAATTAGCTCAAGTGAATTTAAGATCAATCAATTGCTTTAAATGGTTCACTACGTACAACTTATTTATATTTAAGTCAAGACGCAAAATTTCAATGTGTTACCGCACATTGGCTTAAGTAGAATTACACCCATTACTCCGACCCAACCCTGATGTGATTGTCCTTAAGACACACAAACCAAATTAATCCAATCAGATCCGAAGACTGATTACTTAACAATATGGCTCAAAACAAAACATCCCCACATTGTTTTTTCCTCATCTGATTTCGCACCTTTCGCGCCTAACGAAGCTTCTACATTGTACAAGGTATCGAATTGAACACAAATGTTTGCGTCAAAAAACAATTGCAAATCTTCAAAAACAATCTTCAAAAATGGCATCACTGTTCAGTTCATAGCTGCACTTATTTACCGAAGAGGGATAAACCTGCCTTATTCCTGCTTATGGTCATGCCTCATGCTACCATAGATCCGCACATTCGTCTAACGCACTCTGATTCACTGAAGATGCATATGAGAAGAATTAGAATTCGAATTATTGTAAAACTATATACATGGAAGTGGGAGCTCCTCGTCCTCATACACGTAAGTGCATTATTTTTAGAAAAGGATATGTGCGAGCATGGATTTCATAATTTTACTTCGATATTGGCATTCAACTCGTTATTCCCCCTTCGTTGCTTCCTTTCTCGCCTGCAATTCAATGAATGGATTTGTTGTCGGTGTGTCGCTGTAGAAGTTAAGACTTGTACCAAGGGATCTTTATACCGACTACCACTCACTCTCAACATTAAGTACGGTTACAATATGCTGCCTGCTTTGAGAGGATTGGGCGATGATGCTGTGCGGTGAGTGGGTGGTTGGGTACAAGCAGTCTGCTTTCCAACAATGAAATGATGAAAACAGAAAAGCTCACATATCCCTTGCAGGTATTATCCCAGGATATAAGAACATATTTGAATAGACGTTATGAAGTTTTAATATCGCGCTGGGGATTTGTTTAAAAACATAGCTCGAGGATGGGGTGATGCAAAATGAATGGATTCGTTATATTTAAAAAAAAAATAAGAAAAAAACGATATCCTCTGCAGGTTATGGAAATTAAATTTGTAGCTTGCAACAAGTTTACTTTGTCTGAGCCATCGCATGATTTTCTGAACTCAACTGAGCTGACTGATGATGTATAAATATTGTGTAGATGGATATAGGGACATATAGGACAGAACGAGTTACTTTCAGGCTATTTGTGTTTTATTTATATGGAATTGAAATTTAATGTGTACACGCAGCCATTCAGTGTTGTATCTTGGAAAAAAAGTATTCCCGGTTATTTGCTCGGCGTCATTTGTACTTTAAATTCATAAGCAGAAATAACTCATATTTTAAATAAAAAAATTGTTGATAAAGAAAGGACTGAGCAAAAAATAAAATCCTACAAGGAAAACCCAACGACCAACATTTAACAACGTTCTGCAAAAGTTAAAAATGGCTGCGGAAAAGCGTGTAGCGTACTAATATGCAATGTTTGTGACAGAACAATAGGTACATGCGGTAATTCAGCTATGGAAATTTATCCTTCACTTGGTCCACATTTCGTAAAAATCGGTTTAGCAATGACGCCGTAATCTACGAAAAAAAAAAAATGCGTAGCTGTATTACTACAGCCGTTGCTGAAAGATAAAACCACCAATGGAAGGTATCTACAGTTTTATGCCGAGTCCAAACTGCTAATTGCAGAGCTCTTTCATGACAGTTATACTCTCGGATGTTTGTGAGACGTTCGCGAGAGGTGGCGCCGGGGGAAAAATAACCTTAAGTTGGAATTTGGGTTTTCTGGGGATTCGCCAACTATTTCGTTTTAATTACGACCAGATCTGACAAAGCCAGCCATGACTCTAAGTGCCTGAACTCGGCTTTATTGCTCGGACTTGAAAGAGAGCATCTATATCTACGTTTCATTTTTCTTTTATATTTCATCGGGGTTCTTGAACTGCTGCCCATCTGAGTTCGTAATTTCTGCCCAAAAATAAAAAGCTGTCCGCTTTTCATTTCGTGCCAGTTCGAAATTATTGCCCGAAGAGCTAAAAGAAATGTTTCTTCAACGACTCCATCCAAAACCAGCTTAAGCACATATATTTGAGATGTTGCATTTTCTCCTTCGCGATCATGATTGCCTTCACTTTATTAATCCGTCATCATCAGATATATTATATTCCAAAGAGTAAACATTACGGCTATTTGCAAACAAAACCCAACTGAGTAGGACCCTGCTAAAAAAATTGATAAAAAAGAAGGGGGAAATCCTTCCTCAATAAAAGAAAAAAAATCCCACACCATTACAAATGTCGTCAGCATCAAAGTAATTAGCCAAACAGTCCTGGTTTGCAATTACAATATTTAAATACGAAATTCCTGGTTATCATCCTGAAGGTGTATTTTTAATTTAATGTAGAAAATTTTCAATTTAACATTTTTTTCTTAGTGTGTCTGTTGCCTCCGAATCATTTCAAAGCTACAACCCCTTCTAGCAAACGGTTCGTTCGAATGCAATCAACAAAAAAAAACTGACCCAGCTTGCGGCGGATCCAATTAAAATTTAGGTCAACAATTTTTTTTTTCTTCATATTTTTTGATACTACTTGGTCTCTGTTTTTGGTTTACATAGGTACACAGACGGGTAGTACTTAAAAAAAATGTATTTCAATTTGAGTTTAGACCTTCTTCTTATGCCGGCCGGTGTAAGACAAAGTTGAGCTACAGTAGCAGAGGTGGGAATCTCCACAGCTGCTGGAGGCAGTTTGTATTTTGCTGGTTTTGCTGTTTCACTGGACACCTTTTGAGAAATTAATTATCCATTGGTCAAATAATGTATGGTAAAGGAATATACTTACGGTTATTGGTGAATATTAACTGACGGATAGCAAATAAGCAACAATTAGCATCAGTGACTTTGAGCATCATGTCTCAAGAATGAGTACGTTTGAAATCATGTTTTAATGGGGTTGTTGAAGAGAAAATTCGTAACGGCGACAGGTTTTTGGGCAGAAATTCAGTACTCAGGTGGTCAGTAATTATGAAAAACAACTTCTGTTTTTTTAATTAAGTAAACATAAGCAACATTGTGTTTAAGTGGAACATACATTTATACTATTTACCTTTAACTTTAACAATTATTTAATTCACTCATGTTTAGTTTAATTAATTAATTACCTATTAAATAAAACCACTTTATGCGTGGAACGCATTTAAACCTAAGCTTGTTGCATTTTACATTATTCTGTTTCATTTCAGCACGCCCACACTGACGCACTCCACTCTAATGCAATATGCAACAACTGTAACATAACCTTTGAACGACAAACACAAATTAATCAAAAAGTTATCCCCTCATTTGCATATAGCACAATTTATGCTAATATATTGCAAGTAAAACTTTCAGGCACAATAAAGAATTATGTTCACCCAAAAGCCCCTAAGGGTACACAAAAAAAAAACACACACACATTCCCAGGCATACAACTCACACTCGAACATAGCACACCTTTTGTCCCGATACCACAAACTGATTAAACTGCTTTTAGCATACATTTGCTAGCCTCATTTTTCACGGCGAAATATTATTTTCCAGCCCACATTGTCGGCATCTTCCATATATAACGAGAAAATTTATTTCAGCAGCCCCTAGGCGTTCCGCAACAGAATTGCCCCCGGTACACATCTCTGTTGCGCGCACGTTTCTTTGGCCTTTATACAAAAGGAAACAAAAAAATAACGCAATTCAAACAGCAAACTATATACGTGACTACATATGTAAAGTGCAAAGTGACCATGGTGGTATGTTTTGCTCTCTTTTGCCACCTCGGGTATTTTATTTTTGTTAATAACAATGTAGCGCAAGAGAGCCCAGGTAGGAACAGGCTTTAAAAGCCTTGCGGCTTAACTTCATCTGAATACACATCTACCATTTTTTGAGTTCATGGACCCTCTCGTGTGCACCTACATACCATGCTATATGGAGCTGGCTCTCAAAAACTCATAATAACTTCCTATAGCCAAAGTGGCCCGGCGGAAGTGTAGCAGCAACACTGCATATGTAGCCGAAAAATAAAAGACGACCAAGATGAGTGCCCTGTGGTCCTTGGGCCGTTTGTTGCAGATACATTTATTGTATGCACATGCGCGTCCGTGTGTATCTAAATAAATATCTCAAAAAGGAATTCCATGAAGCAAATGTGGCAATAAAATAAGTCCTCATTAGAAAATGGCAGCTTTATGTGGCATTGCAATTCGGGGAGTGTGCAAGTTGGGTGTACAATGTATGGAGGCAATTCGAGTTTCTAGATGCGCACTGCAACTTCTAGGTGGAGATTCCTTGATATTGACTCATAGCTATCGAAATGGTACCGCTTTGAAGCGATTTTTCCCTATATGGAAATCATTTGATCAAGGACAGCAGTCACTATGTCGTTAATTGCTTGATACCTAAGGGCGAGTGACTGTGTTATCCTGTTGGCTTATAGAGTAATAGGTTTGGTTTTTGATTCGTAGTTAATTCCATAAACTGATTCCTAAGATTAAAATAAATAAAACGTACAGCTGCAAGCAATGTTGACTTTGGAAAAAAAAAATATTGTAACAACTCGAACCGAGCGAACCGAAGGTCGCAGTGGGCCAGACATGTCGCGAACATATTCTATAGCATTTTCTACCACGCAGCCAGAAAGATTCTTGAGCCATTGAAGGTACTACAAAAATATTGAGCAGGTAGAGTCCCTCGGTTTCGATAAGGATTTTATTGTTCCCACAAATGTGCAGCTACCGATTTGACAGTATGAAAGTCTTCGAATTAAAAAAGTCGAATGACTTCATAGGGCAATCAGTTCGAAATGATTCAAGTCGAACTCCTGGAGTACGGAAACCAAAGTGGAAGTTATGTCGATTTTATATTATTTTCCAGAATAGTTACAGGCGTTTACAGAGTTCCATTTTTTCAGAATCAACTGAGGGAATAAATGCAAACAAGTTTGTGGGAGTTGAAATTCTGTTATACAAAAATCTGCTTTTCCAATTTAAAGCAATAAAATTCAACTTTTTCAGCATTTCCCCAACTAACAAGAAAATTAATTTAAAGTGTAAAAAAAAAATAAAAATTGAATTGAAAAAAAAACTAAAAGAAACAATACAAATTATAATAAAAATTGGGGAAACAAATTTATATATCAATATATAATAAAAAAAATTTAAGAAAAAGTCAAAAATTAAAAAAAAAAAAAGAAGAAAAAAGTAAACGTTCGGAAATTGTTTAAAAGCTCGCGCTGGCGCAACAAACCCTTAGGGACCCTGGGCCTAGATTCTCACAACCATTAGTTTTGTGTGAGTTTTTTACATTGGACGAATGGAAGGGATCTACTTCTACACTTCTACAGTTTTATGCCGAGTCCAAACGGTTAATTGAGAAGCTCTTTGATGACAGTTTTACTCTCGGATGTTTGTCACTTGTCAGGCGGTCGCGAGAGGTAGCGCAGTGGAAAAAAAACCTTAAGTTGGAATTTCGAAAGGGACGATGTTACTTTCAAGAAAATTAAGGTAGAAGATTTCTAGAAAAAAGTTATTTAACTTAAATTTGGAGAACAAAAAGTATGACTACAATGAAATTTCCGAAACTATGGACGGACTTACAGTCTCAGATTAGCTTCAGAAAACGGTCCCTCCCAAAACCCCCAAAACACCGTGCGATTTTTCAGAATTCTTCTAAATATTAATGAATGACGTATCTACATATGCGTGACTGGGTGTGCGTGTGCGTATTCAGATCAGAATGCCGCGTGGCGCTGCTGTAGGATTATTCACAATGAAGTGGTTCCTTTTTGAAATTGTGAGAGTGTTCGTAAAGTATTTGAATGAAACTTTTCCATGTTTCATTCAAATAATATTAATCTTTCAAAAAAAGTAAAAAATTGGTTAAAACTGATTTCGATTTTCGGTTCAAAATGGCATCGCAGATTTCATTAAAGAAGTTAATAATTTTATGAAAAAAGATCATATCTGAGATATCTTAAAAAAATGCAGCATACTTAGTTTTTTACTGGATGGCACCTAAATTATCGAGCATTTTTGAAGTCAGTCTGTTTTCTTATACAACCGTGGAACTTCTATGATGGTTTAGAGTATTACGGAGCATACTACTTGTTAATATATTTTTAAAACACACATTTACATACCAAAGACCAAGTTAGTTTCACCGAATTACTTCAGGAAAACGCGGAACCACGATAGACCATATTGGGTATTACTATACTAAATAGGAAGCATAGCTCGTGTGTTACTCCAAGCAAAACCGAGTTCAGATCTGATGCACACTCTGAGGCCATATATTGTCTTATCTGTTGTATTAATTCTAAGTGAATTCTATGTGACTAATTCGAATTCATACTCTTGTAAACTCAATTTGAGTAGGGTTATTCGAAATTGTATTGCATTATAATCGGATGCACGGTAAGAGTTGTGAGCTACGATCGTATGTCCATACAAAGTAGAATATCTAGATTGTATATTAAACCTATTACGCGAATTGAGTTCATGAATCCACTGTGGCACTGAAAACACAATTGCTTTAATAATTATCTGTAATTTACCTACCACCTATAACACTTATTTTTATTTGCGATTGCACTGGTCAACTTTTATTTATTACAAAGGCATATTTCGGTAAACTAATGCCACAACAACAAACAAGCCATATACTTTGTGCATATTTTTCTCTCTCAAAAGGCACCATAACCAAAGATATTAGATACCAATTGCATAGACCGCATTTCTGAAAAAAGCCGCAGAGATCCATTTCCATCATTTAGTAATCACATTCAAAGGCTATCCCCCCGTTGGCATAATTCAAACTGGTTGCCGCGCTTTTAAATCTCCCAACGGGGTAAAACTCTCCAATTGCCGGCGCTTCGATATTGCCCACTTTCTCAAACTATATACCTTGAACGGCAGCAGCAAGTGTGGCGCTTCTTAATGATACGCTTGCGAAGCCTCGCGGAGCCAATAAGGTAGTGTGCTAAGTCAATTAGTCTGCATAAAACAGATCCTCTAATGACAGAGTGCATCTGTTGCTCTGCACCAAGCCGAAGCCAATCCATTGCGGATGGAGAAACCAGTTTCATGTCCACGGAGTGAGCACTAAAACAACCACAACAGCTCCACGCTACCGACCGCCATTTAAGGGGGGCGCTACACTTGCGTGTGGGTCAGGCGGCAGCAGCTAGCAAACAACTTGGAGGCGACCAGTTGAAAAGTGATGATTACGCCGTATAATCATTTAATTGCCCATCAATTTAGTGATTGCTTCTTCCAGGATGTGCATTAGTCACATGGATTTAAGCAGACCGCAACGCGTTCGCGGTTCATTTGTTTATGTTGTGAGACACCGAAAAAACAATAACCTTTTGCCGCAGACAACTCGTCCCGTGTCCCGCAATCGCCGAATGATGTAGGCAATCCGGAAATGCGCAACCAGACCGATGGGCGAATTCTAAAACACAACAATGAGGTGCGACAATGACCCTGGGCGCGCAATCCTTATGCGATTAGAATTCATCGACACAACAGCACCATGCAGGCATACACCTCGAATGAAACCGCAAAAAAAAATTTGCAGTTGCTTTTGTCCAGTGGAAATGGACTGACGCGACGTGGTAGCTGTAGGTACACCATTGTTATAGTATAGTTGATGTTGACATCAGCTTTGGTTAGCAAACTTTCGCGGTTTTATGCGATAGTGCGCGATGTCAATAGATTCAGAGAGGAGGTGCTTGTCGACTGGTGAGAGTGTCTTTTTTATTTTTTTTGGTCATTGGCGCTACACCATTTAGGATTCTATTCGAGGAAGTGATGAACAACCCGCAAACAAAAGAGAAGTGCATTTAGAAAACAATTGGTGGAAATGGTACGATATTTCAATGCGGTTCAAAGTGGTTAACACTTTGGTGGGGTGTACACTGTACAATGTCCAATTCTGTATGTGGGACATGGGGTGGTCATTGGATTGTTCCCAGTTATATATTTATATGGACATAGTTGCTGAATGCAAAAATATTTTAGAAAACACATGTCTTCACCAAAGAAACGGAAGGAGAAAAAGGAGTCAGTTTTTTTTATTCAACTGACAGGTTGAAAATAAAACAAGACTCACAGCATATGAGATGTAAGTTAAGTAAGCTAGGACTCTTGAAATTATTTGCGCAATCTTTCATGGGACAAGCCAGCGCTGTCCACGACCAACTTCAGCAAGTCCCGATTTTCCGAACGACCATTATTGGCTTGGATTAGTATAGTACCACATTCTAGCTTGCGTCAAAGTATGGACATCTCCGACACTACGGAAAGACATTAATTATGCCACAACCGCTTGGTTTCACTTTTCGCACAGGGTTCCTATTATGGCGTTCAATGTCTACTCTTCGCAAATCTCGATGAATATCTATAAAGTGGCGCTGCATCAGAGTACTAGAACAGCTTGCGAGATCAACAAGCAAGGCAGACAGGAAGATACCCAGCTTCTCAGAAAGTTGAAGAAAGAGCACAAGAAGCACTCGACCAAAAAAATATTTTTTTTATTGACGTATAACCAAAAGATCAAAAACACACCTCTGGGCAAAAAATTGTTTAAAGAAACCTGTACAGATGACGAAGGAAACTTTGCAGTAGAATCGCAGTTGAGTGCTAAAAGTACGGAAAACATATTTCGGCAGACTTTATAACAGCGACGAAGACGAGCATCCTGCTGTTCGTGTTGGGTGTTTAACGAACAATTCAATTCGGATGCTGATACAGAAAACTTCCGTAAACTAGGTAAAAACGATGCACGGTGGGGGATATTTAAAGCTGGAGACCATCAATGCAGCTCCACGAAACCATTTCTTACGGAATCTTAGCGTCGTTTACTTGGTCGCATAGGAAAGTAACCTATGAAGCTACTTACAACAGTCTACTTAAAATTGAGTATCCTATCTCCAATATTTTCCTGAAATAAAAATTACGGACTCTAAAGCAATTTCGGCATCTTGTTATCGATTTAAGAGCCGTCCATGACAACAAGCATTAATAGAGACGACATAAGATACAAAACTGGCAAAACTCATCCCTCATCAGACAAGACGATGCTGTTTATGTGTTATGCGACTTCTTTAAAAGCATACTTGGACAAATTTTGGAAGCCTACCTCCAAGATACGAACTTTCATAGAACAAAATCGAAACGGAAATAAGTTTAATGGTTAACAAGGAAAAACAAGCATGTACGAATCGGACAGAGCGCAACAACAAACCAACTTTTACTTAAGGTTACCTACCTGCTTTGTTTACCTACCTCTGGTGATTTTTTTTATTTAACTTGTCAATCGCAGTTTGTTTGGCCTCCGCAGCAACTAAGCATACTCTGTATAAGAGCTCTATAGTCTAAGTCCTGCTTTACGGATTTGAATCAGAAACTCTTTCAACAGCCGAAGGGATATCTTATATCGCAGCCACTTAGACAGTGCTTTTGCTCTCAGCAAAGAGTCCTATCTGTTGTTATAACTATTTAGCATTCCCTTCAAAGCTGTAATTACTCCCAGAACCAGCCTTATTATAGGGCTCCTTAAGATACTTTGTTTCCATCGAGAGTGAACTCAAAGAATCGTGGCTGGTGGGTGGAAATAAATACGCTTTACACTGCCGTAGTACTTAACTGTCGTATTTTTAGCTTCTTGAATGTTCATCTCTATATTCCGTCGGTACAGAGGAACAATCTTTCTCTCACCTCTAACGGTGGCTTGTAAGTTTCATAAAAATGTTGGAAGATAGCTATTGGCCTTGTCTTGTGACTTTATCGGTAGCAAAGGCTTCGACTTATTCGTCCCATAAGAGCAAAACAGTCAGCTATAAGTTGTTCACCCTTCTCCTGACGGTTGGCTACTACAGGGACTCTTTCTTCATTCGGAGGTCAGCAATCGGTTTCGCTGTTCTTCTGTACTCTTTTTGATGAAAAGACTCAATATGCACAGGCTTCTACAGCTGGATGTGACAATATTTAACAGAGACTAGTATAGTCTAGTCTAAATATTTAGAATCAGTAAAACCATATGAACGAATGTGTTGGAATAACGTTCGGAATTGCAACTCCAAAGGACATCTTCAATTGGACAATATGAAGTCGCAAATCTCAGGCAGATAAAACGAATTAAGAACCACTCGCTGACGGCGAAGCGTTTTATAAAATTATGCCTCGTCCTTCTCGCATATATGAAAGCGCGATAAAACTAAAATCCATTAAAACCTTTGACAAATCTTCTTTTCCCTACTTTTTCTGCCAGGATGAGTGTATGTACCATATCCGCTATACCGACTAATCTCCCATGCAATTTGTCTATTTCAGCCGCCCATAGCATAAAGCATATCTTCTTTCTTTCTTTTTTTTTGTTGGAGTGCGAGGATGCACCCTCCGCTCTGTATCCCTTAACACTTTAGTGCCAAAAAAAAGAATTCAGTATCCCTTGAAGCAAACAGCGCCGCACACATACATTCACACGTGCACCACACCGTATACGAATCGCAATGAATGATAGAGTGAAAAATCCCGTCCCGTTTGTCCGTTTTTCACTATGACATAATATCATCACATTTTAATTGCGAAATATTAAAAGAGATGAAAAAATTGGCTGAGCCTGTGGGCACTCATCTCGCATATCCCTTCGGTGGGCGAGGAGCGAGAGATAGATGGATATTCGCCTGAGTCCGCCACCGCCAATGCATATCCTTACTATGTGATGCACACGCTCTGTGTTGATGGCAGGGGTGAACTACGGCGGTATACTGCTCGCTTGGTATCCGGGAATGGCTCATATCTGGAACTCGTTTGCATGCACTCACATTCAAATGAATGTCTTTCCCTTCGAGTGTTGTTGGGGCTTCCATGATTTTATACAGCCCTCACTATTTTTTTTTCAACATTTTTTATTTAAACTCTTTTTTTTGTTTTTTATGAAAATGATTTTGTGACATAAATTAAAGCCGCAGGCGAAGCAAAACACTATTAAAAATGTTCATAAATTCACTCTAATAGGCGAAGTGAGTACGATGGGGGCGTGCGGTTGGTGTGCTGATGCTGACGGTTTTCCCTACCAAAGCGGTCGATGAACTGTTTTTTATTGTTTGTTATCGCGACTCTTGGTGCGTTTGGCATAAATGCAAGTTCGCATTTGTTTATTTATTTATATTTAAACATTTTGTTATATGAAGGGCTTTCAAATAAAAATAAAATATGTGCAATGTGCATATTTCATGGTTTTTGAATATATGGCAGCGAAATTGCCTGCGGGGCGGTAAGTGGGTGGCTGTGGCTATTTTAGCTCTAAGTCCGCACAAAAGGTTGAGAGTCAGCATTCAAATTAATTCGGTGCCATGCTTCCTTTTTATTCAACCGGGGTATAGTTAGATGGTGATGTGAGTTGTTGTTTGTAGTAAATGCTATGAGTGTGAACCCATATTTTCCAAATCGAGAAAATAATTGATCCACTCGGTCTCTTTTTAGATTTATTTATTTCTACGCTGCTATTTGAGAGAGCAAAAGTAAATGGGCTGAATGGGCCCATCTACTTTATTCTCAATTGGCCAACAGTTTGAAATACCGCCGTAATCGGTAGGACAGAAAACATTTCTTTAGCGCTCCTATTAAAACCATACTTAAAACAAAACTAAAAATATGTCTGCTTTTTTTAAGACTGAGTGTCTTAGTTTTTCGATATCTGATCTTGGTTTTTAAATGTAGCTTTCCTTTGAACTTTTAAACTAATGTGTTTACAAAAAAGTTGACCTAGTATTTAAAAAAAGAAAATAGAGCAAACCATACCACTGCTGAACATGTCTTTTGGAAAAAGTGTTTCTATTTTTTATATACTATGAAGGGTTTTGGAGTAGGGGGCGTGGTCTGTCTTATGCAACATACATTAATTTTAGCAATAGAAAAATTATACATCCCACTGCAAACTCTAATTGCGAAAATTGGGCCATGGTTGCATATTGACTGTGCGAGGGACTTTGCGCGGGACCTTGCGCTTACTACTTGCTACATCATGGTCGTAGACCATTTTTGAAGATACAGCAAAACCGACATTCAACAAACACATTTTCAATTTAAGATCACCTGCACTCTACGACTAGGTACCCATAGTTTTCACTATGGGTAATCCAACATTAAACTTCTCAACTCTAAAATTAGTACAACAAAAAACAATGACTTCTTCTTGTGACACCACAGAGTCATCGTTTTCCTTCATTATTTTCGTAACTGAACACCGCCTAAGGGTGTTGTCTCAATTTTCATTTCTGCGTAGAAAATTAATAAACCAAAAAAAGTTTTTGCTGTCTTTTTACCATCGTACCATCGCGTCTGACATCCAACATCATTGTGTTGGAGTTACAGCAGAAAAAAAAACACAAAGAGTATTTTCTCGCACCAGCATACACAGAAAAGCGATACACCAAAACACTGATTTTCCAGCTTCAAGGAGTACAAGTTACTTAGCTTTTATTGTTTGTAACCCTTTTTGTTCCAGGAAAGCAACTCCAAATCCACGGAAGAGATAGATGATTCGCTTTCAAAATTTTTATTATTAAAAAACTTTTAAATTTTCGGGTGAAAAACTTTGTTAACATCGTCTCCGACATGGCTGTTTACACACCGACAAAGCGAACGTCAGGCATCAGACACAGGAATCGAACCCAAAGTATAACACTTGACGTTTTGTTGAAATTTTGCTAATTAGATAAAAGTTCTTCAGATTGTTAATGACTTGAGTCGCTTCCCATCATGGGTAAGAAAGGGAGAGCGCGGTACGCCAAACCACTATTAAACTGAATTTTTTTTTTGTTACGCTGATAGGGGTAGAAAGTCGGTGTGTTAGATGAACGTTTGAAATTTTAATTTTCTTGTGTTGATGCTGATGATGAGTTAATGTATCTGCAGGGGTTTGTTGAAAAAAAATTGAGAAACTTTTCTTCGTTTTCGCCTTAAAGTTGATTAAAAGTCGTTGGTGTTTGTAATGTGCCTTATTAAGTGTTAATGCGGTAATAAGTTGTACTAGCTGGGGAAAGAAAGTCGTCGCGGTTTAAGGGTTTTTGAAAATCTGGATAAGTTACATTTTCAAATGAGCTTACAAAATTACAAATTCAGACATTTGAAATATTTTGCGTGTGTTTTCGCATATCACACTTATAAGGTCTTAAGATCTAATCAAAAAATATGTTAATATTATGTTCAAGCAATGCTCCAACGGTTTCTGCTTAATTCTACATTTTGACAACCTCTGCATTATCCTGTAGGTAAATATATTGTATAATTGACTTGAATGTATCAAGTTGTAAAATGTTTGCTGAAAGAAAGCAAGAGTCATATAGAGATCTTTGCGCATATGCGCCATATTTGGGATAGAAAGTGATATCTGACATCGAAAAACTTTGTCTAGTCTTGTGGATAGAGATCCACCATCATTAATGAAATCAGACGCCAATAATTTGTTTGAAGTTATTTTTTCCTTTAAAGGGTCGAGGAGATATTATTGTGAATAAACTAAATCCGTTTTTATATATAAAATTCTATTCTGTTATAGTACTACCCGGATATTAATATTAGCAACCCCCTTTTAATAGCAACAAATAATTCAGTGCTGGAATTAACAAACGCCATTCCTATGCAATTGTATCCGCTTATGTTTTACGAAATTTCGCAAACAAACATGATTTCGGCTTTTTTTTTCTTATTTTTTTTTATGAATTTTTATATTCAAATTTATTTTTGATTTTTCCTGCATTTGTAAATGAATGAATGAAAATGAATTTTATACACAACATAATGCATCTGCTATTTTCTAGAGAGTACTGTACTCATACTACACTAGCTATGCTAGCGACTCCGTGCACACAGTCCCCCTTGCCCATTTCAAATGTCAACGAAAAGGAAGCAAAATATGAAAACATTCGCCATAACGACATCAATTATTAGAAAAAAGTAGTATAACTTTAATGTAATAAAAAATAGTTGGTGCAACAGGTCCGCATAGAACCCCAGTCCTTCCGTCTCTTCTCTTGGTTCTTTTTTCTTATTTTTCAATAAGAATGGCTTCTAATGCAGTATCTATGATTTGGCTGCTGAAAAAGTTACGACGTGGACGTTTCCATTCGTCAAAACAAATGGTGTTGACTTGTGAGACGCTAGGCCTAGGGTGGGTACCTACACGCACCATTTTACGCGATCTATTGTTTTTTTATTTATATTATGTGGTCTGCTTACAGTGATTCGCTTAAGTTTCCTAAATTAAAAGAACCATGGATCTTGGAAATAAAATGTAAGCCAGTGAAATATTCGTGAAATATAATATGAGGTCTTAAAGCTTTTGGGCAAACAATTTGCAGCTCAAACATTTTTGCAACTTGCGGCTCGTATGTATTCGTATTGAGTTGAATTTTTTTTCCTCCATCATAATTCAGTTTTTAGCATAGCCAAAGATGTGGAAATGTTTCTTTGCACCCTTAAGTTGAAATGGGCTTTTACATTTGGCCTTTCCACTAAGTGGAGTCTTTTGCAACATAATTTGTACGCCGCTAAGCACCTGGTATCTAACAAAGCACTTCAGTAGAACATAGTACGGAGACATTTCAATATACATTCAATAACAGTTGTAGAGTGCAAGCGTTAACACATTTTTACATGCCGCATGCATACCACTATGTCTACTCAACAAATTCAACATTCAAGTGCGTGCACCCGCATTCGAATGCTGCTATCATTTGCATGCAGATATCCATTTTCGATTGCTAATTTGCCTAACAATATGTGTTGCAATGAGGTTGCAAGTCGTCATAATGGAAAGGTACCACCAAATCACCCATCGGCGCTCATGGCAGAATCCACAAAATAATGGAATTGAAATAACCAGCCATCCGAACTCATAACTGCTTTCATGATTCCATCACTGTACGAGCAGCGCACATTGTGGGTAGTTTATCAGCATTCGGCCACAGCTAGTTGTATCATCTCGGTCTTGTTGCCAATATCTGGGCACCCACCTAAAGCTCCTAGGGCGGATTTCGGTGATGTTCCTTGCGGCGACCTGCCAGTATTGCTCGTTCTCTCTTCTCTCTCTCTTTGGATAGCTATTAAATCTGCCACCGTCAAAGGCGCGCTAGCACACACAAGCATTCAATCTCACCCACACAAAGACACACAGGGAACTCCTTAAAGACAGCCTTGGGGCGCAAAATTCGAAATTGCAAAACGAGGAGAAGAACTGGTACCACACATCAGACAGAGATGGCGCACATAGGAAGCTGCACAGAGCCAATACCATCCCTGAGGCGCTACTCTAATGTTTCTTGCCATTGTGGCCGGAGGCCATCTAACTGCTGGCATCCTGTTTTACATTTAAATGATAAAACCGTTTGCGTTCGCACAACAACACACAGAAGCTACACAACGACGGCTACGATGACGATAGAACAAGACTGGACGGCCGCTAGCTCGTTCGGATATATCTCTGGCAACATCATCTCGTGTCGAGATACAATCACAGAAAAGCGCCAAAAGGTACTTCTATCCTCCGAAACGAATTTACCATGGCTGGGTAATTAAAATTCCTCGCTCACGATGATAAACGAAAAGAAACGTGTAGCCGCAACATCCGAAGCTGAACTCTAAAACACCAATACCAACATCAGATCCACTTCCACTCATATGCGATGCAATTATAAACAATTTGATTTTCCAGTCGTGCATTTGGCGGCGGCGTTTATCGTCGCGTCGTCATCGTCTTCGTTCTCGTTGTCGTTGTCGTTGTTCTAACCTCTTTAGGAAGGAATTTAATTGCTCAGATACAATTAAGGATAATTCATAAAAGCGACTTTGAATGGCTTTTTGCGATTTAAGTGGGAGACTGCGAGGCAATCGCGGTGGGCGCACGCGTTCGTTATGCGCCCATGGGTGCGAAATTATGCCAAAGCGCGAGAACTAAATTCCTCGTTAACATGTAAATTGACTTTTAAAGGATGTGATATTGGGCCTTTGATGGTGATTATGCGATGGAGTTGAATGTGATGTGACTGCATGCGTGTATGGAGGAGGCTGCGTATTTTTGTTGACAACTTTTCCGATTAGAATCAAAGGATCACAGCACTGGATGAGATGGGAAAATCTGCAAGCTGTGAGATTCGATTAGGCAAGGGTGAATACTGTGGCTTTGCAATTGGATGGCACTTTTAGTGCGGTGTTGGTAAATTTAAATATTTATTGAAAATGATTTCATATATTCCTAGTGTATAGGATCTGCTAATGGAGGTAAACAAATCGTATATGTTGGCATGTTCGGAATGAGTTGCATGTTAAAATTTTAGGAGAAGATTCGATGACAGTTTTAATTTAATAAGCATATTTTTTTATTAAATTTGTTGCATTTCCGTGTGCTGAAACTAATCCTGGAGCACTTCGACCAAACCGGGCCATTGTGCTCCAAGCAGTGGTGTAGTTTCCATGGGGGATGGCTCGAATCTCGTCGGATATCTGTCATTATCAACCTACGGCTGGTGGTCTGTTTCCCGAAATTTCAGGAAATATCGAAAGTGACGAATAGATGGCGTCAGAGATGCAGTGCTTATATTTGAAAGACATGGCAGTGAATATATTAAAAGGGCTTCAGACCCGCTCTTGTGATATAGGGTGCTGATTTTAAATGGCGGTAAATGGCCCATATTCTCATAAATTCCATTTTCTCCAAGTTACCATATAATTTTATTGCTTAGCTTAATTTCAAACTAATTAAGGCATAAGTATGAAGAGTGTGAATCGTACTTTAATGCAAATCGATACAAAATGTTCGTTAATTTGAATTTAGTGAAGTAGGAAATTACATTATTCATAGTATACTCTAAGGCGTCTTTAATAAAAGAAAATTATGTACAATATAGCCTAGGGCGCAATAATTTATCTTGTTTGGTTGTTACAATATTAAATTAAATATGAAAGCCCAAACTAACGACAACGAACCAGCAAACCAATGCGGCTTGATCTCGTAATAAAGGGCTGTCAAATTTGCTCAAATCAAGCCCAACATAGCCAGCGCGCGTATACCATCAATTGTTCGCCAGCATCCTTTCGCCGTCACGCCACTAATGGCGCAATAACACAGCTGATAACTTATTAAAATCGCTGACACCTGAAACCAAATCGCCCTATCACAAGCTCATTCTGAGTGTCGCTTTTGCATGGAACCGAAGGCAACAGTGCCAGACCAGCATGGAGATGGACTAAAGAGAGAGAGAGAGATCGTACCGCAAATATCGGACTTATTGGTTGTTGGTGCCGTGCCATGGAAATCGACTAGGCCCGAGGCGCCTCATCGCATTATTACTTTTGGATGTATTTTGTTTATTTTTTTCTTTGTTGTGCTCGCTCTTGGTCTAGTTGCTGTGTGTTGCGCCGCATGATACTCTAGGTACCAATGCTCTAGGATGGGATATCAGGGTGAAACGTGTGCATAGCGGATAATATTTGTGATGGACTGGAGGTGTATTCGTTGGTCTTGGACGCACATAAGCATTTATAATAGCGGCACTATATTAAGCTGGTCAATAACAGAGTTTGATTGAGGGGCAGTTTTAGCGTTTTGAATTTTGTGATATCCCCTGCAGTTTTATTTTCGATCGAATGGAGTGGAGGACGCCTTTTCGCTGAGTATGATGTGCTATGTGCTTCGCAGAATAAATTAGAACTATTCTGGAGTTCCAAGTGTGGTGTTTACTTTGTTCTGTTTTGTCCTATGAGTTGGAAAATTTTTTCAGGGACTTGTCCATGTGGTAGGTATGTATAAGAGAACTGGTGATCTCTAAATGAGTAAAATGTTCTACAAAAATATCGCATTATAAGTGCTCAAAATTTAGACAAACGATTTTGCAAAAATTTGTGCTAAAAACTTTTGCAGCAACAAAAAATATTTATTTAAAATTGGAATAAAAAATGGCACAAACAGTTAATTTAATAGAAATAAAAACAAATAATATCGAACTTCCCAGTTATTTTTAATAATTTTTTAGCAAAACCTTTCTTAAATGAAAATAAAGGGAATATTTAAAATCACTGTAAGTATTATTTTCGCACATTTAGTAAAATGTCAAACGTTAGTTAGAAATTGTTGTTTTTCATTTTCTGTAATGTAATACTTAAGCAAAATGAATCAATTAAATTTTTTTTTTTACTAAGCGGTGATAACTGAATGGAGTTCGAGCGAGTTTATTTGATTTTTAACGAAACACTCTAATCTTGTGTATTTTATTACGCTATAAGTTATGCAATCTATGGTAAATTACCAAAACCCCAAGAACTCTTTCATTATTTAAATAGTTTCCTTTTATTTGTCAATTTGACATTGATTCTAAGATAGAGAACATAAAATGGATGATGTGATGTGGCTTTATTTTAACCTAAAAATAAATATAGTTTTTATAATACTGTAGTTGTCAAATAATTCTTGTACAATTTTAAATATTTACAAGCGCTGAATAGATTTTTACTTTCTCCTAAAAGAAAAATTATTTATTTTTTCAAAATATAATGATGATTTAGACTCCTCTAAACAATATTTTGGAAAAGTTATTGAAAATTAAAAGGTCTGTTTTATTGAACATACAGCAAATAAACGCTGAGTAAAGTAGTAGTAGTAGTAAAGTAATTTTCTAGCAGTGTCCTAAATACGTTCTATCAGAAAGTTTTCCTATAAGGTCTCGGAATTCAGCTTCGGAATTTTTTTTTAATAATATATTTTACTCTCAAAGATGCTCTAAAGTCGAAAATATTGTCTTAGACACGACACTTGGTTAATCAATTTAAATATGGGACTTACTTATCTAACTATTTCTTTAAAGCATGACTCTACCAACAACAAAATTGTAATATCAATGTCCAAGCAAAGTCAACAGCTAAACATCTTGGCTGTGGTAAATAAATTGGAAAATTTAAGTGCAAAAACTTATTAGAGACCCGCGGCCATAATAAATATTAAACTGGCATTTTATAGCAATGTAATTGCTGTCAATTGGCCATCGATTGTCCGAAACAAGAGTAAACTAGACCAAAATTGAGTGTTTTTGTTATGCAAGTGCTGTTTGCATTTCGTTGGGTGGATGCAGTCTACTCGTATTTGTTTGGAAAGGTAAACTCCGAAAGGGTTGTTTTGTTTATCACGCACTGGTTTTCAGATAACCCATTGACAAATAATGTCACACAGGAAGTGAGTGCATTAGATATTCGATTTTAATGACTGGGAAAAAATGCATAGAACTATTTGCATAGTTTACATTGCCAAGCCAGGTGCAAGCAAATGCAAAGCTCGTTCTTTTATTTAAATTAGTTTCCCTTTGAACAAAGTAGGTACAAATCGAAAAAATAACTTCGATTCCATTTCAAAAATACTACATACAAAACTCGTATGTACATTTTTGTCAATTTCCTCGTTTTTAACTAAACCCAACAAAAAGTTTTGTCTCAATCGAAATTAAAGTTAAATATACTGATGGATGATGGGGATGGTTCAATGGTTCCCTGTTTGATTTGCTATCATCACATATCATTGTGTCGTCTACGTCGTCGTCGTCGTCCTTCACGTTCTCTTGTCGGTTCTCGTTCTCCTTGTCGTCATCATCGACTCGATGAACTTTCGCAAATAATGAGAAGTAGTCCTTGTTACTAGTGTATGGGTTTTGAACGATTTCCTTTTAGTGAAGTCGGCACCAGCACAACTCCTGTCGCAGTCGCCACTCAAAACCCCTTCCACATTTAATTCATCGAAACTTCATCGACTAAAAGTTACCAATAACATTTAACTTTCAATTGTAATTTCGATTTGCCTCTGGCGATGGGAAACTCATTTTCCTAGATACTTTCGAATGTGTGGCTAAGCGGATGCTGGCTGAGGTCGAGAGTCCGGGCCGAGGTATAAATGTACACATATTAGGATCCAAGTAAAAAGGACTTCACATGAGTTAACATTTTGATGTAAAGGCATCTAGCCTTTTGGGTTATTCTTTGTTTTTATATATAAACTGTGTGTATAAGTATTTTCTCAATTTTTTTTTGTGCCCTTTTTGCGCTACGGGGTATTGCGGGGAATTATCATCCACTGCATGCTGGCAGCGATTAAAATGTAAATATGTTTATGGAAGCTATGTTTTGTTTAAAGTTCTCAAGGTATTCTTCAAAAATAATTATAACAGACAAAAAGTCTTATATCGATTGAACTAACTTTATACGTTCCGATTCCACTGTTTTCAACAAAACAAATTCTAATTGCATAAGGAATCATACAACAAGAACATGCTAAGTAAAGTGGACCAAGTTCTTTCTACATAAAATAATTTAGATCGCCCTGCTCTCCATTAGCCCGCAGGTATACAAGCCTGTGTGATAAATTATATCGGTCTAGTCTAGACATTGGTTAAATCAGCGTTCTCTTAGCACCCGCTCGCTTAAGTTCAGTAGCGATAAAATTTTACTCTTCTTGGCCTAACCAGGTAGAATATAAATATCCATATACAAAGCACGTTAACGCAATAAAGAGGTGAAATATTTACTTATGCCGCTCTGGAATAGCTGCGGTTTTTCTAAGATTTGTCGGAGCACACGCAATTGCTAAAATATGACTAACACCACAGTGATGTGGAATCATTGGCTAAATGTTTTAAACTAAACCAGTATGATTTTCAGTCAAATCTTCAAGAGACTTGTACGTCTGTAGTTGGCATAGTGCAGAGTATCTCCTTTTTTGTAGATTGAGCTTAAGAAGCTGACGTTACATTCATCGGACATAGTACCATCTCATAAAATTTTAAATTTTAAAATTTTTACTTAGCTCCCTACCAAACATCTCTTCCTGATTAAAAGAAAATATGGCTCAGACTATTCGGCAGCCTTGATAGGCTTGCTCCGATTATTCTCACTTCAAGTTGGTAGAGTGGATGGAAGAACTTCAATCAGGTTAAACAGATCATTCTGCCCGGCACGGGACTGTATAGACACTATGCTGCAGCTAGTAGAAAAAAGCCGTGTCAGTTCTGCGGGGTTCAACGTTCAAAGAAAACTCATTCGAAACGTTATTCTAAAGACCAACTGTGGCATTTTCCAGCTGTTCTCTAAACACTCCCAAAAACATTATTTTCTGTCTGCATTTTTGGGATCTATGAAGAATATGTATATCTCTGTTCTCCTTTTGGTTCGGTTCAAAAACGTTTGTCCACAATTTATGCCAAACCCTTCTTTTACAATGCGTACAGTGGTCCTATATTTTTTTCAAAAGTCGACAACTCGGGTGTAAAGTCCGACACACTTTCCGCAACACTTAGCAATAATCCCACCTTCTTCATGATTTATTCATCCTTCAACCGTATCTCCTGAAAATGTACTACGGTGTTTTCACAGAATTAATGGCTCCCAGGACTAAAAAGCTTAATGGAAAAGCATTTTTCAAAAAACAATGAATACCTACGTACCCAGCGCATCTGCCTGTCCCACGTATTCAATATTCAAATAGATGTTTTCCTATAAAATATATGCAATGAAATAAGAAAGCCATCCGCTATATAGCCGCCACCTGAGATAATCCTCTCAGCATTACCACCTTGACTCTATTTGCTGCACGTTCTACCGCACTTTCTTTTGCAATATATGCAAATATGCTTCCGCCGAAACAACATTATTAGTATGCATGGAATGCAAAATGCACAAGAATAACACAGCACAAGCAAGGACACGACAAAAAAATCCGCACTCCCATACAAAAAGTAACAAAAAAAAAAACCCAAAGAAAAATTATGATAAACAAAATAACTAACACGACGAAAAAGGAAAAATTAAAAGAAAATCCTTTTTCAAGGAAATTAAGCAAAAATAATATCGGATGCTAGTTGAAGGATGGTACTCAGCCACGACGACACCCGAAAAACGAAGAAGACAAAACAGCTGCGGGCCAACCGCGGTCCAGTAAAGAAAAGAATATCTTAATATCTGCGTTGGGAGATAACAATGTATCAAGTATACAACAACTGAAACTGACTGTGATGGGTGCAAGACGAGCCGTTGATAAAACCACCCCAAGCCCGACTATCACCATATACACCGTGGTACAACAGAAAACGATTCATTCTAGATGTGTTGAGGACAAAAAAAATTGCCCAAGGGGTTTTCGCTCAGAATTCATAATGTTCATGAGTTTAATGAAGTGCCAATGGCGATAAAATATTTTATTATGGAAATCCTAAAGTTCCCATAATTTGTATACGTTCTTCTCGTACAATCAGCCGCAAAAGGCGTTTCGCATTTGTATTTGCTTTGCGATTACGCTAAGTCAACTCTGGACTGGCCGATTGAGTGGGTAAGTGAAATTTGGATTTATGAATTCCCTATGCGTCCTGGTGGAGCAGGGACTCAAACTCAACCACTTCTTGCATATTATTAGATTCTTTAGACTGGACCATTGGTATCTAGGCCGATCTACATTAAGGACTAGCCATTTAATTGGTTGAACGTCCGGATCTGTTAAACTAAGTCGGTGATACAGAGGTCAAATTAGACGTTCAAAAGCTGTTAGCACAGAAGAACCATAACTTTAGTTCCAATTGCGCATTCGTCTGACTTTAAGAAAGCCGCGCCACTGTTGCTTAAAACAGAACGGATATGTCTTTTATAGAGCCTTCTGCTTATATTCTTCCTTTCTCGAATTAATTTGTGCATAAGCTTGTTTGACATACCAATTGCCCGGAAGGTTTCGGTGGTGTCTTTTAGCGAATAAGTTTTGCAGTAGAAGAAATGGCTCTGTAAGCTCATCTATACTCATTTTAACTTACATTCTTTTAGATTTCATGAAAAATTGATCCTCATGGGACCTCTTCATTATCTGGGATAAAGTGACGAGCTTGTCGAGGCTTGACGACGGGTGTATGGTTGTAGGTGCTTCAGCAATATACCAGATAAAATTGTATCCGATTTTCAGAAGCCTTGCTATGTATAGTTCGAGGTTAGCTTCCTATCACTGATTTCTTTCGTTGAGCCATATTTTACAGATGAATTGATTAATCCTAAGTAAGGGGTAAAACCTATCACTTTGGTAGTAACATTTCTGAAAACTTGCTGGCAGTGCACCGGTCTTTCGCGCATGCTGTTGCTGCGGGAGCATTTATTAAGAGCTCTCGGCTCAATCTGCAAATACTAATGGTCTGTAAGGTTATGTAGGACAGCTTAGATCAAAAAATTCACCCTCACCGTCACAGACAAAAAAATTGAAAGAGAGAAAAAACTTTCTTTCAAAGATTAAATCATGTGCACGGAAGCAGGCGGTCCATTACGTAGGAGTACGTGGTCAATGCTTGTCCATTAGTACCTGTTTGGGGGGAACAAGACTTTCACTTGCCACAGTAACGCTTCATACAAATGAGCTAAAACGACATTAACGACTTGGTAGGGTTCGGCAACTTGTCTGTGGGTCTGTTCTTCAAAGCCCTAAAAGAAATACCTACCTTCCAAAAATATTGAACTTGAAGCATTGTTAGCCAGTCAGGATTTTTACGAAGGAGAAAAGTCTTCTTTCTCATATAAATCCCTTACTCGTGACGTAGTTTTTTTGATGATACTAGTGTCCATAGAAGAGATTTAGTGCTTGCCTCTCTTATTGCTGAAGGATGAGCTCTCAAGCATTTATCCAGCTTTATCTTTCTACCCTTTTCATTGCCAGGGATGCCTTCATGTCCAGCAGAACTGTATAAAGTCTTGTCTTCCAAGATCCTTGAGCTCCCCTTGACATCATTTCACAAGCTGTGATTTTATTTCTGTTTCAGTCCACCGATATCCACTTCCGAGCTACTTGCATGTTCAGCAATGGATTGCGTGTTAGCTGTTAGGTACGCAAATGCTTTTAGCTCCTTTCACAGTGGTAAGCAAACTTGAACCTATATGCAGCACGCAAAACAAACCATTAGTTTGCTTTAAAAGTTCCTACATCTCAAAGGTACATGCAGAGACTGGGCTTGCCAAACAACGACTTCAATTTTCAACAGAAGCATAAGATTCGAAGGTAGAAGGAGTCTTTTATCCATTACTGTCATAACTCATAGGTGTGATTTCGAATATGACGGTGATGGGTCTAAAAATGGAAAATTTTTAAGGTTAGTTTTCGACTTTGAATGGGGAATGATATAAATATATCACCCTCTTTTCCAGTGATATAAATACAATGAGCGGATCAGTGTTTTCTTTATTGAGAAGCATTTAAAACTAACTATAGCTATAAGGCATACGAGTGTAAAAAATCTGCTTGCTACTTACTACTACTTGCCAAATCAATGTGCTTTACAGTAGTACCAACTTGTGCCACATTGCGCATATCAAACTCATTATCCAAGTGTAAAGATAATTAACCCCCTTTGCCATTCAGCAAATGTGCCAGTCCACTTCCGATTAGAGTCGAAGAATCTCCCTCTTAACAAACAGAAACTTTTTTTTGCCGGCTCATAATTATAGTCAGCCATTAGGCGAGCAACTTACACATCGTTTACGGCTTATCGTTCGCAGTTATGAGCGTCGCACATTACACCCAGCAACCCCAAAAGCGTTTGTTATGCATACAGTTGGGTCAACTGATGATGTTCTTGAAACCGCCAACCAAATCCGAGAATTCCCGCTGGGAAACCGTACTAAACATGCACCAGCAGTCCGCGCACACCGCCATCGCATTGCTTTGGTGTAATTAAAAGCCCATCAATAATCTCGGTATCGCATTGCATCTGGCAGCAGGGGTGTTGGGCGCAGGTCATTTCCTGAGTTTTATCTTCTCGCACTCAGAGTGGGGGCCGGGCCTAGGCACCAACAAAACAACCAGATCCAGACAAAAATATAATCCAGTCCCGGTCGCATAAGCTGGTGGCGGCAAGAGCTTGTGCCCGTATACTCTCTCACCGTTTGTTGACTTTGCTCGCCTGAACTATTCTCCGACCCGATATACCGAGGAGGCAAATGATAAACCAGGATTTCTGGTGTACGACGCGAGTGAGGTGGCAGCGGCAGCGACGATGGCGATGCAACCAACGACTGTGAACAAAATAGCGGATTATCTGATAGTTGTGTTGCAAATTAGTGCGCCGCTCTTTCATGGGCACATCTGGAATTCGGATAGTGTTGTGTTGTGTGTGCGGAGGGGAATCTGGTGTTGTTCTCATGGCTCGCTGTGCTGCAATTATCCTGCAATCACTCGGGGGCCTTTGACACTAGCACCCAGTTTTGTTTTTCATTGCACCGCACAGTCAGTGTTGTAGAAAAGCGGCGGGATGCTGCTGCTGTTATATGGGAGAGATGCAATTTTCGGGATGCATGTCTCGCACGATGTTTTGTTTATCCTCTGACGTATATAAGTTTGTCTGGGGGATTGTGTGCGATGCGCTCCACTAATACATCCAGTGAGTGGTATCTAGGCGATAGAGTCATCTGTGACTCTCATGACTGATGGGCCACTCCAACAAGGGGATAATTAAGTGATGCTGTCTGTGATGGTGTTTTTTTGCGATTTTATTGTGCACACTCATTTGCGAGTAATTGAGATTTGACAATTGAAGTGAGCACATGTTAGAATATTTTGTCGCATTTTGGTATGCAGAGATGGCGCGACGGTTTATGGTAGTTCTCTATGAACAATTCAACAGCTTAAGACGCATCTGAATGGTTAGAAAAAACTCCAACTGTTTAATTGAGGGTAGGAGAAGAATAAACGTTGTTTTCAACTGCAGTCGTTGACTTCAGGAGGTGTGTGTGTGTGACAATTAAATGGATTTGATCAGTACATCTCTGTTAAATGGATTTGATCAGTACATCTCTGTTCGTTTTATAATCTGGCTTTTGATCATAATCGCCTTTGTGAATTTCTAAAATATAATGAGAACCGACAGCTAAAACCGGGAATTATATGAGCACCAACCTTTATAGCATATCGCGTTGCCAATCACCCCTAAAAGTGTTTTCCCCCATACAACTGAAAATATACAATAAAATCATCATTTTAAAGTTAATTCCTTTGCGAATGAAAATCCATGTGCCATGAATAGTAGCGCGAGGCATTTCCTTATTTCTCCTAAAGTTGAAACACTAGTTGAAAAGAATGTATACCGAACGTGAATCGTCCCTCGGGGTGTTTCCCTTCGAAAACAGCAAAAACATATTTGTATAGACGTTATGAGATTTTCAGTTTTCATATTTTATGTCATGGCACATCGGAGAAAACTCGTCTTCTTCATGTCGTCTTTCTTTGTTTTATCCTTATTTTGAATGTGATTTTTTTTTTAATATGTGCTTTAAATATTTGTAAAGAGTTTTCTCACACATCCCTCATTCCCATCCTTTTGGCTGAGAAAAGCACGCAATTAGAGAGAGATGTCTGTTGAATAGAGAAGAAGTCTTTTGCTGGTACCTACATTGTTAAATATTTGACAAAAGTCATCGTATAATTTTACAGAGATGGGTAGAGTTAATATTCATTTTTGTATGCGTATGTAAATTTAATTAAAAATTCTTGCAAATAAAAGAGGCAGACTATGAAAGCGTACAAAAGTATTTATTATTTGGTACATATTTGGTTTCCTTTACAGTGTTTGTGAGTTGATTAGTTGGTACTAATGATTGCGATGTCTTCGAAATAGATTTGGCTTCTTAGAAATTGGTCCTGGTGGCTTGCGAAGGGTTCCCTCAAAGAACGAAATGTTCTTTTTTGACTTGATGATGTAGATGAAGGGATGCGTGACCTTGAATTGCTTTCGACGGAAACGTCTCGCCATTGCTGACATTATTTGGATACCTGTTGAGCAAAAGAGAAGAAGATGTGAGTTCACATAGAGATGTATTTTACACAAACTTAAAAAAGAATCCCTTAGAATTGCAACCATTTACAAATTGATTTGATTGAGAAATTCCTTTGCCAAGAGATTATGCGTTACCACTAGCTATTAGCTTACATGAATTAACTTTGTACCAATAAATAAAATTAAACAAAATCAAACAGGTTTTGATGTCCTTAAAACGTGTTAAAAGTTTAAAATATAAGATTGCTGTTCTTCGACCTTTAATGTTGCAGCTTTTGTTAAATGACTATGCTTGGGTTATTTGTATAGTGACACCTGATTTTTTAAGCGCAGTGGCATAGTGGTTAGTGTGTTGGACTACTAAGCGAGGGGTCCCAGGTTCGAATTCCGAAAAAATCCAAATTCCAACTTATGGTTTTTTTTCACTACCCCCCTCTCGCGAACGTCGGACAAACATCCAAGAGTATAACTGTCGTGAAAGCCGTTTGGACTCGGCATAAAATTGTAGATCCCTTCCATTCGTCCCAAAAATGAAAAACTCACACAAATCGAATGGTTGTGAGAAGATAGGCCTAGGGTGCCTACGAATCTGTTTGCGCCAACTAATTATTTGTTTATGTACCTGATTTTTATACTCAATCGACACAATGATTCAAAATGTTAACAACACAAGCTATTTAACGTTTCCACTTAGCGTGGATGCAATTGCTCTGCAGAAAATACGCCGATGGCATAACTCGGATATATGCGTACAAAATTGGTACATCTTTAGTTTTCGAGGAACATCCAAGTACGACGTATTTGTTCCAAACATTTTTAATAATTCTCTGAATTTTAGAAAACAGTGATATCAAAAATCTTACAACAGAAAAAAACATGTTAGTTACATGCATTTCTTATGAATTGGACAAATCAATTGACTTGATAGCGTTTTACGTTTCCGTGTACCTGACAAACTATCTGTTTTCTTAAAGAATATTTAAAAAAAAAAACAATTCCTTAAGAGCGAAGGGCATAGCTATAACAATATGACTTCTCATTTGCGGTAGCTGTAGTTATAATATCAGAAAGAATTCTTCTTTCACATTTTAAATCAGGCTTGCAAGGAACAGGTTCCTTAAACATAATTATAACCACAGAGATATTCGATTCATTGGAAAAGACTGTAACTGTAACCTCGGGCCTTCTTAAATTTTAAATTGTACAAATTTATTTGGCAGTGCTTAGTGTGCTCTCTATTTTCGATTTTATTCGGTTATCTTCTTAAGGATCATCTGTCCAAAGAAAAATAAGAGTTCTCCATCACTTCTGCTCAAAATATACCTTAATTGCTAGAAACAATGTTTCAGAGGTTGGTTTCCAAAATATTGAGAGAGGGTCATATGGATGAACTCCTAGAAGTAGAAAAGTGACACCTTTAAGCCGGGCTTTCACTTCGACTGTCTTTATGTTTACTGCAGCAAAAGCGTTTGTTCGACGAAAAAAAAAAGCAGTTGCAAATTTTGATCTCCAAATAATTGATTATTTCTACCCTAAATTTCATTCGCGGCGTATTGCCATACATTTTTTTAAAAGCATTCAATTTGAATTTGTCTCTTAAAAAGGGTATTGCAGGATAATAACATGTTTTTGAGCAAAATTAAAGGATTGATTTTTTTCTTCGGAAACAATTGTCAAATACTGGTCCAAAGTCCATTTGTTCGAAAAATGTTGACAACTTCTATCAATCGAATCACAACCAGACTTTGGTTGAAGTTATAACCTACAGACCCGACTCTTTAGGTTATAGTTGTACCTTCCTCTACTCTTAATCTTAATATGAAAATAACTACCGAGCCCTGAAATATTCATAAAATGACAACTTTGGAATATCGGTTTGAGATCAGTAAAACTATGCGGAGGCACTGCTCCGAACGACGAGGCCGAAAATCAGCCTAAAGCCTAAAAGTATGCCAGCATATTGCCATTAACTGGAATAAACTGGTGCATGCTACGATATCGGCATTTTGGTGTGGGTACCTATGCTCAAGATTATTATTCCATTCATTGCTTGCAAATGTGTGTATAAAGCTTTTAATGTAGCTGCGAGTTCTCACTTTTAGGTAATTTTTAAACAGTCGCATACTTTTGTAGTATACTGTTACTATGTAAAAAGAACCCGATATCTAATATAGTGGTCTCATGATCGCATGATCCTCCCGCTAATATATAGTATCCCGTATTGTACTTTGTGTTAAAAGACAGCTTTCGATTGCTGTTGAGTTCAGTTTCTAATAAACCATCGTAAAGTGAATATCACTGTCTCTTTGTTTTTACTTGATAGTCTGTTTTCCGCCTACACACTGCAATAGGATTTAGTCAGTAATATCAAAAGGGATTCGTGGTACGTGTTTTCTGACTGCTTTAGCTTGCAAGAATAAACAGAAACTGTCATTGGCAGTGAAGAGTGGGAACAAGAAATAGCCTGAACACTCCAGAAATGTAGGTGCACTCGAAATACAGAATATTTTCCTAACAATTTGAATTAATTTTCTGTAAAAAGTTGTTTACTTTCTACATCTACGCCATAAAAGCAATTTTACGGTTTAATGTCCTACTTTTAAAGAAATAGAACAACAATGTTATTATATTTAGAGATGAACAAGCACAGTGACTACATCTAGCTACTGATCTTGTTTAATTAATTAATTACATTAACATTAACATCACTCTCATCATTTGATTACCACTAAGGGTTTATTTCTGTCATTAATATAGGTATCATCCGATTTTATACAAAGAAAAAAATACAAATTTACATTTTCGTTCCGGTGTTAAAAGTTCGGTGTAGGCATTGTTGAAAGTGGTCACATCAAACGTACGAACTACGTTTAGTTTCAAATAATGTGCTGAAATTCCTTAAATCCAAATTCTTACAATTAAAATAAACAACGATATTTTTGTAATGCTTCTTATAGTACTATATAATTAATATATATATATATTTTTTATTATTAAAACCTTTATACAATACAAATTGGAATGCATATATTACTGAAACTTTATTTTACACAGCTTGTTGAAAAACTCCGGAAAACAGCACAGCATTACGATTCCAAATAAGGTATACGAATGGATGACTCGCCGAAAATTGAACGCTTTTCACTAGGGAATAAGCCTTTATCAAAACGGCTATAAAGTGATAAAATAAAATTATTTTTAATATTGACTTTTATGTAATCTCTGCATAAATGTTAGTTGTTGTTGAAAAATGCAAATTATGACGAAAGCTTGTGTTCGTATTAAAATGGAGGAGGCACGATCAATTTACCGAGACGTCTTATAGGCTTTGTATTCGGCCAAAAAATAAAGCAATTTCATTCGAATATATTATGTACAGAAAGGATTTGTTAGCATTAAAGTTTTCCGACAGTGGTTGAGGGGGCCCTGGCACTGGAGGACGATGAATCAATGCTGCTGAAAAATATTGAAAATAAAATGAAACAGGGAGCGGAACCAAAATTTTATATTTAGCTTCAGGTAGTTAATAGTTATACAGACATGTATATATAGTGTTCCCAAGTTAAACTTAAGAAATGTACAGAATGTTCGTAGAAAACCATGACAAGTGGAAATAGTACCTAAGTAATAAAAATGTTATGGATTGCGACTCACAACACTTGGTAATTAACAACAAAATTAAGCGTAGTTTTTAAATTATTTATTGTGTTTTAGCTGTTGAGACACTGTTTCGACCGGCAAAAGAATAAAAGATCCCTTCAAAAAAATAAAAATTCACGCCAAACGAGTGGTTGTAAAAGCTAGACCCAGGTCCTCGCGGGTTTGTTGCGCCAACTATTTTTTTATTTATTTATACCTATATATTTTACAATTATTTGCTCTTATTAAATAATCGGAGTTATTAATTAAGTACTCTCTTCTTAGATATGTACTTATATCAGATTTTTAAAAGAGAATAACGATTTAACATAGTCTATATTTTACTCGAGACATTTCGCAATGCAACTATAAAAATGGGAGTCAATTTCGTGCAGGAGTTCTTGAACGTACTCCGTCGAAACACCTTACAACCGGAAAAAAGTTGCAGTTTAATTATAGTGCGGACTTAACAAGTGTGGGGTAGTAATTTGGAAAGCTACTTTGCTGTACTTTGACAATTACCGTGTGAACCGAATTTTATCTCATTGCTTCAGCTTATTGTGATTTGTGATTCCCTATATACCTATAGAAGATTTTTATAATAAAAAGTTTTTTCAATAAATTAAGATTTACTATGTTCCATAAAACTTTTTTTACTGGATTCTAAGAGGTTGCCAGATCGTTTTCATCATTTTTGGGAGGTTTTTTTGTATTGAAATGTTAGTCGCAGAGTTAAGACTCTAGTAGAAAAATCTTAATGCATTCATAGCAAAAGAGAAAGGAAACAGTAAAATAAAACAAATCACGCCGCCGGCATCGGGTGGGAAAACAAAAACTTAAGCGAAGCCACAATTGACTTATAGTTGTTATAAAAACATATACTTACATAATTTCTCCAAAAGATGCCTTAAAAATGTAATAGCCTTCCGGTAAAAACAATATTTTTTACTTCATATAAAAAGAGGTATAAAAACGGTTTATTAACAAACATTTTCAGAGATTTCACTCGATTTCGGGGGAAGCAACTAAATGCGTCTTCTTTATCTGTCAAAAGAATATAAATTTTAAAAGTGTGTTGGTTCAATTGACAGTTATCAACCATAGTTTCATTTGTTTTATGAGATTGAAAACGTTTACTCCTTCCAAACTGTGATGATAAGTACTAAGTTAAAGAAAACGTCAAACATTTGACAATTTGTTATTTCTAAATGCCGTCAACAGTTTGTTCGTAAAATTGTCCAGGGCAAATATTTCACAATAAGGTGTTTGATAGCTTTATACAGAAAACGGAATTTGCAAAGACAATTTATCGGGTTCGAAGTTATACATATTATCATACTATCTATTTCAATCGAAAGTAAAGCTAATCTTAAAAACTGAATTTGTTATGTTAAATGAGCCCTTTAATTCGGCGGTTGATTTTCACACTTGGTATTTATTCAAAGCATGGCTTAACTGCAACTCTTGAGAGTCATGAGAACTAGAGGACATTTAATTTCACATTATGCCATTTTATAGCAAATGCTTGCAGACTTTCAGGCTTATTGTCTCTAGTTTTGTACAAGTCACTTGGAAATTAATATTGAATGTTGGTGTGTGCGCATTATTTAAACACACGTAATAAAGGCATCATGTTGAGTAAGGATGGAATAACGCGTGTTCTCCTATATTTTGCATTTTGTGTTAAAATGTGAAGTGGAAAGATCGGCAGTGTTTCATGATCGCGTATCAGAAAAAACGTATAAGCAAATCAGTCTCTTTGGTATGAAAATACGGTGCTATATTATTGTAGGTCGAACTTATTTTTACAGTTCTTGCATTCTATCATGAAAGTGAGAGAATGTTGCTTCTTCAAAGTCCTTAATTTTATACTTATAGCAAATATTCAAGCATCAATCATATATATATTTTTTTTTATTTAAATTTGAATTAGTTTCCCAAAAAATGTTATATTTCTTTCTTTATTTAAAATTAAAAATAGAAATGGTTTATCTGCAATGAATTTCGGAATTCTCATAGGCCTTCCAAGGAATGCACAGCGTCCAAGCATTATCATTGCTACAAATGGTAAGAAAAAAAATTAAATGTTATTATTGTTGCACAACTTCTATTAGTAGTGGTTTGTGTTTTTATTGAAAAAGGTGTCTACTCTAAAGTTGTATAAAAATAAAATGCACGTCAATTAAAAAGAAGTAATAATAAAAACTAGTTTCTCTTCTGTAAACAAAAAAATATGTACTCGAAGCAAATTGAGCCTAGGAAGCTAAATTTTAACACATTATGTAGATCTTAACGAAAATGCGAGCAGGGATATATTTTCGGCTCTTTAACAACTAAGGTCTGCAATTAATAGTCTACAAAATGCGTCATAAGAATATACCAAAGGCATATAACCATGGAATCAATTGAATTCAATTTTCGTGATCAAAATTCAGCTTAACTTTAGCTTTAACATATGATTTTGCTTCTTCCCATCTGTGTAACCCACTGAAAAGATTGAGTGAGCTTTTTTAAGCTGTTAGTTAGTTAAACAGGAAATCCGGTATTTTTATATGTATTTGATTTAAATTTAGTTGCATTTTTTTAATCTTATAAGTTTTACATTGCCCAAAGATGCTTTTAGGAGCTTAATTATTCTGAAATTTTCCAGCAAAAATCGAGTTCCTTTTATTGTAAATTGCCTTCTTTTTTTAACCTAACCTTAGCAAGAAAATATAATAATAATAAAAGGAATCTAATAGAATAATCAGATATGGGTGACCCCAAATAGTATCGTGTGGTGCTTATCAACTTTGAAAAAGTAATACCACTTTTGTTCTAACTGTATTTGTCTTTGTTTGCATAATATCATCTCTACTGATTGCTAATGACTTTCATAGTATACTGATATATTCATATTTATTTTCTGGCACTCCTTGTTACTATTGTTGTGTACTAACAAGTTAATCAAATAATACTCATAATATATCTATTGTGAATCGACCTGTCCAGTGTAATACGAAGCGATCACCTATGTACGGTTCAAGCATTTCGTTTTGCAAAAATACCTACACATTTAAAGGTTCAATAATTTTCCAGCGAAAAGTGCACCCATTTGTTTATTGCCAATAAAGCACAAAAACGGTTTGTTGGCAATAAATTTAATTTCTTCTGGTTGTTCCAAATAGACGATGCACCTTTCTTCCATTATTATTGCTGCCAAAAATAAAAAAAAATATTGTATTTTAACACTGATTTTATTTATATCCTATTAATATTTAATTTGTTATAGAAATTAAAATGCGATAATCAGATATACATTGCGAACTTGAAAAATACAGTACTCTATTTACCACAGGAATTTTAACAAATTTCCAAAAACTGTATTCGATTTATTTTGGATTTTCGAGTGACAGACTGAGAGATTGGATTTAACTAAATTATCCACCAAACCATCTTAAAAGCCCTTTGACCTGATTGATTCAGCTTTCGTTTGCTGAGTTTTACAGTAATACTGAATATTAGAATATAAATGGAGTCAGTTTCTTTGAAATCATGCCTTGAATAAACCAAGTCGCTTGAAACCTAAACGCACCCAGTCCAATGCTATACAAGTTTCTATCGAATACTTCGAAAATACTTACAAAATAACATTAAAAGTTACGTCTTTCATTCGAAAAAAATATAAGTAAATTTAAATATTTAAAAAATTCCCAACAAATAGTATATTCATCGGACGACGCTGACAAATAACAAATAAAAACGGTTGATTAGCAATAAATATAAGTTCTTCAAGGTCCTCTAAGTAGTCGACAACGCCCCATCCATTGCATGTAACTCCTATCAAAGAAAGAAAAGAGTTTGTGTAGCAATTATCATTTCATTATCGAAATGTAATGATAGAACAAGATTAAAACAACAACAATTTGCGTTGAAACTGCCTTTGCCACATCGACGGGCGAAAAAAAGTAGTTTCCATAATAGGTACGTAGAGTACCTTTACTTAAACATTGAACTTGTCGAGTTGGAGGTGCTGCATAGTTCAATTATTCTTTAAAAATTCTATAGAAATGAGTCCTGAAACCAAAGGATTCTCTTTACCTATCCAGTCCCCTATTTTTTTGGTAATGTAGCCAAACAAACTAAATTGAACTCGTCCCTCTTCTGCCAATTCACCAAATTATCCACGAGACATCCTTAAATGTCTTTCGAACTAAAGCTAAATATTTTTTTCACATCAAGTTCTATGAAAGAAACCGGAAGTACTTACAAAATGGCATCATAATATAGAAGTACGTTCCTCACTTTGAATAAGTTTTTAACAAAGAACCAACAAATAGTATATTTATCGGGTTTCTCTGACAAATAACGAACAAAAACGGTTGGTTAGCAATAAATTCGAATTCTTTGGGGTACTCAAATTCAGCACATATGCCCCATGTTTCACACAAGAATACTATTAAAGAAAAATATATATCTTTATAGCGATTTTTTTTCAACACAAACAAACCGTTACAAAAAAAAGTTTGTTTGCGATGTTGGTCATTTATTTGTTATTTTTAAATGTCGATTATGGAAACACTATGTAAAGGCCACAAGCAACAAGTATGATATCAAACAAAAAGCAGTTGAATTTAACGGACTAAAGGCAGAAAAAAAAGAACAGACAAACACCAATATATTGAACAAACAAAATTTCACAGAGAAAACAACAAAGATAGCATAATAAGTAAACAATAAAGCAGATAAAAGAGCCAATAGTCCTCCTTGAAAAGAACAAAATACAAATATAACATAACTTCACTGCACAGACACAGAGGCCGCTAACAAAATTTTAACAAATTGCGGTGGGCATAGTCACAGTCAATAGTCATGACGGCTTTCGTGCTCATTATTCGATTACCCAACTTGCATTCATTTGGCATTTTTATTTGTCAAATGGTAATTTGTGGTTATGATCCTTTTTTAACAGCCGGAACTGTCAGAACAATTTTTTGCCACACAGTGTAATTTGATATAATCACTTCTATCGGGAATAAAATTTCCCCGGGAATGTTTCTTTTTCAGCAATCTGATTTACATTGAACACAAGGGAAATATTTCCATCGGAATTTATTCGCGATAACCCTGAATATGAAGTAATTAATCAAAAATTTTCAATAAAAATTTAATTTGGAACCTTCTTTAAAGCTTTAAGATCTATACCTAGGAATTTAAAACCATCTGTTAAAACAAAACTCAACATTAACCTGAAAATGTCTTATCAGAAAATAAAAAAAAAATAAAAATGAACCGAAATAATTAAAGAAATAAAAAACTAAATTTGCATTAAGATTGTCTTATTATTAAGTGTCTTAACTTCATTGACCAGATTTTTTTTGCAATGTTCCTAGAAATCTAAAAAAAAATTAATATGGTGTGTCCCCTCAACAAAAATCAATTTGGCTGTTTTTTTAGAAATAATATGTAAATAAAATAAGCTCCTATCAAAAATACACAAACTTCAAAAGGTTTTCACACTTTTATTTTTTTTAGATTGTATGCAATTAGAAGTATTTTAAAATAAAAAGAAAAAAAAATATGTAGGTATTATTTTTCCTCATTTTGTTAAACCATGGCTAATGCAGACCTTTTACAGGTCGCATAGTCGATTGTTGTTAATTCATGACAAAATATTCTTATAACTATGTATCTTTATAAAGGGTGATTTTTTAAGAGGCTTAGAACTTTTTTTAAAAAAAAAACACAAAAAATTCGAAAAAATGAATGAAATATTTATTTGAATCGATAGTTTGAACCTTGCAATTTAATGTTTAAAGATAATTTCATGCAAATGTTGACCGCGGCTGCGTCTCAGGTAGCCCATCCGCTGAGTCCAATTTTGGCATACTCTTTCACACATATCGGCCGGTATCTCACGAATGAATGCATGGATGTTGGCTTCCAGTGCGTCAATCGAAGCGGGCTTGTCCCTATACACATTAGCCTTGGCATACCCCCACAAAAAATAATCTAATGGTGTCAAATCGCACGATCTAGGCGGCCAATTGACCGGCCCGAATATTCTTCCGAATAGACTGCTCAGAAGGTCGAGAATGCCGATCATAAAATGGAAGCAGCGCGCGATAAACATTTCGAACCGAGCACGAATTTTGATAGTAAAATTTAATAATTTGCAAGCGTTGTTCATTTGTAAGACGATCCATGGTTAAATTGCAAACCAAACTGAAGCTGTTTGACAGTGACACAAGGTACTAAACACACGTCAGCTGTCAAAACCAGTGTTGCCAAAACCCAACCAGCTAAAAAATCACCCTTTATATATTCGAGTATAATAGAATTATTATTTTTTTCAAAAGATATCCTTTAAATTGTTGAAAACTTTCCAACGAATAGTATGTCACCCGACTTGTTCCATATGAGGAACATAAATGGTTTATCAGCAATGAACTTTATTTCGACATATTTTGGAACGATTGCGCTCTGAAAGGAAATAAGTAATCCTGCAAAGGATAAAAAAAATTTTTTTTTTGATTTTCTTGGTCGTAAGTAAAAATAAAAAATTGCAACTAGAAAGCAAAGAATGATAATTGCGAGTCTATGGTCACTGTTAAACTACCCCCCGCAGAAGTAAAAATTTGTGGAAAGCAGGAGACTTAGATCTTTTGCGCAAAATTATGAATAAAAACAATAATTAATTATGTATGTAGCTGTGTAATTTCAAAATACCTCCATTTCAAAATGTATATGAAAATATAGTGGAAAGAGATTTAGCAATGAAACCATATGTAAACCACATTGGAATATAGATTATTCTATTTGAGTTTTGTACAGGTAGTAGATTATCTGTTGACCTTTGGACGATGCTTTAGATTCTTAACAGTTTTCCAGAAAAGATTATGCTTTTCTGTTTATTCCCAATGAAGAAGAAAAATGGTTTATCAGCAATAAACCTTATTTGCTCTTGTTTTGGAATCGATGCGCTGTAAGCCACAGCAATAATTCCTGCTAAGGACAAAAAAAAACAGAAATCAGAAATGTTATTTTAAAAAACCAAATTGTTAGCAACTTGAAGCGAAGATTAGACTGAATATTTTGAAGGGACTCACAAATCACCAAAATGTAAGGTGTTTTGAAAAAATTCAGTAACGCAAATACGGCTTTAGGTAAGTAAGTAAACCATGTGAAATATTTTATATAGGTGACAAAGAAGAACAGCATGAATTCGATTTTACTGGTAAAAATTTGTTCAAGTACATACCTCGGATTGCTTCGAAAATAAATTCTGAAATACGTGGCTATCGCGGATGCTAAAAATGATTGTGCTCAGTTTCATCAGGTTAATACATTTTTTTCTGATAAAACGATAACTAAAAATGTAAAGTACATTTTTTTAAATAATTTCGTTCTTAATTTTGATTTTAACAAAGGTATTAGGATAATAATAAAAAATTCTGCACTTTTATATTTTTAGCAATTTTCCGGCAAATAGTATATTCGAGAGTTTATTTGTAATGAAGAATACAAACGGCTTATCAGCAATGAATTTAACTTCCAATCGTTTGGGAACAATAGCGATCCTTTCAATTAAAATTAATCCTGTTAAGGATAAAACAGACAAGTTTGTATAGTTTCTCATAATTAGAAAGTGTAAGCGCAGGAAGAAATATGATTTATGTAAAAAGAGCCCACATCCAGTTTATTACAATGTGATATGAAAATCTTATCTTATAAGGTAAACAATATTGTGAAAATGACCTTTTACAGGCTGGGCCAAAAAATATAAATTGAATTTTAAAATTGTAGAAAATGTGGCATCACAAACTGATTGGGATTGTTTACTTAATTGTTAACTTAAATCCTAAATTTTAGAAGAACTATGGCCGAAATAAGCAAAAAAGAGCTGATTTAACTAACAAACTCTGCGTTGCCGAGTTTTCAAAATAATCAAAATAATGATTACAAAACGGACGATTGCTTTGCTGTTTTAGGAAATGCCACGAAGGGACTTGTGTCTTTTTAACAAGCTCTAAAAGCGGTTACATTTTTTTAGATCGGCACAATGAAAATATAACAACTTTCTTAAAAAAATTATAGCACATGTATTTCTCCATTTTTTAGGTAAACATTTTATTATTAAATGAAACATTTCAAAGGGTTATTGCAAGTTATTAGTCACAGATCTTTTTAATGATTTACATTTTTCCGGTGTAATTCTTCGGCCGTTTCAAATAAAAAAACATAATAAGTTGTTTGGTAAACGTTTGTAGGATCTTCGCTACTGCCAAAAGGGAATAAAACGATATTTATTACGATATGTGTGATAAAGGCGTAGCAACATTTTTATGGTCTACAAGAGTGTTATGCGCCTTAAAAAAGTTTGCATATTTAATGAACTCTTTATACTGAAAGAAAAACAGTTTTTAAAGCGAACTATTAAATATTTGAAAAAAGTCATCAATCCTTACTTAAAAAAAATCTTGTAAATCACATAAAAAATCATACCAAACATCTTAGTGTAATCAAAGAGATGTGTCTTAAATATAGCGCGAGACATTATAGTGACTGATCGGTTCAAAAATGTTGGCTGAGTTCCAAAACGTCAAAAAAATGCGCAAATCAGAGTAAAATTGGCAAATTATTTCAAAACATTTTATGTTACTTACGACTTGGCGGTTCAAACTGAAATGTCAAATGTCATTTGCATCATAATTATTATCGATGCTTTTTTTGCTTTTACAATGCGTTTTGGAAAAGTATGCATTGCATCACAGTGATGAGCTTGCGTTTTGGAACGCTCGATTAATGCAGAAGTACTGCGTTTTGGAATTCAGCCGTTACGTCTTTTTTGTATACCAGGGTTGAATTGACAAACATTGTCCATTTTGAATGCTTAAGAAAAATTCTTCAAAACTTAACGTTAATTTGTGTATACTTTAAATATTTATTTTGTTCAAAGCAGATACATTTATAAACATATATTTCACAAGAAGTAAAAAAAACTAAATTCTTAACAATTTGCCTGCGAACAATGTATTCTTTTGTTTATTCCAAATGATGAATGTAAATGCTTTATTAGCAATGAATTCGTGGCGTTTGCGATGTATGTTAAAAAATCCACACTTCTTGACCATTAGCACTGCTGTCAAGGATAAATGAAATATATTAATATGTTGTTACATAATATAGGTAATTACAATAAAATGTGGACATATTTGTCACTTTGTGGTCCTATTTATTTTTTACCGATGCTCGGTTAATTTTTTTATAGATTGACACAGTGAAAATTTAACTAACAAAAAAAGTCCATATTAGTTAATAAAAAATTTACTTTATATATATTTCTCAATAGAATGTACACATTTAATAATTAAATAAACATTTTAAAGGGTAGGTACATAAAAATATACATTGCAGTATATTATTCTGAAATCTTTTTAATGTTTGACATTTTGCCGGTGAACAATGTACTTTGTCGTTCGTTCCAAATCAAGAACATAAACGGTTTGTTGGCAATGAATTTGTATGACTTGTAACTCTTGTCAATATAAAAGCAACGTCTGCGCATCTTCGCTACTGCCAAAAAGGAATAAAAGGATATTTATTACAAATAAAATAAATGCGTAACAATATGTTTATAGTCTGAGAAGTTTTCATATTTTAGAAACACTTTACACGGAAAAAAGTAACATTTTTCACAGCAAACGATTTGTTTGAAATTAAAAAAAAAGCCCAATGCGTTGTTAAATTTATTTTACTTAACAATCATGAAATAATGAAATAAGATAACGAGGGGTATTTATCTAAAAGGAAATTTTCAAATAAGTTTCCTTAATTTCTGATAAACTCGCATTCTTAGTTTTTGCCACAAGTCAAACAGGCACTCGCTTTAATAAATAGTTGACTGTATCCAAAATATAAATATTTTTATTATAGTACTTTAATAAAAAATAGTTACAAAATGTAGAATAAAGAAACTATGGCAAAATAAAAGAAGTAGCAATAATGTGGTGGCTGTCTTTTGTCGGGTTTCTAATATTTTCAGGAAATAGTCGTTACTAGTAACCATTTTTAACCATTTACTTTTATTGAAGCGTAAGTCACAAAACCTAGTTTTGTATAAATAGTGGATTCGCCAAACTTAACTCAACTTTAAAAATGGTTATTATTAGTACTACGCTGTTTAATTAAATTTTGCCCACGATCATTATGCCCAAATCTGCTCGATTTATTGTGTGGTTTGAAACTAACTGTTGTGCTATCAATTAAAATTTAACCTCCACACTAAAACTGACTATTAGTCCGTGCGAGTAGGTGTAGGAGTAAGTGCGATACACATGAAAAATAAAATATTTTGACCCTGTTTTAAATGGTAGCACATTCTTGTACACACGTACTATATACCATTGAAAAAGTTACGTATACGACCCAGTGTTTTGTGGAAAATTCATCACTCAATGACAACAAAATATAGGTGAGTTTTAAAATCAAATTAGTTTGAATCTTCACCTTAAAAATGTTGTAGGCCACAATAGCAGTTACAAAACGCAACAAAATTACACATTATAAATGATTTTTATTTGTTCAAAAATATTCTTTTTTACACTTATCAGGTGTTACTACTTCTAGTGGATGCTTCGTTGATTTAAAAGTGTATCTTCCTTCCAGCAAACACAATGCTCTTCTTATTCCAAATGACATAAGCAAATGGTTTATTAACGATGAATCTTTTTGGCGGCAATCGAGGGCCTAATGGCAACGAACAACGAGTAATTGACATCGCTGCTTGAAAATAAAATAATGTTAGTAGGTACAAATAAGACAAGTACATATACATAATTTTATGAAAATGTCAACACAAAAATATAATCACTTGGTATCACTGGATATTGTGAATAGCCGTATCATAATCAAATTGCCGCCCTGGATATTAAAGTCAAGCTTAAATTTGTAAACACAATACATACTTGATTTTGGTAAAAAAAAACATATTTCCTTCATTTGAATGAGAAAAATAAAAATAATGTTACCCGTAGGGTTAACTATTTACTCAGTGGCAAAATATAGTTCGAATCGCAAAACTTTAAAACAAATCTACTATTGTTTTTATTGGGACAACCAAAAAAAAATTTTTTTTATTTTTCTTTGGACAAGGAAATTAGTTCTTTTGCCAAAAAAAACAACGCTGTTATAAGTTACAGAATTGTGTGTTGCAAGTAAAACGTTTTATGAAAAAAAAAAGCAGATGCGGCCAATAGAATGATTAAAGTTGCTTAGAGTTTTAGTCATTTGAAACAACAAAACAGATTTAAAGCGCAATTTAAATAAAACCAAACATTTCATAGTGTCTCACAGTACAACTTATTTTTTCATTTTATTCATAAAAATACAGTCTTAAAATTTGAGGTTCCTTCCAGTAAAATAGATCTCGCTTTTGTTCCAAATGACATAAACAAATGGCTTGTCTGCTACGAACCGTTTTGGGGGTGGTTTCCTAATTGGAGCACTCCTACACATTAGCATAGCTGTCAATTGAAAATACATACATATTAAAGATTGGTCTCTATTATGACATTTCGTTTAATTTTGAATAATATACATATACGTTACATAGAAACAGGAATAGAAACAAAATCACATACATTTTAAAAGAGAAATCTATGAGTAATATTTGTCTCAATTGCTGCCAGCAACTACTCTATTTGAATCGTCGTTAGTTGCATAAGCGATCACATCTTTTTTTGAATACTACTAAATTAGATGAGAAATATCGATCTGTACTTGCCGCTGCCCATAATAATCGTTCGTGACTAAACAACTGACCGACTTCCAAAGACACTATGCTTCAACAAAAAAAATCTCCACTGAAAGAGAAGCATGGGTTATCAATCCCACCAAACTGCCAAAACGGCCTTAAGTGGTACCTATAAAGATGGTTCCAAAGTGGAAATAAATAAAACCAAAATATGGTGGGTTTTCGGGCACGAGGATATTGAAATATACAATCCTGACAATCCCGACACAATAGACCTTCTATTTATCGCCTTGGCAAGTCAGAATTAAAAAAAAAAAAAATTACAAAAACATTCCCCATCTCCTCTATGCCTCCCAAAGTTTCAAAATAGAAGCTACCTTTATTGCAAAAACTGATAACTTATCGAGGGTTAAATTGGACAAAAAAAAAAACATCGCAACAAAAGCTGATAAGAAACAAATTGCGGATTGTGAGGCGATTATTATAAAGAAACTGGCGACGTTTCTTAATACCGTATAGATAAAAAATATTGGTCAACATAAATAAGCTTCATTATCAAGACTCCGATAACTGTCCCAAGTTGGGAGAGTATGCAAATTAGCAATCATCTTCCTTTTTTAGTTAGTGTAACACACTAACAAACCAACTTGGCTCACCTTTAGTAGGCAATAGAAAATAAAAAAGTAAAACGACGAAAGTATTTTAAACATTGAAACTGCAGCTATGCGAAGTTTATAAAATAAAAAGTACGATAAACAGCTGTATCAATTTTTATAGCTTCAGTTAAGCAAATTTAAATACATACATCTGCTGTATATACATATACCTAAACAAAATTCAACAAACATAAAGATCTCATACTAATGATTTTGTGGGTCTTAAACTGTAAACAAGTAAAAGTGTTATCATCGGCCTGTCGCTAATATCATCACCGGTCATTGTGTTCTGGGCAGACACGCTCAAAGACTTGGGCTGCCACATAATGACTTTTGTAGAAGCTGTAGGGATGAAGAAGAGGACGAGTCCGTCACTCACCTCATCTGCAGCTGCCCTGCCCTTTCCAACCTAAGGATGGCGCATTTAGGAAGCTACTTCCTCAATGATCTCAGCGATCTATGCTATCTCAGCGCTGCCAGCATTCTTAGCTTTATCAACGGAAGTAAATGGTTCACAACGAGTAACTAGTAAAGGAACCCCTAAACGCCAGTGGTACGCACAATTGGCCGATTAACGCCTAAGTGTTTCTCTCACCGAGAGCCACTTTAACATAACATAACATATCATCGGCCTGGCCGATGCTTCGATACCCTCCATTGCATACAAGTCATGCAAAATACCAGAACTACTTGACCGACATAGCCCATTTTTAATACCAACCTAACGACGATAAAAGAAATCATTTCACAAAACTTCATTCACCTAAGTTGATTCCTTTGGACGCTATCGTGTTTTCAACGGAAAGAGGGACACATGGGTCTAATATTGGTTTTGTATAGGAGGTACCAGAACTGCTTGATCAACATAGCCCATTTTCAATACCAACCTGACGCCGATAAAAAGAAGTCCTTTCACCAAATTTCATTCACCTACGTCAATTACTTTGGGCGCTATCGTGCTTTCAACAGACAGACAGACAGACAGACAGACAGACAGACGGACATGGCTAAATCGATTCAGAATGTGATCCTGATTCAGAATATATATACTTTATGAGGTCTCCGGTGACTCCTTCTTGGCGTTACAAATGTATTGGCAAAGTGAATATACCTTCCTGTGGAGGGTATAAAAAAAGTACTAAAAAAAACGTTTGGAAAAAGAATATTAAATGCTAGCCGTTTTATTGGTTAGACTTTAAAAGCGTGAACGAAACGAGAAAAAGGGAGAGAGAGATAGATATGTAAGTCATAAAGTGCCAACAAATGTTGGAAATATAAGTACTGTTCGGCTAGTCTGATTGCGGCTTTCTAATAATGGAAAAAAAATGTTTTGTGTTTTTGTTTTCTATTAACTTTATTATCTTTAAGTTTTATTGATATTTTATTCGTCGCTGTTTCTTTTTCTATGTTGACTAGTACATTTTCACACTTACACACTAAGGGCCTTACCAATAAACATTTTTATTTTCGACTCTTAATTTTAGTTGTTCACAGTGGCTATATTTTCCATACAAATTTCGCAATTGTGAGCTTCCGTAAATTTAAAGTCGAGACTTAAATTAGTTAAAACTTATAAGTACGGCGCTGTAAGATTCGTATGCATCTGAAGATCACTTAAATGAATAAATCCAAGAAAAAAAATTACGACATTTGCATGGTTCCTTGGGCCTTCCTAATAATCATTTTTAATCTTCAAACTAAATAATTTGTATAACACAATGTGTAATTTTATATGTAAAATTTCGCCATTGTGAGTTCGTAAAATTTAGCTTGGACACTTAATATGATAATTAGTGTCGCACCTTGTCGTTATTCTGCGATACTTAGTATAAACATTTGTAGTGTCCAGGCTAAATTTTTCCAACTCACAATCACGATAATTTCAATACAAAATTGCATATTGCGACCTACAAAATATTTAGTGTGGAGGTTAAAAATGATTATTAGTAAGGCCCATTGTAAAATTTGACAGCTTGTTGACCGCGAAATGTGTCTGTAGAGTATTATATTGCCATATATTTATTTCTTAAAACGCGGCGTAACTGTGTGTGATTACATTAAATGCTATGCACTTGTGGTTAGGTCATCCATTGATACTTGGTTTTCTCGTGAACACGAGCGTCGGTTGCGTGACTGTGCTGGATGTAGGCAGATCAAACGACTGCGTCTGGACATCTGCAAAAGGTCCGCGTCTTTCCTTCTCTCTCTTAGTAGAATCGACTGCAGACTACTTGTGGGCGTCCTTTCGGGCCACCAAGCTTTTGCCAAACACTTAAATGTGTTGGGCTTGAGCAACACCACTATCTGTCCTGCTTGCAATTGTGAGCTTCCGTAAATTTAAAGTCGAGACTTAAAATTGTTATTGGTACCGTGCATTGTCTAGCATAGGCTAAAACCAATCGCAGAATTACTCTTGTCAACCGCTGTTTTTACAGGCTTAGAAAGTCACACAAGCCCCTTATCATTCCCATTCTGCTAGACGGCGCAAAAAAAAAAGAAAAGGTGAACCTTGGCAAGAGCAGTGTTGTTGGGCTCAGTTGTTGTGTTTAGCAACTCCGTGTAACTTTCAGTATAGTTTGCATCGCAGGGTTTGGTATGGATCGAACTGGCTGACGAAGAGGCCCATATTTTTCTCATTCTGGTTACCACTCACATCCAAAAGTTAGGTTTTTGTTGATGCGCCAAAGTGGTTTTGTTGTACTCTTTGATAGTCTGGACTTCCAGTATATCTTCCGAAAAAGAAGAAGCCAATGTTTAAATTAGTTATTGTATAGACAAATGGCCTGTCCAAAATAAAGGTCGTATCGTCATCGGGATCTCGTATACAGTCTGCACATATACCTATGATTTAAATTGGAAAGGGTGATATTTTTTTAAGACTGATAGAAGTTTCGATTGGCAAGTCTATTACTATTTGACAGATAGTTTTTATCATTGCGTTTGAAAAGAAGGAAACGGTGAGTGTTTATTCGTGTGGGTTGACTGTTGTCATAATTTTAGCACAACACGTTAAAACAATTAAAATTTACTACAAAACAAGCAACAAGCCACACAAATTATGGCTTTATTGCGTGAGAAGTTTCTTGGTCAATTGGCCACCAATATCATGCGATTTGGCACGTTTAGATTTTTTTTTCTGTAGAGCTACGTAAGGGACCGTGTTTACGCGAATAATCTCCGAACTCTAGAAGCATTAAAAATAGACATTGCTCAAGTTATGACCGAGGTACCGCCAGAAATGTGCGAAAAAGTGGTTAACAATTACCTCAAAAATAGCATGCTGCGAATTTTCCCGAGACTGCCATTTGAATGATATTGTATTTCACAAGAAGAGTAATGTGCATTATTTCAAGTCTTTGACTGAACATAATTAAACTTTTGTCCACATTTGACAGTTTAAGTCCAAAGAATCATATTCTAATGGTACGTATTTGAATTCACTAGGTTAGGTTAATGGATATGTACAGCTAAACGAGCCCTGCTATATCCAACTTAGGTCCATGTGGACCCATTGTGATGCTCTTGTCGTAGGCTAGTCGTTGTGACCCTTTCACTTATTAACTTAGCATAAGAGTTAATAATTTTCAACCAACCGGGTTCGATGCTTACCGACAGTAAGATCCATACCGCACTTATATCAAAGAACCCTTCCACTTATTATCGAGTTGTTGATGTGCGTCGTTTAGATGCATCATCGATCGATTTGCCTGTCAAGAGCTTTGCGCAATTATATCTTTCAGACTGCCATAATCATATTCGATAAGGATACGATCGATATACATACTTGATATTTGGCATTTGTATGTCATCACTGATTAAAATAAACAAAATCAATTTATAATCGCAAGGGCCCCCTTTAAATTCATAATTAATAATTTTTAAATATGTAATATCTTATCGTTGAAATTTTTTAGTTATACCTAACCTCTTTAGATTCAGAAGATTATTGTCGGTAATTGGTTTTATTATAGAAATTGGAATTATGTGCAATATTTGGAAGGATGACACATATTTTTAGTGAATTGAATGTCGTTATATAAAATGGTAGTGGACCTGACACGAGAACACACCTCTCTTCCTTTGTCAATGCCCAAATCTCAGAACAGAACACTTGAATGTTACTACTTCCATTACGAACACAATGTGCATAAATATGCAAGATATCTGCAAATTACGAATAGAATAAACTATACTATGTGATGAATGATGATAGAGAGTGGGTATGTTCAAAACTCTAGTTCACTTTGCGTGACAGATGACGGATGTGGTGTGTCTGAGTTTTGTTTACCTTAGGTCTATTCGCGTACTCGGTTTGAATCGAATGCAATCGATATAAATCGATCGCAATCGCACAAGGTCTATACTAAATCGATACTACGTGCATAGACTTTGCGCGATTGCGATCGATTTCAACCGAGTGCGCGAATAGACCTAATTGTTTATTTAAGGTGAGGTTATTTGTGGAAATGGTTTTTCCGTAGTCTTTTTTCGACAAAAGCGTCTAAATGAAACTAAATGAGTTCAATACTTTTCGAACATCGAACAATATATAACATATTGTTTGTAATAGCTTTATAATAAAATTGAGTTGCAGATATTGTAAAATTGCAGAACTCTTAGAATTATTTTATAACGGCTGGTGTGGTAATCCTATCCACATTCTTTCTCTCTCTCTCTATTTCTCCCTTTCTCTATTGGTTGGAATTTAGATCTAAACTGAACATCTTATAAGGGTTGGGCCATATCTAGTGGTTTCTTGTTAAATCATAGGTTATTTTGACACTGACATCTGTTTTGCGCTGGAAATCTTTACAGAAAGTCAGTACCATAACTCTGCGAAACGAAATGAGTCGCTTAAGTCTTGAACAACGTTGGGAAATATTGAAAACTTATTTACAAAGTGAGTAGCCCAAACAATGGGTTTTTTGAAGAAAAAAAAATTTCGCCGAAATGAAGCAAGTTTGTGCAAAAGCTCGTGGGACTGCTATGCTAGTGGTATGCACAAACGAGAATGTGGCTGACTCAATTCATGAGCATCAGCTCACCATCGATCTCAACAGCTCAACATTTCACGCAGTAGCCTGAGGAGAATTCAGATCTCGAATTTTTCGCTTACAAGGTTCAATTGACTCAGCATTTGAAGGCGCACGACTATCCGCTCGTTCCATAATTAATGGGAATGTTTGCTCAGGTCTCTATAATGGGAGAATTTCTAACCCCTGGTCGATGTAACTTCGCATTGTTCGGTACGTACGAAATTTTTCTCAATTTTATTACAAATTTCCATAGCGATCTGATTCATTCATGTGACACATTTGAGCAACTGCTGTCTCATATGATATAACTAAGAAAATTACACATATTCTACAGTAATAAGTATTCTACTTTGGGGACGGTTTGGTAAGTCGAACCTCATAGCTGGCTATAACTTGATAGATTTCAGTTTTTATTGCTCTAAATTGTTCACGAGAACTGGGGTCGAATCGCGTCATCCGTTAACGAGCATTACGTGACGGAATTTGTTTTTGTTTCACATGCAAAATCGACATAATTCCTTGAACGTATAGCTCGTTCACGGACGACACGATTCGACCCCTGTTTTTTATTTTCAGTTGACGTTTGTGGAAGAGAATGCCGACAGCCGGATTTATTGACTGATACCCTTATTGAGAGTCAGAGCTTTGATGTGTCTGAGTTAAAAAAAAGTACAAACTTGTTTTGACAGTTGAAGCTTTATTCTTACTAAACAAGAAGAACATGATGCAAAGTAAACGAGCAGGTTCTTGGTAGAGCAACAGAAATAGGTAAGTTCAAGAACGTGATCAGTACCTGGCCGAGTGCAGTGCTATGTCCAACGCATTAGGGTTAACCTAGTGCCCACGTCAAACAAACCTTATGAGTTAAGACTAACGACCTGGAACGCCACTTTCTTTGCCAAATGCTGCCAAGGCAATTTTTTTTTTAAATTGTCAATTTGATTAGTTTTATGATGGAAATTTATTTAAAAGACGTTTATTGTAACATTTAAATCGCATCGAAAAAAATAAATAATCTAAATAAAAAAAATGTAAAAAAAAAAATTTTAAATACAAATTCAAAAATCGTAAGGGTAGTGAAATGTGTAGGAAACATCCAAAATAAAATCGTTTATTCATCGTTGACGAAAGTTCCAGCAAAGAGAATGGAGTTCGCATCCTTGATTAGGTAGATGAATGGTCGGTTAGCCTCGAATTGCAATGGAAGCATCATTCTCAACATCATAATCATTCCTAAAAGTGTTTAATTGTTGAATAATAATTTTTGTTTAAATCAAATATATCAGGCAAATTGAGTATGCGGTTGACAACAACGAAAACAGTATAGAATCAAATTAAGTGCCACCAATCAGTTTCTAGAAAACAGACATATCGCGAATAAATTTTTCTCTGGAACGTTTCCCATTCAGCAGTCGGACATACATTGCTGCAAGGACAATTTCCATCGAAATTTGTTCACAATAGCCTCGAATGGCAACGATAACATAATGGTAAACACAGGGGAGACAAATTCAAAATGTGAGTAAAATCCCAATTTGGGTAAATAAAATTGCAGTTTTCTTTATTTTTTATTTAATGTGAGACTTGATTTGATAAAATAACGACTAAAACTAGAACATATAATAGAGATTCAAGACAAATATGCAGCGATACAATAAAACAGAAAAAAAAAAAAACGTTAAGGCATAGATATCGGCTTAATGGAGCTTACAGTATCATATTCTAAAATTCATCATGGGTTTTGTGAAGCAAGCTTTCTGGGCGCACAAATGTGCCATAGAAAAGAACTGAAGTTCTATTGGACCTGCCAGCTATCAAGGCATAAATGAATGGATGATCGGCAATTAATTCATTTGGTTGTTTGAAAGAATGTAAACTGCGTTTTAGGCGGACAAGACAAGCTATAAAAAGAACAACATGTGTGTGTGTGAGTTACAAGGCAGTGATAAAAAAAAGAAATTAAGAGAAGACGATCGTCTTATTTTAAGAGTTCAAGTACTGAGAGAGTATATTGTGTAGGAATGAGGACAGCAAAAGTGTGAAAGCGTTTAGTTGCATTTTGTTTGAACTTACCAGTAGCTGCGGCAGCTTCGGCTCCTTCTTCGTTCACTTCAATGAATGCCTTGTGGATAACCTTGGAAACTTTCAGAGGTTCACTTGAGGTAAGGAGGTTATCGAATTCAGCGCTGTTGGAGAACATTTTGTTGATTCCCAGCTGAAAAAAAAACAAAAAATGATTTATTACAAAGGAGAACTACAGATAGGAGAGCGATGAGTAACGAATGCCTTGAAATTTATAGCGATAGCTAAAAGCTAGTAACAACTCCGTGTTCCATGCACGACGAAATAATACCCTTATTCTTACATCTACAAGTTGACAAAGGAGATATCTCCACCGTACGAATCAGAGAGATGTGCGCTATCACGCTGGGTTGGGGTCAAGCGCATTTTTCGCCATACTATGCACAGTCTTTTGAAGACCGATCTTTTTCTGAATCTTTGACGTGAAGTTATGCATCATTCTTTCAATAGCTTTGTATTTTTTCACCGTTTTTCCATTAATACTCGGATGACTTTAAAGATTTTTACAATACTGTTGACATTTCGACGGTTTTTGTCGAGGGCTTTCGAGGGAGTGGGGATCATTCACTGAGAGTGTCGTTTCTCTAAATCATTCCATCTACTACGAAGTGCAAAACCTTTTTTTCCAATGCATAAACCTTAAGAGGAACAATTCATTAGTTTTGTTTAGAAGACGGATTTAATCCACAATTCAGAAATTCTGCTGCTGAACTAAGCTTAGAAAACCTTTTTTGTATCTGCTCTTGTATCAAAAATTAGATGTGAATGCAGACAACGAAGATGACATAAATCTGCGTCGGCATTCTGTAAGGCGAAACGTTCAAACGACACAATGAATTTTCTTCGTGCACACGAAAACGTTTAAATGTTTCGCCTTACAGAATGCCGACCCTGGTCTTTGCAGTAAGAAAGAAAGAAGAAGAAAATTTGTGACCATCGTGCTTGATTGGTAATCGAAAATATGTGTTTACTTTTTGATAATAAATTATTTAAACGATGGGCGTACTTGGTTTGACATAGATATCTGTGAGGTGAAGCAGATAAACAAAAAATTGCGATTATAACCATTCAATGTACAAAGTTAAGTCCAAAAAATCGATATGTCGGTATTTTTGTATTCATAAGCCAATGCTTGTCAATAGCGAAAACGCCCAATGTTTTCCTAAACACTCATGAATATGTGCCCCATTTTCTTTTGGTTTACTAATTGATAGCTGAAAAGTTCGGAAACATTAAAAAAGCCACCTGCAACTCAACGCCTGTTCGATTCCTCTTATTTGTTTATTCTAAAATCAATTATCAAATGAATATTTATTTAGCAGGTCGAAGATGAATCGTATTTCGGTGGAAACAAATTTGCCAAAACAATCGAGATAGTATATACTTTATACTTTAATAGGCGATTTGCATCTTATTGCGAAATGCTCTAACAAAGCAGCTGATGATTACTCACTTCTGAAATTGATTTTACGCTCACCCACTCTATATTCAGATAACTTTACTACTCGTCGGGTATTGTAATTATTCGTCACCATAGAAATTTGTATGATCCCAACAAAAGGCAACGTTATACCATTTACAAAGTATAAAAATAAACGATAATTTTGAAATCAGGAACAATGACCTGGAAAAGGTGGGTACAGCTTATGTAGTCTCATTTTGGTGAATGGGGACACAGTATCGCGATGTGAAATCGTTTCCTGCTGTAGCTGTTTAATTAACGACTGTGAGGTGATGTTGGCTTATAACCAGTGCACGCAATATAAGTTTAATGTGCCAATACGACACAGCAATGAGTCGAGAGTGGAGCAACGAATTACATACTTTTTTTTCACAAGCAAGACTTGTACAGATGAAGTAACACTGAGAACTTTAAGCTTCTGAATGAATTGTTCCAAAGTTTCTTAATGTGACACATAAAAATACAAAGACAAAAGAAAGTGCAGTTTAATACAGCAAGTCACCTGTATTTTTAACAGACGTAATCATATCCTAATCAGAACGTTTTAAAAATACCCATGGCACCTGCCTTATTTATGCAATCGAATTCCGCAATCGCTATGATTAGATAAACGCACCACTATCGAAGTAGCTTAGCAAAAATCATAACTTTGGAAACAAATATGTAGGTTTCAAATCTTTAGAAAACTATAAACTAACCTTTTGCAGTGGTTCCGTCAGCTCAGCCTCGAATTCAACCTTGAACTTGGGGAATTTCACAATAACCTCCTCGACGCTCATTCTCTGGGTTAAATCCAACAAATTGATATCCTTCAACTTGCCTTCGAGATCCTTAAGTCCGGTACGCGATTGTGGCAGTAAAATCAACATCGAGAGATCAGAATCTTTGTAGGGCATCTCCAGTGCACTACAATCCAGATCCTCAAAGTACCCAAAGTTGTATTTGGCTTTTCCATTCATCATTTGCACTTTGACACTGTCGTCTTCATTGATAAAGAAATCTTCTTCTTCGGTAGAATCCTTTTCGAATTTCTTCTCCCAATCTCCCTTGAAATGGATCGCATTGACCAACACCAATCGTGTCGAGCCATCCAAACTATCAGGAGAAATGAGATCCTTAATCTTGTCATTGGTCTTCTTCTCCACCCATGTATTGATGGTTTGCGCTGCTGGTGCACTTGCTGCAAAGTCAATGGCTTCGGACGATGAATGGAAGCTTTCCGTAGCGATCTTATTGAATTCGGGATTGATTTCGAAGCCCTCCTTCACGTAGATCTTGTTGGCGATCTTGAGCAGCGATGAATTTGCGTAGGTGTCAAGTACTCCCTTGAATGATTCTCCAACCAGGGCGCGATCATTTGCAACCAACCTCAATCCGGTGGCCATTTCCTCAGCAGTTTCACCCACAGCACCGGCATACGCTAATGCGACGCAAGTCTGGATGGAGAATGGCGAGAAGATTATATTTTTACCAACATTAGCCTCGGCAAGTGTGCTGTAGAAATCAGTCGCGAACTTAGCACTGTTCTGGGAAAACTTTAAACTCAAATCTGCCGACATTGTTGTGGATAAAATCAAAGGCAGTAGTAGGATAATGAACGAAAGCAATTGAACTGTAAATATGAAAAGAAAAAGCAAAAAAATTAATTAGAACTGTTCCGAAAAATTCTGCGTTAATAAGCAGCGACTGCGAAGACTTGCCTCGCCTAAGTCAGCGGGAATAATGATGATTTAATCATGGAGAAATTATATTCAAGTCCAATGTTTTCGTTTGGCTTTTGCTTTGCTTTGCATTGGATTCGAATAGATAGAAGAAACAAGAAACACGTAAGCAAATCAACAAAGCAACAAAGCTTTTTTGATTATCGGTAGGACAGTACGGTGCTTTCCCTATTTTATTTGTATTTTGTCGCCGGCACCGCGGGCGATGACGAACTCAAAAAAAAACAAAACAAAATAAATGACTCACAACTTACACATCTATTTCTATTGTTAATGAAACGCATTAACTGCTGACACTATCTTCCAGTATCACTATTTGAACTCTTGAAACAATTTATTTACAAGAACACAAGCCAATCCTCAAATAAAAATACACAAATTGAAATAGAATGAAATTTGTTGAATCTGTCAATCTTAAATAAACAAAAACAACAACTACGACATCGTTTCAATATGACAGAAACGTAGACGTATGAAAGCTCATGAAAGCTCATGCAATAGGTACAGTCTGAACGAACAAATTTTTATATCTAACATCATGATTTTTTTAAAGGTGCGTTCAGACTGTGTATTATTTTGTAGCTCTATTTTTAAGGTGTTTTCACTAAATATATGTGGTTTTCGAATAAACTATAACCAAATTAGTGAATCTGGGAAAAAATTGAGATTTCTCAAAAATTCCCGAGATAAAAAAAATGGATTTTCTTGGTAAATCGAACATGAAAAGTAAAAGGAAGCACGAAAACCGGGTAAGAAACGAAGAAAAATCTATTCGTATTTCGCTTAACCTTATAATTTTATACAGCTCATAAATTCATAAATTTCTGCTGTGCTTTGTCACTACAAATTAAATATCTATTTAAGTTAATTCTTACCGCCATTGATGGGGTAAAAAATGTCAAAATTTGATATTTGTAAATTTGCGTAACTTTCTGCCAGAGACAATACTGAGACCACCAACTTCGGCCGATTTCCCGTTAATTAGCCTACAAGCTATATTTCTATGGGGTGGCACATGCTAAGTGCGCTTGTATTGATACATAGAAATTCGTATTGACAAATGTCACGAAACTTCAGAACCAAATACATTCGCACCTTGCATATGCCACTTCCGCTTTGGGCAAAATGCCTTGCAGCGTTCATAGAATTTTATCCGTTGAATTTGAAATTGTTCGTTACATGTGAATAATAATTTGTTTTAGGAATAAGTGTACATTTACTTAAAATATCTACGAAAAATTAAGAATGTAGGTTGGTTGAGGAAAAATAAAAACATTTTGAGCAAATTTTCTTTATTATTTAAGAAAAATTTACACACGAAATCGAAGTTAATTATATCCAAAAGCGGAAAATACACAACCATTTTTGTCCTAATATATTTCTAGTATATAAAACATCTCCTTTAGATAGTTTTATTAACCACACAAATCAAATTATTCACCTTCAAAAAATTTATAATTACTAACCAATGGCATTCAGTTATGCTAAAATGTGGTATTCCCGAACTCTTTCACATTTCCCCACGGTTGCCGAGGTTGGCAGCATTTATTTTTGTAGTTTTTGTATGTTTTTGCATGTCACACGGATTCATATTTGACATAACACCGATAGGAATACAAAATGGCGAATTTGAAAAAAAACTGAGGGGGCCAGCGGCAAGAGGATTGTGAGTTGGGGGTCTCAGTATGGTTTGTCTATGCTTTCTGCAGTCGATTTCCGAGCCTAATTGATCACGGAAAATTATGAGGACTATTCTCCATACAAAATCTGACAGTTCATTAACGCAGTCGAACTAAAATTTGTTGAGCTAGATTTTCTATAAAACACGTCTATAGTTGACGTTGGCAAATATCAATGGGCAATGGTGTATGAATTTACGGACTTAGTTGTGGGAAATAAGAAACATTCATCACAGCTTTATATTTTCCTGCAGAATATTTAATCACACAACGGAATTGCGTTATTAGAATAATGAAGAATAAATGCTTGAAGTTTATAATGGGGTCGCTGACGATTCTAGTAAATAATATTTTGACTGAGTAGGTACTAAGAACTAAGTTGATAGTGAACGAAAAGTGACGTTACCGACCAAATTAGTTTTTGCTTTTAGCAGGTTGCATCTTATCCAGACCAATCTAGTCGACTTAAGATAACTAGATTTTTGAAGGTTACCACACATTTAAATCGTTTTTTTTTCTTCAATAATTGTTTTTATTAATGCCAAAAACAAAATTTGTTTATTTGCCAATTTTTAATTTTTCGAATTTTATTGAATAAGCAACACATTATTGATAATAATAGGTCTGTTCCTTTACTTTTGTAGTAAAATGGAAAAGACTGTCAAAATGACAGTGGTGGGGATAAATTCTCTCACAGAGAGAGACACTTACGAAAAAGTTAGGGAACGCTTTTGTAGCAAACTACCACTAATGACAGATACATAATTCAAAAATTCAAAAAGTGGCACAAAAAGCCGTTAAAATATCTCATAAACGAAGAATTTTGCTTATTAATTAACAAGATTAGTTGATTCATCTAGAGATGAAAGTGATTCGGAATAAATCCACCTTCTTTTTGAAGAATCCGAGTATGTGGAAGAGTTTGTACTGATTGAGCTACAAGCATTCGAGAAGGGTAAAAAGCAACACAGCACTAAAAACTACGTGGAGGAGATTGCCCTTCTTAATCCTCACAGCAAAGAAGAATTTCGTCGTCGCTTTCGAAAAGAATCTAAGGAGAACATTCAATATTATTTTCCCGCCTGTTGATACCATTTTAACTCGTAAGAAATCAAAACAAATGCACTCATATGCCAAATAGGTCAACAAATTTCAAATCAGCTGTTAATTGAAAGGTGACTGACAGCTTTTTCAATTCTACACCAAAAAATTTGTTGAGTAAAAATTCGTAAGATTCTCAGTGGAGGGGTAATAGCTTGCTCTCTCGATGACGCTCTCTTTTGCGAATTTTTTGAGTTAAGGAACGACATTGAGTAAAATTCGTACGAATTAGTACAAATTCGTAAGATTTAAAAGTAAGGGAACAGACCTAATGCTTGTCTGGTTGTGGGTTGGTGGGTGGTATTGGAAATATAAAATAATGAAGAATACAGGCTGAAGATTAACAGGACATCGCCTATATTATAGTAGGATAAATTATCTAGAGCTTGTTTGACTTTTAAATCTTTGCAAACGTGTTATTTCTGCCCGCATATACGAAGTAAGAAATTCATTCAGCAATATGATCATAATCTGTCAATACAATTATATAAACTGCTCTTGCACCTATTGAAAACATATTCTTAATATCACTTTTAGAATATTAATTCAAAATTGTAAACGCCTAAGCTTTCTTTGCTCCCGCAAACTTTTCAAACAAGCAATTTCACAACTCATTTCGTAAACGAACTTTCAGGCAAAAGTAAAATCAACTTACTTAAGGTCACCGATTTTGACATTTTGAAGACGATAACGCAGTGGTAACTAGGCACTATAGAATAATAAAAAAACACAAGCACTATATTTATTCACTTTTGCTCTGCTTTTTGTAATAAAACAAATCTTTTGTTTCACTTGTAAATTTTAACGATATTCACATAAAATACCCGTACACATAATAAGGATATATGGATCCTATTTAGATCGATATTTTTTTTTAAACAACGGAAAACCGATTTTTTCACAAATAGCGTACAAACCCACGACACATCGTTTAGATATTCCGACGACACTGAAAATATTTCTTTCTCATATGAAATTGTACTTAGAAAAAGTGTAGAGCAAATAATATGTAAACACGTATGTATAGCATAAAGACAGGTTTAGTTGGAAGAGCTTATCTCTACGAGATTGCGGCTTTATTTGGAATTTTGCTTTAGGTTAAAAATGTGGGGATTTTATTCTACACCGGAAGTTAAAATTGAATTTTTTTAAACTAAACTCTATAGGTTCGTGGAAGAAGTCCTTTTATAGAAAATTAGATAAATCTACTGGGCAAGATGTTCAATCGGATTTTTGAAATTATAGATACTAAACAAGTTTAGTTCAATTAAACGAAGCTTTTGACGTGTTTTATAAAACAGGTAAATGATGTTACGTAAGTTGTGCAATTCAGATTAACATCTGCATTTATATTTATTAGATACCCCCATGTTGGTACCGCAAGTATCTTATATTTCCCATTTAGCGGTTATTAAGCCCACTTAAAAGCTGATTGATTGTCCTTGAAAAATAAAGCGAAACTGCAAAAACTTGTTTATATAAGGTTGTTTATATAACCTTTAGATCTAAACAGAAAACACTCAACCCAATATTTTGTGTAAACACAATAATTGATACGACATTTAAATTTATATATTTATTGGACCTTAGCAATGAACATTGTTAGTCTCAACTCTAAATTTTCGTATTTTTTATACAAGTTTTGCAATTGTGAGCTTTTGTAAATTTAAAGTCGAAACTAATATTTTTCATTGCTAAGGGCCATTGAATTTTGAGAGCATTAATTTTTTATAATTAAGAATACCGAAACAAGTACGACAATGTAAGAGAGAAATCGCCTTTATTGTACATATCGGAAATCGTTGTTTCTAAACAAATGTCAATGGCATTTTTAAAGTGAAACTTTTTCTTTTTACCTCCACTTTAAGTTAATGTAGCTCACAATAGGTAATTGCACACATAAACAAAAATATCGTCATTCTAAGCTCGTAACCATTAACTTATATAATATACTTGATTTCAAATCAAGTTTAGCGTCGAATTTCATTCAAGCGGATGTTCAAAAGGTCTCCTACAGAATTATTACAATAATTGTCAATATTATTGGTAATAATTAAAACAGATTTTGCACAGGTGATTTAAAAAAATAAACTCACCTAGTACTCCACCAGCTATATTTATATTTCTTTGATAATTTATTATTTTTACTGGTGACTCCCATTTGAGTGAAAGCCTTTATTTCTAAGAACTCTATCACTCTCGATTCGATAGAATCTCAGACTTTGAGTGAGTAAGAAATGACATGACTTTTACGATTATTTTCGTAATGAAAGTTAAATTTTTTGTTTTGTTTAACAAATTGAATTAGAATTTTGTTAAAGATAAACTCAAAGCACCAATTATTTTTATGAAATCCACGAACATGTTTGGAATTTTTATATTCAAAGTAAAGAATGGGGGTACTTTTTTCTCGTCAGAAAAGAACCAAAAAAACAATTTCACTTCACTGCCCTCATAGTATTTCTGTAGTAGGTACCTACATACAGGCTATTTTTGCAATTCGAACACTTCAACCATTCTTAACAAATGATGTGTCAGAAGAAAGAAAATTTTCAGGAACATTTCATTTACAATTTTTAGAAAGTGTTGAGTTTTCGTGTGTCTCATCGAATGTAAAATCTTAAAGGAACAACTCTGTCAATTTTAACAAAAGTAAATGTCTTACAACAAATTGTAAAAAGCATTTTATTACATCAACATCAATGACGATCAATTTACTTTTTATTTCTCCCATTACTGTCCAAGAAATACCGACTTTTCTGCCAACAAAAAGATTTATGAAAGAATGTAAACAAATGGAAATACTGTCATTAGGTCTAATTTTAAAAAAAAGTAGGTAGTTTGTTGTCATCATTATATCATTATAACTCAAAGCACAAGAAATAGATATTGTTCATAACTACAATCTTATAGCGATACCGCCTTCGTACAATCTTATCAAAATACCTAATTAAAAAATTGACTCATCAACAACATCTGAACCTGAACCAGTAGGGTAGTTGATAAAAATACCTTGTGGTAGTTGAAGCTGTTTATCCATTTTGCGCCTAGCTGTCAAAAATATATGTATTTGTAAAAGTAAATTCGAAGAGGGAGAGATATAGCTGAATTCCTTTCTGTAGCAAACTTATAAATGAGTTAATTTCTGAAAAAAAAAACAAATCCAAAATAGTTCTTGTAAGTACGAACTATTTTTTTTTTTCATTGAACATTTTATCAACAAAATATTTCCGGCTATTGTTTGGAAATGATAACATAAAATTTACATTTGAATAACCATGCGCTATTGAAGTGAATAGTTGCACGACTTCAATTTCCAAATCCATATAGGTACCTACAAACAAAAATTGACGTCGAACGCAAGTGGTTAAGTGCATAACGGTTTGTGAAGGTTCACTGATTTGTTTTTCTTTGAGCTTTGAACCATAGACAAACCATACTGAGACCCCCAACTCACAATCCTCTTGCCGCTGGCCCCCTCAGTTTTTTTTTCAAATTCGCCATTTTGTATTCCTATCGGTGTTGTGTCAATTGGGAATCCGTGTGACATGCAAAAACATACAAAAAATACAAAAATAAATGCTGCCAACCTCGGCAACCGTGGGAAAATGTGAAAGAGTTCGGGAATACCACATTTTAACAGAACTGAATGCCATTGGTTAGTAATTATAAATTTTTTGAAGGTGAATAATTTGATTTGTGTGGTTAATAAAACTATCTAAAGGAAATGTTTTACATACTAGAAATATATTAGGACAAATATGGTTGTGTATTTCCCGCTTGTGGATAATTATTAACTTCGATTTCGTGTGTAAATTTTTCTTAAATAATGAAGAAAATTTGCTCAAAATGTTTTTATTTTCCCTCAACCAACCTACATTCTTAATTTTTCGTAAATATTTTAAGTAAATGTACACTTATTCCTAAAACAAATTATTATTCACACGTAACGAACAATTTCAAATTTAACGAATAAAATTATATGAACGCTGCAAGTCACTTTGCCCAAAGCGGAAGTGGCATATGCAAGGTGCGAGTGTATTTGTTTCTGAAGTTACGTGACATTTGTCAATACGAATTTCTATGTAACAATACAAGCGCAGTTAGCATTTGCCACCCCATAGAAATATAGCTTGTAGGCTAAGTAACGGGAAATCGGCCGAAGTTGGGGTGGTCTCAGTATTGTCTCTGGTATTAAGTATTAAACTACTTAAACTCATTCTCATATTTTATACAAAAAAGTATTTTAATTGACAGCCGATATAATTTTTTTTTGATTTTTGTTTCTAAAATATAGTAAGATTTTTTTAACGTTATATCGACACTGCTGATTTAGATAGATGTGATTACTTACGCACCAAAAGAATAAAATTTTCTATTCCTAAAATTTGTACTACAAATTGGACATAAGTTTCTATCTTTTGAATGAAAAAAAGTTTTTTTTTTCTGTTAAAAATTACTTTTAAAATGTCATCAATGCTGATTTATAAAATCACATAAAATGTTTGTGTAGAGTTAGTGTATAATCTTGGTTCTAAATGTACCAACACAAAAAGCTCATAATTAACTAGTTATATATGCTTTATATATTTCTTCACTAAAATCGCTACGGTAAATATTTGTTTATAAAATATAAAGCTCTCAATTCTAACTGCACCAACATTGAGATGAATTTGTGAAACTGAAAACTTATTGATATGATTAATTAAAACAAACAAAACCCACTGCTTCTTCGGTTTTGTTTCCATCTATATATTTATTCTAACGCCAGTATTAAGTGAGTACCTACTATATTATGACGATGACCCATCTTCACAAGTATAAATCATTCAGCGATACCAATAATCATTTCTAGTGCCCAAGCTAAACTTTCCATGCAAAATTGCATATTCTGACTTACAAAATATACAAGGTGAAGGTTAAAAATGATTATTATTAAGGCCAATTGTGTTTGTTACGGATTTCTAATCAGATTTGAATAAATGTTCATGTATGAATGTTAAGATTATAAAAAGGCACTGTGCTACCGCCCTTAAAAATAAGTCAAACAACTACTGTTAAAAGCGATATACGACAGCTGATATTAAGTATTAAGAACACATTCGCCAATAAGACGAAAAACTACAAAACAAGAAAAAATTAATAGGTATCGACTGTATATTTGCAAATGTTTAGTATATTTGTGATCATGTTTCGATACTGATTGATTTATGTTGTTAACAGTGACTGTGGGATATATTATTCTTTTATTTTTTTCTATATTTGGTACCGAAAAAAACTTAAAATCTTAATTTCCCTAAGCTACGTTCTTAATAGAGCTTTGCTTTGACATCATCTTTGCTAATATAAAATAAATGTTAATAACTTTTAAATACCTATGTATTTTGATGATCAATTGTTCTTAATGTTACAAACAAATTTATAGCAACATTATTGTAAACACAAAGCTATCTCATTTTTTTAAAAGGAAATTTGCCAAAAAATAAAATATCAATTTGTGTATGCTCTTATAAATAGAACATTAGTTTTGGTAAAGTATGATTTTCAAATCAATTTTTATTGATTTGTTTCATTCCGCAATAGGTACTAACTCAGTTAAAAAAGTTTGAAAAATAAGCAGATCTCTATATTTTTCGATATCAGCATAATGTTTTAACTAATAACAATGTACCTATCTTGGACAGCTGTTTTACATCATTGAATGTGAATTTCTTTGAACTCACAGAAGTATGCGTTGGAAAGAGGTGTGGTTGGCACACAGTGTAGGTACAAAGCTGACGGAGCTGCCAAGCAGAGACAATACTGAGACCACCAACTTCGGCCGATTTCCCGTTACTTAGCCTACAAGCTATATTTTTCGGAGTGGTCACGATTTACTGCGCTAGTATTGATACATAGAAATTCGTATTGACAAATGTCACGTAACTTCAAAAGTTCTGAGTCACCAATACACTCCCAAAAAATATGAGCCACTTCCGCTTTGGGCAAAGTGGCTTGCAGCGTTCATAGAATTTTATCAGTTAAATTTGAAATTGTTCGTTACGTGTGAATAATATTTTTTTTGGGAAAAAGTGTACATTTGCTTAAAATATTTACGAAAAATTAAGAATGTAGGTATGTTGGTTGAGGGAAAATAAAAACATTTTGACCAAATTTTCTTTATTATTTAAGAAAAAATTACACACGAAACCGAAGTTAATTTTATCCAAAAGCGGGAAATACACAACCATATTTGTCCCAATATATTTCTAGTATATAAAACATCTCCTTTAGATAGTTTTATTAACCACACAAATCAAATTATTTACCTTCAAAAAATTTATAATTACTAACCAATGGCATTCAGTTATGCTAAATTGTGGTATTCCCGAACTCTTTCACATTTCCCCACGGCTGCCGAGGTTGGCAGCATTTATTTTTGTATTTTTTGTATGTTTTTGCATGTCATTCGGATTCATTCGGATTCCGAATTGATATAACACCGATAGGAATACAAAATGGCGAATTTGAAAAAAAAATGAGGAGGCCAGCGGCAAGAGGATTGTGAGTTGGGGGTCTCAGTATGGTTTGTCTATGCTGCCAAGTATCACAAGAATGCATTTACAAAAGTAGAACAATGTTGGTTCATATACCAAGTGTCACAAAAACCACATTAGATTATTTTTTTTGATGAACAAATTTATTGCAGTCGGTGAGAGTGACATTTGAAATTTGAATTTGAATTCTTACGCAACTTATTATTTGTAAGGTTTACTAAAGATTGAGATCAACCAATGATTTTAAATCTGTGATAACCGAGGAGTGTTTGTTGAACGATTTTTCAATACGATTACCAAACTATAGCTTGCGACAAATCGTTCCATTTTTTCAGTTTATTTGTCAATTCAGTGATTGACCGAATGTATGGTAACATTTTTTTGTTTTCCTTGTTCGTCTGTTTTTTTGGTAAGTAGGTCATTAGTTTACGTATTTCATTAATGTATTTATTTTTAATAATCTAAACGCAAACTAAACGTAAAATTTGTTAATTATAAGAATGCCATAATTAAATAATATAGGTGTTGTTTTTAAAACTGGCAAACAAAATCTTGTTGTTGTGAAAAAATAACCAATTTCTTTAGAACAAAACCGAATTAAAGCTATTTATAACCAATTAAATTTGTTACAAATGGACCTCATCTTAATTTATTCAACGACCGTATCGCAATTTTTTCATTCTCTCAATATTTCCTCCAATGAGTGCGATTAATTTATATCTCAATTTATATAAACTGTCGGACAAAAATGTTGAAAATATTCTTACTTCATCCTTTGCATCCATTATTTTGTTGGGGACCGTTACTGTCACCTTCAATAGACTGGCGTGTACCGTATTAAATACATCTGTCAGTTGAAAAGGTCTACAAACTCAACGGGACTGATTGGTTAAGTTCACTCCATCTTGCGTTATACATATATAAGTTGATTGTATTACATATTTGTATTTTTTGCATCACAAATCAATAAAATTCGGTTGGTTATCGTTTTCTTGGGCTAACTAACAAAACCACTGATTCTCTGGTTAATATTTTGCTGAACAAACAAATTCGATGGTTACCAGCTGGAATAATCGATGATTAGAGATAACCAAGATTGAACAAACCGGGCCTAGTTGCTACTATCTTTTGACGAGACATGGCAAACTGCAATAACTTTTATGTTATCAATTCCGACCGTTAATTAAGGCTCCTGTTATAAATACAATTCCTCTTATCATCAGTGAAACAGACCACTCAATTGATGTCACTTCAAAAGCAAATAATATTTTATGCAATAATAACTACATACAACTGGCATCAGTCATAATAAATAATACGATTTTGCAATAAATTGCTACAGAACCTGATTACAGGTGATAACAAAGATCCAAGCACCATTGTCCCAATTACCATGTAAAGAATGATACACAATGACCATCGATTCATTGATGAGATTTGCAATCATAAGGAAAGTGAGTCAATTCATGTGATGTGAGCTTAAAATCAAATTTGTGCTTAGCTTATCGATAATTGTTGTAACCAACGTTACCAATAGGGAAGAAGGTACACGTATGAGGAATACAAAATAAATATATTATTGTGTGTACTTGATGTGATTGCTAACTCCAATAAACGCAAATTCCCCCTCAGGTTAATATAAGCGCACATACCTATACGGTATGAATAGTACTTCCGAGTTTGTGTATCTTAGCACTTTTTGATTATAAATACCACAGAACCTTCCGTTCAATTATTTAGTATTCATCGTCAGTTCATATTCTATACAGCACGTAAGCGGCAAGCTGTGATTTTTCTAAAAAGCCGGGTCTAGTTGTTAGTATTTTTGTTTACCATTCCAAGTTGTACTGAGCCAGTATGTCGCCTAAAATATGTGAGTAGTGGTGTTTGTTTTAGGAACGTGGATAGTGTGAATAATCCCTTAAAAATATTTAACCAATCATGTTTGAATTCTGTTCAATGTTTGCAAAATGTGCAACACTGGTCTCCAAATATTTTTGCGTAGCAGACTTCAGAGATATGCAATAAGTTTTGTATAGCAGGTATAGTGATGGTTCACAGTCCGCGATACTAATAATAGTTTTTAATGTCTAGGCTTAATTTTACGAACTCAAAAAGACGAAATTTTACATAAAACATTGCAAATAAAGTGAAAGTTAAAAATGATTATTAGTAAGCCCATTGAATTAAGAAAAGAAACTGTGTTTGCGTATTTTGTTGAAATAATTTGTACTAGTAATCGCTTGTGGTCGAAAATCGACCATACCTTTTATAAGAACGTAATACTAAAAAACGTACCACAATCATTTTCGTTATTATTGTATGTATTTTTTTTTTTACAAACGAAAAGAGCGACATCTAGATATTGAAAAAATACGTAAATGAGCTGCTCCATCGGAAACAGGTTCTAATCTAAGGTATACGTTGCTATGGTAATATGGCGGCGAAAAATTGATTGTCACCAAAATCCTTTCAATTACTTGTTTTATATGGGGAATTCATAACTTAATTTTACCATCCTTAATGGCGGCAAATAACCACGATTTTTTTGTTTGTGCACATCTATGACACAGTACCTTTCAAATAACATAAGTTTCATTCTCCTCATTTCATAATAAATACTTAAAAAGTGTACCGAAACTTTTGTGTTCTAGTATATATAATGATGATTTGGCTGTGATAAGTAACAAAACTTGACACAAAATGTGTATACAAGTTGTAGCAGATGTAAAAACAAATTAAAAAAGCAAATTTTTCTAAACAATTATTTGACCACCTAAATACTAAATGTTTGTAATAGATTATACGGTTCTATGTTAAGAGAACCGATTTTGTCAGTTTGACATGTTTAGTTGGCGATAATGTCATTTTTTTTGTATATAAATGAAGTAATTTAAAACTGAAAATAAAAACCGATTTATAACGTTGTAAAGAACGGAGTTGTTTTATATTTTCCGCTTCTTAAAACAGTTTGTTAAACGTTTGAATTCTGCTCCAAAAGATCCGTAAAGTGTGACGGTAAAATAAATAATAAAAAAATCCGTACCCCAGTGTATAGAGCCAACATTTGGTCCATTCGAGCCAAATTTCAATACATTCAATCAAGTGACATTTAATTCAGACTCTAAATCCCTAATAATAATTATACATAAACATATTCAAATAGAGCAATAGAATAAAGAACATTCCCTTGTGAGTTTTTTGTGTCAAACGAATTCGCGCGACGCGTAATATTGTACCCATTCTGTGGAATAATAATAGTCAGGTGAGTGAGTAATACATAAGTCTTTATTTTGCCATTGCATTTAATATGAGTGCTGCGAAGGAACTTAAATTACTAAAAAATGCCCTATCCATTCTAAGGATGGATTTCAAAAGTTTTAGTCTGGTTGCCGATTCCAAAAGGACAAAGAATATTCTAAGTGGCCGGCTGTCCATTTTAGAAGATTTATTTAGACAATCTAAAACAACGAATGAGAAGTTGGTCACAATGTTAGATGACGAAGAGGCAATCAGGGAAAGTGAGGGAATAGCAGAAGAAATAAGGGAAATATATTTAGAATATAGAGCTGCTTTGTTGGATTGCTTAGATCAGCTAAAGGAGTCCGCATCCAATAGCACACTGACCCAAGGTAGTTCTAGCCAGCATGGTATACGGTTGCCAGAAATGTCGCTACCCATTTTCTCAGGACAATATGAGAAATGGAGACAATATAAAAGTAAATTTGAATCTATGATTCATAAAAATCCTAGTTTGACTGAAATTCAAAAGCTCCATTATTTGAAATCAGGTTTATCTGGTGAGGCAGATCGTCTACTACATCATTTAGACATCGATACCGGGAACTACGAGAAGGCTTGGTCCATTTTGTGTTCGCGGTATGATAACAAGCGATTTTTGGTGAACACCCATTTAAAGCTGTTCTTCAATCAGCCTCTTCTGCAGGCTGAAACTGCGCCTGGGCTGAAAACTTTGCTAGATACGTCTGCAGAATGTTTGCATTCTCTTCGCAATCTGGAGGTTCCTGTTGATGAATGGGATATAATTATTATTTATATTATATTCCAAAAATTACCTCCTTGCACTCAGCAATTGTGGGAAGAGCGTATAGGAGCAAGTAAAGATTTACCATCGTTTGACGAATTCAGCAAATTCCTCGAAACTCGATTTCGTACGTTAGAGGTAGTTGAACAGCAAAAGCCAAAATCGAAAAATCCAATCCAAAAGAACACTGCAACCAAAACAACATTTCATGTTAGGCAAACAAAACACAAAGAACAGTTTAGTTGCAGAGTTTGTAGCAAAGGACAACATCCGATTCGAACCTGCAACCGGTTTGTTAAAATGAGCATTAGTGAACGCTATAACATTGTTCAACAAATCGGTGTTTGCAGCAACTGCTTAGCGTACAGTCATTCCACGCAGCAGTGTCCGAGTCCAACTCGTTGCTATTTCTGCCAACATAAACACCATTCTTTGCTTCATTCTCACCCCAACACAAATACATCACAAACCAACATTTCACCATCCGTTGAGCCACATACACACCCTACACAACACACATCGAGCGTTAATCACCCCAACAATCACACTTTCACTACACAACACTCATTTGCAACCCCACACAACACAAAAACCCAAACTCAGTCATACCAAGTATCGACTTTAAATTCAAATGCTCCGAATTTCCAAACTGTTCACCAGGAGCTTCCATCAACGAGTGGAGCAGTTCGAAACCACCTCGCACAACACATTACAAATACACAAATTTTATTAGCTACCGCTATGGTTAAGGTAAAATCTTCAAAAGGAAACTATTTCAACCTAAGAGCCTTAATCGATCCGGGATCTGAGGCCACCTTTATCACCGAAGCGGCAACACAGTTACTTAATCTAAATACTCGGAATACATATATTGAAGTGTCAGGGCTGGGTAAGGTCAGCAGTGGAGCATGCCATCGGTATGCTGATATATCGTTCGGGTCTCTACACTCCACGTTTGAGACCAGTGCACGAGCCTTTGTGTACAAATCCCTGACTGGGCTTATCCCGGCCAACAAACTGACGCTTAATAAATGGAAACACATCAACGGACTGGTCCTAGCTGACCCACTGTTTTTTCAACCTGCTACTGTGGACCTTTTGCTAGGCAGCGATGTCTATTCTGAATTGATTCTTCCAGAAATTGCCAGGGGCGATGAAATGTCGCCAGTTGCGCAAAACACCCAGCTCGGTTGGATCTTGCTGGGCAAGGTATCCGCCGAACCACACAAATCGGTTCGAAGTTTTGTGCAGATATGCGACGTTGATACTCAGTTGCGCAAATTTTGGGAGATCGAAGAAGTACCATACCAGGTAGCAGATACTGATGAAAATCAGAAGTGTGAGAGGCATTTTGAGGAGACGACCAGACGTTTGCCTGAAGGGCAATATGAAGTTGCACTTCCATTTAAGGACGGATGTTATCCTGCGCTTGGGGCCTCGAAGTTAGGAGCCTTGCGTAGGTATCATCAATTGGAGAGACGTTTGGACAATAACCCGACACTACACATGGACTACAGAAAATGTATTGAAGAATACCTGGAACTGGGTCAGATGACCGAAGTGAATCCCAACACTGATGAAATTCTTCAAACACCACATCACTATTACGTGCCACATCACGCGGTTTTAAAGGAGTCGAGTACAACTACCAAGCTCCGTGTCGTTTTCGATGCTGCAGCGAAAACGTCGGATGGTACGTCCTTGAACGACCGACTGATGGTGGGCCCTAAAAAGCAGAATAATATTATTGATATTATATTAAGATGGAGAACTCATAAATTTACCTTTACAGCTGACATCGAGAAGATGTATCGGCAGATTCGGATGAAGCAGAAGGATGCATATTACCAACTCATCTTCTGGCGGGCCAGCAAGAGTGAGCCGATACGAACCTATCGTTTGGATACCGTGACTTTCGGTACGGCAAGTGCACCGTATCTCGCAATTCGCACACTTAACCAGGTGGCAATTGACGAAGAAGAACGCTTCCCTGCGGGTGCAAAGGCAGTACGAGAGGAAATGTACGTCGACGATTTGATCTCGGGAGCTGACACGGTAGGCGAAGCCGTCAAAAAGCGAGATGAGGTGCGGTTGCTGCTAGCCACTGCAGGATTCAACCTGAGGAAATGGACGAGCAACTCGCAGCCGATATTGGAGGGCATCCCATTGGATCAGCAGGAGTTAGGCTTTTCCTTACCCTTTCAGTCCACGGACCATATTAAGGCCTTGGGTATAAAATGGTACCCCAGTGACGATTCCTTTTCGTTCCAAAATGTGTCCTTCGATGTTGCACAGGTTCCCACGAAACGAACAATGCTGTCGACAATCGCTCGCCTCTTCGATCCGCTTGGATGGATTTCTCCCTGTATCGTAAAGGCGAAAATAATGATGCAGCAACTTTGGTGGCGTGGTTTGTCTTGGGATGAACCAATTCCTTTGGAGCTTAAGAAGGAATGGGACGTCTTATGTCAGGAACTTCCATTAGTTGAGAAAATACACATGCCAAGATGGATCCAGCTGCGTAAAGAAAGCAAAGGTGTTGAAATTCACGGATTTAGTGATGCATCCGAAAAGGCTTACGGTGCAGTGATCTACTTACGTGTTTTAGATGAGGACAACAAGATTCACATGCACGTACTTATTTCAAAAACAAAGGTTGCTCCGTTGAAGACCGTTACGCTTCCAAGACTTGAGCTGTGTGGGGCAGTTATTCTGGCCTCGCTCTTAGATTACACAGCGAAGGTTCTAAGGTTGAGTAACGCAAAGATGTATGCCTGGTCAGATTCGACAATTACTTTGGCATGGATCACAGCACCGCCATCTAAGTGGAAAACTTTTGTCAGCAACCGCGTGTCAGAAATCCAACGAATCACAAATTGCAGCATTTGGAGACATGTTCCAACTCTACAGAACCCGGCAGATCTGGTATCGCGTGGTCTTTTTCCTTCCGACTTAGACGGAAACACTCTCTGGTGGAACGGTCCAGAATTCCTTAGGTCGGAGTGGGACTTCACTATACCAAGTCAACCGATAAATATGGCGACGGAGGAGGAAAGTCGCACAATCCGGGCACATTGTGTTGAAGCTGGACACTACGACATTGAAGTATTAATTCATCGACATTCAAGTCTTCAGAAATTGCTGAGGATATTAGCATACTGTTTGAGATTCGTGTCCAATTTGCGAAAGTCATCTATGCAACGATGTTTAGACACCCTTACTCCGATCGAAATGCAGTCAGCCGTAAAACTTGCTGTTCGGGTTGTTCAGTCCAAGATGTTCCTACCAAAAACAAAAGGTTTAAAATCGCTAAATTCTTTCCTTGACAAGGAGAATATATTACGAGTAGGAGGTCGACTACAAAATGCGGACTTGAGCTATGAACAGCGACATCCAATAATTTTAAAACCAAATCATCATTTTATTGATCTCTTGCTACGGGACGCGCATGAAAAAACCTTTCACGGAGGAATTCAACAGATGATCGCTTATCTTCGCAAGCGGTATTGGATTTTAAACATTAAAACCTCCGTAAAGAAGCACATCCACATGTGCACAATATGCTACAGGTTCCGAGCAAAGCCTGCTCATCAAATAATGGGCAATTTACCAGCACCTCGGGTGCGCGTTTCTCGACCCTTTAGCTTCACTGGTGTGGACTATGCTGGTCCCATCGATGTTAAAGCTTGGAAGGGTCGAGGAACTAAAACGTTTAAGGCATATTTTGCCATATTTATCTGCCTGGCCACCAAGGCGCTTCATCTTGAGCTTGTCAGTGACATGACAACTCAAGCGTTTATCGCTGCATTTAGGCGATTTTCATCGAGAAGAGGGTTCTGCAAAGAGATTTTCAGCGACTGCGGAAAGAACTTTGTTGGAGCCAACAGAGAGCTGGAAACTCTTCGAAAGGCAGCCCAATTTAATAAGAGAGAGATAGCCGAAACTTTTACTGGTGAAGGTATAAAATGGAACTTCATCCCCCCAGCTTCTCCACACTTTGGAGGATTATGGGAAGCGGGAGTCAAATCGGTGAAGTATCATTTAAAACGAGTTACAGGTAATGCAACTCTTACCTTCGAGGAACTGAGTACACTACTGGCTCAAATTGAAGCATGCCTCAACTCAAGGCCACTGTGTCCACTCACCAATAACCCAGATGACTTCATCGCCTTGACTCCAGCACACTTCCTCATAGGAGAGCCCATGCAAAGTGTACCAGAGCCAGACGTAGTCGACGAAAATATTTGCTATAACGATCGGTGGAAGCGGATACAACGAATGTTTCAGACCTTTTGGAAGCAATGGAGTTCCGAATATTTGTCGCGTTTGCAACAGCGTCCAAAGTGGCTCAGAAGCGAACCTCAACCACGATTAGGAGACCTAGTCCTAATAAAAGATGAACGGATTCCACCAACCCAATGGAGTCTGGCCCGAGTTTCACAAGTTCATCCTGGAGCAGACAACCGTATTCGCGTCGTAACGCTGAAAACAAAGACTGGTGAGCTTAAAAGACCAATCACCAAAATTTGCACGCTACCAACTAATAAATCCGTCGACGAATCTATTCTCTAATCAAGATGAACAAAAATGAAATATATTCCAAATACAATTACTAAATCACACACTTATACACACTATTTTTACCTTTCATACACATTTCTCACAAGTAAAACAACAAAAAAAAAAAAATAATAGCAATAATATTTAAAAACTCAACACCACACAACACTAACATATAAACATAAAATTCACACGGGATAAAATTTCCCTACCCATTTAACACTCAACACATTACCCAAACAAAAAAAAAAAAACTCATTATCAACAACTTCTAATACAGTCCGCTTATACGAAGTACATAATCCCACTCAAACAAAAAAAAAAAAAAAACAAAACCACTCAACAAATTTCCCAAGCTTCCATTCATGAAAACAACACAAACTTATCCCAACACAATACAAAATTCAAAATGAAATTACATAAGTTACAACTTACCTGCGAATATAAATCCAACTGCAATCATTCGGCACACATACCCCGAATTTAAATTATCTACATTTATAATATTACACTGTAAATCAACAAAATAAAAAAAACGCATTAAACGAAATAAATACACAATCGAACCGACGCGAAAGCCATTGACAACAATACTTAATAGTAAAACAAAAACGATCGGCGATCGAAATGCTATAGGTAGAGGAAAAGAGATAAACACTTGCTCATATACGGCACGGCAATGGCAAATGCAATGGGCAATGACACTTATTACTCACTCTCAAAATATGATCGTCAATCTATATGTTGTTTATATGTCTGTCTCGTTCCAACTAATTGTTTCTCCTACAGATCAATAAGAAGAAAATATAATTGGAGATTCACACAGCTGGAGTGGAGAAATAACCAGATGGTGGACGAAGCCGAGATGGTCATTCAGTGTTGCCACTTTTCATTTTTTCTGATGTCGGTCGAGTACTGTGCGAACTAGTTCACGGCGGGGGAGAATGTAGCAGATGTAAAAACAAATTAAAAAAGCAAATTTTTCTAAACAATTATTTGACCACCTAAATACTAAATGTTTGTAATAGATTATACGGTTCTATGTTAAGAGAACCGATTTTGTCAGTTTGACATGTTTAGTTGGCGATAATGTCATTTTTTTTGTATATAAATGAAGTAATTTAAAACTGAAAATAAAAACCGATTTATAACGTTGTAAAGAACGGAGTTGTTTTATATTTTCCGCTTCTTAAAACAGTTTGTTAAACGTTTGAATTCTGCTCCAAAAGATCCGTAAAGTGTGACGGTAAAATAAATAATAAAAAAATCCGTACCCCAGTGTATAGAGCCAACAAAGTTTTTAAAAAGCTTGTGCAGTTGTAATAAGACCAATATATTTATCTCCGATTGAAGGCAAATTCAAAAGGCTTTGGGCCTTACTATTAAGCATATAATAGCTTCGACTTAAAATTTAAGGAGTTCACCATAGCAATATTGCTCATGCAAATTTCGCAATCGAGATTTTTTCTTACCGTGAATAGGCTTTTATTTTACTGTTACTCCATTTACCTCTACCTCTTTCAACATTTCAATTGAGCGATTTGAAAGTACTTACAGACTGACAGACACTACATACATGTCTTGATATAAAGAAATATAAGTGTGTCGTTTCTTGCCCACAATTATTGTCGCTTTGTTATTTCCGTCTAATGAAATCAAGCTAATTTGCAGCTAATTTAGGTAGATTCCCCTTAAAGCTTTTCATAACTATTCTTAGGTATTATAACGAAACTGGTGTTTTATGAGGATAGATACTTTAAATTATGTATTTATCAGACCATACTTTACATAGATAATGTAACCTTAATAAACTTTAAAGACTCGCTTAGGGTCGATCACATCAACCACTACGACAAAGCTCAGTCAATATGAAAGTAATTTTTTTTGAGTGACAAACCCCTCGAACTTGCGTGGGGATAAAGTATAATAACAAAAAATAAAGATGGAAACATACTTGTATTTCTCTGCCGTTTTATGTCAATATCTTTATAATTATTCTGGTTATAAGAAAGCAACAATTTATTTAAGTACTCTTTCTTAAAGTTGAGATATTTCTGTTTTAATTTTTAAGACGTTTCATTTCTGATTTTTAAACGCTGAAAGTACCCAAGCAAATGATAAGTTGATTCATCCAATTGTGATCTGAATAGAATTGGCATTTATTACAATATATTGAAAATAAAAGGAATTTGTAACTATATATTTATTTGTATAAAAATCCAATGAAAACATCCAGAACAAACTTTCTGACAAAATGTATCTCCATACACCATACTCAATCAAAACTTTCTTGACTATGTTTGTCACCTTCCACTCCATCAACGTCAATTAAAATATTGGTCGGGAGATCAATCTGGGTTATAAAAGGGATAAATTGTTGCTGTCAAAGTCCGAATGTAATGTTCATGTTATAATCATAAATATTCAAGATTTTGATAGTTCGTTTTGTACGTCAATCAGTAAAGAAGGTCCTATGGTCGCTGTACAATAAATTAATAAATAAATAATTGTTATTTTACTGTCAATGGGTTTAGTCTTTAAGTGGGCATCATTATTTGCCACTTAACTATAGGAAACTATCCTACGAACCTGTGAAGGAAAATAAAATACAAAAACCTACAAAGTACCCCATCGTCAAAACAGTCATAACTTAAATTATTTTAATTGTATATTTCACAACAACATGACACTAATTTTGCCTTCCTCTATCCTTTTAGTTAACCTAATCGTTGTAATTGGCATCGCTCAAATGGCGTCGTCCACGTATGTACCCCAAGCGTCTTCAAGCAGAGGTCTCTTTGCTGCAGATTTGTTCAGGCAAATTTCCAAGTCAAAAACCAGCGAAAATGTAATCCTTTCACCTATATCCGTTCAAACTGCACTGGCAATGGCCTTCCTTGGTGCCGAGGGAGATACCGCTACAGAATTACAAAAAGGCCTTCGCCTCCCATCTAGCAACAAAGAGACAGTAGGTCAAACTTTTGCTGAGCTGCTCAATGCAAGGAAGGGTGAAGCACAGCTCAGCATAGCCAATCGATTGTTTGTGAATTCCGGCTACCGGCTTCGGTCGACTTTCAACGAGCTTGCTCAAAAGTACTTCAAATCTGATGCCGAAACAGTGAACTTCGCCCAAAGTGTCGATGCGGTTAAAACCATCAACGCATGGGTCGAGAAGAAAACCGACAACAAAATAACCAACGTTCTGCAACCCGGATCAGTTGATGCTGACACCAGTGCGGTCATTGTGAATGCAATCTATTTCAAGGGAAAATGGCAAACACCATTCAGCAAGGATGTGACACGAAAAAACGCATTCTGGGTAAGCCCTACCAAGTCAGTTGAGACTGAAACCATGTACGGGGATGAACGTTTCAAATATGCCGAATATCCTGAGTTGGATGCTACTGCTATTGAGTTACCATACAAAGATTCAGACATTTCCATGATGATCATCCTGCCAAAGGATCGTGATGGCTTGGCAAAATTGGAGGAAAAGTTAAGTACAGTTGCGATCAATGAGTTGTCATCCAAAATGTTCGTAAAGAGTATTGATGTGTTTTTGCCAAAGTTCAAAATTGAATTTACAACCGGATTGACTGACTATCTTAAGGCGGTAAGTTTTGAAAGGCGATTCACCTAAGGAATTTTGGTAAATTATTTAATTTCCAAACAGATGGGCATTCGGTCGATATTTGAGGATAGAGCTAACCTATCTGGCATTTTCGAAGCTGGTCCTCCTGTAAAGGTATCGGATGTTCAACACAAGGCATTTATTAAAGTCAATGAGGCCGGGTCGGAAGCAACTGCAGCGACAAGTAAGTTCAGAAACATTTTTTGTTTGATATTAGACAAATAACTGATAAACATGTTTTCCATGTTAGTTGTGAAAATTTCGCCCATGTCATTGGACCTGAATAAGAAGGTATTCAATGCGGACCACCCATTCGTGTTTGCTATCAAGGACAGCGAGACCGTATTCTTCATTGGACATGTTTCAACATTTTAAACTTTGAACTGAGCTCACTAGTCGAGAATAATTATTGTTTTCTAATATTAAATTAATAAATAATCTAGAATATGAATCGAATTCTTTGGTAAACGGTGTTCGTTATGTTCGTTGAATTACTGAATACTGAATCACTGATGAACGAATGGATTTAAAATTGATCATGCTCATCAACTCAGTTTGTATTAGCAAAAACAAATCTTTCAGTAAAAGAAAAATAATTCTGTTTATCGACATAGATGGGTGACGAGATTATAAAACGATCAAATTCCCAAAATGTTTGAAAACGAAACAAGTCTAATTTGCCATTGATTCGTTTTTATGTAAAAATATTTATGGAAGGGCATGCTGCCCCTCCCCCCTCCAACACCCCTGCTTCGGGTCACTGTTTGAAGGTTTGGTATATTAGTAGTTGCTTTAAATGCATGCGAAACATGCATATGAACAACTTTGGTTATACCCTACATAGCACCTACTCCAACTTCTAAGAAATGAATCCAAGTTGCGGGGTTGCCGCAGGCAGCATTCCCCACATACATATTCCACTGTTTGTACATTATACATTGTAGTTTGGTCTTATTTCCACTTGCAACTAAGGCTCGGCTCCGAACTAAACAAGAACAACGTATTTTAATTATTTTCAAAGGATAATTTGGCAAAACTCTTTTATCGCATAGAATGCTTCAATAATCCATTCAATTTGCTTCATATATTTCGTCGTTCTCAACAGTCAAAGTCAAAATGACCAGCCGATTGAACCAATAATTTAATTTCATTTATTTTATTTTATATAAACGTCTTGCAATGAAAATGGATAGGTACAACTTGAAATAAAGATTCAATTCGAGCTACACTGTCTTCTTAGCTGATAAAACAAGTACATACACATATCAAAGCTTTGTCAATAGATTGTGGTCTTTTTTTGTGATATAATTAATAAACCAGCCAAATAAAATGGAGTGACTTGCAAATGTAGTTAAAATTATGGCTGAAAGTAATACAAAAAGTATTTTACTGAACTGAGAGAAATATTCAACCAATTTCAGCCCAAAAAGTACTAGAACAGAAAGAATTATCTCCTTGTTGTAACTTCCATCAATTGTTCTCTTTTACTTTTGAAACAGATGCTCTACAATTACACAGTCGATCGCATAAACGATATGGGCCTATTCATTAGAAATCAAACAAACAAAAGTAAAAACTATAATTAAATAAACCATTAAAACGTATTACTAAAAGAAGTTTAAATAACAAAATAACTCTTTGTAGCAAACTGTCAAAGTTTATTCATTGCAGAAACCAAAATGTTACTGGAACTTAATCTAAAATTGGAAATGTCATTGCATAATGTAAATATATATTTTCTTTTGTGGATATGCGGCTATTTACAACGGACTGTCAGCTGGACGCTTTTATCTGAATATGACACTGAGCGAAAATATTGCCAATTAATTGCCACCGAACAAAAAATTAATACACATGATAAGCAAGTTTCAGTATGCCAGTTAAAACAGTCATGGTTTTTCCATTTTAGCAGAGTGCGGGTGATGTATTATTTCTAAGTAAATCGACATCATTAATTTCCCTGCTGATTGGTATAGTATTTTAAGGCCCCCTTTCAGATTCATACCATTAACTTGTGTTTGGTAAAAGTAACCCATATTTATCATCATTGTATATAGGTCAACACAAAAGTCCAATCCATCACCTTACCTACAGCATTATTGTACGAGTACCAGTACATGTAAGGCAATGCTTTGATTACAACATATCCGGTATTAAGATTGTTCACATTCTGCGGTTATAAATACCTATGTATACATTCAGTTGGTGGACATTCAATTGAAACAGCTATTATTAAGAATGGTTCTTCGCTTGATCTCTTTACCGATATGTAGTGTTGGGGTTAAGTTTGGATATTATTATTTTGATAAATTTGTTTTCGATTTCTTTCCTAATCCTATCACTTTAAAAATTAATCAACAAAAAGCCATCAATAATAAACTACTGATTACTTAGGGTTTTTTGTTGATGATGGTCATCAGTTTGGCAAACATTTGCAGTAATGATCTGTTTAGAGAGTGAAGTCAATTGTTTGCATTAATGAACATTTGACGACGCTGATTCTTAATATAGTGATGACGCGTTTCAAAAGTTTACCTATTTTTAGCACTCAAAAATTAATACCCTACTGTTGGGGTAAAAAATTATAAACCGGCGATGGATTTAACAAATAGCAGTTCCTTTGGTTGATTTAAAAAAAAATCGCCGAGGGATTTACTTCAATAAACAAAAGAACAAGATAATGATTTGCAAAAATGTAAAGTCATTCTTCAAGTTTCAAGATATTACTCATCTTCCGAAATTACTTTAACAGATGAGTTAAAAACAGAAAAGAATTACGTAGAGACTAGTTACACTTTCACTTTTGGGAAAGGGGTTTTCGAGTTTCCACATGCGAAAAATCTCGCTTGTGTTCGTTTAGGCATAATTTATATTACAATTTGTCATTCAGATACGATTCGTGGTGTGCTAGTGTGTGTACCTATCCATATACACAGTAATGAAGTATACAAAGAATAATTATTGTGATTAGCACCAATTATCTATTAAAGTCAGCGCTAGAATTGAAAATTCTGAATGCTATATCTCCCGCCCTTATGATCGGAACAAGTCAGATTGTTTATTACTGGGCAACAACTTTGAATTTCATACGGTCGATGTGAATAATTTCGGAGTGGAGTACGTTTTGCATTTAATTTGTACACGATACTTTGCGAATTAGAATAGCGGTAATGATAGCAAGTGCAAACACTTTGGTTACTATTCTTAGGTACACATTAAGAGGAATAAAGATATCGAACATCTGTGTGAGGTAGATGTGCATTATGTATTTGTTAAAGAAATTACTTTAGATTTGCTATGATCTTGTTAAAGAGACTCGTATATACACATTTTTACTGAGTACTCCTTTGTAGGTTTTTCATGCAACTTAATGAGATATGTAGTTCCTCCAAAGACGATATTTGATAGAACTACAAGACAGACAGCTTATATAAATGACTTAACATTTCAGGAAACATCAAGGATATCAATTTTCCAAAGCTCCTTGGCAGCATTGTTTGAGCGTATTTCGATCGAGAGAAATAGTAGAAAAAAATGCGTATACGCCACAGTCACCCAATATATTTTTAATCAATAGAATAGTGGTTTTAAATGTTAATTTTAACTACATACCTTACAACAAATCCATTTCCCTTAGTCTTAGTCATCAACGTCCAATGCTTCGCCGAATGAGGCTGCAACCGGATTGACTCTGAACACATCAGTTTCTTATTGACGCAATTTTTGCTTAATCACGCTGCAAACATTTAACCCTGATGATGATCAGAACGACGTATGTTTGATTCAAAAGCCGGCTTCAATGGCGCCATTTGTTGCACCTCAAAAAATTCCATTTGAAAAGGAAACAACAATTTCATTCCTCAAACTAGTGCTAATGATGGCTAAAGTGATCCCAAAAGAAACAACCAGTGGATTGCTTTTATAAAACATTCCAGCATATCATGAAGAGGTTATTGCTCTTATTCATGTTTTCAGTGAAATACAGACCAAGTGAAATAGTAAGCTATAAAAATTCACAACCATCGGTAGCTCAGAATGAATAAAGGAGAAAAAATCGCCATTGAAAAACTAAACTGGTGCTGCTGCAGCAATGAAGTTCGAAAGTATTGCCAACATGCAGAAATAGATAGTCAAAAGTGAGAAAGGTATATACCTTGTGGGAGAGACTCTACTGATAATAATTAAAAACTTGTGCAGATTGTGAGAACATATAATTTCATACTGACAATAAAATCTAAAAAAAAATATCCCTCCACCCGACCTAACTGATAGCAAATCAAGTCAGCTTATTTAAAACTCAATAAAACTATCTACATTTACTAAGATAATTTGGTAAAGAGAAGGTCTTAAACGAGGCTATAGCAAATATGTTTATATTGACGGAAGATATCCAACTTTTTAAATATTTTCACAAAAATAGAAATGAATCATTCATACTGACCATATTTTCACGAACCGGTAAAAGAAGTTTGAAAATAGCTCTCCGTACCAGAATTGCAATGCTTAAGCCTGGTATCCTACTCACGCTAAATTTAAGCTCCCTAGTCTCCACTTCGTTTCTCCACACCAAAAATAAATGTTCGCTAAAATATTATTAAACATGATAATATAGATGAGACAAAAACCATTTGTTCATGAGAGTTATCATTAAACGCAGTTTTTTACAATCTTTCAACTTTAAACTTCAAAGATATCGCAGTTTTGAAGCGTTCTAAGACAATGGGTATAAGAAAAATTTAAAAAGATATAATCATTGTTGTGCAGCTCAAATAATTTCTGTAACAGCAAGCAGAAAAAGAAACTTTTCTTCGTGTCTCATAAATTCTTATTTGCAAAAAAGGCAAACAAACTGCTGATTTGCAAAAGACGTAAGATTATTTGAAGTTTAAAAAAACGAATTTCCCATTAACATAATAAAAGGGTTTTTTTTTTTCGGCTGCTCTTTCTCGATCAAATGTTCTCTACGGTTTCCTCCAAAAAAATATCCATAGTCAACGTGGACTTCATTCTCTGTTTTTTACGTCAAAATTTATCTTCGATTTAATGTAAATGAGTGGAGACTTTTCATCGGCCTATCTGCATGAAGTTTAGAATTTAGCGTGCGAACAGGATACTGCTTTGCTAAACTGCATCGCTAAATTTTATCTTTGAAGGCACTTTTGTATAGAAGATAAAATTTTAGCGCGGGCAGGATAAAGAATATTTTATTGAAATACGAATCAATTCTTACACATATTATAAGTAGTGTTTCTAAACACAATAGGGCTTCAAATTGTAAAAACAATCTAAAGAAAATACTCAGAATAAAATTTGAGAATAATATTAGACACCATACCTGTTTTCGATGAAGCGTTTTAGATATTCAATTTTAAAACAGTACTGATGCTTATCACGAAAGACGCAAACAAAATCGGCGTCATGGCAGCTTCCCACCAATTTTTAAACAGAATAAGTAAAATTTTGCGGTCGCGGTATGGCACATAGCGCCAGCTTCAAACCACAACTTCGTCTTTAATTATCCACTCAAAAAAATGAAAACATTAATCATTATGCAGTGACCATATCGATTGACTCTTATGGGATATCCAACCATTTTTTTATAGATAGGTAGGAGCCGGTCGCATCAAATCGATTGGCAAACGTTCGAGAAGTGTCAATCTATTTGTGTATAGCTGATCATAAATAAAAAAAGAAACACAATGGACCCTTTTTGGTCTAAGTGCTATATATCGAGGGCCACCCTAACCCTTGACAACTCATTTGATAGTTAACATTTGAATAAGTTATGCATGTCTAATTACAAAAAAAAAAACACAGCACATAGAATGTAAAATCTTTGTTTTTAATGGGCCTGACTATGTTCTTAGTGGCGTCCTAAACCGATTCTTGAAGTAATCGTCACTACTTTTTTGGTTCTGCAATCATTCCTACTGTCATGTCATATAGTACATTTACTATGCAGAAAGCTATGCTTAATAAAACACATGCAAATTTTAAATACGATTGCGATGAATGATTTTCAAGATAGGTGTCAAAAGTAAATATAATTAATTCTACAATATGACTCTGTTCTATTATGTCTATGAAAGTACGACTGCTATTTTCTCAGCGGATCATTTCGAGAGACTGTCATTGGGTTATTTTATCATACCACCATAAAAAAAACGTGGCCTATTCTTAAGTCCCATCACGTTTCTTTCCAATGAAGTATGTTAGTAAAATTTATAAAATAAATATATGACTGTTAAAACACCGTACGCCTTGAATTCATCCTCGCCTACAAATATTTTGAAGAATTTCCTATACACAGTGAAAAAGATTTTCCCAAACAACATTTCACTGGAATTTCTGAGACAAATATTATTTTGAATGGCAAGTGCTTTTTGATTTTATTGCTTTCACTGATAACCACAGTTCAGAGGTCAACCAGATTTTTGTTTTGCGAAACATGATATTGAATTAAACCTAAAACATGAACAGATACTGAGTAAATAAATATTTCGTTGGGTTATCTCTTCTGTTGCATACTTCAATTCAGTACATCGCATCGAAGATTTTAGTGGTAATACTGATCGGTAGTTGAATTTGTGATTATGTGACATCAATCATGGATGCAATATACAACGATCGCATTAAGCCGCGGGCCCAAGCATTGTTCGTGCTTCCTACCGCATGGGTATTTCCCATCTTGTTGTGTATGATAAGACTACAAACAGAGTAACGTGCTTGTGTAGCTAGAATGGTGGTCTCCCTTTTATGAAACTGTGTATAAATACTACAAAACAGAGAAACTTGTATTTCAGTTGGCCTCATCATTCCACCAGTTCGTCCAGTTCACTGTGTTCAAGTTCGATTTAGTTTTCAACTTAATTTCCAGTTGGCTTATATTGGAGGAATCAAACAATGTCCAATAAAATACGTAAGAGTTTTGCACGATTAGTGGTTTTGATTTATTTAATTTGCAATTGTTTGTTTTCGTTAAGTGTGTTATCTGAGAATTTCTGTCGCTGATTCTACTACTTTTGCTAGTTTCTAGTGCTTTTTCGAATTAATTTATATGACTCGCGGCTCGCAGACATGACGATGTCTTATTGAATACCGGTTTTTAATTATGCTAGCACAGTGAAAAACTGTGAAAAAAAATTGTTGAGACTATTTTTGCAGTGAAAAGTGTGTTAGTCTCCAAAGAGAAATTTCATTCAGTGCTGCACAGAATCTACGAAATTAACTTCGGTGACGCATTAAGAAACTGGGTCAAGTGCAAAGTGCAGCCCTTTGGTGATTTTTTATAAATTATTAAACACTTAGGTGGTCTATTATCTTTTATTTGTTACCAAAAATTAAGCTGGTATTTTGTCTGAAATACCCGGAACAGAAATGAGCTCGCCTTGTACTTTTAGTTATCTGATAAACGTTGACTGAGATGTTAGCAGAATTAATTAATTTCAATGTTAAACACCTATGGCAATACAAATATAGATTTCATCGATATATCTTCCGTCGGACCGACCGACGCTTCCAAGTTAAGAATTCCATTCAAGAACCGAAAAGCGAACCTAATTTCTACTTCCTTTGTATATGTTTAACATAAGCCAAAACAATAAGCTTTTGTTGACCAGATGTTTCAAAAAAATAATTGGAAGCACAATCAAATATCTCAACTCCGTAGAAACAGAATAGATCTGTCATTTGAACAGCGTACTCCAGTTAAACAATCGCAAACATTCTTCAATTTTGTGAAGTGAGAAGTGTTTGTAAACTATAAATGTCGCACATGCAATTGCACTACTAATTGCATCGTTCAAGCCAGACAGTCACCTATTCGTTGACGCAATAATTGTTTGCCATAACAGATGCGCAGTACATTATTTGCTGTACACTTGCTTCTATCTTGCACTTACCCAAAGTGAAAACAAGGTCCGCCATTATTGAAGTTTTCAGAACAAAGATAAAAGAGGCACAGCCGGAATCCACTGGCTGATAGACGTCTACCAGTTTGGAAGTAAACTTTCCACGGTTTGTTCGAAATCGATTTAATTTTACTCAAAGTAGTTAATCTTCCAAGATTTTTAAATAAAATTTAGCACCATATTGCATTAGCTCCTTCACCTACATCATTATTCATCATTCATCAAACAAAGAGGGCAACATCAAGAGAGCAAGATGTTCCCTTCCATTTAAATCAGTATGTTGATTGAACTGTCATCGGTGTTTCAAAAATTCCATTATTGAAAGTGCTCTACCTTAATTTGTGAAAAGTGTTAACGGATTTAACTTATACAAAAGTAGAAAGTAACCTGCTTTATCAGTCGGAACCGTTTACTCTTTACTTTGCTTGTGGCATGGGTCACCTTACATAAATGCCAGTGTTTATTATCTATTTGTCAGACGAATACGCTAGATATCTAGCGTCAGGGAATAACTCTCACAAGCGTAATTTATGTATTTAATACAAGTCAGCTGACAGCAGCCGTACAATTATTTTTTGGCATTTCACCAATACTTTTGTGGATTCAATCAGAAGCAGTTTTATTGTTCCATTGGTTTATAGAATGAGTTGATCCCCGAGTGACACCAATGAAAAACGACATTAGTATCAGACCCAGACGTATCCCTGTTTAATGTCAAAAGAAATTGGATAACCACACCAGAGATAATAAATGTCTATGTTTGAATGACTTAACGTCCTTCGACCTCTATCGCATTCGTTGGCGTATAGACTTTTCGGAACTTTTAACCCCCCAAGACTGTGAAACGGTTTTCCCCGAAATAGTCATAATCGTTATCTCGTTTTTAAATATTGAATTAATATTTCAAAAAATTAACTTGTGATACCTTTTCTTTTCTCCGTTATGGGTAAGACAAATGACAGCAAGAAAGACGGTTGCATTAAATAAATGAACCTATAAAAGCTGTCACGTTTTTTTGTTTCGAGAACAGTAAGAATTATTTGTAAACACACACTTTGGTTGAAAGTATAGCTATTTCAAATTAAACCACTGGTTGAGCAGTTGAATTCTGACAATCATTCTCTTGACATGTATCTAGCTTAAATTATGTATATAATTTTTTTTTCAGTTATATTTCTGCTACTGGCTAGCTTACACTTGGCATCGCCTTTCGCCTGGTGTCGATTGAGATGTTTGCAGGCCAGAAATTTAATCACTGTCCATGTAATCATTCATCAACCTCAACTGAATACGGTCGCAGAGCCCAACTTTGGAGTGTCAAGTAAAAGCTTCGGGGGAACTCAAAAAACCACGGGAACCCTTATGCCCTCATCAACTAACAACTTTCCAGCAACTACTAACAGACCAATTATCACCAATATCCCAGTAATTAGCACCGTTACGGAAACCAGTAACGTCCCAGAAACTACCTACTTTGGGGGGATCAACAATATCGCTGAGACCACCGAGGGACCCTTTTCGTCTGCACTTTTCCAGCAGATTTCAACACGAAATGAGAATGAAAATGTTATCTTATCCCCATTCTCTATTCAAACCGCCCTAACCCTCCTATATATGGGTGCAGAAGGTAAAACAGCCGAAGAGCTTCGAACCGCACTTCGATATCGATCATCCGACAATGTTAAAATTGTTCAAAATATCTCCGAGATTCTCAACTCCAAATCGGATGGACAAGTTCAGCTTAAAATCGCTACCAAAATCTACAGTGGTTACGAACTTGATCCGGACTTCAATGCCATTGCCACGAAATACTTAAAATCCGAAGCAGAAATGGTTGACTTTGCGGACAGCAAAACAACGGTAAACAAAATAAACTCTTGGGTAGAGGAGAAGACTAACAATAAGATCAGAGACTTGCTTAGTCCGGATTCAGTTAATAAGGACACTACTGCTATCCTTGTAAATGCTATTTACTTTAAAGCCCAATGGTTTGATCAATTCAGCAAGTACGCCACCACAAAGCGGCCATTTTGGTTAAGTGAAACCAAGTCCGTTGATGTTGATACAATGTTTGGCGAGATAACCTGCAAATATGGTGACTTTCCTGAATTTGATGCCACGGCTATTGAGTTGAAATACGAGGATAACGATATGGCAATGCTGGTGGTTTTGCCAAATCAAAGACAGGGACTAAAGGAGCTGGAGAAGAAGCTTTCGACTGTAGATCTTACACAGCTTTCTCTCAGAATGAAAGATGAGGAGGTTGAAGTTAAGTTGCCGAAATTCAAAATTGAGTTCGACACTCAACTTGTGCCGATTTTGCAAAAGGTTTGTCGTGAATTTTTGTTGTAAGTAGTTACAAAGTTAAACATTTGATATTCCTTATAGTTGGGCATGCAAAAGGCGTTCAGTTCTGGCGCTGATTATTCTGGACTTTTTAAGTCTAGCCAGCCGGTAAAAGTGTCCGATGTAGTCCATAAGGCGTTTATCGAGGTGAATGAATACGGTTCGGAAGCTGCCGCATCTACTTGTAAGATAATTTTGATGTGCCTTCTCTTCTACTTTGCTAACCTAACTTATTTTCTTAGATGTGAAAACTGTATATTTATCCGGCATTTCCAATCCAAAGATCTTCACAGTAGACCGTCCGTTTGTGTTTGCTATTAAGAATAACGAGGCTGTTTATTTCGCAGGACACGTTGTGAAATTTTAGTTTTAAGAATTACCTAGTAATTTATAAGTGATGAACGAATATTGTGTAGTAACATTATTTATTATATTAACAAATATGTAGCAATATTATTTATTTATTATTTAATTTAAATGTATAGAAAATATCTACAAAGACTTTAGTGCGTATCTACAACGTGGCGTGTGCATAACAAAATATTTAACGAATTTTGTATTTTGTGTGACAATTAAAAAACACGACTTGTGTTACATTCAAACGAATATTTTTCATATAGCTTTACATGTCACACATACCGGGTCACATTACGGGAAATAAGTGGGGCAGAACTACCTAAAGAAAGATTAGCAAATTTTTCTATTAATCACAAAGGATTGCAACACGTCCAGGGCTTACCATACATACGACACAATATAAGAAACAACTTCGCCAAAAATATAAAGATCCTATACAACTCGGTAATCTGTTAAACTTTACTACAAAAACAACGAATCATGAGATTCTTGTATCAACCTGTTTTCAGACGTTTGCGAGAGGAGAAGCTGTGGAAAGAACAACCTTAACATGGCATTTGTGTTTGTGCGGGAATTGAATATTTAGTGGCCCACAATTGAAATTGAGATATTCTTCTCTTTCTTTTCAATTCTTCACAATTTGTCTGTAGGCACGGAGAGTACGCAAGCCTATCCAATTTGAACGCATTCCTGCACCAGAGCTTTCATAAAGAACAATTTGTACAAATTTAAAACGCAATTCTTCCGACACAATATAAATTAAAAAAATATATTACAGTTTCCGCTGACTATAAATATAAATTTGATTACAAATCATAACACATTTTCTTAATACTTTAAATATTCTTTAAAAAATATACATAATGATCACTTGCCAATTTGGCCGATTGTGCGTATAATTATTGTCTATTGTATAAAAAAATCTATGGTATTGGTATACCATATACCTATATAATTGCACTTGTTATTATCATTAACTTCCGATCTCCTGGTAGGAAGTGTTGCCAAATGACTTCTGAATACCATAGACGATTCTGTGAAGGAGGTATTAAGATTTGTTTAACAGAAACAACTGACCCATACTTACGCCAAAAATGCATAGCATATAAAAAACATGATAGTGCTGATATAATTAAACGCTCCAGGATTGCTGGTTATAGTTGCACTGTAGACTGTAGTGTACAACGGTGCTGAGGCCAGAGGTGAAAGGGATTCCAAAGATGTCGTCAGAGCAAACACTTTTCCTAAAATATCAAACAGTGTCAGTGCCAGACCTTAAAATAAGGTTAAAATTCCTTACCAAGGTCGCTAGCCGGAGTGACATGGGATAGAATTGCGCGACACATTGGCCCAGAGACACCTCTTATGGAACCCAATACTGTGCCCAAATACATATGCCAAGAATAAATGGCAGTGGCACGTACTGTTGATTCCAAAACACTGCAGCCGTAGGCTATTAGAGCCATCGAAATGATAGAGACTCCCAGATACTGTTGAGTAGAAAAAATGTGTCACATTGACCTGCATATCTGTTATTGAATACCTTTCGCAGAACCACCATTCCCATTACACTTCCTACAATTTGTATAACAATTCTAGCTGCATTGAACAAGCTATAGTTCTCCAGATTCCATTCGAAACGTTTTCTTACAAACAGATATGTGACCGTATTGTCGCCCTCTAAAAATTTTAAATGAATTTTAAAGATGCCCATTTTGTTTACGGTTGACAATCTTCTTACCCATAACTAAAATCGTAATTGTCAGCGTAAGCATGACAAACCAAATGATCGCACGATCGTATTTCGGTCTGCGTTCAAAGCAAGTCTTAAACAAAGTTTTCGCCAAATCCCATCGGAAGAACTCGCGAATCTTTGACTAAAAGTATTTTAATTAAATTCATTTTTCCAACCATCCAGACGCTGATCTTACCCCAGTACATATCTGATCTGCTGGCAAGCTCTCTGGAATGAAGAAGAACACATATGTTATCGCTAGGAACATAAAACCAGTGGATAACAAAAAGACAGTCAATACGTTTGTAGCTTCGTACACATAACTACTGGCAACGGAGCCAGTAGTGAGTCCAGCCAAAATTGATGCCTCATTCAGGACCATTCTGAAAAGATGGTTACACTTTGTGCAGTTACAAATAAAAAGTAACACTTACCGAAAAGCCCTGGACTTGGAAACGGCCACATCGGATATGTAACAATATATTCCTGTAATTAAGGCACAAGTTCCACCAAAGAAAACCGACGGCAGTGATGCCAATGTATAGTACCACGGACTGAGATCAACATGTTGTGACACAAGTGTTAGAATAGTCAGTATGACAAAAGCAAAAAAGTAACCTGAAAATAAAATATACGACTTGGCGACGATTTTTATATAATATCACCGTCTGACTTTGGTTATACCAGTAAAAGTGAGTAGAAGAATTGGTCTTCGCCCAAACTTGTCCGACCACGGGCCAATAAAAAGGCTGACGAACGCTGGAATGATACTTTCCATCAATGAGCGGGACATTAGAATTTTTGTCACATATGGTTGGACTATTGTTTCGATTGCCTGCAAATAAAAAAAACATAAAGTAATTGAAATCAAACGCCGGGATTCAGCTTAGCAAATTTTGCCTTCCAAAGTAAGGGCAAATGCAAAATGCGAGGGAAAGTGTTTTTGTGGCTCTCGTCTCTTTAATGGTAGCTTGCAATTGGAAGACTGACTTTCGCAAAATGCAGTAGCTACGCGTTTTCGATTTGATAACTTTAAACAGTTGTGCATATTGCTTTCTGTTCCGTTCTCTACTTAACGTGTTCGTTAACGACACGGTTGGGATAGAAAATCGTTTCGAAGGCATAGGGAGTATTCTTAATCTTGTAGATTCGAATGCCGTCGAAACTCAAGCAGTACTCGAAGTTGGAAGTACAAAGCTCAATCCTTTAGCAAGGCATCACTTCCTCGTTTTCCTGGACGTTTTGCTCGTTAACTGATGGTGTATTTGGGGGCCTCGATATTACTGACAGGGGGCAGATTCCGTATATCAACGATCGTCTAAACGATATCGTTTTTGCAACTTTGATCACCAAAATAAGCCATATTCTGGTCGAATTTTTTTGACAAACGTCAGCTTTCATTATATTTGTGGAAAATTAACTGGATTAAGCTCTCAAATTTATAATTTTAGCAATTAGTTGCTAGTTTAAGCGATAATCGTTTGAAAAGTTACGGAATGAGTGCCCAGTATTCTATGCCTTAGCGACATTAGTATTTTATAGCTATTCTGATCTCGACATCAATCCTAATCATCCTCATAGAAGACTTTATAAACACAATTTCCGTTATCTACAGTTCAACAGGGGACTGAATTGAATACGTAGATCTATTGACTTAAAGCCACAATCAGCAAGTAAAAGAAAAGCATTCCGACTGCGCTTTGCTTTGTTTTAATTTTGTAAACACGCGCGAATACGGAACACTGTTAATAATGAAAGCAAATTTTTTTTTTTTTTTTTTTAATGGCTATAATCTTTGCAAAGTTGTAATCCACGAATAATTTCCTATTATAATGCGGTCGGTGCAATGTTCCAAAATCAATTCTGTAAAATATAACTATAAATCATTTTTCGCATAGACAATTTAACTGATTAACGATAGAGTTAATTAAATGTAATGACCGCAATATGGATTAGCGCTAGGCGAGTTTATGATACGACAGTTCTTTATGATTACTCACAGCCTAATTGGTGTTATGTAACAGTTTATAAGAGAGTGCGAAAAAATCCCCAACTCAAACAGAATCAAATTGATGTAGCTGAAGTTTATTTAACATAATCGCTAAAATATTGTTTTGGCAATAATAAATGACTCTCACTAACGATGGTGGCATTGCTGGGTCATAGATTTTCACACACACAGCAAAATGTCTGCTTAATAGATCTATTAAAATCTTTATCTCTGTCGATTCAATTTCGACAATGCAAATAACAACTATTCGGGTAACGTATTCCCACGGAGCAAATGCTTTATAAGTATGACTTTCTCACGCTATGTGTGCATATGTCAGAAACATAAGAACAGAGAAAATAAATGTTTGAACGCTCGAGAATCTAGTATTTAATGGTCGAATGCAAATACGCAAGTGCGAATCAGTGAGGTGACACTCAAATTTGGGAACAAATTAGGTCTCTTTGATGCAGACCCTAAGGCTAGGATATAGCTCTGAGCTCTCAGTAGTCGCAGTTACACTGGCACTCAAAACTCGTGTTTGAGGTGAGCACTGGCCTATGACCATGTCAAACATACGCATTGTAACCCTCTGTAATTGGGTCATTGATTATATTTTGACTCATCACTGAATATTTAAGGTTTTTACCACAAAATGGGTTGTACACCATTGACACGATAAGATTGATGTTTTAAGGCGAGATAACTAACTTTAATGATAAAGCACAGACAGCAAAATTTGCACGCCATGGCCAATTTCGTGGTATAATCGTAGGTATTACTTAAGTCAGTATAAGAGCAAAAAAAGTCGCTGTAGGCGTTTTAAGCGAAACTTAAGATGCTGACAGTAGATATTAAAACCATAATACATAACCGCATTTTTAAGCGCGCTTTAAGTTTGACGGTAAAATGTCCGATTAAGGGGAGAGTTATGTGATGTCATAAGTAGGTACGATGTTTAACGAATGTTTAACACAAATTGTGTTATTTGATGCCGTTTGAAAAAATATCAATTTTTTATAAGGTTCCTTTACTTCTGTTCCAAGTTATCTATTTCTGTTGGCTAGCAATAGTAATGTGTCTAGTCTGTGTGTCTAGTACTGCCATAAATTCTGTTACACAATTGTCAGCACCCATCTCTTAATATGTCCACTTGTAATAGACCCGTTAAATTTTTTTCTTAACATGTGCATTGTTAACTAATGAATAGAAGAAAGTTTGGTTTCAGTTTGCTGGCAATTAATATGGAGTGGGGTGCTATAGAAAACGAATAGCGGTTATAGTGTTGCATAAGTGCGGGAAGAGTGCTGGCCAAATCTTTAATGTGCTAAAACTTCGCGGAATATCGAGAATGTTCATTTATCGGACTATTACTCGATTCTGTGAATTGTCAGAAGTGGAGGAGAGGCCAATAAGTGGTCGCCCGCGCGTTACAAGTACGAGTGCGTTAGTTAAAGTTGTGCGTGATCGTACTCGAAGAAATCCAATTCGAAAGCAGAAGATCATGTCCAAGGAATTGAACATATCCGCCATATCGATGTCTAGGCTAGTTCGGGATGATCTTCACATGAAAGCCTATCGTCGATCAACAGGCCATCTTTTAACTCCACAACTAAAAAAAATTATGGCGGAGAGATGCAAGAGAGTCTTGCTGTGGCACGCGAACAATGGGCATGAAAACATTATTTTTACGGATGAAAAAATGTTTACCGTGGACGAAGTTTATAACAAACAAAATGATAGGATTCATGCTTTGTCATCAAAGGAAGCGAAAAAGTAATTTCAAGGGTTCAGCGTGGCCGTAATGGTTTGGTGGGGGTGTCTCACTAAGGTGTCACATTCTCCATTTCTGTTAAAAAGGCGTCAAAGCAGGTGCAAAAGTTTATCAGGAAGATGTGCTAGAGAGTGTTGTAAAGACGCTAACAAATATTCTATTTAATGGAGAAAGATGGGTCCTTCAACAAGACTCTGCTCCTTCGCATGAGCAAAAACCACGCAGGAGTGGCTCAGGGTCAATATTCATGCTTTTATAGCCGCAGAGGATTGGCCGTCGGGAAGTCCAGAACTGAACCCATTGGATTATTGTTTGTGGTCAGAATTGGAGAGCAAGGCTAGCAAAACACTCCACAAAAATTTGGAGAGCCTAAAATATCGTTGACCATGGCAGCGTCAATGATGTCCATGGAAACAGTACGTGCCACAATAGCTCAATGGCCAACACGTTTGAGGCAACTAATATTACTAATATTATTGTCTAATAAATGAAGAAACAATCAATTCAAAATGTTTACCCGTTTTTTTTCTAAGCCGCTTTATATTTGTAACAGAATTTATGGCTGGACTAGGTATTATAAAAGTAGTCATAACATCTTTACCTCATTCAAAAAAAATTAACTAAAATGTTTCCGATTTCTTCAAACCATTTCAACAATTTTTAGAAAGTTTTGTCTCTTCAAACATAATTTTACATGAGGCAATATTACACCCAGGGAACAAACAACGTGCATCTGTCGATTGTTTTATTTGTAACTACTTGATGAGTAAGAGAATAATAATTGTAAATGCAATTTTAAATATTCAGGCTTTACGAAACTGAAAGCAGGCGGTTTGTTACTGCCGACCTACAAAATAATGATATAAATTAGCAAAATTGTACTGCTGTTCCACATGAAGATAAGCCGTGAACGAGGCTGCATTTCCTGGTCTTAATGAACAACACACCCAGAGTCATTGAATACAATTTTAAAACGTGCACGTGAAACTTTATCGCTTGTAGTAAGTCTCTTTGAGTAAGTGTATCATGCGTTCGCATATAAAATATTAAGGACCAGTGTATAACGTCGCATGATAAGAGGAATAGGTTGGATTTTAATGCAAATATGTAAAGTCTACCTCAAAATCGAATCATCATCATCATCATCATATAAAGACTAAGATTGAATTTGACTGCATGTCTTTAAGTGCAAAAATCTTAGAAACCGCTGAATATATTCTGTTGCATTTTTCACAGGCCTATAGGGGATAACTAGGCCAACAATTTTCACTTTATTTCAACTCGATATCTGTATAAATTCCGGGAAAAATTGGTAAAAACATGTTCGCAGACATTATCCGAATTAAGAAAGAGATCAACGACCAATGCAATGTAATGCAAAACGACACCATGAATCACACTACGTAAAACGGAAAAGTGCATTTCCTGGTATGTTCTTTGTTTTTTTTTTTTATGACGTCGGAGCGTTCTATCTTTTATGTTTTTTTTGAATAAGACCTCTCTGTTGGTGAAGCTTCATACAATTTTGTGACTACTGCAATGCATGTTGCTCTTAAACCATTTCGATATATCGAACTTTTGAAATATATCATTTTGAACCTTTGGATTCTTGGATCAAACATAGAGGATAAGAAATAAGTGCGATAACATCGTATAAGTTGACTCAATGCACTTGTTCATTCACTTCATTTAAATTTCGCGAAAGCGAAGATATGCATAAATGTCTATATCATACAAACTTTTTGTCTTGTTTAATGTTGGGCAAGAGGCGAAACTTTTTAAGAAGCACAATTAGTTATCACTTGCCCATAACCTTATAATTTTTTACATGCAACGGCCGAAATGTTCAGAGTGCGTAGAAAGGTCAGAGAGGGCGGCATTTGTTGATGCTTTTAATTTAACAACATTTCGGCAAATCTTACCCATGAATCCCAATCCAAATATAATAAATGTAATCATGACGTGTTCTAAACCAACTATTAATAACCAATTGGATGCATTTGGACGAATTGGAACGGAGTTGAAAAATTTATAAAATACTGACTGCCTTATATCGACTGAGTGGTACATTTTTATAATGCACTATTGGGGAGTTAATATACATTAGTCCCTGTACAATTTGATTTGAATAGAGACTACTTTCAGTCTCTAAGGAATTAGTTTTATTGATTGCCCGAAAAGGCAAAGCTGTTATCTACACACGGCTGGTTGAGCTTATTGGTGAGAAGAGTGTATATCTAATTCAACAATGAAATTTTCTTATCTATCAAAATACTTTCTGTTCTGGCTTACTCATTATTTTGTTCGCAAACTAATTTAGTTTAAAATAAAATCGTAATTTGGAACTGTTTTTAACTGCCCCCTTTTTACCAACATAGGGAAACAAACAGCAATTAAACTTAAATTTTGAAACGATTTGAGCCTAAATGCTTAGGTGTCCCCACAATGTGGCAACAGTTTTTTTTGTACATAGGTACAACTTCGAAACTTTTCGCAACTTGCAAGTAACTAAAATTACCTTATCAATGTTTGTTTTTGTACAAACCTACCAACGACGTTTGCGAGATAACTCTTTCATAAAAATAAATAAATATAAATAAACAAATGCAGCACGACACAATCTCATATAAAATCTCACTAAATTGTTTACCAAACTTACCTCTGACTCTGCAGTTTCAGACTGTACTCCCAGCAGTGGATCGCAATCCGTTTCATTATAGTTAAATATTACTCTGCAGGTTTGGTAAAGTATTTGATTCTGGTAAACCGTAGCTAAAATTACGAATTAAAAGGAAATACAATTCGTTAAAAAAAAACTGCTACGTTGCCGTACTTTGTTTTGTAACTCACATGACAGATTTATTGCAAAGAAAAACAATAGGACAGCAGGTTCCAATATGAACCAACGAGGTTTAGCATTTATTTCCAATGATTCAACAGCATTTGTGCCACCAGCTGGTGTAATAGATTCTGCCGGATCAAGTGCCACCTGGGATTGTGCGACAACGTCAACAAGACGTTCCTCGTCCGAGTTCATTTTTGTACAACAACTTTAACACAAATAAAGTATGTAACAGGCAGCGCAGTTAGATAAAACAATGAAAAATTCGCGATACAAAATGAATTCGCATATTTTGGTCAGTCAACCGATCGCGCACCGCACTTCAAATATGATTCAACAAATAGTACCAAGTCGACAGTTAAATAGTCTTATCTTAAATTGTTTCTAACATTTTACTACACTGACGAGTCACGATGGCTACTAATCATCCATCGAATAATACTGAAGTTGGATGAAACAACAACCTCAACCAGTCAGAAACATCTACACTTGAAGCTAAAGAGAATCTGCAAGCGCTAGATTAGGTTAGGTATGAGTATGAGCTTTTGTCTTCTCCTTTTGTTTTGATTTCTTGGTTTTTGGAGCTATATTGACAGAATGATCAGCTGACAAATGACAGTTAAGGATGGTTGTAAAAAATGTCAGTTACGGTACTGCCATGCATAATTCCAAAAGATCGATGTCGTATTTATAATTTTGGGAATAGTTTAAAATTGCAAACCAAGCTAAATCATTGTCTATGATTATTTTATTTTTAGTTGGTAGTTATGCGACCTTTTGGTGAACAATTTGGTTGGGTATCTTTCATAGTCTTTTCTTTAGATAACCATGGACTATATTAATTTTTAAAAACAAAACATAATTATATCTAGTCATGTATCAGTATTCTGAGAAAAAATTAAAGGGCTTTTATAATTAATACAAGCCGACGTCAACACTCATTTTGTTTTTACATTTCGCTTTCGCCAATTATTGAATTTTTAGTTATATTTTGGTTAGAATGAGTTACACCCGACCAAACAAGAAAGTCGTGTGGCAACCTAGATCCAACAACATCGAAGCAACTGGCCTAAAAGTGCACCACAGTCAATGATCTATTATGCCTTTCCATAAGTTCAACAGCTAAGGACCTTTCCAAGACAAGGAATCTAAAATGTGAAGCAAAACAAAAACAATAACGAATACTCTTTACTTAAATTGTTTATTTTATGGATTCCGCATTACAAAAACGTACGTACTACAGGAGTAATTTTGAGAAATTACTAGTACCTCCTCCGATCACGATCTCTATCCCCACGGTCCTTATCTCGACGCCGGTCTCGTTCATCATAGCCTCCAAATCTGGGTTCACGTTCTTTTCCAGAATATCTATCGTCTCGGCCAAATGCTCCTCCACCACCACTATAGCGATCATCTCTGCGATCGTCGCGTTCATACCGACGTCTATCGCGATCACCACGATCATCTCGATCTTTCTCTCTGTCCCTTTCACGTTCATAACGCATACAGTCCCGCTCATAGTCATTCACTTCCACGTGAATCTTTTTCGTTTTCTTCTCTCTAGATCTTGACCGGGATCGCGATCGTTCCTTCTTCTTTTTCTTCTTCAGAATATCCTTGTGTTTATCCTGCACCACATCTTCATCGCTGGCTACATCATCATCCAAATCTTCATCCAACGCCGACACTTTTGGTTCTAACTCATTGTTCTCTTCGAGGACAGACCGCTTCTGAACGCGCGGTAGGATAATGTCGCACACACGGTCGCTCTTCAACAGTTCATCGATGAATTCGTCCATGTAAACTATCTCGTATTGACCGCCACGGTTTTGTCGCCTTAACTTACGGTTGTCATTGTACAGAGGTTCCAAATATTTATAGCAATCCATGGATGAGCCTGTGAGACGCAGATAGAAAGCGCCCAGTGCACGTACGTACTTGAATTCTTCGTTTTTTATGAACTCCACAACGATATCCTTTTCGGGTTGAATTTGTAGCATTTTCAAAGTTAAACAAAGGAACTGCGTAGGTTTTATGTTACCACCGTAAACTCCTCCAACGAACCGGAGCTCCATTGCTTTGTCCACGAGCAGTTCTGCAGTTAGGGCAAAGCATTGCTCTTTCCAGTATTTCGAATCATATATACGGGATCGGATGATTTTCTCAATTAAATACTGCGGGTTGGTTCCGTGTACATTTTTCGCTTCTTTTACTGTGCGATTTGCCATTAATATTAATTGATTATTGAAAATTTATTGCTCTACACTTTTATAAACAATAGGTATAAGTTTGCGAAGTCCAAATAACATTTGGCGTTAGGAAACCAATGACAGTGGGCATCTGACAGAACTGTCAAAATGGGAAGTGCCAGGTAAAAGTTTATCTAGTTCCTGAATTTAGGTAGTAGACTTGTCTTTCATATAAACTCTAAAATGGCTGTACCTATTCAAAAACAAACATTTTTGTGTGTTTTTTCATCAGATTCACTCCTATGTGGTATTCGATTGGGCGCTCTGGCAGCGCTTTTTTCTGCTCTCAAATCAATTTTTATGTTCGTTTGGTACAAAAAGAAGCAATCTTTTTCAGATTTCAGAGCACTTTTGCGAATCTGGATTTTTTGTCAGATTTGCTTCAGATTTACCAATACACGTGAGTTTGAGTTTGACAACTAGTGGAGTTTGTTTACGTTTTAGGGAAAATTTTTCAACTGCAAAGAAACGCAATCGGTTTGTTCGTTTAGAAATCAGTCCGGGCGATCATTTTGAATGTTTTCATATAAAATTTAACCAGTGAATAGAAAACGCTTAGAAAAGTGTCGAAGGCTACATATATTGCAGTCACACAAATATCAACATAAAAAAGAGCAAGTGAAGCCCAATCGAATACCACATTAGATTTCAGATTTCGTGTGTCTAATCGAACATAAAAACGTCACTTGTTTTTCTTGTGTTGATATTGGTGCGATTGGAATAAGTGTAGCCTTCAACACTTTTCTAAGCGTTTTCCATTCACTGGTTGAATTTTATATGAAAACATTCAAAATGCTCTCCCAGATTGATTTCGAAACATTTGTATATACATATTATATAATTGACAACAAATAGATCAACCCGATGTAATTCGTTAAGGAGCAATTTATTAGGTACCACCTATGTTGCTATGTTCCATCTACTACTATCCAAATAAACTCCTATTCGCAATGTACTAAACGCGCTAGTAAAAATTCCCATAAAATTTCCCTATTTCTATTTTGCCCTTGTTGTTGTTCTTGGTGGATGACGCATGCTGTCAAAATTTTCATCTTCATATTTGTGATCACAAAAAAAATATTATAAAGAGATTCTCGGGTTTCTCTAATTTCGTGAACCAATTTGTAACTATTTGCTCGGTTTGCAGCTCGAAATCTTTGAAAAACCTCGGTTATATTATAAATAAAGCGTAAAAGAACCTTAAACAATATCCAAAATGAGTTTTTTCGGAAAAATGTTTGGAGGCAAGAAGGAAGTGGCCCCGACCACTGGCGAAGCAATACAGAAACTACGTGAAACGGAAAATATGCTAATAAAAAAGCAAGAATTTCTGGAATCGAAAATCGACCAGGAACTCGACATGGCGAGAAAGAATGCATCAAAAAACAAACGAGGTAAGTTAATTCTGCGTGAACAAAGTAAATTTACGTCTTAAACATGTTGAGTCATAATTTTCCCAATGACCGTGGCTTGTCACTTCTACAGCTGCTCTCCAGGCCCTAAAACGGAAGAAGCGCTACGAGAAGCAATTGCAACAAATTGACGGTACCTTATCGACTATTGAAATGCAACGCGAAGCACTGGAAAGTGCCAATACAAATACTGCCGTGTTGACCACGATGAAAAATGCGGCCGATGCCCTGAAGGCTGCTCACCAAAATATGTAAGAATTAAACGTTTTTACCAAGTAATTATGTGAACAGCATGTGTGTCTCTTTTATAGGGACGTCGATCAAGTGCACGACATGATGGACGACATCGCCGAACAACAAGACGTTGCCAAGGAAATCTCAGATGCTATTTCAAATCCAGTTGCCTTTGGTAAGTTTACGTCAACCACCTTTTGGAAAATACAAATTAATAAAATATTCCAACCCTCGCAGGGGCTGATATCGATGATGAAGAACTTGAGCGTGAGTTGGACGAATTGGAACAGGAGAACTTCGACAAAGAGATTATTGGAATTGGAGAACCAACATCACTACCCGAAGTGCCCACAGACGACGTCAAAGAAAAGGCGGCGGGATCCAAACAAAAGGAAAAGAAAACACCAGCCGCAAGTGAGTGCAGTCGCTCTTTTTTTTTTATCTTGCATCTGATTGTAAATCTCTTCATTTTAGGCGACGATATGAATGATCCCAGCATGAAGGAGCTCCTGGCCTGGGCCGAATAATTTACTCTCCACTCACTCTTTGTATGCTTGGTATTTTTACACTGAATAGGAACAATAAAGTCGCTAAGGTAAAGATTATCGCAATTCTAGAATTTTTCACGAACTTGGATTAGATAATGGTTAACAAACAAATATAATTTTATTCCAAAAGTAAATAAACAATATCCTTTGATTGTAAGAGTGGGCCGTTACACATTTTAATTGTTTTTCTCACTGGCTTAATGCGAAATTACTTTTTCTTTAGTTTACCTACTTTATGGGAAATGTATGTTTATTCTTGAATTCCACTAACTATGACTGTAACAGTGATTTTTGTTAGATTTTATTTTATTTGCTCCCCTGATTTTCTCTTGATGAATAAACGTAAAACTATAGCTTGTAATTATTTACATTTTTGAATTTTTTGTTGCGGAAGATGACAATTTTGTGTTCAAAATAAAATGTGTGTCGTGGTTGAGTTTTCTTATCGGAAATGAGATAGCGACTATAAATACGATCGCGATTATGGCTGGTTGAATGAATCGTTTAGTTGCAAATTAACATTAGTTTTAATTATCTCTGATTACTAGCCCCGTGATTATGGTACATCTTTTGCGCCCGAATCTTATGTCGGACATTTATAGGATTTAAGTCAATGTAAGTAAATTCTACACGTCCCTCTTCAAAAAGATACAATACGGTTGATGACATATTATGAATCAACGATGTCGGTGTAAGCCTGGAGCCTGGTGCAATCAGTTTGACCCCCCGCCACAGCCTATAAGAAAAGTGCTATTTTTTTTTTACTGTGTAACAGTCTTTCGGGGGCTTTACCGCTAAAATTTCTTTTAAGGCTGCATTTATGGGTTAGTAGCAAGAACGTTCTACCAATTGACGGACAATTCGATTAGAAGCCGAGTTACAGCTTGAATACAGATATACAAATGTTGATTTGTACAAATTATGCACAATCAAACTGTTCAATATATCTGCACAATCTATATTTGTTTCACTCGCACAAGTCATGAATCCTTTAGTCATTGAGCGTAATTTCTATTCGAAACTGCACCAGATAGTGCTAAGATTGTCAAGTTTAATTGATTTTCTCTTGATCGTGTCCATTACTAAATGTTAATTCGGAAATAATAGCCACCTTGACCCAATTGTACTGTGTGCGTACGAACCCGACATTTTATGTCTACAAAATGCAAAACATTGCACTACCAACAAGGCACACAAATACGTGCTTTGATGGACTCATAAGTCAAGCTCCATCAATCACGTCAACCACTGAGTTTCCAGCGCCGTGACATATATTTGCCAAGACTTTTGCGACATTTAGCCAAAAAATTACAGGCTTTTGTAAAATAATTGTATAAGCGCTTCATATCAACTTAGCCGGTCGGAAATTTGCACGCACCCACCAATCAAATCATTACATCAAACCTGCCAGCTGCCACCGCACCGATGCGTTTCATAATCTCAGCCGAAAAAGTAGGATTCACTTTCATTGAAATGCAAATGGTGTTGGTGTATGGAAGCGATGACGACGAGTTGCAGAGGAACGCCGAATGAATTCTTAATCAGCTAATGGGGTTTTGTTAGTCGGAGGTTTCTGTTCCACAATAATATTCGTCGAACCGCACTTTTAGTACAAATTGTGAGTTATCGATCGTCGGTTGTAAATTTGGAAAGGATTCAAAATGAATAGAGTTGGTTACAGCCTTGTCTTGGTGAGATACCCTCTTTCAGTCTTCTGTTTTCTATAACGTAATTTTGTGAAATTCTAGGCAATATTATTTTTGGCATCTACTGGCAATGCAGCACTAGAAGCGATAGATCTCTCAAATCTGGATTTAAAGAATTTCCGATTTTTTAGGAATCTACCATCGCAAGATCCCGCCACTGCCCCGTATGCCAATCCAATTTTAGAGATTTTCCAAAAGAAGAAAGCAGTCTTTGATTACTTCGATCGACTGTTCTTCGGAAATTCACTGTTTGGACCGCCGGTTGAGATAGAATTCCATCCCCACTACGGAAAGGCATGGCAACCGTACTTTGAACATCATTATGGACGAAGAGCAGAACGGCTAATCGAACTGTTAGGCAGTGGTGCATCGCCGGAAGAGCTTAAGTATTATGGAGCAATTCCAAAGGAATTTGGTTCCTACCACTAGGATATTTATAATGCAATTCTGTTTTAAGAAAATGTCGTTATTATTAAGCTTTAATAAAAGAGATGTGCTGAGTGTATAAATTAGTTGACGCGCCGTTTTTGTGTAGAAATGTAAAGGACATTGTTGCCGCGAATAAATGCATCGCCGTACTTGTTCTTCAGTTGGCCGTTGAGGTATTCTTCTGTTTGGTCAAGAGCAATGTTCATATATCCATCTAGGCAGGCAAGGACACCTGGTAATTATTGAAAATGCAAGTAAAAATTCGCGTCTTGGTTTTGCCGGCTAACTAAATGTACCTCTGTAATCCACTCCGGAGTTTAGTTTTACGACAACGGGGCGTCCATGAATCTGATTGATAAATTGCGAAAGTGCTTCTTTGCGGGACATCTTGTTTTGTGATTCTAGCTCGTTTTTGAGTAAATTACTTGAGAATGAAATTGTTTTAATGGACTAATTTGAGTTTCTTGGAGAAAACGCAGAAACCTCGATTTTGTGTTTATTGAACTGTCATGTTTGACATTTGCTATCAAAAATCTCCATTCGCTGTCATTTTGAGAGTGTAGATGGCGATGGGGTCACCTGAAAGGAACCATATTCTCGTTATTTTTAAAAATAAATTCTCATTGGGTAGGAATAGCACTAGGTATTCTCAGATCGAACGCTGTTTTAAATGAATTGTAGACATGTAAGTGTAATTCCATAAAGCACTTTATATTATGACACCTATTTCACGACTACATTTGGTGGCTATGGCCACATTAAAAAATCTTGTTATTTAAGGTCGACTAGATAGGTCTGGATAAGAGATGTAATCTGAACGCAAAAACTAGATTGGTCGGGAACGTCACTTATGCGAACTGTGGCTAGCCCTTCATAAACGTCAACGAATAACTGAACGTCAGAAACTGAAATCGATTAGGTATTTCGTTCTTAGAATTACTACAAATTCCAAGCAGAAGAAAACGTTATCAAATCAGCCACCGGAACAATTTGCTAGTCTCAGGCAGAAAAATGTGTTTCTATAGTGACAGAAAATTATTATTTTTCACAATTTGACCCCTTGGCTTTTTGTAGCCAGTAACTACAGGTCCCACAATCACACTATATGCTTATAATCTTCTTAACAGCTTAAAGACAAGTTTTATTATTTAATTTTAATCATTCTTAAAGCTAAAACAACCACTTGTCAAAGTTTTTCTAAATACTACACATACAAAAGATATAAATAATGCTTTAAATTTCATGTCAGTGTATTCCTTCCAGCGGCGTGTATGTCTTATATTGGTAAAGTTCTGGACCACCATATCCATAGAGCAGCTTGCCTCGTCCATTTGAATCGTAATAGGGGTATCGGTATTTCGGCCTAAAATATATATACAATGTTTAATATCATACAGTTTTAATTATCTCAAAATACTGTGCAGATATTTAAAATTCACCTTTCAAAGTATTGGAAATTTGGCGCCCGGGGTTGAACTTGGACCGTCGACGATGTAAGTTGTATAATGCACACGAACATGAAGATTAGCTATAGAAGAAAAGATATGAAAATATTAAGGTTTAACGACTTACAACAGATGATATAAAATGAGTTTAGTTGAGTTGTTTAAATATAAGTTGCTGCGAGAGATTAGTTCGTTAAGTTCGTAACCTAATTTGAATTTAATTTAAATATAAGTAGCAATTTCCTCGCTATAATTTCAAAAGATTATATTGTGATTTCAGAAGTCATTACAATATTTTGTATCAGACGGATTTGACTTCTTTCTGATTTAAGTTGTAAAATCTAGCCTGGGCTCATATATGACTATTAGCATAGCGGATTATGTGGCCTATAATCGTGTTAAATGGCCTAAACGTTGTCAACGTCTGTCAAGCTTCTGAAGGTGTATCCGCCCAGAGAATGAATTTGTTTTTACCGCCGCTCGAATGTGGCTTAAAACGTAGTTGTTGTAATTGCGGGCTGAAAATGCTACTTTACTTTGCTTCTGAGATCGAAATTAGAAAAAACGGTCTTAGTATCGAACTACATGATTTGTTGCTTTCAATTCCTGGTTTTGACTGTTGCAACAAACTTGTGGTAAAAATGTTTGGTTAGGTCCGTTCTAGTATACTTTCAACGCGAATATTAGGTTAATCTCATATTCCACTCACTGCTGTAGGTAAAATGTTCCCATAGCAATACAAAACTACCTAACTAAAAGTGCGGCTATGCATTTAATAAAATAAATTCAAAATGTCTGCTATGGTATTTCATGTGATAAGTTTGACAAACGATTGCCAGTTGCACTTAATTAGCCTAATGAAACATATTGAAACAAAATTAGCTGGCATTAGTAGGTACTTTATGTTTATCTGTGCTTTATTCCATGAAAACACACAACACTTTTTTAAGTAGGTACTCGTAAATAAAAAAAATTCGAAATAAATTTGTTTATATCGGTTAAATCGCTTAGAACTATTTAATTATGACGAACAACACGCTCAACCAACTGTCCCAAGCGCAGTTTAATGCAAAACAATTTGTAACGTCATTCTAGCTAGCTTTCATTAAACGCCATTCCAATTTTCGCACACTCACGTAACCATTAAAGGTCTACAAATCAAGTGCTATTGACCCAACCCAACGAAACTGTGTCACACGAAGGAATACAAACTACTTCGATCGCACTAGTTTTGGTTCAGCCCAAAACCCAACAGTTACATGATTTTCATAAAAGAAACAAAACTGCGCCAACAACCACTCTGACACGTTATTTCAACAAAAGTTGTACAAATCCAATTCACAGTGCTTACGCCTTCCATACGATATTTTGGACCTCTACTCGACAGTCGACAGTCGACACCAATAGCTACCAAAGTTACTGTTGCCATTCCAAGGTCGTTTTCAATTGGCCCATTAAACTGGAAATCTTCAAATTTCACGACTCCGATTGAATTTCACTTGTTAAATCAATTGGCTCCGATGGGCAATTTTTGAATTTTTATCTACTCATCGAATCGTTCATAACACAAACAATTCGACTATTGACCGCTTAACCCAACAACATTATATACGCTCTTTCTATGGAAATTGTGTCATTTTCACATTCAATTGTTAATTGCGTGAAGAAAATCAAATCAAAAGAAAAGAAAATTGACACGAGCATCGCGCCGGACCAACGCGGTCTCGCGATCACGGCGGAAGTGTGAAAGTACGACTATCTAACTATCTACTGCAATTATTGTTAACACAGAAACTGAACTACACGCATGACATGATGGTATTTGCAACACTTACAGGAAATAACAGTTTTGAAATAAATTTGGCCATTTTTTTGTCTTAAACGTTATATTGAGCTATTTGTTATTAAAAGACAATCGATGAATTTCGTTTCGTTTTGGGGCCAAACCCGATGGAGACGCTTGCGTATGAAACGTGTCGGCTTGTTTGAATACTGTCGCGATCACTTGGATACTAAATCCAAAATCTGTCCGGCGATAGTAAGTGGCCCAAAGTGCCTACTGTCAGCCGAGATTCGTGTGTGCGCTGTGCCCCCCGTGTTCCGCGTTCCCGAGTTGCATGAGCTTAAAGAGCAGAGGAGAATATTTTTTTTATCGTGCTTCCTCAGTGGTTTGAATTTTTGCAGAGAGCAAGATGGATTGGCATTACCATTACCACTGTTGTGAGGGGTTGCACTTGACGTGTGAGTTTTACTCAAACAAATTATTGGCTTCAGTGCTCTGTCTCGATTTAGCGTGAATATAGTTGGGAGGAGCAATGGAAGCTAGTCGCAAAAGGTGAGAATAGATTTTCGATTTTATAAAAATTGTGCAAAATGACACTGTTCGGTTACTGTCACATTTATAGATAGACTTCCAATGCAGCGCATAACTATTTGACAGATGTGCAGTTTAAAGCAAGTATTCTCCGCCAAAATCATCCAGAAGGACTGCTATCGTTCGTAAAGAATGACAAGCGCAACTGTCAGGTGTCAGCTTTAGTAATGGGAGTCAGAAGTTAATTATGCCGGAAATATGTGGTGAGCCTTATTTGTTTTAATAATTCCAATTCCAGCAGTAAAACTGACAAGTGCATGCACTGAATTTTGAACCAAACGAAAATGTGTGCAGCATGTTTAAACTTTTAACTTAGCCGCTCTGCCACTCCGCTCAGTTGGCTTAGTTATTTCTCATGGTTTCTATATGTCTTTGTCGTTTTTTGGTCTTCGTCGTGAGCATATCGTTTGCCTTCGATTTATTCTGCTTCCTCCGCTTTGATGAAAAGTGAAAGTTTTGTTTTTATCAACCGCAGACGACACAGCCATTGGAATGAGGTAGTGCTTGTACTATGTCCGCTGTAGCTTGTTATTTAGCAGTCAAATTGGTTTTATTCCAGTGAGAGACAATTTCAATTCCAGCTGTTTTGAGTGATCATGTTCATATCCGCAGATATTTTTTTTTACAGTCTACCTCTTACCCGAATGACGTTCCAATGGATTGTTATGAGAAATGCGGTTTGTTGCAAAGTTATGAGATTGCCGACACGTAGGTTAAATTATATTATTTTGACTTGCTGGTGAATGCCTCCGAGCAATAAAGAGAGAGATACCCCCAAGGCAGGCGAACAGGTGGGGGATCACTTCTTCGTCTTCAACGGGATTTTATGAATCATTACGAAATATTATTGAGCGCACCTTGAAGTCTGGTTACGTCTATTTTTAATGACATGCGCGTAATCTGCCTACGCAATTTGAATTCGGTCCATTTGTTTGTTTTGATTATACCTACATTTGCAAACATAATTAAGCGCGGAGCTTTATCTTGTTTAGAAAATTATTGACATTGATTGCGTATTTTAAACAGTTTAACTTGGCAGATGTAGGTATACACAAATTTTTGTAGGGCAACTTTATTTATATTAAAAGTTCGAAACGATTGTTGTTCTGGGAGGTTAGTTTGAGGTCACATGAATACTTTTTACTGTAGTAAGTGCGGAAGGACACATTGGGTTGGTACTATAACTACAGAATTGAAACCATATAAAACTGTTTTCATACAGTTCTATCTAAGCTTTTTTAATTTTTGAATTTGTATGAAAGTTACGGACAGTATTTGCACGGTTTGCAGTGCCATCATTCTGACTGGCTTATTTTGGTACCCTAAAGATGCTAGATATGTAAGAAATGTTTAATTTAAATTAAGATTTGCTAAAAATTCCTGGACTCATTTTTACCTTTCAGAGTACGCCGTTCGAGAATTCGTTAATTGAGGGTCTTTTCTAAAACAAAGTGATGAGTTGGATACTATGGTTGTGTGTGCAGCAGGGCAACTGAAAGAATGTCTGTTTGTATAGTCTTAACATATACAAAAATGATTCCTCTAATTTTTCGTAATGATGATGTTGTTGTGGTATGCGGTCTGCGTAATCAGCTTAATTTTACTTCTTCTACTTTCCACGTTGTGAAATTTACCTTTTCGATATTCCCATAAAAATCCTGCAATTTTTTTGTACCTCAATGATATTTTTTGAGTTGTGCGTCGCCAGTGGTTGAATTTGTTTCGCCAAAACGGTGTATTGCGAAAAATGCCAATTTGATAGTTATTTAATATTTGAAATATTTGATATTTGGTTTCAGGCAAAACGACACTTTTGCAATACAATAACAAAATAAGCATTTAAGAAACTATCAGATTTTCCGCAAAACGTAGTAAGTTCTAAGGATTTTTTTTTAAATATTGACTTTTTATAAAAACGTAACTTCTGAAAATCATAAATTTCCGACTTTTGTCACTTTGCTGTGAAAGCGACCATCTTCTGAATGAGCTGGCCAATTGCGATAAAATAAAAACTATACTTGAAATACCGATTAAATAAAAAATTAATTGTGCCACTTTAGTGTTTCAGTTTTTCAAATTAGTTCTTATGAAATATTGAATCGAAAAAGCATATAAAAAACATAATCCACAGTATATGACTGTAAATACGCTCTTTTTAAAGAGAATTGAAATTCTGGAGATTTGTTTTCAATTGGCGTATTATTTATTTTTACTGCCAGGAAATGGTTAAATTAATTAAATTATATTAAATTATATGGGTCCAAAACTAACTGTTTTTTGGGAATGGTTTTGCGTAAAATTAAATTTGGAAACTCCTAAAGTTTTCGCGAAGCCTCATCTTTCGCGAATACCTGAAACATATCCGAGAGCATGACTCGTCCTTCGAAATATTTGAAGATATGATGTCGTCGATTGTCAGAATCTGCCATCTAAGATGGATGGGAAATGTGGAGAAATGTAGGAGCCTTCCATTTCAGGCGGTATGTAGATGAAACTTCGCCTTAAATGGCGCCCAAAAGTATCACTAAGTTGATTTTCTCAACTGTAGGCAGCTTTTCAGTGACTGCGATAACTAGATAGGCTTATTGGAGCCTAAGTTTGCTCTGCACCTACAGCTTACATGAGCAAGAAAGTTTATCAGCAGATCGGTTTTTGAGTCGCACTTTTCAGACGATGCTTCTGCGTTCTCTAGAATGTAACTCTTTATTTGAGGAAAACAAAACCGGGTTATCCTGTTGCTCCACTTTTCTCATTAAATGGAGCTGTAGTATATTAAGATGTTCTGACTAACTTAATCCATTGGTTCAGTAGTTGCCAAAGCAGAAACGGTCATCAGTATATCAGACTCAGTATTATATCGCACATTTATAGTTTTGTAACTGGCATTAAGTTTTCCTTTTCGTAACGTTTTAAAACCGTTTCCACAAAGCTGTACTCAAATCCGATTAACAGAATCAATATATTTTTCCGATACATTCAAGAAGAAGTGAAATTACATGGGTGTATATAGCGGTATGCGCAGAACGCAACTATTTAAACATTAGATCCCACTAAATAATGTATTCATTGATCGCAGCCTTGTAGCTCTCCACATATATACTTACACAACACAGCCAAACAAAAATGCAAATCAAATCATAATCCAAGAAAAGTTGTTGCCGTTTTTCTCTTCTGCAAAATAGGATACGCCGATTGCCATCAAAACTTAATATACATCTTTTCCCCCTTTATTTGCACTAGTGGTGGTAGCTGTACGCGTACACAAGTTGATTGTTCCACAATGACGATGATAAAATCCTAACAACTAAAACTGCGCTGCTTCTGCATCCACTGCATCTCTATCGTACAGCGTACAACGAGTCGCATAATGATTATGATTGCTTAAGAAGGACTGAGTACAGGATAATGATTTTCTCATAAATGAATGACTGCACATAGAGCGCAGATGGAATTATAATGTAGCTGTTAAGCAGATAACAATCATAAGCTCATCTAATTGTGCATGTTGTACTTAGCGAACACATATACACAGAAAGCTGTAAAAGTAGCTGCAAATTGCCATGTAAACCCACCTTTTTGGCCACCCACCCATCCATTATTCCACCTGCCCCGCTCTTATCCATGTATGCAGATCTGATTATAGGATTCATCGCTGTCGCTCATACAGACGGTCCATACATACGAGCACAATATTCCGACAAGGACGAAGGACAATTACACCGGCAACGCACAGAAAAGAGAGAAACAATTCCAACAAATTAAAGAACAATTATAATCGTTTTATTTTGACTTCATTAGCGCTGATTACCCTTAATCAGAAAAGCAAAAATTAAAAACTTCAAGTCCTGCCATCGAAATGGACGCGAAGTGGTGAAAATGCTAATTATTGCCAAGTGGGGAAAAAGTAATGCCGTTGGAATTACCGCAATTAGGGCGAGTAATGCAATGAACAGACAAATGAAACGAACAAAAAACATACGTTTCTCACAATTACATGCCATAATGATGAAATTAAAAAAGGCTTTCCATTTTGCCATTTAAAAAAAAAGAACTACACACTCTCTCTTAAGGGGATGAAATGAGCCCTCAATGCGGGTGGTTTATTTCAAATTATTATAATAGGCTGAAACAATTTGCGACAGCGAGTTTTCACGGAAAGTTCCGGAAGTGTTCGCCGTTCAGTCGGCCGATATCCCTTATTTGTTGTTCTTGCCTGCGCTCCTGCTCCCTGCCGTCAATGCCAACACCAAGGCTTTCGATGAATTTCGATGCTTTGTAGCCGTTTTTCTGTAATTAAATGAAGGCACAGTCATATTTGGTGGGAAAATGAGTTGTTGCGAATTAAATTTACCTCGTAGAAAAGCGCTCGACGTTGTTTGCTGATTTCTGGATCGAAATCCCAATTCGTCCTTTCGTGCGTTATCGGCTCTCCGGCAACGTTGTTTTGAAGGGTTTCGGTTATCAGTCTATAGATGACAGCATCTGATTTGTGAACCATGGCGAGTAGAACGCACAGTGAAACCTGGATTGTACAAATACAAGAATAAGTGAATAAAAAAAGAAAGTTGCAAAAAGTTGCTTTCTAAATATGAATTTAAGTTTAATTTTTATAAGTCATATTTTTTGAGCAAAATTGGGTATGTAAATGTGCAAATGCAGTAACTACTACTTTTTGAAAAAAATAGTGCTTATCGGTTTAACCGAATCTTGTAATTAGGGAGTTTTTCTTCAGCGCTCCTCATTTCTTACGGGGATACGGACAACGACAATTTTTTTTTATAGTTTATAGCCAAAATAAAAGCTTCGATCGAGTGAAACCCGTGCGCATGCCGAACAAAGAATAGGTCAATCTTGCTTTTTCGATGGGAATACTCTTTCAATAGCTATAAAATATATTCTATGTCCATCCACAATACTTCATATACATAACAAGCAATAAATATTACGTATACGACCCAGTCATCAGTTTTCTATTTTACATACAAAACAAGTTTTTTAATTGACAAAAGTTTTGTTTGATTAAAAATTTGTTTCAGCAAAGCAGAGCTAAGGAGACAAAGGGCAAGCAGCCTGAAAATCTGAAATTTTTGGTGTCAATATTATAATTGCAATCCTTAAATTAGGCGAAGGAAAATAGTTAAGAACCACTTTCACTGCCTAAAGCTGAGCACGAGCTAAATTTTTGCTCCGATACAAAATTCTCTCCAAAATTTAGCAGAGCTAAATTTAAGCGAACCCATTTAGCTGAGTGGTACGCAGCTCGAGCTAAATAATCACAACTTTTGTTTCTGAATGTACGTGTCTGTCAAAATTTAGCGTGACCATTTAATGGGTCCACACATTTTCTCAAGCTAAATTGTGACAAATCGTTGTGTATTTGTTGTTCTGTTGTGGAAAAGTATGCAAGGAAGAGCTTTTTTAATTATTACATGGACGAGAAGTTTCTATAATCAGAAATAGTTAAAAAAGAGAGAATTAAATTTTTGAAGGAAGTTTTCTTAAACAACAGCTGTTTTCTGTGACACTTATCCACGGCGTACTCTATGTCAAAATTTAGCTAGGACTTTACCTAAACTTTGGTTTAGCTCGAGCGTGCAGACCAGAGATGCAATGTCTGTTATGTATTTGTTTTTCAATATGTTGTGTATATATTGCTTTGTATCATATTAAGTTAGTCTAAAGTAAAACGCGTTTGGAATTAGTACAACTTTTACTTTGTTCCCTTTTTATTAGAGGACCTCTAGGTTCTAACAATAACCAATAAAACAAAACATTGGACAATTGGACATTGTGATAAAGCATTTTTATTTGAACCCATTGATAATAAGCCGACCCTTCAAGCTGCTTTCAATTACCACTTCTTAAGATATGAAATTTCCATTTGCATAACGATGATTTGTTTATTACTATTAAGCCAAGAGATAAACAAAAGTACCTATACATAGCATTCTTTTTTAAAGGTCATCTACCCAACACAACATTCACATTTTAACCGACAATTACTGCTTGTCTTCACACACGACCCTCATTACTGACCCCGTAGCCCAATAAAGTATGAACTATGCAAGGTTATAGTTGACGGGCACTTCTGTTTTATATTCAATCATATTTAAAACTGTTGCATCTTAAATTGGGTTAGTTTTCCCGAACTAGTTCACACAGAAAACGAAAACTAAAGCAGACTTATGGCAACACTAAAAAAACCGGTGTCGTTTAACCTGATGTGCATTTTTTAAACCTCCTTCTTACTGTCTAAGTTCCACTTTCTACTGCCTCCCTACACTTAAATCGAAAACGAAAACAATATACTCATCGGTAGCACTAAAATAATACTCACTGTAATTAAAATAACTTTATTTGCGGACATTTTTTTTTTTAAAGAAAATACAAATCGCGTTCACCGTAAGTACTAAAATAAATTATTTGCAGATAAAACTGAGGAGAAAAATTAACGCTATCTACACTGTTGGAGTGATCGCAAATTACTAAACGACCGACGGCGGAAAAATTACGTAAATTATTTCGGCTTTCATATAGTACGAGTATAGCCGACGTCACCAAATTGAACGGAAATCAAATCTCAATACCAGTTACAATACAAACAACATTGACGGTGGAGTTTGGGGTATCTGCATCTCTCGCAGGTAGGTACGCAATTTTTTTCTATTCCGAAAGTATACGTAATCGGGGTTCCATAGTTGGAGTCTAGCGAAACTAGCCTTAGCTTAAGACGGTGCGGCACTTAAGCGGACGATGCAAGAATTCATGTTGTTATTAGTGGAACTGGTTGATTTGATAGTTTTGTTTTGTGGATTCTTCTTCGAATGCATTTCGGTGACAGCGATTTGATTGACAGATCGGGTTTGTGAGCATATAAGGTCGGGCTGCATCTTTGATACTATATACCTTTAAGTAAGTACTTATGTTTGTGTTTCTTGCTGTTTGTTGGGAAAAGCTGTTTTAAGTTGAAGTCATGTTGCGAAAAAAAAATTAATCAAAATATGCCCTGCAATTTGGTTATGCGACTTCTGTGCCCTTTGCATAAAGGTCAAAAGGACTCTCAACACTGAAGTTTTTTTTTTAATACGGGAAGGTCAAAATATAATACTGGAATACGGGTCTCCTTTGTCAGATTATTCGCCTTGAAAAAAATTCAAGAAGAACATCTCTTCTTGGTCTATATGGAAATAGCGACATCTTGTGGAAACTGCGTGCAGGCACAAGACAGGCGATTAAAGAAATGTTTCCGATCTTTGATTATGTTTTCCAAGCTTACCAATAACAACCGACTTGTAGATTTTCTATCAAGCAGTTTTTGACTTAAAAGACTTCTGCATTGAAATGGAAATCTCTTCTAAAAATTCAGATATTGAGCTGTAGAAGAGTATTCGTCAACGTATGAACCTACCCTCTAAAGTAGGTCCCTCAGTTTGTCAATGATTGGCCATATTATTCTTGTGGAAAACGGGATACAAAACGCACAATAACATTTTAGATGGAACTCGACTTGTTGTTGTTGTTTTGTATTAATTAAGGAGCTGTGTCGAATCGTAGGTTTGATAACAAATATATTCTTCGACTTTTCAGTGCTTTCTTCTTAAAATACATCTTCAAAATCCACTTAAAATTTATGGTCAACTCTATACAACAACGCGTAGTACTGCCGATTGTCCTTAACAAAAATTCATTGACAGGCACTAGATACAGTCACAACCATCGATTCTGCAACCTGGTACCTACCTGCGACTGAAACTGACAGTTTTATTATTCTCAAAATTAGCAAAGAAGCGAAAACAAATCTCAAACACAAAACTAATTACACTCAGAGGAGAAAATACCCACTAGCTTATTTACATTTATCATGTTATTCAAGCCATCCCATTCGCTGACCTTCTTCCTCTAATTGAAGCTCCTCAGCTGGCGGATTGCAATAAAAAACGACTCTGTCAACATTTATCACGAATAAAATTAATTATTTCTTCATCTGCACAGTAAGTCTGACGATTTAGAGCCACTAAGCAGGAGTTCCTCCTTTCGTACGTCTATACAGTCTACACCACATCCTTCTTTCGGGGGGAGTGAAAAACATTTTTTTCCATTCACCCCAATCCACGGATAAGCCGCTGCGGTATTAAGGTGCCCCAGAGGAAAACACTTTTTTTTTGTCGCGATCAAGCCCCAACCAGTGAGTTGAGGTTTTTTTCCAAACCCCAATCGTTTAGGCAGCCCTCTCTGTCGATGTCACCAACGAAGTTGGATGGTATTTTCTTTTAGGGTTAAATATCTAATGAAAAGTAATAAAGAGAAAAAAAGGAACAGCCCCGGTTCCGCAAATAACAAACGGAACATCAAGTTTTACTCTTGAGGAATCTTAAAAAGCGAAGAGCGGATAAAGAATTGACTTTAGCAAATTTTTAATAAAATACGACATTGAAGTGGAGAATTTCATTAAAAGCGTATTCCACTGTTTGGTTTGTTCGTTCATTCGTCCTCAGAGTCATCGGCATCGGCAACGTCGTCGTCGTCGTTATCCTTGTCTATTTGCTAAGGATCGTGATTTGTGTTTTTTTACACCCACCCGCCACCATGTCATCCTTGCGGAGCCATTTTTTGACTTTTGTCTGCATTGTGGCGTGGTCCTTTATTTCTTTTTCTCATTGCTGTTGCCGGCTATTGATAGTCGGCTGAAGGATTCCATTCAGTGCTTGTTATATTGGGTCGATAGCACACCTTTTCACTTCCTGAATGAAAAGGGATGAAAGTGATGTGCTACGACATAGTCGATGGCGGCGGCTATAGAGGGCTGAGCGGGTGGATTGACAATGCAAACAGAATCAAATTCAATAAATTCGGTTTTTATTGGAGGGAATTTGGTTTTCTCTTCTATTTTTTTGCTGTCCCATTCGGTGTGTTTACGTAGGAAGTCAAAGCGATGTGCACGTTTAAATGATATCCTTGAGGCTTGGTGGTGAAGTATAGTTTTGTGTGTGCTCGTTTTTTTTTGTTGTTGTATTGATTCCACTTCCATATCGCATCGTAGTGATGGCAATTTTGAGAGATTGTGTAGCGTTTATTGGAAAAAGATTGCAATTGAAATTGATTTCGAATATGTAAAGGTTGCGGAGTAGTGCATGCAAATATGATGGTAAAGTCGAAGGTTTAAGCATTATGGTATGAAAAAAAAAGTTTTCAATATAGAGATGGTGAGATCTTTTAAGTGCATGGCTGCAAATTCTGTTGTATATTAGGATTGTGCGAGTGTTCCTATCAAAATGGTTAACACTTCGAATCGTCACTCTAAACCTACCCTGTCCGCACTGATATATCCAGCTTCAATTCTTGAAAAATCGGAGAGTAATATTTTCTTGATATGAGAAGGCTTCTCATATGTGGTGGCTTTATATAGCAGTTTTCAGACCCTGCTATCTTCCTGATCTTAAGGTTTCATTCATCACATTTTGACTTCGACCAAGTTTCGAATTGATTGTTAGTATTCTACAAAATTCCCATGTTTGTCTCTAAAGGGCTTCTTTTTTTTTTGCCTTGACTCATTCTTTCGCTTTCCGATCATATCTCCAAGGATTCGACAGTCCTCTTATACTCATGCTCTCATAATACTTTGTTCTTCTCTCCTTATAGAGCTACAGCGCTACCCTCGTCCTCTTATGCACTGCCACTTGGTAAACAAACCAATATCAAACACCATTTTCCAAATAATAACCAAGTACCCATAAATTTCCAGCACGCGAAAGCTGCTCGTCCTCTTATCTCCTGCACCTATAATATTTATTATAAAACATCAGACACCCGTTTACAACTTGTGCCAGTAAACGACCGGCAAATATAATCAAGAACAGTTGGCTGCGGTACCCGCAACGGAACCCCCTTTCTCAACCGCCAATAACTTAGGAAAACGTCGACAGAGATGATGACAACTTATTTATCCAATATCCCGTCCAGAGTGTGTCCTCAGGGTATAATAACCATTTCAATATGAAAACCAAAAATCCAAGTCAATCCTTACCGCTAACGCACACAGAGCTAAATTTTCCATGGCTGTGGCTATATATACGAGTACAAAAACCTCATGCAGTCGCACGAGTGGCTGTGTAATTGCGCAAATAAGATAATAACGCAAGAAGGACGAATTACTTACGAGAAGTTATAAATAAAGTAGCTGAAGCTATCGGGTGTGGTGTATGCCACCGCAAAGGACTTCCATAGAAATTCGTATATGCCATGCCCAAAGAATATTAATTTTCGAAACTATATAAGGATATCTTATTAGCTGCGATCGGAAGTGTACACATCGACCGCAAATCCACATATAACATAGTCGTTCCACTATCCGGGGTCCCAATATTAGCCACCCCCAGTACATTTGATGTGAAAGGAGTTTCTCGGCGTGAAAACTTCCTCGTTGAGATTGACAGGAATTCGTACGCATAGTGGTATACGAATACCTTAATATGTGCGGTGTATGTAAAACGTTTTAAGTAAGAAAGTTACTGGTTGTAATGAATTTTTGTCATAGTAATCCGACAAGTCAAGTAACTTTTTAATGTTAAATTTTCTTGCAGAAATTTTAATTTGGAATTAATAGTTAAGAAGACTTCAAGGACATTTCAACAAATAATCTGTAGTTCCGTATTCGCTTGTATCCAAAAGATCAATTTTGGAATGTTTTTCGTACCTAATTTAAATCAAGCACTTTTGGGTATGGTTTTCAATTTGGTTGCATTTTTAAACATTCTGCACAAATTTCTTCTCTTCTCAGAAAGATGTACGAAGGTCCCTACCCCCTTTTTAGAAGCTCAATATCGATGCTCTCCATTTTTACCTTGATATTGTACACATTGTATAGTAGTCGTTTGATTCGTTTTATTCTGTGTGACTTTCCCAAAGGATTACCGTTCGTCTTCCTTTTACCGAAAGCAATTTATTTAAAACGGAATAAAAAAAAAATGTCAACCATCTGATTTGATATGTGTAATCTCAAAGGATTTGCGCTTTCAAAAGCCAAACACATGAGAAATATGCATATCCTTTTGAAGGATCTTTATATTTTATTGAAATGCGGGCATTTTAGTGAAACTCATTCGCAACACCTGCCTTGCTCATTCACTTTTCATTCGCTTTTCTGATGTGTTGTACTCTTTTAGAGAATATCATTTCGACATACCTACGCAAAATTTGCACTCAATCGCTTAGAATTACCCCTAAGTGATCTCATTAGAAATATGCATGACAAAATAATTACCCTAAATCCAGAGAACCCCCACGGCCTGTCTCCAACAGTTGCGGTTCACAAGAGCATAGTATAGTATAGTTCCGAAACATAGTGCGCCAGGATAATACAGTTGACATGATATTGTATTACAGCGAATTATCCTTTCATCCCTTTTTTGATTTATTCTCATTACGGGCTGAGCAGGAGGCCACCGATTTTCGGTCGGCTGATTAAAGGGAGAAACCAACCGCAGTATATATGAATATAAGTATGGAATTATGTTTTCTTTTGTCAAGGAGCAATTATAAGTGGATGTGTATATGCAAAGGATATACGTTTTCTTTTTGTTGCTCTACGAATATATGTATTTGCATTTTTTTAAGAATGAAAATGTTTGCCGCAACATTGGGCCAAGTTAAAGTGGGCCATCATTTGCAGATGGGCGTCCTGCAGTGAAATTTAATTGCAATTCTCGATATAACTCGTCGCAGTATGCACAGCACACAAACACATTCAAAAACTACACACACACACATGCGAGTGTATTTTTATTCAGATTAATGAATAAAATTTGCGTTTAATAATGGGAATCAAGATGATGGAGACGACGGAAAGCAGAATTTTGTAATTTGATCTGAGACAATGTAGACGACTGAGGAGATAAAAATATGAAAACGAGACTGGAACTCGGTGGTATTGTTAAGTTTTCGACTGTATGTGACACGAGAGATCTGTTTGGCTTTTGTACGTTAAGAATAACGCTGCGGTTTGGACACATTACCGAGAATTAAGGGAATGGATGAGTTGTTTGCTTTGAGCTTTGGTCTTTCGTCGAAGTAAATTCAAGGAATTTACTTTAAGCTAACGGAAGTCATCAGGGAGGTGTGAGGTTGGGCCTGCTGATGGTTCTTTTTTTTATTCTAACGAGTTTGCCTTCTGAATGAAACATTTTGAAGAACTGGGAACACTTTTTAAGTTGCAGAATTCTAAGTGTATTTTTGTTCAAAAGATGGAACTACGATACTTTATTCCCGGTTTACTTAAGCAAACTTGTATAAATTCAATCTTTTCTTGTTTATGCTAACTTTATTTAGGTACCTAAAGACAACACGATTAATATGTCATATGTTCCATCGCAATCTGGTCAATATAACCAGACTATTAAGACTATTTTCCCCTCAGCAAAAAATTCGAAAAAAAATCCCTTTCTTCAACTTAATGAAATTTTCACTTGTTTTAATATGAACAAATAAAAAAATGCAACCGTTTTTATTAATAAGCTTAAAATAAGCATATAACAAAAAAATACACACATTCAAATTTATAGTAACATCGTTTTCTATTTGACCTAATATCAAAATATAATTATCAAAAACTTCTTTTTGACTTCTTTTTGTTTTCAGCTTAGTTCTGAAATAAGTCATCAAATCAATGGGAGTAAGTAATATAAGGTTACTATATTATTAAACAGAAATACATAATCCTCTGTCGATAGCGTTGGTCAAACATTTTTCTTTAGACGATCTTAGTCAACACGATTTATTCCTAAATATGTTTAAATTTCAGAACCAGGTCTTATCCTACTTAGTCAAATTCCAAATACAAGTAACATAAACAGTTAAATCCCTCGTGTCTATTAGTTAGTGTAAGTGCAGGACTGCAAACGCAGCCGTGTAAGTGGGTCAGCGATAATGAGTTCAGTTCTCTTTATGCGTCTGACCGGTAAGGGCATCTTCCCGAGTTCGCGACGGTAGATTATTATAGGTATTCATTGTAATGCATAGCTAGGTAGTTTTTACAATAGTAAAAGTACGCTTCAATTAGAATATCCTCCCAGAATGTGCGAAACATAAAATTTCTAACCGCGTCGGTTCTAAAAAAAAAACTTGTTCATTTGGCCCAAATTAAATTTTTTGTTAGGATCAAAAATGAAAGACCTCTCCGGGTTTGGTCTTAATGTGTACATAAGGCACCGTAACAGAAATTAAATGTTTCTTGTTCGATTAAAATTTGTTCAAATACAAGCCTTAACCCGTTCGATCCTGATGGGACATATAGGTCCCAGCCAATGTATAAACATACCTAATATGAAGAAAATGTACTTTAGATGGGATTTATATGTCCCGTCTCGTAGTTCATAATTAAAATTACGGTAGAATATTGCTTACGCGCCATTTCGGCGCCGAATACCCATGTCTTTGTGGAAAACGTGTCAGCAAGTCGGACGTAAAATCCTGTTTACGGAAGTAATTGTGTAAAATTAGGTTGAAATAAGGTTCATAAGAAAAATATATTTGTGAGTTATGATATTTGGAATATTAGGGAAATATTTAAAAATAGGTAAGAACAATTTTGTCAAATATTTTTATTGTTTTATGCATTTATATATGCTCGGGACATATATGTCCCATCAGTACTTTTTGTTGGGACCTATGTGTCCCAGTTAGGTCTCCTTTCACATTTTTTACGTTTATTATGTTATAAGATATCGGTACAATATGTCAACGCCACTGAAGCCAAATCAAATCAATGAGATATTGGAAGAAGGAAGTGATGACGAGGATTTTTCTGGCGATAGTGAGGATGAATATTTGCCGACTGACGTTGACCTCGAGAGTAGTTCAGAGGAGGAGACGGACAATGAAGAAGAGATGCAAGCTCAAGAAGTACGACAGGATGAAACATCTGAAGACGAGGAATTGGAAGAAGAGTCCGAAGAAGAAGAAGTAGTCATAGCTCCGGGGACCACAATTTGGTCCACACCTGACCCACATTTCGAGCCAAGGAAGACAGTAAGTAGCTATCGGATACCTAGCATAGGCCTAGAATTTGCAAGGACTGACCAACCGTTGAAAATTTTTAAAAAATTGTTCCCCGAAAGCATGTTTATCCGTATAACCCAATGTACAAATGAGCGTATTGATATAGTTCGCAAATCAAAACAAGCCCAATGTAACTTAAAAATGACTGACATTGGTGAGATGAAAGTTGTTATTGGTTGCATGATCATCATGTCATACAATCATCTTCCAGCTGTTCGGAACTACTGGTCAAAACACAAATCAATGGGAAACGAAGCAATAAAGTCGGCTATTTCTCGCGACCGTTTTCAGATGTTGTCTTCGAAGATGTATTTTACTTCCCCTAAAAAGCCAGAAGATGCAACGAGGTTATATTACGTTGAAGACATAGTCCAATGCTTGAAAAATCGTTTCATGAAAGCCAGGATGGAAAGTTCATACCAAAGCATTGACGTAAGTATGACTAAGTTCAAGGGACGATCGTCAATGAAACAGTACATGCCTCTGAAACCCACAAAACGGGGAATAAAAATGTGGCTCAGGTGCGATGCACTGACTGGTTATACTTACGACTTCAACATTTACTGCGGTAAGGAACATGAAATCGTTCTAGGAACTTTAGGTGAACGCGTTGTCAACCAACTAGCCAGCACAATAAGAGAACCTGATGTCACTCTTTGCTTTGACCGATTTTTCACCAGTATCAATCTGCTTGAAACCCTTAATTTTGCCGCCTTGGGAACTGCCATGGCTAACCGCAAAAAACTACCAGTGATAAATCAAAATCTAGTGAAGGGTGAACACATTTTCCGAGCCAGCAATTCTGGAATTATGTTTACTAAATGGCATGACACTAAAGAAGTTATTGTCGTCAGTAATTGCCACAAGGCTGGCACAACGACAATAACCAAAAAATTAAAAAATGGTCAACAGAGAAGTGTCGTGTCCAGAAATGGTAAAATTTTATAGAGAGGTAATGGGAGGAGTAGACCGAGCAGACCAAATGTCAGGATTGTATGAGCTTGACAGGAAATCGACAAAATGGTGGAAAAAGGTATTCTACCGTCTTCTTATGATGTCGCTTGTCAATTCCTGGGTCATACACTCCCAATTGGGGCGCAAAAAGACACCATATATTGACTATCTTATAAACGTAGCCGAAAATTTAATTGAAGAGGGAAAAGCGACATCAAAAAATCAGCGCCGAAGCCGTTATGGAAGAAAGAATGGGCCAACTTCATCACATTTACCGGTACAAGGCAATACGCGCAGGCGTTGTGCGTCCTGTCGTCAAAAAGGGAAGGAAAAGCGCACTAAGACCATATGCCAAGAGTGTCAGATTCCACTCTGCCTTGAATGCTTTGCAGTTTTCCACAAATAAAGTTTTTTATTATATTTTCATTTGAAGTGAATGTGAATAAAGTTTTGTTTTTTGTTTGTTTTCATTCAATTTCATGGGTACCAATAAAAAAAACTGATTTTGTATATTCATTTGTTATTAAATTTTTTTCAGCACAAATTACTGAATGGGATATATGTGTCCCACCCAAAAATACGGATGGGACACATTTGTCCCATCACCTCCCACCACCCCCTGATATCTAAGCTTCAATTTTAGACAGGAAATAGTTTAAACTCATTTTTCAGAATAGGGGAAACCTAAGAAGGAAGTTATATTGGTCTCTGTACACATCCGGATCGAAAGGGTTAAATGAAAACTTGCATGTCTGGGTCAGATTTCGTAATTTTCATTTCTACATAAAATTACAACATAAATACAAGTTTTTGAAATTTTTCCATATTTTTTTATATTTTTGTTCAGAAATTTGCATGCCTGGGACAAAATCCGTATATTTTTAGCTGAGGTAGAAGTGTTTGGCAACACGAGTGCGATCATTAATGCTAGATAAGTATTGTCTGTCGCCTGTCTTGAACAGGATTTGGGAAAGTGTATTTAAGGTGAAGGTTAAAAATGGTTACCATTATCATAGCTTTGGATGATATAACGTAAGTTATAAAAATATTAAAACTGACCTATCACTACCTCCAATCATTTCGCATAAGTTTTTTAAGCCACCGCCCTCCATACTCACAAACATACACCTCCCGTTCCTCAGATTCAAATGCACTATTTCTGAAAGACGAAATGAAATATTTTAACAAAATATAAATCATTTTTTATATTTTCTCTTCTCCTTTTTCTCATTGTTGAAGTTCCATTAGAGCAACCCGAGTAAAGTGAAGCGTAATTGTGAACCCCATTATTATTTAAACTTGTTTTCCTATATCAAGTAAGCCTTCAACGAAAAAGGATCACATTTGTGCAGTTCACTTGATGCGACTTCGATTGAAGCGGAATTGTGAACACTAACCTAACCACCAGCCAACAACCTCCCGCGCGCTAATACGAGTATGTTACATTGTATTATACCACAGTTAGTCGTGTACGTTTCTTGTCGAGGAATTCTTTTTTAACAAGGCACTGTGCGCGAACGATGCATACATTTATACCCTTTTGCGGAACTCAGCGCTATTTCCTGAGAATGTCAAGGATTCATTTCGATTTAATGCATTTCCGCTGCCTTAATAATAACGAATGCAACCTTCTAAATGGTTTGCGTTAATCTTGCACGTGTGTGTGTGCAGGTATTGCTGCATTGCGATATGGCATCATTTTTAATTGTATTTTGTGTTGCTTAATGGAACAGAGTTCATATTGGAGTATTGTTGAACAATTTCAACTAAGTGCGTTTTCTCAAATGAGAGTAATGTCGATGTAATGGATTTTATTTTCTCTTCCCGGTTTTGTAGAGAAGGTTGCAAGGTACAATACAGCAGTGGGGTTTTGTAAAGCTCACATTTCGTCCTTCAAGTGAGAAGGTTTGAACTCTTCTTTTTTGTTTTGACTTAAAGGTAAATGAACCCGTTAACAACTTTGAAGTAACTGCTATAGGACGTGAAATTTTGTTGTAGATAGTTGACAGATGTGGGTTTGTTTATCTAGTCTTCCTAGTTTTGACTTCAAGAGCAACCTACTTTGACTGCTTTTTAATTGCTGTAAAAGAAGCTATCAGAATACCCTTTGATTCTTTCAATTTAAACTTCTTATGAACACTTTATTTATTAAGAGAGTAGGTATTTCTAATTCGACAATGCCAAAGTTAGAAGAACTCATAAGCTGTGGTTTGTTGGAAGGTTCAGCACTGAAACAGTAGCTCTAATTGTATGTCGTCCATATAAGGTGGTTTCGATTTTACCTAAATTTACTTTAATTTAGTTTCACGCTTAGTAAATATTTATCAAATGCCAAATTTTTTTCACTCCTATCAACATCGTTTTAAACATTTTCAAGAACCCCTTTGATAACATTTCCCTTGTTGCTGACATAGCACCAAGTTGGAAACAAAAAAAATAATAAGGGTAAAGCATCCCTTAAACAGTTCACCTGATAAAACCTATTTATTAGAGGATAAACAAATTCATTACACTACACCTATAACGCAAAAGTTGCTCGCATTTGTAATTACAACCCGTTTTACACCTATTATCCCTCCAATAAGTGCGGCAACTTCATCGAACAAGGGTTTGTTTACATATTTCCAGCTTATCTCTGATAAAACGATGGCTCCAAAGCGAAATTTCATTACGCGCAATCACTATTATAATCGATGGGATATATTGATAAAATTATTGACACATTATCTTTATTATTGTGAGACAAAGACTTGTGACAGAATGAAAAACAAATTTCGGGTGATACCATAAAATTGCTTAATAAATTTGTTAACCACTCGAACAATAACCGGATGGTAATATTTTAAATTATGGGAACTTTTCGCAAATGACAAAGCTGCAACTTGTCCTATGAATAGTTGGGTGGACATGGTGTTCAGTGTATGCAAGGGTGTATCTGTATAGGTATACACGTAAGTGAATAAATGTTGGATGGATGTCGGTTAATCAGTCGCAATCATTTGATTTTATAGAACAGCAGTAAAGTGTGTTTATTCATTATGTACTCACTATGACAGCTGTGAAATGTGATAAAAGTGTATTAGGTTTTGCACTTTTGTCAGGTTGGACTTAGAGGCGATTGAATTCAAATTAATGGGTAGGATATTGGCAGTTTTTATAAACATGCAGTTGCAGTGCTTGAAAGTACTTGATTTTACTTTTTTCAGGAAACTCTTATAAAACTTGGTGGTACGGAGTGCAGTATACCGACGCGCTATGAAGTTGTTTTGAGGTTTTGGTCTGTCAGTGGTCTAGTAGAATTAAGATTTTTACGAATTTGAAAAATTGCAAAACTGGTTCTAACAATTTTAATGAAAATTAACAGGCGCAGTGGCTTATTGGTTAGTTTGTTGGGAAACTAAGCGAGATGTTTCAGATTGAGTTCGTGAAAAAAACTCAAATTCCATTTTCGGTTCTTTTTCCACAGCGTCACCTAATGCTGAACGTCTGAGAGTATAATTGTCATGAAAGAGCTTCTCAATTAGCCGTTTGGGCACGGCATAGACTTGTAGAAGTAGATTCCTTCCATTCGTCCTAAAAATTTAAAAAAAAATCTCACAAAATTAGTGGTTGTGAGAAGAAAGATGTTTTAAATAGTTGCGCATACTATTTTAAGTGAGACTTCAATTCCAATTTTGGTCTGAAAGGCCGCATGGCTATACCAACATCCTGCTTTCCCTTCCCGACGGAATAGGGCGTATATCTACAGATTCCACAGTGACCAAACTTAACTTCCATAAAAACTTCTCTGTCAGATTCCCCTCTAGATCAGAATGGGAGGAGAACGCGGTCGTTAACGATTTCGATATACCCATCTTAAATTAGAAGAGTTAGACATCTCCAAATCTTTCGCAGCCAACGTCTTTAAAGCAGAAGTACTTGCAATCAAGGAGGCGTGTACTCTGTCCCTTAACATAACTACACCCAGAAAAAAAATATGCATCTTGTGTCCTGTCACAAGTCGTTCAACAGAAAACATCGAAGCAGTTCGCGAGAGTATTGCTGACAGTCCAGGAATATCAATTCGGCACCGTAGTCAAGAATTGGGCACTACAGCGAATCCTCACTAAAAACCCAGCCATACAGCCAGAATAATAATTCAATAAGAGTACAAACTTGTCAGCAAAGCCGTTGCGGCCATTTATCCGATATGATATTCCATACATAACCCCAATCTATATACATAGGTACTCTATGAATAAATACAAAAATTTAGCTTTCTAATTAAAAATCTGTATTTTCTATCAAAATAACATTTAACTATAGGGCACCCTTTATTTTAGATACTAAACTTTTCACCTTAAATCTCCTCCTCATCAAAGAAAACGGAACCGAAAATTAATCGAAGAGTCTTGCGTCCGAGGCCACCAGAGAGATCCCCACTCGCTTTCGACAATGTCCATGCTTCTGGACCATAAAGCAGGGCTTAAATAATGAGGGTTCTGCAAAGTAGCCTCCTTTTTGGCAAGATATTACTATTCTATTGCCTTCTTGAGCCAAAGAAACATCGATTTTCAAGTGTTACTTTTCGCTTGCTATTTGCTGTGGTTACATTTTCAGAGTTAATAGCGGAGTCGAGATTGGCAAAGTCCTTAACTACCTCAAAGTTATGGACGTCTATAGTGACTTTCTGACCGATTCGTCGATCTTGTGTGTCCTTCATTTTGACAGCATAAAAATAAGCAAAACTAAGTCAATATCACGTTACGTATCCTCCTACATGTATTCCCCACCACCATATAATTCCGGCCCCCATAGCCTTACTACACCAGCCTTTTCTAAAAATAAGCAAAAATTTGCGAACTAATTCTGTCAACTAGAGCCAAAATCCTCTCCATAAATACCCCAAATTCCTGAAACTATTTACACTTTTGAAACTCTGTAACCAACTTAATCGCCCAACATCATGAATAGCTGAAACCAATCTCTCGCACACACCCAACGAAAAGGTCAATGAGATAAACCTTAAACCGAGTTACCCGGCCCGCCGCACCCCATCTATTCCATTCAATATTGAAAAGGCCATCCCCACTTCCATCCCCCATTCAGAAACAATTGAGTTCACATCTGGTAGATGGCTCAATTTTAATCCACCCGTTCCCAATGCTATGCAACGACATCATCAAAAGCACATTAAACGAAATCCAAGAAAAAAATTCAACAGCAAAAAAAAGATAGGGAAAACACCAAAATAAAGGACGAACGTGAAACAATCTCAACGGCAAATATCCGCAAAATGAACGCTTTACAATCCACACCCCAGCAAAAAGCGAATTAGCCGACCTCTTCTGAAATTCATTTTACCAAACTTTATCAACAAATTTTCGGAGGTAAGCCTCATGTGGGTGTGTACCTACTTGTTAATGCTGCATGGAATTCGGAGGTCCACCAGGAAACACACAAAGAAGGTCGGTTCTTGGACCTCCCGCAAGTAGGAGAACAGCGCCGAGCTCTTCTCGAGCTTTAATTAAACGAAATTTCCCTTAAATACCCCACCCTTGTCTCCGCATACTCACTATACAGCTTTTATTAAATAGACTTGTGTTCGCATATTTTCGTTTTATTACGTTCATTTTGTGAAGTCTCCCTCTGCAGCATCCCTTGTCGTCAGCCTATCGCTAGGGCTGAGGAAATTTGTGTAGCCCATCTGGTTCCCCTAAAAGGACCAATATGCACATTTAGGTGCTCTTCTGTTGCCGGAAGGGCTGCCAGAAAAAAAATACAACTTAACCCGCAAAGGCTCCCAGCAGAGGATGATGTTGGCGGTGGTAGTGGTAGGTACCGTACCAACTATATAAAGTGGCTTGGTTGGTTATAATAATTTTCGCTGGTGCGGGACCTGAACCCCATGGTATGGTTGGCGTTTCGGTGTTCAGCCCACTCCCCCATAAGTACAATGTGTGGGCAAATTTTTTCATATACACTTCTGCCACCCAAACACCACCCTTCATTCAGCGAATATGCATTTCGAAAGTTGTTCAAAAATTTCATTAAATATGGTTTCATTGTTGTTCAACGAAACCAGTCAAAATTAAAACCAAAATAAAAATAAAACATACAAATTCCCAGCGAATAGAGGAACAGGATGTGTGCAAAAAAAAAAAAAACACATACGTGGTACCGGGTAAATAATAAAATAAAAAGGACCCTCCAACAGTCTGTGGTGTTATTTTTGTGCAAACCAATGTTCAGATGGATCCAGCATACTGACTGCATATTACGTCGCCATGTCACTGTTTTTTTTTTGTTTCCACTCTGGGTCCTCTTATCGCGAAAATGTGACTAAATAAAAATTGCATTTTGTGCAAAACAAAGAAATACACTCTTCTTCTGGCTGATGGAGTATAAAAAAAGGACACCCTCCCACATGTGTGTGTGTGTGTAGTATTTGCAAATGAAATAAGGATGTGAGGGCTTAATATGTCAGAAATTGTATTTATGCACTTTTTGCCTCTTTTTTGAGCGGGGGGTAACTGAAGTGCACAAAAATTAAAACTTTCTCAATGCATGCGGGGGTTGATATAGCGTAGAGGATGAGAGTAGGTTTTAGTTGCGCTATGTCAGAGGAAAAATTGGAAAATTTTTATTTGCACAGCAAAAGCAGGCTGAAACCAGAGCCGGATATAAATAAATTCACATGAAAATTTGTTGAGAATTGAGAATGCAAATAAAGTGCACGCGAACAGCAGATGAGAAATGAGAGAACGCAAATTAGATTTTTTTTTCGGCAGACGTTATAGGTGAGGGGTTGGCTTTTATTTGTTAATCGGCCGCCGCAAGTTGTTTTGGAAAAAAGGCTGAGTAATGAATGATTTTTGGTATTTGTTTGCGCTGTCGTTGAGGAGAAAGTAACTAGTATTCGGAAGTTGAGCAGTAATATCCATTCTTTGACTAGTGACGAACTTTCCGCTTTAGGAATCTTTTTTGATACATTTGCATTTATTGTGAGGTTTTATTTTATTTTGTCGGATTGTGTTGTACTTATACCGAGAGATGTATCGTTTTGACGATAACCTACCTAAAAGTTGCTTCGCTATAGCTCTGTTTAATACGTTTCTTACATTCTCCGAAGTATATGTGATCTTTTATTGTGACGTATCTATGCAGGGTAAGAATAGTTGCACAGTGGCGGAATCTTTAACACAAGAAAACGTCATGCGTAACAAAGTGAAAAAAACTGAAACCAAATCTCGCAATCTTCTTACTTCCCTCGGTCATATATCTTAATTAATCTCAAAAGTTTTACGCTGCGGGGCCTTAGTGCACCTAGAGAAGGGAGAATCTATAAAGGAAGTGCCTGGGTAAGAAACTCTCAACTTACTCACGATAGAAGACGAACAGCCAAAGGTCCCACCTCCTAAAAAAAACTCAAAATAATCTGCAAAACTAACTCAAGCTCTCGCACAGCGGCAAGGCTGCAGAAAACAATGTATAGGAACACCTTGGGTCTTGTCATTGTTCACCTTCACACTGAATGTTTTGCAGGTCAAATTGATTAATTTTATTATAAGGAAAATTTGGCCATTGAAAGTTGGCAACATGTGGCCCGGACACTAAAAATGATTATTAGTACCACGACTTATGTGTAGAAGTCAAATGGCAGCTCTAATTAAGATGAGTGCCAAATGAGCTCCACTGCTTGCACCTTTCAGTCATCGAATAGAATGGAATGAAATACAAATTTCTGTCAACCATTCAAGTCATTACGCGCAGATGGATTAGTACCAGCGCGAACATATAGAAATGTCGGGAAGATTTTACTTCGTAGTACTGAGCGACCACGCCCTAGGATCGGAAAACACAGACTTGCTTTCACGGCCCAGGATGAGATATTTGGAAATTTTTCCTGATGATATAAAGCCACACATCTATATATTTATGAAGTCAGCTATTTTTCTATACTTCCACCAGCAAAGGAAATACATACTCGTACTTTTGTATATATTTTACATAATTTTTGGCCATTACTACCATTCGGCTTCATTCGCACATTGAAGCATTATTTGAACTAAATTTGTTATCTCCTAAGCTGAAAATTTTCTTATGTATATGTCTTTTCATTTTACCAAAATTCCTCGAAACTGCCACACAAGTCACCACAACAAAGCCTCACTCCATCCGGATTGACCACTCGCAGCCAACAGCATAAAAATCCATCCATCCATTGTCCATATGTACATACCTCAGTCACTGTTTTCTCAATGCATACTTTCAAGATGCAAATCAAATTTCTCCGTACACATGTGGTCCAATAAAGAAATTATCCCCAGCTAATCTGTGAGAAAATTGACACCCCATTATCGCTAAACAAGGATATGAGTGCAGTATTGTCATTATCGCTCTGAGGATGTGAATTTCACATGAAGCACCAGAATCTCTCGAGTCGACCCCATAGATAACAGATCGTGCGTGCGTCGGTTATTATAGAGTTTGTCCTCCTCTTTATAGCACTGCTACCGAACTCGCATTGCTGATAATCTTTCAAAGCAGTGCCGCAGTGGACAATCCTACCACCGCCCATATGTGTGCAACTTAACATGTTGGAAAAAGAAAACCAAGGCGTTACCACCAACCATAGTGTTCCCATTGCCACCTTTCGGACACACAACAAACAAACGAAAAACATCCACTCGACAATAGGAAAATGTGCAGTGACACGCATGTGAATTACATAAATTCTGACCAAAAGTAACAAAGCCGCACACAATGGTCCAGGAGGACATCTGAATATTCAAATATGTGGATAGATATGCGAAGTGGTTCAAGAAAGGAGCATCCGCACCACGAAATAAAAGGACAACAATGCCAGCTCTACAAAAGGTGAACAACAAGTATTATTTATATATAATGCTCGAGATGTTTGCAATGCGCACTTGAGGATATGGTAGGAGGTTTTCGTCCTTAACAATAAAAAAAAATAAGCACAACAAGTTTTGTTTGCAAATTCAGTCACCACCATTCGGATGCTGTTTGATTGCATTCAATGGAACAAATCGAAGGTATTCCAATGAAAATCATTGTGTTCATTTGGGAAAAGGATTTACACAGGACTAGTATTCGGACATATCATCCTGCACACCCACTCTACCAGTAGGAAGTTGTATAGATGAAATGTACCGCCGTGTGGATCTATCGCAGTCCATTATAAAAGGAGTGTATCCTTATGTTTGCAAATTTTGAACAAATTTAAATTACATTGGAGAGATTTACTCTTTTACAGTCCACCACGATTATAAAAAACCTCTAAAATCAAAAAAAAAAAAATGTCTTTTACACTATGAGTGGAAGAGCAACTTCCACTTAGTTAACTTCTTATCAATCTTCTGACCAGTCAGGAGTCTTTGCTTGAGGAGTTCGATATTCTAGGACCCAGGCTAGCCGTTTTTACTTGCCGGAACGAAGTGGTCTACCCCAAAGATGCCTTGGTCTTCCATCATTACTTCATTACATAACTGTCCGACGCCCGTGTCTGTAAGCTTGATGATTCCAAGCCAATGCAGTCGATGTGTTTCGGTCTTATTACAGCTCATTTAATTCGTGGTTGAATTTACACCTTCATTCGCCCTATTTCGCCCAGAACCAGAATCTTTCGAGAAGAATATTTCTTTTAAAGAACTATTGACTTCTTTAATTCTTACAAAGCAGATAAATAGGGGATGGATTTTATTTTTCCCACCGGGAATGCTGAATCCATTTGTTTAGCCAAGTTGAATTAACAGCTGGTTATTTTTTGCGTATATCGATTAGACTGCCATGAACCCTTTAATTCATCCTATTGGCGGTGGAAAGCTGGCAAAATATTCAGTCTTGTCCTCATCTATCTTCAACGTCATATAACTTCGCCTGTTTTGTAATAGCTTCTAAAGCTTATTTCGGTGCTATTTTAACACCCAATGATATTCAAGACATTATCAGTATTTCAGTTTGCATTTAAAACTGGTATAGTTGTTTTCTATCCCAACTGCGAGATTTTTGACCTTCTTAAACTGGAAGCCCAGTGCATCTATCATATTTTTCGGTAGGTACTCGTATACCCAAAAATCACCATCACATAGTTTTTTTTCTCTGAAAAGGTTGGTAACGTGCTGTCGTATCGATTGCCTCTGTAATGATGTCGTTTTAAACTATTGAAATTGATTGCGATCGTTTTGGCAAACTCTCAAAAAAAAGACTATTCGCGACCGCTCTTCTTCATTTCGCTCTAATAAAGAAGACGACAGACAGTACTTTCAATTTGCGCAAACCACCACAAGCAAAACCACGATCAAGATCAAAATTCACTAACATTTGTTTTTTAATTTGTTGAATCAAATCTACAGATCGAAACCGTTCATGGTTAAATTTTGTTCTGTAGCTCAGCTTTTGGATGAGGCCGAAAGTTAGATCGATAACTTAAAACACTAATCGCCCTTGACCACCTATTCTTTTTTTGAATGGGTTAATGGTTATTTGAGCAGTGATAAGTAAAACGCAGCAAAATTAAAACAAAAACATATATTTCAGTCAAATCCGCTGCAAAAAATTAGGCGTGGTAAAACACGATGTAGCCTAAACCTTTCTCGGGGTCTTAAGAAAAATTAAACAAAATGTCTCATTAAAATACTGTCCAGTATTATTTCGTGCACATCAACCTACTCGTAGGACACATATCAAATCCCCTAGAGTTTCACTATAGAGAAGGAGCTTAGGCGGCGTCAAAGGAAGAAGTGGAGGAGCTCATTTACAGGTTTATACCTGTAAAAGAAGCAAAATAAAAATCCATTCAGGGAGAAAAATTACCTCGCTACAAAAGTATTCGTAATAAAAAAATTTGCTTGCTTAGAATTTAATTGGACCCATTAAGACGGATTAGAACGAACGCAAAAAAAAAGTACAAATGTATCGAGTGACTAGGTCAACTAAGAACATCAGCCTCTTTAAACCAACACAAAGCTAATTCCGATTTCCAGACAAATCATCCACAACATCCATGCAATCAAGCTGTCTAATAGAAGTGACCAAGCTGGCATTAAACCACTCTCATTGCTCCTCGGAGACTGTAATAAAGTGTCGGTTACTAAGAAAAAAAAAGAAATCGGCGACGTTACGAAATTCACACCGAAAAATTGATTTTTCCGGAACCAAATACTCACATCCGCTCATCATACTATTATATAAAGAGGTAATGTTTGTTTGTTAGAGGTAATTTCCGAAACTACTGAACCGATTTCAAAAATTCTTTCACTAATAGAAAGCTTCGGAATAGAGTACTGCGATAGGCTACTTTATTTTTTGATATTCCATTTTTTGCTTTTTTGATATCATTCATTTCTGCTCCATCCATTAAAAACATTTTAGGTACCTACCTACCTTCACACGACATTACGCTCTACGCAGTTTTTTTTCGGAGTCGTGTTGTTTTGCTGTGCGGAACAGCGTTGCCACAAAGATACAATTGTATCAAAAGAATTGATACTTATATACTTTTTTTTTTTTGGTTCAATTAGATCCATTTAAATTTTCAATTAAAATTCTGCAAAATCTCCTTTTGTCACATATTTAATTTTTTTTTTAATAAATTTTCAAATCTGACATTATTAATTTGTTTTCTTATTTTCAAAACTAAACTATGGTAGCAATTGCTCATATTCTGAACTGATGTTCCCACCCATACCTCATGTATCATGTACGGTATGACTCGAGAACATTTGCATTAGTAAATTTCTTCCAATTTATGAGAGTGTTTGAGTTATTCAATTCAAATTTCTCTAAGAATGAATCTTAAGCCAGTTCAATTTATTTTGCAATACTCCTATTTACATTACATTTTTAAGTTTATTTTTATTTTTGTACTAAATGAATTGACTGATTATCACGTGATCTGAAATGTGATGTTGGTTTTAAGGATTTTTTTATTTTGTATTTATATCTTTGTTTCCTTTGTTTTTAATAAATTTATTTTTTTTTGAAAAAAAAAAACGATATTTCATTCTAATACATTTGATACATTTTAGAGGCTCAAATTTAGATACTTTTCACACATTTTCAAAAAAAAAAGTCAACGGCAACGCTGGTGCTTAACTGCTCACCAGCAGTGATGCCAGATTACAAGATATATCTTTTTTTTCAAAATATTTGAGCTCCAAAATAGGTGCAAGACTTTTTACCTTAAGTTCATCAAATTTCAAGATATTTGATATCAAGAATTTTCTATTTTTTTTTTACATTAAAACAACCTTTTCTATTGAATAAAACCGTTTTCTATTAACTCCAATATTTTGAGTAATGTGAGTCGAACAGAGCCCATGTGCGAATTTGATAAAATAACCGATGTAATATGTTTTCGGAAAAAATTGTGTGTAAAAACAGCCGATGGAAACTTCAACATATACAGTTTTTGAAGATTTTTATATAAAACAAAAAATTCGTAATCGTTTGAGTACTGAAACAGTTGAAAATTTAATCATTACAAATTTGTTGCTCTTTAATGGAGCAAATTGCTATGATTCTAATATAAGCAATGATGTTCTGTCATTTTTATTCAAATGTGTTCCAAAATTTAAAAAAAAAACAACGACATTATTAGCTATACGTATATAGCTACCTACTAAAATTTTGTCGAAAAAATATATTTATATAAAAGTAGTATGTTATATTTCGTTCTTTTTCTATTTTGAAAAAATCTTCAAAAAAAGATTTTTAATATCGGAAAACAAGATTTTTAGAATTTTCATCTGGCAACACTGCTCACCAGTCGAAACGAACGAAAAAAAAAGAAGATTTTCGTTGTTGCGTAGGTTAGAAGAAAAGGGAGGTGCATAATGTTGGTATATAGTAGGCGGCGTCGTCGGAACCAATGAAAACAAAAAAAATGTGAATTTGATGCAGTGATACCAGATCGTGGGTAATTAGCCAATTCGTGGGCATTTTTTTTAAATAAGCTTAAAGTGCATAAAAGGGCTTTTTTTATCTCTCAAAAAAACAAAAAAAGATAGTCTATTTTGTTGTTTTTTAACGTCGGCATGGGCCCAAACTGCATTTTTATGTATTTTTGACATTTATCATGCGCAATTCAGTCCGAAAAGTCTATCACTGCATAATGTTACCTTTGCATGTAGAGAGTAGAAGAAGTTGATGGTGTTGGTGTATTGTTTGCTTAGATTTATGCTGTATTTTTCATTGTGATACCGCTTTGTCAAGCGGTATCACAATGAAAAATTCTGATGAATTTGCAAAAACATTGCTTTAGCACGAAGTTCCCCATTATTATACATGGGCTAATAATACATTTTCACGAAGAAAGCGAGGTCAAGATGTCAACGGGCATCCCGGCATAAAAAAAGATGCTGCTCTAGGAAGAGTATACAGCATTCATCCTTCTCAGTCAGAGTGCTTCTATCTTAGAATATTGCTTCATCACGTACATGGTCCTATCTCTTTTCAACATTTAAAAACCGTAGACGGAATTGTCAGAGAAACATATCAAGCAGCTTGCCGGTACAGAGGCTTATTGGAAAATGATAACCATTGGGAAAACACTTTGAGAGAAGCTTCGATTTCGCAATGTCCGTTAAAGCTAAGGGAGTTGTTTGTAGTAATACTGTTATTCTATTTTCCGGCTGAACCACTCAAACTGTGGGATAATTTTAAAGACGATCTATGTGAAGATATTAGACACAGAATTCGACAGCATAATCAGGACTTTACTTTACCTTTCAATGATGACATTTACAATGCAGGTTTGGTACAAATAGAAAACAAACTTTTAGAACTGAACGAAAAAAGATTAAGCGATTTTGGTTTACCTTCTCCTACTCGATCATATAATGATGCAGGAGATACAATACTAATACATACGTACGATATTAATGAGCTGTCAGTTTTTGTCAATGAAAATTTACCAAAGTTAGTCGCAGATCAAAAACAAGCTTATGACGCAATAATTGATAGCGTAGAAAATAATAGAGGTAAGCTTTTTTTTTTGGATGCCCCAGGAGGCACTGGGAAAACATTTCTCGCAAATTTAATATTGGCAAAAGTGAGACAATCTAGAAAAATAGCTATAGCAGTCGCTTCATCTGGAATTGCAGCAACTCTACTAAATGATGGGAAAACTGCGCACTCCACTTTTAAACTACCTCTAAGTGTATCTTTGGAGCATCAGTCAGTATGTTCTATACGTAAAAATGGGCCACTTGGAAAATTGCTGCAGGATACATCCTTAATTATCTGGGATGAATGTACTATGAGTCATAGAGCTGATATTGAAGCAGTAAACCGAACTTTAAGCGATCTCAGGAATTCAAGTGCCGTCATGGGTGGGGTTACTTTTGTGTTTGCTGGTGATTTTCGGTAAACACTTCCTGTCATTCCGAAAGGAACACGTGCAGATGTTATCAAAGCATGTTTAAAATCATCTCCGTTATGGTGTTCAATGCAAGCATTGAAACTTGATTGAATTGAATTGAATGACGGTTTCCCGCAACAACTGCTCAAACTTGGAGAAGGAAAAATCAATTCTTTAAGCACTTATGATAGTAGCGCTGAAATCGAAGTGGAAAATAAATTAGGTCGCATAGTCCACAGTCTGGAACATTTAATAGATGCTATATACCCTGATATAGAAAATCTTCTACAAAGAGATTATCGTTGGCTTTGTTCAAGAGCAATAGTATCACCTAGAAACGATGCAGTCAATGAAATTAATAATTTAATTTTGCAAAAAGTTCCTGGCCAAATAAAACATTATAAGTCAATTGATACAGTCAGCAATATTGAAGACACTGTACACTACCCACAAGAATTTTTGAATTCCCTAAATCCGTCTGGCCTGCCACAACACGACCTAATGTTAAAGATCGGAATTCCTATCATGCTGTTAAGAAATTTAAGCCCGCCTAACATGTGTAATGGTACAAGATTATTAATAAAATACTTGAGGGATAATTTAATTGTAGCGACAATTCTCACCGGGCCAGCAGCCGGGCAACTAGCTCATATTCCACGTATTCCTATGATACCGACGGACTTACCTATATCTTTTAAACGATTGCAGTTTCCGGTGAAAGTATCATTTGCCCTCACCATAAATAAGTCACAGGGACAAACGTTCTTGCTGGTGGGTATCGACTTGAGAAAGCAGTGCTTTTCTCATGGGCAATTATATGTTGGCTTATCTCGAGTGGGATCTCCCGAAAACCAATATATATTGCTAGCAGAAAACAAAAGAACATTAAATATAGTATACAGAGAAGCCTTGATGTGATGATGTTGGACTTCGCCTTTAACTTTTACATGAATTACTTACTCCTAATTTGTAATAATTAGTTTCCAATATTTTCGAATTATAGCTTTAATTTATGAGACTGCAGTTTAAATTAATTTGTCTACTTTATCTACTGAAAAGTACAATTTTTTTATTTAATAAATAATATCTATTAACTTATTTTTCCAAAACTACTTTTATTTCAGGAAAAGTTTTACGTTTCTTCTAGGGTCATCTAAAAGCATATGACTTTCTCCAGAGGAGCTCATCCTCAAATTAAATATTTAATATAACTAATTTATTCGTTTTTGTTTAATATTTGTATTAGTTAAGTACTCGGGCGAAGCCGGGCGGGTCTACTAGTGCTATATATAAAGGGTGAGGGTGATTTTTTAAGAGGTTTAGAACTTTTTTTTAAAAAACAAACACAAAAAATATTTATTTAAATCGATAGTTTGAACCTTGCAATTTAATGTTTAAAGATAATTTCATGCAAATGTTGACCGTGGCTGCGTCTCAGGTAGCCCATCCGCTGAGTCCAATTTTGGCATACTCTTTCACACATATCGGCCGGTATCTCACGAATGAATGCATGGATGTTGGCTTCCAGTGCGTCAATCGAAGCGGGCTTGTCCCTATATACATTAGCCTTGGCATACCCCCACAAAAAATAATCTAATGGTGTCAAATCGCACGATCTAGGTGGCCAATTGACCGGCCCGAAACGTGAAATTAACTGTTCACCAAACTCGCCTCGCAATTGCGCCATTGTTTCGCGTGCTGTGTGGCATGTGGCACCGTCTTGTTGAAACCACATATCATGCAAGTCAAGAACTTCCATTTCGGGCAAAAAAAAGTTTGTTATCATCGCTCGGTAGCGTTCACCATTGACAGTAACGCTGCGATTCGCATCCTCTTTGAAGAAATATGGCCCAATAATGCCGCCGGCCCATAAACCGCACCAAACAGTGGCTTTTTCGGGATGCATTGGTAGCTGTTGCAATGCTTCTGGCTGATCTTCACTCCAAATGCGGCAATTTTGCTTATTTACGTACCCATTCAACCAAAAATGAGCCTCATCGCTGAACACAATTTTTCGATAAAAAAGCGGATCCTCGGCCAGCTTTCCAAGAGCCCATTCACCAAAAATTCGGCGTTGTGGTAGGTCGGCTGGCTTTAGTTCTTGCACCAGCTGTATCTTAAAAGGCTTTACGCCCAAATCCTTCCGCAAAATTTTCCACGTAGTGCTGTAACAAAGGCCTAACTGCTGGGAACGGCGCCGAATCGACATTTCGCGGTCTTCTGTCACACTAGCTGATACGGGCGCATTATTTTCTTCACTACGCACAGTACGTAAACGTGTTGGTGGTTTAATGTCAAACAAAGTAAATTTGGTGCGAAATTTGGTCACAATCTTCCGTATAGACTGCTCAGAAGGTCGAGAATGCCGATCATAAAATGGAAGCAGCGCGCGATGAACATTTCGAACCGAGCACGAATTTTGATAGTAAAATTCAATAATTTGCAAGCGTTGTTCATTTGTAAGACGATCCATGGTTAAATTGCAAACCAAACTGAAGCTGTTTGACAGTGACACAAGGTACTAAACACACGTCAGCTGTCAAAACCAGTGTTGCCAAAACCAAACCAGCTAAAAAATCACCCTTATATATGGAATGAAGTTACCTAATTGGTATTTATTATTAAGTGTTATATACAAAACAGAAGCAAATTCCCTCACACATTTCTTGTTTCGGATATAACGCTTCGGCCACTAATTTGCATTTCCAATTCGATAAAGAAAAACTTCGAATTTAATTTCCTACAAAAACTTCTCGGAATTCAAATCCCCGCCCATCCTGTATAAAGCACAAAGTCCCCACTTTATGTTTCCCAAAAACAAAGTCACGAAAATGTTCGTCACAAACACCAAGCCAATACTCACACCACCATACCATCGACAGTAGGTAGGTATATTGTTCACTTGCTGCCACCGAAAAAGTCAAACTTGTTTCTAAGCTGCCATTTGCACATCTTCCGACATTGTCCTCGAAAGAATCACAAAACCCATCACTAACCCCAACTCCCACCACCATCACCATCTCACCTTCACCATAATCATCGTCATCAGAACCATCAACCTCACCCACCTCGGCTCTTCAGAAAACAAGGTAAATCAAGTTTCAAGAAGCCGTTGACAATATAAAGAAAATCAAAATCAAATTTTCCATCCCTTATTGTTCACTCATTGCATCCTTAGAGTCCTTAATATATTAAATTTTCGTTTGAGCGTGCTGCTTGCATAAAAACGACTACAGTGAAAAAAGGAGAAGAGAAACGAAAACCGGGGATCGAGTAAGGAAAGACAAAGGACCCATTGGATGCGCTCCGTGTGCAAGTAAGTGCCGTCGTCGTCATCGTCATAGTCATAGTTAAATGGATATCCTTGATGTGTACCTGGATCGACTCCCAAAACACCCCTGTCGCCATCGTTGTCAATCTGTGAATGTGTAGTTAACCTTATTAAATGGAGCAAAACCAAACACCCAAGGGAAGGATAACATTTGGCCTTTGCCACTGCCACCCCCTGTAACCTCTGAGTTCAAACGCGCGCACCAGAGAAAAAAGAAAACAAAACATACCACTACCACAAATACAGTTTGACTGGGGAGGGAGGGTGAATCTATGCCCGCTTGTGGAGAAAGTGTGCTCACATCCAAATGACCCATCCGGGCAATGTCTGCGTGATTTCTCATCCAATGGCGCTTAGGCGGAGAAGGCGCATGCCTGAGCATATTCCCAGACTCACCACGAGATGCTGATATTATTGCCATCTCTCAGCTGAGATTATCGAGATTTCGATGAATTCGAATATGGAATTCACAAAATTAGCCTTCTTAGACTGTCGGTCTGTGTGCGTATTGGTGATTGGAGGGTGGTTTTCTGTAACTGTAATACAGTTCACCCACATTGTACAGGATAAATGGCTGCTGATTCAATTTGTGTCTTCACACTTCCTTAACTAACCGATGATGTTGATATACACATGGGGGTGAGAGCAACTTTCACCACCAGCATTCCCCAAGGACAACTTGTTGGTGAATTAAGGAGGCGATTGCTCGGATGAATGGTGATTGGGTAAGTGGATATGGTTGCCTGCCGGGGGACATCTAACTTAATTGAATAGATACTGATTTACGGCTCAATTAGAGGACATGTATTTCATTTAGATGAGATAAATCTCTCCTTTACAGGTGAATATCCATATGGTACGAAGAAGGGACGAAAATGTAATTAACTTTGACCTTTTGTTGAAAAGGTGTTGGAATTTGCAGGAATATAGAAGTCGAAGTGTTTTGTTTCCCTGGTTTTACAAAGCAATTTCTAAGGATACATAAATCTAGTGACATCTTTAGTGAAATTTTCAAACTAGGTATTGCGTTTTTATTAAAAAAAAAAGAAGAAAACTTACAAATTTCAATGAATGTCCGATGTGTTTTTTACTAATGATGATTGCATATATTATGAGCGACTGTAAATTACTAACGTTTGGATAATTGTGCGTAAGTATTTAAGGAAGATTATTTAAAATTGCTGGAGAACGAAAGACGCAAATTTAAACAGTTGCATTGTGCATTAGCTTAGATAAAATTAAATTCATCATATTTATAAAAAAAACTTTTTAAAATTAATCTTCATAGTCCTAAAATACATTGCTATCCATACAGTTGAACGAATGAGGCAAAACCTCAAATAAGGTCTACTCATCAAAGGTTTATAGTTTAGTTTTCATTACCTTCTACCGGTGTTTAGTTTACATTACCATTGACGACTGGATGTAGCAAATTGACAGGAAAATAAAGAACTATTATTTATTTAATTTATTTAATTTGATTGCTATACCTTGAGAATGATTTCTTGGTGGTGCATATATTTTAAAAAGAAAAATTATTGATTAACTTGACATGGAATACATGTACATATATAGTATGTGCTATGACCAAGACCATATTTTACAATTCCAATTAATAAATAAATTTAATTTAAATAATAGATAGATAAATGAACAGAACATATTTTTATGCAATAGATTACTTTTTTGCACGTTTAACAAGTTGGGGCACTTTTACATTATCACTTTGTTGAATGAATTTTGGTTTTCTTAATGTTTACATTATTGTTTTTAAAAACTTAAATAAAATACTGAACAAATGACGGACAACTTCTAAAGTGCACAACATTAAAATGTTTTTGTATACAAAATAATTCATAATGAACATATAGCTTAATACAGAACTGTTCATTATTATAATGAACGAATGGTCACCATAAATAAAGTTTACCTAAGTCAGCAGGTATAAGTTTGAAATGAAAGGAATTAGTTTATAAAACTGAACAATAGATGTGAAAAGAAATTGCTATTTTAAAAATAAGTTTGCAAATAATTGAAACAAATGGTAAGCAACCAGAAAGAAGGGATCTACGTTAAATAGGTCTTGAGTAAAACCTAGTTTTGTGGTTAAGCCACTGCAGTTGGACAACAAAATATGATATTTTAGATGTTTTATGAGAGTGAATTTAATTCTCAGAATTTTCCGACAGTCGAAGTAGTTTATGTCTGTTTAATAAACACCGAAAAACTCTTAAAACAACACCCAGTGATGCGCGTATAAAGATAAAACATTGCAAGACTGCATTTAATCCTACTCGTAGACTCTCACAGGTGGAGTTTTCAAACCTTTCCATTTTTTTTATGACTTTGGACTATAAGTTTAGATCAATATCTTGCTCAAATTTCTACAAGGGGTTTATTCATATTGACCCTTCACTTCAAGTATTGAAGCTCTGGTGGCCCACAAATGAGATTAAACTGTTTTAAATCTTTACATCGTCTAGGCTAGGTAAATATATATAATACAATTGTAAAGTTTATCAGTTTATATTTGGATTTTTTAATGTTAAAATATTTCTCTGTAATTCTGTATATATTGAAAAAATAGGGAGCTGCATTTTTTTTATTTGATCGGAATCCAAACCGTTCACATAGACGTAAAAACCTTTAATGTCAGCGAGGGCGGGCGCCGCCTATCAGGAAATGGTTGCGAATGTAATGGTTTTAACTTGTAATTGAAACCCTGACAAGGCACTTGAATTATATAATTAGACTATTTCGAAGCATTGTCAAGAATAACTCTTTTTACTTACAATGTCAGAGCTTGTGTGATCTTGTGTATTATCTATATTTTGCCCCCTATAGTTAAAAAAAAGTGAAAGTAAAAGTAATGGGTGATTTATACTAAATCCTCTTTAACTCCGATTTACACTATAAAAAAATACAAACTGTACATGCGATAAACCTTTCGCTACATAATACTCGTAAATTATAGCTTACTTAAAACGTTGGAGCTAGCTTCCTATTTGTAACTGGTTTAACAAATTCTTAACAACAACTGTCAATATCATTTCGTGCGAAATTTTTTAAACTCAATTTTCAGAGGAAAGTACCCTGACTGGCTATTTGGATACGCAATTCACTTTCTTCTCCTCTATTGTCATTCTCTGTGAGAAATTCATAATCCATTAGATAAACAATAGTTGAGACTCATTAATAGCCAGATGGTAACGCCACACTTCAAGCCCAAGAATTCCAACAACAGTACGCAAATCATTCTGGAAAATAATTTTTAGTGAAAGTAAATAATGTTTTCATAGGATCGGGTTCATTCACAAATCCGATTTTAAGCAGTTTAATATAGATCTCCGCAGGAATGGTTCTATATAATCATAAAATTTAGTATAGGTATAGGTTGACCTAGATACCTACTTTTAGAGTTTATACCTGCGAGTGTAGCCTTCAAGTCTGAGTAAGAGTTCCGATGGTCGTTTTTGTAATCCCCCGTTTATCCTGTTTAATGAGGGAGAACATGGTTCTGCACGAAAGTGAAGTCGAGTTTGCACAATCATTGTAGGGGAAAAATATTTTCTGAAAATTGAGGTACAATATGTAGGTATTTAAATTTTGTCTGTCGCATTTTTTTGCAAGTTACATTTTTATTTAGTTACCTTACCCTATATTCAGGAATAATTCTAAATCTGACGTTGACTGGGAGGTGTGCGTGCTCAATTTGTTTTTGAAGGAACTTTGACAAGAAAGAGGCTCAACATTTTTTAAGAAACATCATAAGTGAGCTAGGAGCCAGGATCTTAGCTCATATGACTTTTTGTACAAATGGTGTGCCTAGATAAATCGTGAATATTGTTAATGAAAATACACCGCAATTAAAATATAGGTATGTTGCCAAGGAAGTTTTCTTACATATTGATCCGAAAGCTATTTAAGTGAAATAATTGAACTAGCCAAAAGCTCAGTATACTTAAATTGTTGTTAATAAAAACTTCAAAACACTTACCAGTCTAAATCGGGTAAGAAAATTATATCGAAGCTCCCGTGACTCAAATTTATCTTAAAGAAGGGAAATCTTTAATACCCAGGCGCTGGATTAAAAAAAAAATAACTAAAATGATTGCACACCTAGAAAGAACTATAATTTCCTAAATGGGTGTGGCATCGTACAAATTTTTATCGGATTATAGAAAGTCCACAAAAATGAAAAGCTCTATATAGGCAGACGCCTGTTTTCAAATACATATTACATTATTGTTCATAAGGATGAAGGATCAAATCAAATTTTAAATATTGGACCATCTCACTGAGTTGTACAACCGTGTACGTGTATGTTGTAAAAGGGTGTTGGCATTTGACAAATGTAAAGATATTCCAAACAATTCGCAGCAATTACGCAAATAAACATAAACACACATGTAACTACACTTAGTTATGTCCATAAAAATATTCCACCAGAAAACATGAAGACGCAAACAAAAAACATATCCGCATGTACCATGGGAAATCCTAAAAATATACCCAAAAAAATCCTATAAAATAAAATTCTCCTATCTGCTCTCTACGAATAGAGAATGAGCAAATACTTGTTCGATAATTTTGTCGGCTAATGACAGATAAACACATCCAGGGATGGACACACGCTTACCTCAGCGACGAGAAGATTTAAACAGGATCTCCGCCTGAGCTGACATTCCGAGAATTAAACGAATAGTCGCGCCACCGACCGGCCGACCGAAATACGCAAATCTGCAAGTTTTTGCAAGACTCTGCCAACTTTCTACCTACATCGAGCTATAGCCGGGAAAATCTCTCTAATCGTGAATAGAATATCTCTTCATTAGCAGGATAACAAATATCTAATAGTAGTTGATCCTTATTATCGGAGTCGCCGTGTTTCTTAGTGCTGCTATCAAAACAAAGGATTAAGGGAACGTCCCACTTCGCCAGTACTCTTGCAGGATGTCATAAATTTGAAGGATATGTCATAAACCACCGCTTAACATTTTATTTCTACATTACACCGCTATTTTGTGGTTTCCTAATCGCTATTGTTCTATTGTTGGCGATAATTATTATTTTTATACGCGGTCGGCCGGCGGCTAACGAAGATGGAAGGTACGAGTGTCATACTTTTCGCTGCATTATTGCAGGAAATAGATTATTGGCTTGAACTGTTTTTGTTTCTATTTTAAAGGCCTCTTTTGTTATAAATTTGATATTATGTAGTACATAGGTACATTTTCTGTCATTATATTCTGCGAGTTTTTTTTAAGAGCTATTAGGAGGCAACATTTTGAGCTATAAGAGGACTTCATTTGTGTTGGGTGAATGGGTGTGCTTGCCAGTTTGTGGCAGTTTTGGTTGCAAATCATTTTATAATTTTGGTTCGCGAGCTACGTTTTCTAGTACTTTATACATGCATTGAACCAGTGAACGGAGAATCTAATTTTTTACATTAGAAAAGCCAAGAAATTCACTTTAAAGTCTTTTCCTCAGCCAAAGATATTGCCCAGGTCTGAGGAATATTCTGGCATTTCAATTCAGACTCTTCATAAAATTGTCATAAAATCGCAGAAAAGAATGGTTTTAAGAAGCTAGGCCCAGAATTAATACTTTTGACTTTTCGATTCGTTGAATCTATTAAAAGAGTTCTTGCAAACTGAGAGTAAGCCTGAGAGCAACCACATCAGGTTGCTAAAAGAATTGAGAACCGACGACCAGAGTTGCCAGAATTTCAAAAAGGAAAATGCTGCACTGCAAAAAAAAATATGTCAGAATGTATGAAGCCAAAAAGAAAAAAAGTGCTACATAAAACATCAGCTTTTTTTACAAAATATTATTTTGTCTTTTATACTGGGTATAGTTATTTATCTAAAGTAAGTACTTTTCCTGTCGATCTATATGTGTCATATAAAATGGAACTCTCTCTTTAGTAAGGAATTTCGGGCCTGAAAATATGATAGATATAAATCATGTTTTTCAAACAACGAATTTTATTTTTATTGAACATTAAAGAATAAGTCTTCAGTAAAAACAAAAAAATATATCAACAGAACCTAAAATTTTTTGAAATTCTTAAACGGTTAGGATATTTGAATTTTCACATTGGTTCTGCAACTGTGATATTTATTTATCCAATAATTTAAACCAAATCCACCGAATTTGCTTTATAAAATTCCCACGGACATAACCTTGTCATTGAATTTGAGTGAAATTTGTACGTCATAAACAACATTCCTCTCAGCTAAGTAGAATTTTATATATGCTTGATTTTGTTAATCATCTTCAAGAGTTGTGGTCTATTATTACAGAATCTACAACACAACAATCCACCCCAAAATAATTGTTAGGTCTCAGGTACCCACCTACCGTTTGTTTTGTGTGAGTTTATAATTTTTGGAACAAATTTAAGGGATCTACAATCTGGAAAAACCCTTTAGCTCGAATTTGGGTATTTTTAGGATTCGAATGTAGGACTCCTCGCCTGGGACACGCTAAGCCACCGCCCCGATGAATTGCACAGAATTAAATCGCGAATACTGTTTATTTTATATTTTCATGTACCTATTAAACTCACTTTAAGAAAATGTAGTCTTAAGGCTGATTGCTCATAATGGCTATATATGAGTCCCAGTTCATAGTTGTAACGACTATCGCAATTTCGTCAAATTCCTAAATCAATTCAAATCTTCATGGAATGATAATCACCCACCAAATTATTATGGCTCTATCTGGTTTACCATTAGCCACTAATCTAGTTCAACTAGCTATTACACTTGCAAAACCATCAATCAATCGCGCCATCATCCCCCTAATTCACCACTCAGCGTCACCGCTAAGAGCGACTTCTCAATGAATTTTCAATTTTCCCTCAATTGCAGGATACGCACCTAATCCTTTGTCAAATATCTCTGTATTTACATTTGAAATTATTACCCAATTTCGACGGCACCACTAAAACGATGATTTTATTATACCCTCCATATTTACCTGTTGTAACAGAAGCCACGTGCTATCATCATCACCGCCGTGGTCATCCTCCCCATTTACGATGCGCAACCCCTAATCGCTGTGCATATGGCGCAGGCTCTGCACAATATCACATAAAACAAACCACAGTAAGTGTTCTCGTTTGAATGTGTTTGGCATAATAGGAGAAATTGAGAAATATAGCCACCCCATTTGTCTAACCCCCCTCGCCATACCTCTGCCAACACTAATACTACCGAAACTTGTGCATTCTCTGGCTGTGATTGCTCGTAGTTTCGATGCGTTGTCATGTCAACCGCATTGAAATTTATATTTAATTACACACACCATCAATGGTACAGGGCTCGAACAAAATCCAGGTGATTTTCGCTAGGATAAACCACCCTTAAGACTGTACCGAGTGCAATGGCAACCTACATCAGTCGTATGTACATGAGCGAACTAGAGAAAGCACACACCCCTTGCAAATATCCTTCGGGTGAAACGAAGAAGCACAACAACACTCTTCGTGCACCTAAGCGAGAAGAAAATCCCATCCCCCTACCATGGTGAATACCTACCCTTAGTCCTTGTTTTGTAGTAGTGAATGAAAATTACTCCTCGTATTTAATGCATTGTCTATTACTGTTGAATGTTCAGTCGGTGATTGATGGTTGTCCGTTAATGTTGGTAGATGTGTACAAAAAAAAAGAAAAAGAAACACGAGGACACGCCAAACGCGTTAATATTTAATTTAATTATCAATTATATCGGTTACTTGCGCATAATTATTACAAATAAGTGAATTTGGAAAAAGTTCAGGATTAATTATTTATTTACATGCAATCTAACATCAATACTGAACATTAAAGAAAAATATTCAACTGAAATTTGGATTTTAAAAATTAAAATTCATAGTGCCAAGGTGATAAAAGTCGGGTGTTCGGAAAAGTGCGAATTGAATTGAGTGGATCAAAATGATGTCAACAACGACAACGCATTCATCGGTTGCGCCTTTAAGACCGTCGCAAGATGCACCAGTATCCCGACCTCGGGCTGTTTACAGCATCGATCAAATTCTTGGAACCCAAAGCCGAAGAAATGGTAAGAATGTTGTTTAAGGTAATTCAATGGGCTTTTTCCTTTGGTCTGTATTCTGTTTCGGTTTGAAACTCACTGCGAAAATGTTAACTTTGTGAAGAATTTTTAAAAAAGTTGAAGAGATTTTAATTAAAATCACTATTTGAATAAAGATAATTGTGCCTTAATGGTATTGTCCTATTTAGGTTTCACTATTGCTATTAGCTACTTTCAAAGCTAAGGTCTACATTACATAGCGACAAAATTATTGGTAAAAATCTGTCGATTGAAAGTATGGAAAATTTGACGTTTGTGTCATGGACAATGTATTTCTAGATACTCATTGATTTTAAGATTTTATCAACAATTTTAAAAGCATCATATAAAAATTTGCCCTAATTTCTATGAAAATTTGATAATTTTTTTTTTATATAAAGAAGGACACATAGATAGCAATATTTATTTTTAAAATAAAATGAATAATGTTTGTTAACTTTAAAACTATATCTGTCCGGTAAAATTATATATAAAAAAAAAATATATAAAAAGTTTATCCCTGTGTTTTATATCGAAAAAAAATTATTCAATTGCTAAAAATGCAGTTTTTAGCAAAAGATACAAAAACATTGAAAATAATAAAACTTAATCTTGAAATACATAAAAAGTTCTAGGTATGCAAAATGTATTTTACAGAAAAATAAATTTATCAACCGTAGATGTTGTTGCATTTTTTTGTGATCAAAAAAATGTGACAAGATATATACATATATTAGGTGAAACGAGTCCATCAGCTGGTAATAATTGAACTCCATTACGTATTAAAATATGTACAAGTTCTTGTTTGAAATGAAATGGATTGGTGATTGTTGAAACAACATATGCAATAGGCTTTTGAAAATCAATTTTATTGCGTTTTCACACCGTTTATGTGTAGACATTGCGTAGAGAACTAAACCAACATAATTTGGTACCCAAAACACACATAAATTCGAGGCAGAAATCGGCATTTTGTACTAAGACAACCTATCTCTTCTGTCACTTTTTGTACCTCCTGTAAAAAACAAAAATGTTACTTGTTGTTTTGGCAATCACTGATTCATAATAATAATCCCACAACAACGACTACCCATGAGTGCAACCTTACGGTATGTATAAAGAAAAACTTGTCTATATATTTTTAAGACCATATCTAAGATTAGATCCGTCATTATTGCGTTTAATGTCAATTCGTTTTTCACCTGCTAAATGTGCATTTCACTTGAATAGAGTCGCTTTAACTGGCCCAAAAACGAACATCTAGTTCATAAACTGCCACATCCCGAGGAAGAACTAAATAAATGAGACTCAAGACAAGAATCCATTGTACCTACCCTCAACAAAATTACTGTGGTTTTATGCGATATTGATACTGACTTTAAAAATCGGATCGAGGCAAACTTACTGTCAATTTTGTTTGTAACAGATCTTAGTTAGAACTTTGCTTAAAATCGACCTGAAAGACGAAAGCGGGGCGCTACAGTGACCCAAACCATTGATTTATGGAAAGGAAGAAATTGACGACTTGTCATAACAACACCGATTAATGTTTGAGAAAATCATGATATTTCTCGTAAACAAAGAACAAACTCTTTGATCAGAAGTTATACTTTTCATTCTTAGCTTGTTGCTTTGGCGAACTTTTATGAAAAGGTGTCGTCTTGACGGTCAATGGTCGTATGCCAGCGTTGCCAGACGGTTAATATATTTCCCCCCAGACAAATCTAAAAAACCCCCAGATTTAGCTATTTTCAAGAAAAAAAACCCCTAAGTTTTTTTTTTTCAAAAAATATATTTAAAAAGCAAAAAGTTAATTCAACACAAAGAACATTTTTTTTAAATTTTTGTAGGTATGTATCTATGTATAGGTATTTAAAAAGAATTCAGGTTTCAAGATAAGAATAATATAAGAAATAAGTAAAAATAATCAATTTTCAGAAAAAAGTCCTAAAATAATGTTATCGTCGTCTTCATTTTTGTTTTTGTACATCTGTTCGGATGTGAACATTTTAATCATTTGATTGAACGCAGTTACAAAATAAAACCCCCAGATTTCCCCCTAAACAATTTTTCCCCCCAGAATTCCCCCCGTCGGCCAAAAAAAACCCTAGATCTGGGGGGAAAACCCCCAAACTGGCAACGCTGTCGTATGCAAAAATATGAGATTTAAAGCGTTTGCTTAACCTTTTCAGAATTTTTTAACATGTCAAGTTACCAGCCTGTTAGTTTTTCATCATTTTGCTTACATAGAAGCTGTGCTGATTTAAATCGCAATCAGATATTTATGGGTGAAATGGAAACATATTAAAAATCTGATGTTCCCAATATAGGCTCAGCTTTGGTGCATATCGAAAGCACTTTCCATCAAGCACTCCGTGTGGTTTAGACTGGTGGAGCAGAAGGGAAAGACATTAGATGGTGTTAAGGTGCACATGACGTCCACTGAAATTCTAGAGAGAATGCGTAGATGGCAGATAAGGAATTGGGGATTAATATTAAAACATTATGTTGGATCTACTTTCTTAGGATGAAGTAGATTTGACAACATTTATACACATTAAGTCTACATTGAGGGAATTGGGATAGAAATGACGAGAGATACTGATGCACATTCATGTTCTTTGCCTGTAAACTGCAGTGATTAGGTAAAACAAATGTATTTTCCACAACCGGAACTAATAACATATCTATCTGACTGATTGTGATTTTGTATGATCCATACAAAAATAGCTAGTGTGACATACATCTTGAGTTTTGGATAAGGAGTAATTATTACCAAACATAATGGTGTGCCTAATAAATATATATTCGCCGGTGTATATTTTATTCCATTTTGAGAAAGCATCCCGCCAAGAGCTATCATGAACACTTAAAGGGCTATAAAAGGATTTTTTGAAGGGGAGTTAAAAACCAGCCCTTTTTTTATAATGACACCTGCCTAGCCAACATTGGGCGCCATTTTTTGAGGTAACTGCATTTCACTAACAATGAGGCTGCAGCATTATCTCTTAGTTCAAAATTATCGACCAAAAAATTAACTCATCCTTTTATCAGACACCATTCGCCTTCTTAGTCCAATTTTGTTGGTATGAAGCTTATTTTACCCGATTGTGTGCGCTCAAACCTCAGTTTGCGCGATATATGCGCATAATTGGCGATTAAGTTCGTAGGTATACCGGCATTCCCATTTTAAATCCTTTTGATCTTTCACTTTCAGCACAACGCGTCAGTTCCCCTTACATAAATTTTTATAAAGAATTATACCACCAAACTAAGTGAGGTATCACTAGACAACATTCTTTGACAATACCATACACCCCATTGCCAAACATGGCAACCTCGCACTTTTGTCCTTTATGACAATGCAATTATTCTTGGATCAAAAATTTACAAATGGACGCCACAAAGCTACATAGATGGATACCTATTTGAGTTTATTTAATTGATTTGCACGAGTTTTCATTTTTCCAATGACAACACCGAGAATTGCAAAGAAACACACATCAAAGGATCCTTTTACAAACAGTAATTCAATTACTATGCCAGTCCATGGCTCTATCGAAAACCGTAGTCAAGAACACCACATCAAATGGGTCTCGATGCATGTACGCACTCCCAGCATGCATCAGATTGATGCACATGGGGGCTTTGCTTGTCCGAAAATTGATTGTATCATCACATCGTTTAACATTTCAATCTCTTATAATAGTCAATCTAAGGGCGTGTTCCTGTGAGCATGCACGGCTTACTAGAGTATAGACCCCCCATGTACCGTATAACGATTGCAAATGTGCTAATTTTATTCAATTTTGGCGAGAGCGAATAGCAGCGGAACTTCGTTCATACATGATGGGGATACGATATCTTCCTCGTGGTACTTCATTTATATTGGAACACACACCAAATGCTATTATATGCAAATTGCATTAACACTACACTCTGTGTAGAAATCACACAGGCATCACATCACGACAGGATAACCCCATTATCGAATGGACAGAGCATATTCGGGCGCACAAAAACAACAGAGCCTAATGCAATTGCCATTGGTAATTTTGTGGTACGGAAATTGAAAATCCTTCTCACACTCTCCGCTGTCAATTGATGTGCATCTACCTCTGTCTACAATATATTTGTGCTTTGTTTTTGACGTTCTTGTTCCTGGAGTATAACCAGCGACGAAACAGGATCAGGCTCTTGCAAGAAAATATTATTTGCCATCGCACACAGTTGGAAACTATATCGTGTTATTAAAATTCGTACAATATCATTATCCTTGCGGCATACTGTCTCGCCCAACCACCTATTCCATTGTTGCGCATGGAATATACATTTCACCCTGTCAATTTGGATATTTTTCATTTCAGTTGTCCTCATTATCGTTTTTTTTTTTTTAAATTGCGATCTCATGCTGAGCAACATTTTTTTTTCCTCTAGTTCCTTCAGGAAGGAAGGGACTTTCAACATATTAATAAATATCAATAACTTCGGTGCAAGAATATTCTCAACACTGTCGCACCCCGCACCCCTGCAGTTGCCGACCCCTGCTCGAATAAGGATACATTAAAAATTAATTTGAGGTTCAACTTAAGAATCGATTCGGTTTAGAGGTACCAGAGAGGTGGGGAAACACGACGAAGGAAGTGAGAGAGGGAGAAAGAGGATTATACACAGAAAAAAGGGGTTTTCAAGTGTTTTCCTCGATGAATACAAATGGAGGCCGCAGCGCAAAGAAAGAACAGAGTGTGCAAATTCAATTTTGTAATTGCATAAGGACTTAAGTGAAAATCCTTTTTCATTTCGAACTGTGAGAGTCGATACAACAATAGATGCATCAATATGAAAAAGTTATTCGCTCTCTGTTTTATTAGGACTTGTGTGAGATGAAAAATTCCGTAGATTTTATTTGGAGGATTATTGATTTTTTATTTTCAAACTCTTGAATAATTAAAAAATAAAGGATTAATATTAATTTTAAATAAGAAAAAAATAAATAAATCTATCCCAGAGAGTTGCAAAAATAATCCTCCTCGAAAATATTCGTTTCATCGCGCATTCAAGTGCACCGCGTTCAATGTTAATCCTTTCGATGAAAGGACGAATGTGAAATGGAATTCTCTCTTGTTTTGGATCGGGTACATATAATGCTCAACTTTGATTCGTTACTTTGGTTATGCGGACAGTTTTTTTTTGTGAAAACGATTGAAATTTGTGTCCTGATTGAATGCTTACAAGTATGCTACGCATAATTGTAGTAAAGAAAAAAGTGGAACGAATGAAATAATCCGATTTTTGTTTCCATTGTTCAGAGACAGAGACTGACGAGGACGACTGTTGGGGATGAGAGATGATCTGGAGCAGGAGCAGCAATGAAAATGGAAACACTGCCAAAGCCTTTTCAACGACATTGGAAGATACTAACGTAGTGCATTTATTCATGATACTTGACAAAAGCCTTCCATGGGGGTGGAACGAGCATTGTTGTGAGTGGTATAGCACCTCTATCTTTGTCTCGGTAAAAATTGTTGCCTGAAAGTCGTGGTCTGCACGTTGGGCGTCAATCGCTTCCATATTATGAATGATAAGACCGGTGGATCTAATTGACATGTGCATAATATCTAACCAAATTAATGACATTTGTTCTAGTAAAGGCGAAGGATAATATGACGAGGAAACTTATTATAAGCAAATATTTGCGTTGGTCGCCATTCGTTAGCCTTCTCTAAACAGCGCATTAATATCTACACCTGTTAGAAGTGCTTGTTTTACAATCAGTGCACTGTAGGTGATTATTTTTTTTTCTTGTAAAAGTGCTGGGGAACCCCACTCTTTTGAAAATCCTTGCTCTCACAGATTTTTTAAGTTCGATTTTTTTGTGCAAAGCGTACCAACAGCTACAAATTATGATCGTAGAAATTATTGTTAAAAGGCGAATGTGGACTAAGGCTGTACGTTTTGTGGGAAACCTTGCTTTGGGTGCCATTTCTATGTATGTACTGAAGTTCGCCCAGTTGTACAATTATAGAAACCAGGTTTATACACAGCATATTGGTAAACGAATTAGGCACAGCATTGCGTGTCTACACATGCTCACATTTTTTGAGGTGAGCTCAAAGATTGTTGACGATAAATGAGAACGGAAGTTTAGTGAGGCCTAGAAAGCCGTCTTGTACTGAATAAGGTTTTGTTTCGACGTCACTTCTGGTGTAAAACTAAAATATAGTCCCCACATTGGGCGCCAGTCGCAAATCATTTCACTATAGTTAATAATTCTGGGTTTAAAATTTTTTCCACACATTTTGAGGAATGAAGGCAGTAGCGTCTTATAAATTAAGTCAATATGCTGTTGGTAGTTTCCGAGTTCTGCACCCCTTGTGTGACGAAAATTCGTTTCGTACCTATTTCCTTTGCAACGGAAACCTAATAAACATATATCTACTACTAAATTGGGTTGGCAAGTCGTCTATAGCACTAATAACCTTTTGAAAAATACCCTCATATAATATATCGATACAAATTGCACAACACAACACTATTGCAACATACAATAGCCACTCGAATAAAAAACATGCCTTCTTCAATGTATATTTGTTACCTTTTCACCCATTGCCTTAATCCCAATCGAAAAGTAGGTATATCTTAACACTCAAGTGCAACCATTCTTCAGTTGAACACCCCTATATGTTTACGCCTCAAATACGTCAATTAGTGTACTTAAAAAAATAATAACAAACAAAAAATCAACCATCCTATTAATGCAATGCACTTCAAATTTCAGATTCCGAGTCCTTATCCCATCATCATCATCACAGTCATCAGCTACACAATAATCACAATCGTGATGAATCCTCGCCAACGAACACAGATAATGGCTGTGACGGAGACAATGATGACGACCTCTCGAACAGTCTTAATAATGGTCATGATCAAAACGACATGGAACGTCCTCGAAAGGTTCGAAGGTAAGTCACAGAAAAGTAACCGACAAAGTCTATCTCTCTTTGAAAATCCGATTTAGTTTTTCTTTTGCTTTATTTTTATTTTTTGTTGATATTCTTTTTTCTGATATTCTTCATTTCAGATCAAGAACGACTTTCACCACATTTCAATTACATCAGCTCGAACGGGCATTCGAGAAGACTCAATATCCTGATGTGTTTACTCGGGAGGATCTGGCGATGCGCTTGGATTTAAGTGAAGCACGTGTGCAGGTGGGTCTTAATAAAAAAAATCAGAGGACGAATTACGGCAGGAATTAAAATTTCAGCTGTTACTTTAATTAGCTCGAGGTCGATTTCTTTATTGGCCCATGTAATGACTTGAAAATTGCGATATAAACAAACGGAAATCCGTTGACTAAATTAGTCCATTTAAATTTTGAATTAAGTGTAATTTTCTCCCTCGGTAATTACATTATTTGCTGAACGTTGTCGATTACAGAGATAGATATAAAGTTCGTTGTGTGCATTTGTGTTGACGCGTGTGTTATACGCCTGAATTGGCATCAACTTATTACAGTTCAAATTGCAGGACTCCTCTTATGCGTGTACACCACGAGTGTGTGCGACATGGGAAATTATTTCCATTATAACGAACTTAAATGCTATCCAAACAATGTGAATTTATTACAGTAATTTTAAACAGTGGGGATGACAAGTGAGTGCAGAAGGTAAAAGAAATAATCATTTTGTTAGGATTTGTTTTATGACTGAGATAAATGTGATTATGCGTCATTGCGCACATACAATTAACTGTCAAAAACAGTTGTTAACAGCAGCTATATACGCTAAGATGTTCGATGTCTATTGTAGTTTTTCACTGCATTGTAAATATAGTCTGTATTTGGAAATACGTTTCTAGCTTCAGCGTTTGGAAGCGCGCATAAAACTGTATGGGTTTGTGTTGACGGGTGTATTTTACGCCTGAATTGATATCAACTTCTTACGGCTTAACTTGGAGAGAAGATATACTTTTGAGGGTACAATATGAGCGTGTGCAATATAAGGAATTATTTGCATAGTTACAATCTCAGTGCAATTTGCACATTCAGGGCCAGACGTTTCTAAAAATATTCGACGTACCGAGATATACGACCGTACATATACAATGATTACTGTCCTGGCATTGCAATAATTGTAATTTCAATTTCCATTAATGATAAAAAAAAACCGCACTAAAATTTGTAAGCATTGCATATCGCACATCATTTTTATAAACTCAATTTCTCGAATATGTGTACCTACTTTAAATGTATTTGTGTTCGTTATCATATGCGCCCGTTTTTGCGTATTCAAATTAACTAAAAATATTTTTTTTTTCTTAAGAACTGCAGCTTTCGGGTTGTTTGAGTTGTGTGTGCGTTTGTTGAATTATTTGCATACAATTGTGTGCCGAAACGAACTCAATCCACTGACTTAAGTAATTTTTGTATGAGCGCCCAGGCCCATAAATTGAAAATATAGAAAATGTTGCTACAAAAATTCTAAATAATGGTTGCCTTTATGTTATTACTCTTGTCCAAATGTCCAAACACACAAAACATAAAAATTCACATAACGCAATTAAACTATCGTCGACACATTTTTTTCTGAAAATAAGTATTTTTTCTATATTTGGCTGTTTGCGCACGTGGTAACTGAAACAGGCTTAATGAATTGTGTGCTTCCAATTTATTTAAACTAGCAGCGACTTACTTTTGCGGTAATGTTAAACAAGTTCACGTTAAAATTGAGCTTTTCTTTGTTTGCGCACATATTCGTGTGCGCTGGGTCTGCTGCTTCGGATTTCGTCTCATCGCATGGGTTGCTATTGGTCTACTGTTCGGAACTGGTAAAAAAGCTATTGTTTCCATTTTTCAACAAGTACTGTGAACATACTAGTGAATTTAACCTTATCTGATGGAATTAAGAAAGTAGTTCGTATATTGTTAGTGATGATTTCCGAAATTGTCTTCTCTACGCTCTGGTGTTGTGAGCAAACATCGGTGGGTAGCATTCAGTATTGAGTTAGATTTGTTATGACATCGCTTCCATGTTTCCTCATATTTGGAAGTGGTAAAAATTGCACACCGTCTACGTTCACATCGCTTTGGCTGTTCTGGGTTTATATTTTCAAATTATACCAGAATTGCTGATACGATCAGCTTAATGGCGCGTGGCATTTATTTAAGAAAGAGCTGAAATCCGTATACAAACATGAAATTTCGGTTGCATCCGTGTAAAAACTTGCATTTCCCACTGTGCTTACAGACTGCCATACTTATGAGCGCTGCCATCATATATCCTTTATTGAACTAATTACATTTAATTACTTTTGTATTTGCGATGACTTCCGTAAATTACGTTCAATTGGTGCATCGTTACATCTGCAAGCAATGTACGTATGCACACATATTTCACATTCAACACGATTAACCATTCAATGGAGAGGCAATTAAAAAACAGGCAAATCCCACACACACACACACGCAGTTAAAAAGAAAAAATAAAGTCGATAATATCCGGTAAGCAAGCAATATTCAGCTTTTAATTGTTGCAATTATCATTCGATATCAACAAGATTTACATGACAATACAGGATCTGCATAAATTAGCCAATGGTGGTGGCAATACCATTCCGATGCCGGTGGCATTACGCATGTCAGTGGGTGCGGGCTGGCAGAGCATTCTTCTTCGTCTCCCATGATGCATGGGAAAGTATCATTTTCGAAACGCTCTGATTTCTGGACGCGGGGCGATTAAACAATTGTGACTCGCATTAGGGCTTATACTTGGTTTCTTTTTACTTCCAGGTGATTTAATTGAATTGTAACCCACGTTCGGTAACAAATTGCAATAAGGGATGATGAAGGGTGCGTTTGTATTTTCTAAATACCCTGGTAATCGCCTTTAATACGCACTTAACAGCAATGTAATTAGGGGTGCAATAGGTTGTTATTCTCGCGCGTCCTTTGGCTCACAAAAAAAAACGCTCACCAACGACTTTTTTCTATTACCTACTTTTTTTTATTTATTTGTGCGAGTTGGTACCCGAAAGGGTGGTGACATGGTTGACCTTTGCATTGGCAAATATTTACATGGTACATGTTGTTATCTTGTTTTATTTTACACAATGACACAAAATCAGCATTTGCCGCGTGCCTTTTTCAATAGATACATTCGCATCCTCATCCACGAGTGTTTTTTTTCTACTCTCCAAATCCTGTCTGTATGTATCAATATATTGTATGGCAATTATTTTCGGATTTAATGCACTTGGAAGGATAATTCTTCTCTGTTGGTAACTGGTTTAGAATTTGATGTATACGTACCAGTACTCATACTCGGAAATGGCTTCAATGTTTTTTTTTTTAAGAGATAATGTCCTGCTTGAATGTAGCTATATGACAGACATGTGTAAGGTATTGTAACGATTTTTTTTCGAGGATAAAAATAAAAAAGAAGGGACCAACTCAATTTTCGATACAGTAATCATATGATTAGGATGAGTTCTGGCATATCCATGGAGAGTTTTATGAGCTCAATGAGTACTTGAGCAAAGGTCTTTAGTATTATCTGGCATTGAAATGCGAAAGGATACTCTACTCAAGTTGTTTGCATCGGGAGATAATCTGATCAATTGAAAATTGCGTTTGCTCTGCGGGTGAATGGGAGTGAATGGACATTTTTTTATGATTTTGCAGTTGAAATTGCAGAGAGTGGTGTGAGAAGTTAAAGAGGTAAAGATCCCCTAACGGTTGTACCAATAATTCTTTGGGAATTAGTACTTGAGAAGTTCAATTAGCTCCATACTTTTAGCAAGTTGCTATTGAAATTATGAATACAAAATAAAAAATATATGTAAATGACCTACGATGACAGTAGGTATATTTTGCCATTTCTATTACATTCACAGAAGCTTTTAAGCACGCTCGAAGCTTCTTCGGACAAATAGTGCTTCTGAAGATGTGATATGAATTTTTGAAAATGATATTATATTATCTTGTTCCGGTACCACGAATCAAAAAAAATAAAAGAGATCAAAAAATCTACCCCCTCCTTTCAAATTTGATACAATTTATCTTTCAAAGTTTACTGAGTTTAAACAGATCAACAGACCGCTAGACTCCCTACAAACACACATTTCTTTCTTCCACCGCTTTCAAACTTTTCCATTGTCCGTTTAGCTTTTTGCGATACTGAAGATCCCTTCTAAAACTGTAAGATCCCAAAGTCCGTATTTTCTAATTTTTGCATCGCATTTTATTATGGTCCTTAAAACCATTTTTTAATTTAAAGCTCATAAAATTTTCTATTTAGAATACAAGCAACAGGGCTCAGTACCTTCATGTGTTTATATTGCCTTGTAGCGACTTTTGGAAAGCTTTTTAAGACTTTTGAAAAATCATAGACAGTCTACAACCATTATTCTTCAATCGTGCTTTAATATTTTTAAAATGCGACTCCCAATCCCCACCCATTTGGTATTAAGTTTAAAACTGGATTTTTTTTTATTTGAACTGTTAAGCTGTTTAAAAACTTAGCGAGTGCTCAAACCATTCACTAGATATTAAAAATTGAAAGTATCTACAGAGCTCAAGTTGAATCTCACTTTTTCATTCTTAAATATAAATTAATTCAAATTTAGATGTTTTTTAATGATAAAATGTGTATACCATATTTCGTAGAAATGCTTTAACTCTAAGTGCGACTTAAAATGTTTAACTGTCTTAATATTAAATTTTTGTCCTTATCCAAACAAATTTTAATATTAACAACAAACAAATTAGTAAATTTTTAGAGGTGTATTATTTGAGTGAAAAATATAATTTTCAGAACTTTTTAACCCTTTTTTGAACTCATCTCCTCTAAATATAAAAAAAATGTTTGGTCTTCTTTGTTCCTTTTCCGTATAAAACCTACTCTGAAATTTATTTTTGCCGTGGGTTGGCAGGCATCAACTTTGGGACTTTCTCAAATGAATTTTTTTTGACAACATCCTTGAACTTCGATATATTCTTCATATTGTGTCTACTAATTTTAACTTGATCTCAAGACGAAGTTGGTATTAAAACTACCTACATACTTCTTTACAGTTTGTCCGAGGGATTGATTAGTATATATCCCACCCTCCTTTTTGTGCCATTAACATGCCATCTGTCCATTTGCTAGAGCTTGTGGGAATTTCTTAAATTCCGGGTCTTTGACAAATTGAGTTAGAACAAAAATAAGGCACACCTAGAAGTGACTCCCTATAGGAAACTCCATAAACAACGAACAAAGGTCTATTGTTTTAGACCTTACTTCGGGTCTATTATTATTCTATTAAACAAAATCAACCCCTCTAATTCAATCAACGCATGTCACATTGCGTATTCATTCCGACTTTTACAAAATCACATCCTCTCACAAAAAAAAAAAAAAAAACAAATCTAAATCTAGTAATTTGAACCAATTTTCCCATCCATTCAACTCAATAGAAATGAAATGCCAAATACACCTCGATTTACATATCAAAAAGGACAACAGAAAATATATACATATTTTATACGTATACCCCCTCACAAAAGGAAAAATTATTCCAGACTCTAATTGACAATATGCCAATTATCGTCGGCCAATTATTTTGAAGATTGCACAAAATTGTCTCCTATCTCTGTCCCATCGCGCTGTTGTCTGTTCCACACGTTACATCCTACTACACTGGGGCTGGGTATAAACCGTTTTATCTCTCCCACATAATCATTTTCGAATTTTTTTCCCTTCGCTTTCTAGTTCTTTTGTGAATGGGTAAAATTTAATTGTAACACTCCATGCAAAACGCAGCGAGGAATGCGGTGGCGGGTGGATGAAAAAAAAATACCATAGATTCAGAGATACAACCAACTTGGGTATCATTTTAAGGGCAGTGTCCTGGGTGGAAGATTGAAAAAAAAGAGACCATTGTGTTGGTGCGGGTGCGAGGACAAGTAAGACCAACTTAATTACACCCCCAAGGATAATTGCATCAAATTATCTATGCCCACATATGCTTTGTTTGCTCTAGGGAAAATGGATCAAAATAAGTGGCTTTCTTCGTTGCGAATGAGACAATGACAGGAAAACAGTTGGTAGGGCATGAGCACGAATTAACAATCGGAAATCATTTCTAATGTTCTCGCCCAAGTGAACTCCTCATAAGGACGATGAAGAAGTAGAGAAAAACAAAAAAAAAAAATCCAAACGGGATGCGTAGCAAAATGTCAGCGATTGTGAGGCACATCCTTCCTTCATTTCATCACAGACAGAGATAGACCGAGTAGAAATCTTCATCAGCAGGGCATTCACAAAATTCACAATGGAATTGGTTGTGGAATACAGGAAGTTCTTTTTCGTCCTCTTGCCACTTGTTCTGTACATATACACACACATATACACACATGTTTACACACAAAATTAGTGTATGCGAAAGAGGAGGGAATGTTTTCCTCGAAGAATTTTGTGGCAATTTATGATTTCCACCATCGTGGCCACCCTCCGACGCTCCCATATCGATTAAGTTCAATTGAATTGAAGTGGAGAGCAATGAGTGAGTGTATTGAATGGGTTAGAGATGTGTGTACACTTCTCCATTTCGTTGCGCACAAACAATTGAATTTCCCTCGAGTTGAAGGGCGCACATCAGACACACCAAGCAAAGCACACACATGCACACAGAGTTTAAGGACAATTTTGCAAGTGCCAGAAGGACAATAATTGAATGCAAAATAAGGAGAGAGTGTGCAGTAAAAATTGCATCTTTTTTTCGCTCGTTTACTGTATGGTGTGTTTGAGTGCTCCTGCTCCGAAGGACTCAACTGGAATGAAAATCAGAGAAACACACTTCCGATTGGATTCCATTGTCTGAAATTTAAATAATGATTGTCCTTTTGACAATCCCCCCTTAGTTTTGGTCGTCCTATACCAAATGGATACCGTGAATTGGCGAGGGTGGCTATGGAGCCAATTATTTCATAACGTGGTTACGATTGTGGACGTTTTTTTGTTTGGCCCGCGGATTGATTTGGTTAAGAGGAAATTGGAATGCTATTTATTTTTATAGTTATTGGAAGGGATTTTGGCAAATGCACATTTTGTGTTTCTATCTGTAGTCGTCGGTCCTCTAAAGCGGCATAAGAATTTGCTAAAAATGTCTTTCTTTCATTTTCAGGTGTGGTTTCAAAATCGCCGTGCCAAATGGAGGAAGCGCGAGAAGTTTATGAACCAGGATAAGAATGGATACCTCCTACCCGAACAAGGTAAGTTTAAAAAAATACAAAAATAAAAGTAGTTATAGGACGCTAAGCGTGTATATCCTATATACCCTCCTGAGGGTTTTATGACAGGCCTGTAAAATTTATCCAGCCATTTGTTTGCTAGCTGTTGATCCATAGTTTTTTGGTCCCACGTCGATGCATCATAGACGTTTCTACAAATGTACGTTTATGGTGCCTCAAATTTCATGTTTTGTATTTATAGTGTCAAAGTAGATACTGTCGGCCACTTTTATAGTGCTGTCATGCCCCAGTGGAAAATAGTCTCATTGGCAACAGATTTCTCTCCTGTCAATTATGGCACCAGCTATATTACATCCCACTGACCGACTACCACGGCTCTATGGAACAACTTCCCTTCATCCGCTTTAAGCGATGCGTACGATGCGATAGGCGTACCTCTATCACCCTAAAATGTAATTCCATTGTTTCACACGATACTCAGTTCAGTTTGACAAATTTTCCAATCAGATAAACCAACCAACGTCGCTGCTGCAAATTTTCTACTGTGAGAATGGACATTGTAGGAAAACATTCTCGCATAATTAATGGCGGCGACATGTTAACAAATCCTCGAGAATTTGTAACCTACCCCCAGTCCTTCAGGACACCTGCCCATTCGATTTCTTCCAACGTAGAGGCACGCGCCCAAGACTACAATTAAATTTGGCACAATACATCCCAAAGTACAATCTAAAATTAATCTCACAAACGCTTCTTTCTATTGTCGCTTGGACTACGGTACTATGGATTTTGTCTTAGACACTATAAATCCGCTGTCATTGTACTTTGCTGTTGTTTTATCTGATGTGCTCGGGACAAATTGCTACTCATCCATCTAGTCGGGCAACTAAAAATACTTTTCAAGCTCTTTGATGATAGAAGCGTGTCTGATAGATGAGCCGCTACTTGTACACCATTGTAATACAAATATTTCCATTTTTCTTTCTAGGAATGCCAGACTTCCCATTGGGCATCCCACTACCGCACGGCATTGGAGGCCATCCACCATCAATACCTACTGAATTTTGGCCACCCAACTTCGCTCTACATCATCACTTCAATCCAGCGCTGATCCCGCAGAGCCTTATTCCCCACTATAAGTTGCCGAACTTCCAGACCCTGCTCTCGCAATACATGGGCTTAAGTAATTTAAACGGAATCTTTGGCTACCCCCAGAATCTATCAATGCATTCCCAAGTCAGCCCGCCGTGTAGCAACAGTCCGCCACGTGAGAGTCCACCAGCTACAACAAAGGTTGAAGAGTGAAATTCAGTATAAATATTTTATTTCACTATGTACATAAATTTAATTAAAAAAATTTAGACAGCAATGTAGTGGACTTAGATTGTTATTGAGAATTATGTATAGAGTTGTAATCTACTCGGAGGAAAAACCATTGAAAACAATTGCGGTGATATCAACATTTTGTATATAAAATATAATCAATAATTATTGAAATTAAAATTAAATAAATTTCGGGCTGTAAAAATGATGGAAAATTAAAATTAAAATTATAAATGAAAATAAAAACTAAGAACAATAAAGAAAACTAGCGGATAAATTGTAATTATTATTGTTAAGTAAGCATGGCAGGCCTATGCTTTATTTAGCACCACGAAATTATTTAAATTGTATATAGTAAAATGTTTTGGGGGAAAACGGAAAACAATTTGGCCAAACTATTATAAAAAAAATAATATAATAAATGAAACAATTTATACAGAAATAGTTTTTTTGATTTTATTTTTGTTTAGAGTAATGCATGGCATGGTGACTTATCCGCTGACTGCATAACTCTGGACCCGGAGACAATTATTACTTACCCTCTTGAATGAGTTTGGATTGAAGATCATTCTTGAAAATGCGTAAACAAGAATTGTAAAATTTTTTTCACTGCGCCACCTCTCTCGAACGCCTGAAAACCATCAAATGTCATGAAAAAGATCCGTTTGTATCGTTTCGGCATCAAATTGTAAATCCATTCCTAAAAAAAAAAATTAAAATCTTATACAAAAAGAAAAGCTGAAAAGCTTGTCCTAGTCCTTAACTGAAAGTTTGAAAACTATAAACAATGCTAGCGATAACGGTCTTGCATATTAAAAAAAAGTCTTTACGCAACAGTTTCGTATAGATATAGATACCCTAGATACCTAGCTTCTTTTTGTGAGTTGTGAGTTTCTGCTTATTGGGGCATTGGGTTTTTTTCCAAGAATTGAACCTGAAATGCCTCTATCAGTAGTGCAGCACAATAACAACTGAACCCCTGCGCCTAGATCTTGCAGCTCTTGGTTTGGATATTGGGCAATGCAAAGTTAGGTAGATGGGTCACATTGAAGTATGGCTGAAAACCGTTCAAATTATTTTTCCTTTTGTAACAACGGACAACGTTTTAAATAAATAAATCTTTTGGTAAGTGAGTTGCTTAAATAATTATTTAAGAAAAAGTGAAAAAGCTCAATTGAAAAGAGGCCATGTTTCTTGTCGTTGTGGAAACCATCAGTCAGATTTCGATTCAAAAACGATTTTATTTCTTTTTCTATTTCGGTTTAATCCTATTTCAAATCGATTGTTTCAAAACAAATTACTTACAACGACTTAAAAACCAAATAGAATTTAAGTCATTTCGAAAATGGAAATAAGTTGGGCGAGTATACTGAAAATAAGAAATCATTTAGAGAGATCAAGGGAAGAACAAATTGTTATTGAAAGTTTTGACCGGAGATGGTTTCTTGGTAGAAGTAGTTACTAGTTAGTGAGGTAGAGAAGGTAGCGAAAGAGGCGTTGCTGACCTAATGTTCCAGGGGAAGGTCTAAATTGGTGAGCGGTGGCATAATATCCAGAGTTCTCCCTGTGGTAGAAATTCTACCATTATTGTAACCTGGCTAATACACAACACATTGAAAAACAAATTACATACAGCACTGCATCTTTTCACAACTTTTCCAACAAAAAAAAACAAAAACAAAAAACAAGCGAATATGTTAAGGCACGCTTAAGGCACTGAAAGTGGTTGTTAACTACATGCCATCGCCTATTTAAATATAAGATTCACTTTTGTTTTGTAGAAAATGACACATGACAAAATGGTAGCCGAATGTGATTTTCATTCGGAGACGGTCTTATCCAAGAAAATTTGTATCAATCGCTTCTTTGGGTTGCTTACTGACACCTTTGTTCAGAAACAACGCTTTATCGTAGAGCTCTTTTGGAACTGGAACAGAGAAATCTACGCTTGGCAACATCTAGGGCATAAAAACTGTTTGCACTACAAAATAATCAAGCAAGGAACGTCGCTATCTAGACGAAGGTATACGAGTATTGTCATAGAAGTAGAGCCACACACCCAGCATGCCTTTAAAGCGATATTTATCTTGAACCAGTGTTGCCACCAGGCCGTCAAAATATTTCCCCCAGTATAAATCTGCAAAAATATCAAAATTTGGATATTTTCCCCAATAAAAATGTTGTTATTATTTTTTTAACGTTAAAACACGTTTCCGTAAGACTTTAAAATACAAATGTAAATGCAGTATTGCAAATGCAAAAGTTTATTTTTGGACTGCCTGAAAAGCTGCAAATAATTTTTAAAATGTTAAAATGTTAAGACTTTCTTTTTGAAACCATCTTGTAAGCGAATTTACCGATCCCATATAAATTTTGTAGGTGAGGGGTGCTTAAATATGTAAAAAGGAACAATTACAAAAAGTACCAAAATCTATAAATTTTTTAAAGACTTACTTTGCAAACGAAAATAGTGCAAAACTATTAGAACAAATAATTTTTACTGGCAAATATCGTTTTGGATAAATATCTAAAAAAGGATACACTTGCAAAATAAGAAAATACAAATAAATTGTATTTAAAAAAAACCCCAGACCTTCCTGTTGAAAAACCTCCAAACTGGCAAACTCTGTGTTAAACCTTCCAGAGAAAAAAAAAATAAATACTAAACATACTAAAAAATTTTGGACAAGGTTTGGACTAAATAGAAGATTCGCTATTCTATTTTTTCTATCAATCCCAAAACAGTTAAATAAAGCTTTGCTATTGCAATTCCACTTAAATGCATCAATGTTTTTAAATGGAACTCAATTTGTATAGCCATTCTCAAACATGTTAAAACGAAGTTATCAAGACGCTGTTAGTGCAAAGGTGCTTTTGCCAAAATAAGAGATCTGTCACGAAAAATAGTCTTGTGGATCTAAGCATTAATGCGGTGAGTATTGTTGTATATGATATTAATCGGTTGTTCTTTTGCTTTACTTAAACTTAAACTTAAATTATAAATCATAATCACATATACCCAAAATTTGGAGAGAACATAGCCGAAAGATGCTGGCCAGTGAGGTTAACTGGAACCACATCTGCACCTACGCCCAACATATTGTCCAAAGAAAGAAAAGAGAAGAAGACCACCCCGCGAGATAGAGTGAGCCCGATTGGGTGAAGGATTATAGCTCTCTCCCTGAATTTTGGAATACAGCTGTCCCGGGAGTGGGTCAGAAACTGAAGTGACAGCTAAATAATTAAAAAAAAATTAATCGCACTACAGCTAGTAAAAATTGAAACTATGAGTACATAATTTATTTTTTTTTAATCTTTTAATCTTTAATCTTTAACACATTTCTTGTGCATAACTTTTTTTCTTACCTCAAAGGGTTCAACTTATTTCTATACAGTAACCAAGGCCTGGCTATTCGCAACCATATGTATGTGAATGCTTTATTTTTACAGCGCATAAAAGGAACTCACATTTTATTGCCGAACCGAAGGACTGAATTGAGAAGTTCCCAGAGGACTGTTATGCTGTCGGATGTAAATTAAAAGTTTGCGAGAAGTGGGTGGGCTATGTTCTCTCAAAATTTCAGTATATTGACATATATATTTGACATTAAATTTAAATTAAAACTAAAAAGAGAAACGCTAATAAAATAACCACAATATAATACCACTGGTAGAATAACTATTTTGTTAACCTTTAATTTGACAGCCGGTTATGTAGCTCAGTGCGCAAAACATGATCCTTGGATTGAGACTGGTTGTTGGTGAGCCTATTCTCATCAGCAGCGTATAAAAAATAAATAAATACATCCAACATCTCTTAAAGGATCAATTTTTAGTTCACATTTATTAAATTTAGCGGAAGGAAGAAGAAACACTACCTATCAATCATAAGTCCCTTTTCTTCACAAAAAGAGAAGAAAAACCGCCTAAAACGTTTAAGGACATCTAAAGAAAATGTCCCATTCACCACTCGCATACAATACATATCAAATATCAGTAGAAATTAGTTGATAACTGATATTCTTGTGTACAAATTGCTAGTTTACCGCAACCAAATTGCTACAGTTGACGACAGGAAAACATTTAATTCTTTGATCGGGCGCAATTGCCGAACGAAGGGAAACATTTTTCTGAAATATGATACTTTGTCCTTAAGTCGACGTGCAACGTCCTTGTTCTTTTCTTTATAGTTTCCTTGAGCTAGTTCTTTTTTCCTATTTGTTCCGTACCTTAATCTCCGGTTTGGTGAGCATGTGGGATGTGCCGCTGTGAGGGTACCGTGAGTATTTCTGTTCCGCCTATATCTGATCGAAATGTTTATTGGGGGAAGGACTTGTTGTGATTTAGAAATGTATCACAAAACAGGATAAGGTAGGGACTAGTATTTTTCCACGGCTTTTGTGTAGTTTTTCAGATCGCTTATCCGTAAACTAATTGATGGAGATTAGTTTTAAGTGCTACGGACGCTGATTTTTTTTTTTGATAAAAAGTCGTCTGCTTGGACGATTATCCTGTATTAGTACGATGATGATCTTGTATCCATGTCGGTTGCTGGACTGCAAAAAGACCAATCGAACTATGAAATGACTGCGGGCTAATTTTGAAAGGCGATATTTTGTGATTTTTTCAAATCGCATGAGTGGTAGGTATCTGCATACAAGTTTTTGTTACTATATAGGTACTCAAATTATGTTGGAAAATAGAAATGTTTATCTTTTTGAATAAATTATCGCTTTGGAGGCTTCTTGCTGGAATTTTGTTGTAGCCTTATAAGTAGGTATAGTAGTTTACAGCAATATTATCATCACGATTCCTCAATTCTTTTACTCTAAATTACGCTGCAATTTCGGTACTTTTTATCTCGACGAAATTTTTCCTGTGTCACTACCTATAAAGTTGTCTAAGAACCCCTTGCATTTGTTCATAGGCTACCCAAATCTAAGTTGTCTAAGAACCCCTTTTAAGTGTTCATGGGCAACCCAAGTTCAAGTAGGTTTTGCTCGTTTGAGTTTGGTTCGAGAATATGCCTCCCAATGTAGTCTATGAGCTTATGATATCAATTTTTCTTAAGACCGGGGTTCTCATACCTAATTTTGAATATAGACATGAAACTCCGCCGGCGGGCCAACAGGCATCACACCAAATCTGAGCTCAACTGGAGTAAGTTTTGTTTATCCAATTTTTAACTCTATATGGTTGTACCAAGCTGTGGATTGGTTTAAAACGACAAAGAAGACCAAACCTCCGTTTGAAAAAAAACTATCTCATATGTGTAGTATGTAGTATATATATATATATTAGTACCTTATAGCTTAGCTTTTTGCCATTTTTAAGATATTTTTTTTCTATTTTTTGAATTATATTTCACTGGGCCTTACTAATAATCATTTTTAGAGTTCCTTAGATTTTGTAGGTCACAATGAGTAGTTTTATATGAAAATTTCAACATTAGTAAAATCCAACCTTTAATGTTCAGGATAGATTTTATGAACTCACAATGGTGAAATTAGAATGATTATTAATATGGCGCATTGATTGCTATATAGCTTGCCTTGCACCTTTTTAAAAGAAGCCAATAAGCAGTCCTTTGCTCTGTGCTTTAATCTCTATGATATAAAGGGTGCATTTCCATCTCCAAGTCTATTCATGGAGTTAATGTTAACTCGGAAGTAAATGAGTTCTTTTACAACCTTGAAGGTATCTTCTTTTTGCGACTTTTCAAATAGTTAAAAAAAAAACTGCCTAGATATTAAAGTTCGCACTGCACTTAGCATTGCATGACGCAGCTGCATCTGTTTTGTAATGTTCCCCAAATCGGCAATTCCCTATTTAAATACAGAGCTTCTGTCGATCAATGCCGTACGACTTTGGGATCGATAAGACATGTGATGGAACTGGACATTGATTGCTAGATCACTAGATTGAGGAATCACATCGACCTGTCTCAACTGGAACTAATTTTTTTATCACCATAGGCAATAGATGTACCTATATTTAAGGCACTATCTATGGCTTATGCCACCTGACATCAAGTAATGATTTTAACGTCTATATTGAGAGGTTCATTCTAGCTGGCAGACATGGTTTACACAGGTGGTGAAGGTACAAGTTGTTGTCATGTCAATATTTTTTATAAGTATGTATGTTAGGTCAAAGTTGGTACTGGAAAACTTTTGTTGAAATTTATACGTCAAGTCTTCTGCAGTTTATTCATTATTTGAAGTAGGGATACCTTTTTCAAATTCTACCTCGGAATTTTGCCACCATTTTTGCATTATTTACGTGACATACGCTTTTGGCTTCGACAAATAACATTCAAAGACCCACAAGATCCAATTTCTACTGAAGATCGTGTGTCTATCACTCAATTTGCGTTCATTGGTCGTAAGAATCAGAAGATCCATTTTGGCAATTAAAGAGTGATATACTGTTTACTCGAAAATGAGAACCTTGTGTATATTTTCAAGGCTCAACTTTTTGTTCCTTTGCCCGTGCACAAATATTTAAGGTTAGCCATTTTGAGAATTTATACCCTTTTATATGCCCAACAAATTTAATTTGCCCGCTGGCTTCTATCGAAGCCAGTTCTATTCACACATTGCCCTACGTATTGGTCTTTCACATTCTAAAATTCTGTTCGATTAACCTCTCAAACAAGCAACGAGTGTCTCAAAATTAAAAATCGCCTCATTGTATCCTATCAACCCCCGGTGTCAGTATACCCACTTCAAACTACACTGTTACATCTCTTATTAAATACAAATTCAATGAGTTTCTCAATATACTCAGACTCACAGTGCGAGACATTCCCTTTCACCATAACCCCATATGTGCATTCAATAGAAGGACTTTGCGCCCAAAATTATTTATTAAATTTTCATAAATATCCTTCTCACACACATACACCGGTCCACTTAAAATGAGCACGAATTTTCCCAATAACGCGGGACTGCAGGCAAAGAAAAAAACACAACTGAAACGCCATTTTGATCATAAGCGGAACCTCTTGAACCATAAATCCTACTGTGCGATAGACGACGACGAAGAAGTAAAAGAATTCAAATAACTTAATCCTGGCATTATATGATTTTGCAACAGGCTCAGTATCCTTCGAAGAAAGGAAACAGAAAAAACCTGGAGTAATGTCTCTCCCTCTCGCGTCCTCTTTCGATCTCAATGAACCGGCACTTATAATCCTGCCGCGCCACGCCGTGTAAAACTCCAATATCCTTCGAATATAAACACGTATTCACATTCATTGGGATGTAATCAAGGATCTACTCTCAGCCAACATTGACTGCTGCATTATTTACCCAACATTTCTATTAAGGACTCGAATTGGGATTTCTCTCTTGCCGCACTCAAGTGTGAACACGCGTTAATAAATCAGTCACAATATTCGTTATGGCGAGAATATCAAATTGAATTTCTAATACCAAATCAAAGGATTGTCCGAAATGGCACCGCTTTCATTACATGAGCATGAGGGCTTCTTCAATAAAGACGAAGTTTTATTTGAAGAACTTCTATTCATGTATAGGTAGATGTGGTTCCGTCGTACAAGGATCATTTGTTCAGCCGCGGGGGTAAATTCAATTGCGATTTCCAATGCATCCCCAATTGGCAAGTACCTATCCTCTCTGCAGGCAACAAATATATGAAATTTATCAAGTACCCGATGCTGAGGACTCTAGAGTAACTAAGTTGTGTGCTCGTGCTGGAACGAATCAGGTGGTGGTTTCGTGATGACGACAAATCATCTCTTCCATCATCATCGTCATCGTTGTCGTTGTTGTTTATAAAGGACACTCGACTGCATTAAAATCAAATGAGAGCAAGATTTAAATATTCCTTCCTTGCGATTTGTAATTTCGTTTCGCTGAATAGGATTGCGGATCAGCGATGGGACGGGAGAAGCATCCGAGTACTGGTAGCTTAATCGCGCACCATAGAGTTTCCCGACGTTATACGGTCCCATCTGCGATGGGGTATATACGTATACCTAATCTGTAAATAACAAGAGAGAATCTTTTAATTTCATGTCATTTGGAATTTTTATTGGAAAAGGACTTTTGTGTGAGAGTGCACTTCGCCCTGAATGGTGGTGTAATTTTTTATGTCGGCGATCATAACTAAGCCAAGACCACCACAAGGACCCCAACGGCTATACAAATGAAGAACTTGTTAAATGTTAATGAATAGAATTCAAATGAATCGAGGACGACCGAGAAATTGAGAACAAGAAAAGATTGAAATTGAGACAAAAGTCCTTGACGGCCCTAATCGCGTACTTTTCGAGATGTGCACTTGCAATTAGGAATTCATTCAGTTGGTAACTACTTACAAAAGACTGCGCTAGAGCACGCGTGACATAGTCCGCCACAGGACATCGCGTTTATTTGCGCCGATATTCGGCGGTAATTTTTCCACGCTCAACAGCATACAACGGGCCACCTGTACTGTTTCCGAAATGCAGTCAATTTCTTTGATTTATTTCTCTTTCGAAACTAAACTAACAAAATTCAAACACCAGACATGTTTGTCTATCCCGAACACATGAGCGAATAGTGGTCGCAGTTGGTGCGCTATATACTTATATATACATATTATAGCGCTCGTGCAGCATTTAACATTTAACTACCGTACAACACCTGCCGTGTAATTAAATCAATAGAAAACCCTTGCAACAGTTAACATCGACACCGACACCGACCGAGGCGACGCTCGGCAGCAGCTATAACCCGGAAAGGGGTGACGGTAAACTAGAGCTGGAGGTCCTATGCTCGTGTTCGTGTGCACAACATACTCGTTCTCGTAGTTGTCATACACAAATGGGCAAATATTGAGAGACAAAGTTACGGAAATTTAATTAAAATCAAATAAACAAAATACCTTGCATACATACGATTATAACATGCTGTTTGTGTTCGTTTTGAGTGAGCGATGGGTGCTTGTAGTAGGTGCGCGCTTTAATTGAACTCGTGTAGAGAAAGTGGGCAGAAAAAACGAAAAAACGAATCAAAACGATGTAATATCGAACAGATGGCTGGGTTCTCAAACGGAACGCGACGACTACTATGGCGACGACGACGAAAAAGTAATTGAATTTAGTTTTGATAGGAAGTGGATTTATTAAACGAGCGAAAGAGTCGCACTTGAGTGGAGCTGGGGATGGCGAGAGGGACAATCAAAATAATTAGTTTCGAGGAGTAGTACGTGAGCCTTGTTTAAGTCGATTCCCCTTGGCATTCAAAAAGTCATATGACACTTGGAAAATCACCTATCATGTAGCTAAATTGCACCTTGCTTAATATGATGATTGGTGTGGTGGTAGTAATTTTCAAAACTATCGAGCTTCAGAGGATTTTCTAAGACTGACCCTACCTTTTCAAAAAGAAGCTAATAAAAATTAAGTGTTGCTGCTACATGATAAAGTAAAGCGATAGTCAAAACGAAACTGAAGTTTTAATACTTAGTAAAATGAAAAAACTTTTCGTTTTTTAGCTTTTACAAAGGTGAAAATTTTTATCGTTTTTAGTATACAAATTTTACGATTGGTTTTTCAATGACTGTCCGTTTTTGAAAGCCAAGAGATTTTAGGTCATTAACACGCTCAGAACTTTGAACTTCTTCTTCTCTGACGTGATCTTTCTTGTTGGACAAACTGTTCAAACACATCAACCATTGCACCCGTTGTTGTTTCTTCGTTATTGTTTGACAACTAACTAACTCGGTAAAATACGAAGTCGCACATCCAAAGTGCAATTGAATGGCCGTAAGTCGCCTTTTACTCGCTTCACCACTTTGCACATACATTTACCGCACTCGCACCAAAGGACACACACTCACTCCGCACAATGGCCTCTAAAGATGGATAAACTCGAAACTGAATGAGGCTGGTGCTGATATGGTGCACTCGAGTGTATGCTAAGGTGTTTCCTCTATTTTGATTCTTTCTCGGGGCTTATTTGATTTTCATAAGTCAAGCATGAAATTTACACCTAATTGTCCTTAAAGGACAATTTATACAAATTGTTCTATAGTTAGCTGCGCTGCGGCTAAAGCCGAGGCGACAACCTAAAACTTTCCTCTCGCACAGTGCACACACAGTGCGAGTGCGAGTGTAAAAAATGTGGGAAAATCCTCAAAAGCCAAGCCAATTTTTCAATAGAAACGTGAATCGTATATACGAAACGTGTCCGTGTCCGTGCTTCTCTGTGTGTTGTATTTTATTGGGAAAACAACTCAAAAGGTTGTCGATTGCTTATTCAAAGGATTCGCCGACACGGCAATAAATTCAAATAACTTCCACATGGATGGAGTTAATACATGATGTTTTGGCGGGATTTGGTTTTTGCAAACAAAAATGAAAAAAAATTGAATCGTTACTGTACTGAAAGTTATGGTATCCTTAAAAAACCAACTTGGACACTTTGCCAGCCTGAAATCGGTATTCATTTTTTATTTGGTACACTTTCCATTAAATAAAAACTAATTGAGGGTGAACATCACAATTTTCCACCTCTAGTAATCCGGTTTTGCACACACACTCACGTTCGTTAAGTGGAAAATCCTTTTTTTGTAAAAATCTCTATGAAATTGCGTGTGTCACCATCAACATCGCCAACGCCACCGACGACGACTAGCACGATGTCGCCCATCAATTGATTGGGGGAATTAAGTGGGAATTTTGCCAAATTATCAACCCTTAGCTTAGGGTTTTTGTCGTTCTTTGTTGTTGCTTTATTTGAAGGCTCATTGACGCATTTGTCAGCAGGTTCACTAGTTATTCAGTTTTTTCATTCGTTTTTTTTTGTTATTGGTTGCTCTTGTGCATTGATTTGTGCAAAATAATTGAAAACGCTTTTCCCACGAATTTGGAAATGGTTTTTCGACCTCAATACGGGATTTTTATTTTTGATTGAGTAAGGATAAATAAATAAATTAATTGGTGTAGGGCACACAATTACCCCTTGTGGAGGAAATAATTTCTTTGTCTATCCAATGTTCACTCTGGTAATGATGAGAAGAGGGAGGTAAGGATGTTAGCTGAAGCGTGTACGCGTGAATGTGAAAAATGTCGGCCTGTTATTCGATCGGGCGAATTTTTAAGAACTTTTTTTTTTATTTGTTTGTTCTTGTTTAAATGGGAAATAGAGGCGAAACAATTGGTGGGCAACATTTTTGTTGTTCGCACCGAATGACTTATCTAATTGACCATATGCACGAGTTTGATTTGATTTGAAGACGGCTGTGAGTGGGTAAGGGTTTTAATAACGCGAATTGAGTTCCAGTTCGTGTATGGTAATTAAATTTGTAATGCCTGCCTACAGCTACAAAGCACATAGTTCGAGTTTATTTGGGGAATAACTTGGAATCCAATTATTTATACAAGTTATACCGGGGTGAAGGAGGTCTTCGGTAATTTGAAGCTTGCATCATTTATTTCTTAATGGATTGCAAACATTGCACATATGTTTGGAACTACTTGTGTTAAATACAGGAATTGCTAACATTTTTATTTTTTAGTTTGTGTTACTTCAATTAAACTTCTGCGACATAATTTTCAAGAATATATGCTACGTGGAGTAGCTACATAAGTTTAAATGATTTCTGTCGATCTGATTGAAAGCACATATTGGGTGGTATTGCTGTCGATCATAGAACTGTTAAATTTCCTCAAGTGGGGTAGTTTTAAACTTAGCGTAGGAAAGAGTGCAATTTTGTACGTAGGGGAAGGTGGTGGACCTTGGTCTGAGTACCACTTCTCAGATAAATTAAACCTGTTCTCCTATGAAATGTTTCTACGTTCGTTTTTATAGTCTTTTAAAAATGTTTTTTTTATGTCAAATTTAATGTATTCATCTTATAAGTGTAGAAAAAATTTCAATGGTTCAATTACATCTTGTATCTTGGACCGTTTGAGACCGCCCCCTAAAAGTTAAGTTTTCGCAAGAATAAAGAATTGTAAGCAAAATCCTTTTGTTATTTTCACCGTATAATTGATTGGACTTTATTTAGTTACGTAAAAAAACAATCTTAATAATAAAATTAAACTCAAACTATTTCCAAAAAGCTTAAATACCAGTACAATACCCTACCCTACCTATTTATGTTATTGATATCGCAACATTACACAGCGACTCCATTTTGGTTATCCGTGAAATTGCTGAAATATACCAAAATTTTAAGAACTTGTCACCAAATTGGCGAATTTTGACAAACAATCACTATACCTATGAGCAGAGGATGATTTTTATTTCTTCTGTACTATTGTCGCTACAAAAGCTAAAATGGTCTGGGAAATTTAGAAAATTTTTGAAATTTTTTTCAGTTTTCCATTTCCTTTTGGCGGCATTCATTCATTGTTTGTCCTCAAGTAGGTACTCCAATTGGTCCTGAAGGCCATTGACGTAAATCCAAGTTCTTTAGCATTTTGTGTCGCATTTTCTGCTCAAGTACATTCCTTGTTTATTACTTATTGCAAATTACAAAGTCATTGTGACTCACCGAGGCACATAATGAGGCGAAACAAACTCAGAATAAATTTACAAAAGGTGTTCCCTTGGAAAGGATTATACCGGCCGCCGTAACAATGTTCCCAGCCTAGGTGAAAGGACTTTTTTCGGATTGAGTGGCATAAATGTCACTTAAGTGGACACACTCTAATGCAAATTAGAAAAAGTATACACAAAAACATTTAATTCTTACAAATTGTATCCTAACCCAGTTTTATTCATACGACGCGTCCTAAATGCGAGTAATTATCTCACTTTGAGAAGGATTTGCTGCAAACAGGAGTGGCAGAGGTCTTTTCTCTATGCCTTACATGCACCAAATGAAAATCAAACCCTAATGAATCAAGATGCGGATTGTAAAGAATTGCACTAATTTCGCTGCTCATTGTTTTGCAGCCGACACTTTTCATCTGCCATTCGTCGCTGTAATTGTCATTAGGAGATACAAACTGAAGACGAGTCCCTATTCCCATTCAAAATTAAAAAAAAAAACTATTTCACGTTGTGTGAGGACTTTCTTACAGTTTCCAATTTTTTGTTTTTTATTTTCTAGTGCGCCTTAATTTTCATTTGATGTTCCTTGAGAGTGAGTCCTTTACAGAAGATTATGTTACATTAAGAAATATTAAATCCTTGCGGAGAGATAAGACGGTGGAAAAACTAAAGTGGTATGGATGAATGAATGAGATAATTAGCATATGAATTATGCACATTTGGCATGTTGGTAATGAGGTATGGGGAGGGGATGGACGATGGCGGCCGCATTCACGTTTGGTGAGGGAACCCTGAAGTGACTTAATGAACGTGAATGTGGTGGGTAAAAAGTCGGGTTCTTATTTTGTCTTTTTTTTTGTTTCGTCAAGGAAATAGTTACGGTAATGAGGGAATGTGATAATTTGTATGAGATAACGAAGAAAACACATTAGCGATCGCATTTGAGAAACTATTGTACTTAACAATAATAGGAAGCTGTCACGTAATCCACTTATGCAGTCTAGTAGGTAGAAATCCACATAAGATTTGGTAAGCAAAACGTGTACTGAAAAGTGATTCAAAAAGAGAGCAAAAGAATTATTTGCTAAAGGGTGCTAGTGGTAGTGGAACACCTGCGACTTAACCAAATTTATTGTTATTCAGCAGTAACTACTTGGAAATTTAGAAACCAAGTCCTTTTCAGAACATGTTAGTCCAATAAGTAACATTACCCAAACCGACTTCAGACTTTACTCGTGAGTGTTTACACAGCCCAAATTAAAAAAAAAAAAAGTTCAGAAGCACAAACCGATTATGCCGAATATACGAAATTCTCTCCAGTGGTCCTTGACGATAGCGATACTTATGTAATAGCTCCAAAGGAAGTTTTCCTTTTCTTTTTATGAATTGCTTACACTTTTAAAACTCAACTTCAGGACAACGTTTTATGATAATTCATGTCTTAATATCTCGACAAATTATGAAACATGAAAATAAAAGAATTACCCTCTGCTTAGATATCGGCTTAAATATCCGCCCTGAAATGCTGATAACGAAAAAAAAAATACCCCTATCTACCAAATAATGGGCTGCAACCCACACGGCACTTTGCCTCCATTTGCACACTTGATATCTTCTTCGCAGGTCTTCAGCAATGCCCATTCTATGGATGCCTCCTGTTGCGCATTTCCATTCAAGTTGGACTAACTCATTAACCCACTTACAGATAGATGCAGGCAACCAAACAAATTGGGAAATCCAGTGAAGTATAAGCTTAACGATTTCAAAAGCTTCCAAACTATGTCTGACATAATAGACCATTAGCTCTATTGGCAGCAAAAAATTTGTCTTCGACAGATCTATTCTGACTAAGCCACTCTTAAATTTTTCTTCTCAAATATTTGTATGCCTGGGAATGCAACTATACTATTATGTCAAAGATGCAAACAAATGAGTTCAAATCAATGAAGATCTGGACAGATGTTTGAGGTAAGAAAAGTTTGTTGACAATTTTGACACAGCTAAGTAGTTTTTTCCAGGAAAATTACACAGAGAAATTGTCATCAAATTGTTATAGGAGGGACCAAGATAAAATTTTGGCTTGTCAAGCCCCTTGAAACCCTATGAAAATAATGAAATTAGGCTAAAGCTTCATTGAGTTAAACGGGAAGCAGGCAGTAAACTATGAGTTGACCATGCAAAATGACTAAAAACAATAATTTAACACAATAGAACACAACTAAAGAATCAATTAGAGGAGGGCTCACCCAAATCACAGCTCTAAGCTGAATTGAAGAATCTTAATTGAGAAAAATATCATTTATGCAAAGGGTTGCAAGTTATAGGTACGTATAATTTACGATCTGGATTATAAAAGATGTGGAGCAAATGTGCCTTTATCGAAATTAGTCAATTTTGCGTGAGTTTTTAAAAATATTTGGGACAAATGGAGCAGAAACGTCTACAAATTTATGCGGAAACTGAGCTGCTATATTGCGCAGCCTTCTCACAGCCGTTTTGTCATCGAAAGTGTGTCGGATTTCCGCGAGATGCTCACTGAGGAAGAACAACTTTAGGTGTGATTTTAGTATTTTTGGGGGCTCATCCTTTAGACACTCTTTCTGATCCGCCTACCTTCGGATATTTTACTGATCATTCCTTAAAGCTGCAAAAAATCTATTTTTTTTTTAATTCAACCTTATAAGCTCCACGTCAGTTTCTATAAAAGTAGTAGAGTCCATTAGACAGGACCATACTTTGCAGATTTAATAACTTGAATTTAAAGACTTAGGTAATATCGTACTTTCGACAAAGTTTTCAAAGTCCAAAAGATTAAAATATTTCCAAACCCAAAATCAGCTTCCTTGATCAGCTTCTTATAGACGGTAATTTGCCTCGAAGTTGAAAAGGAACAGCAAAAGAAATGAAGCTAAAACAGGAGTAGGAATAGGTACCTCCATTGATCTCAATATAATCCTGATTATCCTTATTTGTGAAAATATTTTGCGGTCATCACTCGCCCTATCCATACTTATCGTCCGATTAATTTTAAATTTCCTTCAATTATCGAGAAATACTTCCAACAAAGGACTTCAATTCAATTCTCTAATATACTGCCAGTCAATTGACTTCATTATACCAGCACCAAACAAGGACCCATTTGTTCCTCTCACAGTGCACTTTTCGCACCACCAACCAGTGTATCAGGCTCGCTGCTCTCAGGAGTGTTTAATAGACACAAAGTGGACACTTAAGTATCAAACGGCTGTCATTGTTCGCCTCATCTTCACGGAGCATGTCATGCGGAATGGTAATCATTCAATGCGACTTCCTTTCTATTTCAAAGCACTGAAGGACTTGGACTGAACTCAAGCAATAACTGCGATAATAACATTCCCATCAAACACACGGAATTAAATGTCCCGCGTTAATCTGCACAGTATTCCATGTTCTGTGATGTCTGATGTCCTTTGCGTGTGTGTCACCCTCTGCGAGTGTCTTCGTCTTTTCTACATGCTATACAGGAACACGACACACAGCAACAATAGTCCCCAGGATCAATTATTTCGCTTGATTTAATCAACTGAATGGTCCTTTCACCGAAATAAGTGGCTGCTAATACACACCAATACACTTTGTATTCACATTTTGAATAGCTTAAGTGAAAAAGTGAACGAATGTACATGCGAAAGAGGAACGAAATTGAAAAACGAAATTATTTCCTTGCTAAAGGAAAAATAAGGAGGCCAGCGCTATACAGAAAGTACTTCTCTGCCTGGTGTCTGTTACTTTTCCATGCCAATATGGAACGTCAAATGGTTGTTGGCGGAGTCTGAAGTTTGAACATCCATCCTGTGAGCTCCGAAGATGTGGAAATGAATTTTATTGCTGATGGTGCTATCGGGTGGTGGTGGAGGATGCGAACGACCGACAATGGATCTCTGATGTTGCAATTCGTCCTTATAAATGAATTTCCTTTCGTGTTATCTCAAGCGAAATTCGTGCTTCCCTTCGATTTAATGTGCAGGTATACGAAAGTGAGGCGAATAAATTTAACCGCCTCTTAAGTGGTTGGGAGCACTTGCGTTGATCTCTTTTTGTGACAGGTGGGGGCTGCGAGCAGTCTCTTTTGCATATTTACGTGTTTAGTGATTTTGGCAAATGAAAGAGGATATAGTCATTACGGAAATTCAAAGGAAGTACTGACAATATTTTTTTTTTTTGTTTTTGGGAGGGAGAGTAAGGCTGAGGGATGTATGCTGGAGGAAAGGCCTATCAGGGGTTTTTCAAGATGAAATTCACGAATGACATCGCTTTAGGTGCGTTTTGACATCCTTTTGCGCTTCGCTGTTAATAGTGGGAGTATGCCAAGAAATTAAAATTATGACGGACTGATTGGGTTGCCATGAACAATCATGGTCATACGGTGTATAGCTAAACCTCCACATGTTTGCCTTATGTGGAACTCGCTTTGACACTTTTTTTTTTTTTAAATCAATGCCAACCTATGCCTGCGCCTCAATGACGCTTAAGGTATGCTTGAACCTACACTTATAGTTTTTTCCTCTGTCTGAAAATCGAAGCTCTAAAAAATGGGAGTTGAAGTTTTGGCTGCCTTGGGATCAGTGTTGACCCAACGCTCCTTAGGGTGCGCTTTCGGTCAACTACAAGTGACTACCGAATTCCTTAACCGGAGAAGAGTATCGTATCAGACATACCTTAAGTAGCCAAACGATTCCATCAATTATGCTACACCGAAGTAAGCAAGGCACAGCATGTACTCCATTCAGCGCTGCCATCAGCTCAAGACTGTTTCTATTTCCAACTCATCTAAGAAATTTCTAACAATCTAAAAAATTTAACACTCGCACCCAGACAGAAATGAAGAAATCACAGTTCAGCACGCCATCCATCTCTGCGAAATTCCCCGTCCCCATGTCATTGATGGCAGCTCGCCAATTCGATTTGCACCTTTCGCGCGTCTGATTAATGAGCCAAATACCCCAACATCCACAGGGAGTACCTAGTCGACATTAATTTCGTATCTAAAATGACAAATATAGAATGCACCCAAGCGATGATCGTTTAATTCATCATCGCTTATGAATTATGACAGATGACAGCCGCCAAAGAGAAGGATAAACTGCCCCAAGTCGACAGTTGTGCTATGTGTGAAAATGGGGACGCTAAATTGGACCGGAAAAAAATCACCAACTAAATTATTTTTAATTATTTTTAATAATAAATTCGTTGTCTATATCTTACAAAAGAAAATTGTGCGTCCTCAAGTATAGGGACACAGTTTTAGATAATCGAAAAGAAAATATTTTACATTTGGCAATAACTTCCTAAGTATAGTGCATTAAAACTAATTCCATATACAAAAACTAAACAGTTAACATAAAACAAAGTAAGAGGATATCAGTCGGTAGGGCGAAATAATATGTGCACTTTTGGTTCGCATCAGGACTTGATTCATTGACGACAGGCATTGGCATTCGAATACTATTTGGCCGCGAGCTGGCTTAGAAGCACTTGCGGTGGACAATTCCTGGGCCGGATTCATCGTATTCCTCCTTGGAGATCCACATCTGTTGGAAGGTGGACAGGGATGCAAGAATGGATCCGCCGATCCATACGGAGTACTTCCTCTCGGGTGGAGCAATGATCTTGATCTTGATGGTGGATGGAGCCAGAGCGGTGATTTCCTTTTGCATACGATCAGCAATACCTGGGTACATGGTGGTGCCACCAGACATCACAGTGTTGGCGTACAGATCCTTCCTGATGTCCACGTCGCACTTCATGATGGAGTTGTAGACAGTCTCGTGGATGCCGCACGATTCCATACCCAAGAACGAGGGTTGGAAGAGAGCCTCTGGGCAACGGAAACGTTCATTGCCGATGGTGATCACTTGTCCATCGGGCAATTCATAGGACTTCTCGAGAGATGTCGATGCAGCAGCGGTGGCCATCTCCTGCTCAAAGTCCAAGGCGACATAGCACAACTTCTCCTTGATGTCGCGCACGATTTCACGCTCAGCGGTGGTGGTGAATGAATAGCCACGTTCGGTGAGGATCTTCATCAGGTAGTCGGTCAAGTCGCGACCGGCCAAATCCAAACGGAGAATAGCATGGGGCAGGGCATAACCTTCATAGATGGGCACGGTGTGTGAGACACCGTCTCCGGAGTCTAGAACGATACCGGTGGTACGACCGGAGGCGTACAACGAGAGCACAGCTTGGATGGCAACATACATGGCGGGCGAGTTGAAGGTTTCAAACATGATTTGGGTCATCTTTTCACGATTGGCCTTGGGGTTCAGTGGGGCTTCAGTCAACAGGACTGGGTGCTCCTCGGGAGCCACACGCAACTCATTGTAGAAGGTGTGATGCCAGATCTTTTCCATATCATCCCAGTTGGTAATGATGCCGTGCTCGATGGGGTACTTCAGGGTGAGGATACCTCTTTTGCTCTGGGCTTCATCACCGACATACGAGTCCTTCTGACCCATACCGACCATAACGCCCTGATGGCGGGGCCTGCCTACGATGGATGGGAACACGGCACGTGGTGCATCATCACCGGCGAAGCCAGCTTTGCACATACCGGAGCCTGCAAGGGGACACAGAACGAAAGTTACATTAGTTTTGAGGATTACGTTTGGGTGGTGCAAAGAGAGGTTCATATCTCTGCTAACATTTGTATCAAGAAACTTTCTTTTCTTTATTATTAAAAAGTACGATAAACTAATTGCAGGCAGCAACGTAATGGATAGGCGAGGGAGTCGCTTACTGTTTTATATTATTTGAGTGGTAGAGTTTTAAATATTCTCACTGGGTGTGAACCCAAGCTAACTTGAGCTGGTTTTGTTCGTTTTCGGCTATTATTTTTAAGTCTTTCCATACAATTTTTTTAAATGTATACAGAAATCCTTTTTGGGAAGACAATTTTTTATTTCATTTCAAAGCTTTTTATAGTTTTCCTGATTAAAAAAGATTTACTCTGGTAAATTTTAGTTTTAAAGTTAAGTTTTGAGAAAGTTTTGCTTAAATGGAGTTCTATTGAAACAAGTAGATGAAACTAAAAACTCTTTTTTTTATCAATGGTGAATGATTTCCGCTAGCAATTTAGCAAAATAACTAATTTTCCGCTACAACAAATTTTGCTGCATTTTTTTTCAAAGGAAATTACTCCTGTAACCACTTTTAAAAATTTGTGATCATGGTAGTCAGACTACCATATCTGATGGTTTCTGAAACGGTTATTGCCTATGCCGGGTAACTATAAACATTTTTACATATTCTTTTACGTTTTGCAATAAAATTATCTATTACAACCTAAAAAGGAAAGTTTCAAAGTAATAGTAAGGTTCAATTACTCTAACTCTAAGAACCCTAGGAAAGTCACTTCCGTTTTAAACAAGAGTGTCTCGAAAAAGTTAAAAGAGTTGGTCCGAAAATTTAGAGACCTTTGGCAGAGGCAATTTCCTCCATCTTATTGTTAGGAGTTTCTTAATGCTTCAAGAAAGTGGTGGTCAATAAACCCATCAACTGAAAACTAGTGCTTCGAAAATATCTTCAAGTTTTTCACACAGTTTTATAAATTACTTATTTAGAAAAAAAACATTTCTTTATCTTTACGGGAATGTTCAAACCTAATGATTTTTTTTTTACAAACTAACAAAACCAGAAATACAAGTGTCTTTCAAAATATTCACAAAACTACGTGGCATCCTTAAAATTTCACTTCTTTCCACAAAAACTTTGAAAATCCCAGAGATGTTGAATTGAAATATTTAAAAAAAAAAAGAAAAGCCAATCCAAACGCACCGTTATCAACGACTAAAGCAGCAACATCATCGTCACACATTTTGTATAGGAATTTGAATTATTCTTCACTTCAAGAAAACACAATAAGAATACTGAATAGATCGCGACGGTATGTTACAAACCGTTTCCAATGGATCGAACTGACTGAGCGTATCTCGGCAGGCGAACATCAGTTTTTATATTCCGCCACCCCACAAGAAAATAACGCGCACAGATGTCGGACGATAAAAATAGATCCATGATGAGATGTTGGGGATTTTGGACCGTTGGCGGTGAGGCCTGAGCTAAGTAAACGTACCGTATATGGTAAGGGATTTGGAAAATCTATGCGCGCGAGGTGTGTTGGGTTTGAGTTGATTTTTTTCTGTTTTCCTCTGAGAAAAAGGGCGATGTTTTGTTTCTCTGTCGTACAGATGTTATTATTGAAAGCAGCTCAGTCTCGCTCTTGCAAAGGGGGTTTTGAAGAAATGCTGTTTTTGGCAATTTTCGAAATTTCGAAAGGAGGTATGTAATTGATGTTCGGTATTTTCTTGCTTTTTACTTTATTTTCGGTTACTATTAGGTGAATGTTTGCTTTTAGATATTTTGTTTAATTTTTATTTTGTTTTGCTGTAAATATAGCTGTAGCTGGGAGTCGAGTGGTGTGGGAGCTGTGTTTTCAGTTTTTCTTATATTTTTGTCAGCAAATAATTGCGTTTACTGAGTGAGTTAATGAGAGCAATTTCGAATGTATACTCTACATATGAGTTGATTACTTTATAATTAAGTTGGCTACATTTGTTTTGCAGAAATGAAAAATATTTATATACTCGTGGCGCTAGAAAAATAAAATAAACAGTCAAAATGGTCAAGGTCAAAAAGATTATTTATATTAAAAACTTACGGTTTGTACTTTTTAAGTCAGGTATTTATGTTTCTCAAATAAGCGATAAGGTATATCTAATGGAAGGGAATAATATTTCTATTCCAACTGCTGTAGGTTTTCTAACAGCTTCATGTCGCTTTGGCGAGACAACGATTTTGTAACATCACCATTTGGATCATTTCGTTTGTACATTTCAAAACGCGAAAATATGATTACGGCCATAGTACTATGATGCAGATCTCAGAAGACGTATATATGTGACCCGTTGAAGAATGGACTTCGTCCCCAAAGCTGAAGCTATAGATGCGGTACAACGACCGAAGAGAAAATTATAGGATCCGCTGAACTAAGTCTAAAGAATGCACAAAACCCTGGCGGATTGCTCTAAGTGAAATAAACTTGGTTCACGTGGAAGGCTCTGACAAAAATGAATCCGAGCGCCCATTAAATAAAAAATTTAAGAGAAATTTAGACTAGCAATGGTCACATGGCTAAGATAAATATTTTCGATGAAACCATCAATTGGTAGAAGCTATGATAATCACACTTAGAACTGCACGCATGCTTTCTAGGACCCTGTGACCAGAGTTAGGCCTCTGGTTATTGCCCTTTAAAGAAGCAAAATCATGAAGGTATTGTGATATTACCAATTACTCTGTGAATCTGTGAATGACATGGTCTTAATCCGAATAGAAGTTAAAACCTCACGAAGTACTTCCTCGACAAATTAGAGGACGTTGGTTTCTCGATCCAAATTTAAACCACACATAATGTTCTGTATGGAAATTCGTTTAAGTTCTCGCGATGAAAGCTCACCAAGGATGGTGAGAACCCGCTATGATGTGTAGAAGCTTCTGAAAAACTTATTACCCTGCATAAGGTAAGCTTACCTAGCCTACACAAAGTCATAGACAGTCCAAGTTCTTTTTCAAATGAGGCCGAACATGTCGTAATGACTTTCGACGAAGAATTGAAATTGAAATCGCATATAAAACAGCAAAGCTCTTAAAATTTATTGAATGGAATTTGTAAAAAAATTAAATAGTTGGCTCAAAGGTCCGACTAAGGGCTCTAGCCCAATGTTTGTGTGAGTTTTCATTTATTTTTCCTTACAACAACAGGAAGAGTGATCTGAAAGTTCATAAATTATAAATTTATGCCAAATGTTTGTTTGTCAGACGAATGCAATAGGTGGCGCAGTTGAGAAAACCTAAAAAAAAAAGTCGTAATCTTTTAGTGTTTGAATCTGAGTCTATAATTCTTACGAGCTTATTGTGCAGACCGCACAGAGATTGGATAAAGACCAGGCTTAAAATAGAGGCTTCTAGCATGGTGTCTGGCGCAGGGATCTTAATATAAACGAACAAATTCAGAAACAGATTCCCACTGTAGAGTCTTGATCTTCAAAAACAAGGTTCAGAGGAGGTTTTCGGATACCCACAAGATACTATGGGCTTGCCGACATTTGAGTTAATTAAACAATAGACCTAAACAAATATTCAAATACCATTGTCAAGGTGCAAATAATTTATCTGTTTTTAAATTAACTCTCGCAGAAAGTAATAGATTTCGAAAAAGGTGTACCCATCTTAATATTAAAAAGAACTGCAAAGTTTTATTAACCTCCATGAGGACATATGATTGTGTCAAAGATTGGCAAAAAAATTTATCCAGAAATGCAGATACGAGTCTTTTCTTCATCTACGCAAGCAGCAAAATAAAATTGTCTAAATATTAGAGCTCGCCAAGCATGCCTAAATAAACATGAAAAAAAACTATCTAAAATATTTATTTCGCCATTGTAGGTCGCATAGTTCTCCTTTGTATTAATAACCTGTACAAATCGAAGGATGTGTCTACAACACTTACAAAAGAAAAAAGAACAAATTATACAAAATATTTACAATAAGTCGTGCTAAAAATATACACCTTACCATTTATGTACCGGAACACTTAATACCCAGGTGATATTTTGTTTTGTTCTTCAGCGCCTCTGTATAGATATACTCGTACCTACTTCAAATTGAATCCGAAAAATTCGCTGTGGCCAATTTGAGTTATAATTGTGTTGCCAATTAAAAATAGAATTGCACTTGCTCTTCCAATTAATAATTGTTAGACGTTTAAGACAACGTACACGCCTTGTGCCCCAATCAGTAGCCATAATTATTCATTATCGCGATGAACGAAAATGCATACATTCATGTACAAATGTATTCATACTCGTAGGTAAGTAGTGCATTTGCTAAAAATGTGTTGGAAGAAAAAAATTTCATGTTGCAGAGATTTTTCTCTTACAATCAGCATGGCACGCTAATCTCTCCCACTTAGCAGTTCATATTCGCATATTGTTGCTTTGCACTCATCAAATGTGAAGCTTCTAAAAATAAAAATCTTTTGTCGGTCCATCAATGGTGCGAGCAATGGAAAAGTGTGATTCTTTAAATATGATTTTACGAGAAGTACGAAAATGTATGCATGCAGGTTGTGAGGATTAGCGAGGCTAGTCGGTTAGGTATGGTTGCAGTTTTAGAATACACAGAGGAAGGTACTTATTCAATGTAGTTACATAAATTTATTTGAAAAATATTAGCTCACTATTGTAACACTTGGCAAATTGTTCCAATTGGATAATTGAATTGAATGAGCTTTGGTTACAAACATTGAATGACACTTTTAAGCTCAAGCCAACGTTCTTAATTTTTCGTTTTTCACAAAAATGCATGACCAGTTATAGTATTTTATGCAGCTTGCGATATATGCAGTAGAGGTATCCACAAAGTGTAGATATTTTATATAAAAAAAAAACAGAAATCCATCATTTCTACCTTTGAGCCACAGCACCTACAAGAACTTATGGAACAAAAATGCAACTTCGTTACCGAACAAGGGAATGCGATCAACTCGTCAACGTTCGCAACAAATAGACTACTCAAAATAAGACTGACAAAATTTGAAATATGTAAATGCAAATTCGATGTATTTATATCTTTTATTTTAGTAAATATACAAAAATACCGCGATGGCTTGAGTTTTAAAAAAAAATCCAACGTTTTTAGTTCAATGGACTTGATCTACCCAAAAAGTACACAGTCGTCGTTTAAGTCCTCTCAAATTTAAAATTAAAATCGCCTGAGCGTTTTTTTCCACTAATCGAAAAAAAACAACAATATTCAGAACTGGGTCGCCCGGGACTTTCTCGAGTCTGACTATATAGCAGAACCCCTGAAATAGCTATGCTTTTGATAAGTTAAATTAAACCAATTTAATAATTGTTTATAACGAGCGAAGATAAAGTAATTCAATTCCCTTTGGCCCAATAAGTTTTCGATTTCAATTCGAATGTAGATCTAGCTTTACGTGATAATAAATTAGGTACCTGGTCAGACCACATCCACATCCAGATAACAGCAAACAACATATAAATTTGTCTGTCAATAAGATAAAGAAATAATCTCCAAATTGCAATTGCAAACAGGTTCATCGATCAGACATTCGGGAAAACTGAGTTAGAAATATCTTCGAAAATAAAAAATGTCAGCATCAGCACCAATCGAGTGCTTTGAAACGATGGATTCAAATTTCTAGTACATTGAAAGTTTTTTCTGGAACAAACGAAGCGTCTGGTATGTTTAGGTAGATACTTACCTACATTCCGGAAGCGATAAACTCAGTAAAATAAACCCTGCTTAAAATATGAAAAGATTTGTTTTTAGGTTGAATCATTATAACAAATTTTAGCAAATATTTTTAAATATGTATTTTCAATATTCAGATAGATATATAATAAAAGGGTCTTACAGTTCCTTCAACAGTGAAAAATATACCTTAAAATACAGCAATTTAGTAAACGAATGTTGAAAAAATATTGTAAATGTTTGCAAAGTGAAAAAAAAAAATATATTGTGCAAACTTTCGTTTTTAAATAATTTATCATTTTTTTGAAATACGAAAGCTTTGTTTTGTTTTTTTTTTTTTAATCAAATTAATTGAAAAAAATTCAAAAGCCGAGATTTCACAAAAAGCATACGATTTAGTTAAGTCTTCATATAAATCGCGAGATTTAAATATATCTAGGCCACCTTCTCCGAGTCTGGCGCTAGATAATCATAAATTCGGCTCCTTCGAATACTACTCCTTTAAAATGCTTTTGATTATAGAAATTGTGTTAAAAATGTTTGTTTAGTAAAACTTTTTGGCAAAATATAAGTATGATCTATTTTTCGGTCCAAATTCCTAACTTAATTTCTGAAATTGTGACGATCAAGGAACTGAACGATATTGCGATTCAGGTTTGCGCTTTATTGTATTGTAAGCATTGGCTAAGCTAAGTGAAGCACACCACAAAAACCACAAAACCACTTTTGCCTTCGCAAGTACTTGTTTAATAAAACTGTCACAGTGGGAGCACATAGATTCTTACAAATAAATCATACATAATAGAACCTTAACCTTAAATATTTTGAAGACCACAATCAAATATTTCGTTTGAAGAAGTTACCATTGTGAAGTTTCTTAAATATTTTAAAATCGTTTATTAAATATAGGGGTATCGAAGATCATTACTAAAGTTGAAAATATTTGTTCACAAATCAGCATTTTCCCCACCGTTTGAGTTACATAAAACCATTTAATAAGGGTACCGAATAAAACCTTTCAGACTTCTGAGTTCTTTTCAAAATTAAATGTATAAACCAAAAAAATTTTGTTTTTGTTTTAAAAATCGTATGATATTCCCCAGTTTAATTTGAAATTTGTGTGTTATATTTTCGCTGAGAGAGAACCATAATATTTGACGGAAGTGTTTCACTACAGACCTAAAAATCAATCACGAAATTTCAAAGTAGACTGTAAAACAAAAGACCGAAATACAAAAGTACGAAATCATTATTTTGATGATAATAATGAATAATATTTGGTTACCAAAATTAGTTTCTTTAAGAACGAATTAGGTACCTACATCGTTCGTTTTTCGGGTTTTTCAAAACAAAGGCAATTACTTTTAAATAGGTGTCTAGAAACTAGTCTTTTTAGCCCGTTGCACTTATTTCTAGAAAAATTGCTTCGATTTTTTGACATTAAAGTGCTGTTACAAATAACTACACTAACGCCCGCTGTTGTCAAAAAATAGACTCTGACAATAATCGTAACTTGTCAAAGCCAAATATTTATTTTGTTATCACGGAAGGTATTAGTATAGTTATATCTTCTGCTGTACAACAACATCATAAACAAATACCACTTTTCATGACAGTCGACTGTCTGATTAAAAACAAGTAACGTTTGTATAAGACCGACAAATTTAAGGGAACATATACCAAGTTCGCTAAATCTTGTCAATATGATATGGTATCGAAATATGGGGTAACAATCAATGTGCTTAGACCCAAACATTGAGCTATTCAATACTGCACCCCACTACATAAAAAAAATAGCTAACATTCCGCGATACTATTAATCATTTTTAGTGTCCAGGCTAAATATTTCGAACTAATAATGACGAAATTTTTCATACAAAATTGCATATTGTGACCTAGAAGCTTTAAAGTTATTATTAGTAAGGTCCATTGACAATAACACAAAGTGAATCCCTAGATCATTCATTATAAATTCTAGTACTATACAGAGACCATTAATTGAAAAAAAATTGAATTGTTTCACAAATACGTTTTTCCTCTTGTTTGTCATGTTCCATCCCACGTGAAGTGAAACGTTTTCCTTTTGAAAATTCCGAAATGTAATCGTAGGTATAACTCGGCCGATTTTTCATTCATTTTGCAAGAAATTCTAAATTCTTTTCAAGGTGAATTCGAGCCGATTTACTCTCGTCGATCGCCCCCACATCTTCGGCACAGCACAATCGTGCCCCACAACGAGAACGAAGAACGCCGTGACTTCCGATGACGTGGACTTTTATGGTGTGGCCCGAAGAGACCAACTGAATCTGTTCTGTCTCTACATCAATTTGTTGCGTCCGCTTTTTTGGCAACAGCCGATAATAAAAATAAACCCCCGCCATATCTGCCCGCCCGCAAGTTGTCCAATGAATAAAATTCTTGTCACTTGTTTTGTTTACCTATACAGCAAGTAATCGAAAATTTGTTTTGTAGTTCCGATTTCTCTGTGATACACAATCACCATTAACGGAACTGGGGATGTCGACAGAAGTAATACGTCATTGTGGCTCTTACTAAAATATACTGTCAGTGTCAGTGGTTGTTGGGGATATTTTTAGCAAAACCGATTTTGTCGTTGTGCTGATATTGTTCAGCGATGAAATACCGAACGGAACTGTCTTCGAATGGCTTATTCGGAGGCAGATGTGTCAGATGAAAGGAATTTTCGGAATTCACTGTCTGAACTTCGGTGTATTGGGGAAAACTGCAAAATTAGATTGACGATCGTGACGATGTATTGATGGTATGTTTTCGTTGAGGGTGTGTTTAAAGCCTTATATGGTAGCGAGTTGTGGTCCTATATTTAGCTGATGACTTTATTTAGCATGCACCCTTTAGTGGGGCGCTAAATTTGGACCAATTGTGCTCACAAGTGAATCACAAGAGCGCACTGTACTTGATGAAAGTTATATTTGGAAATAAGGATTGAGGTCTGTCAGAAAGATGGGTGCGTGTGCATTGTGAATACCAAAATAAGAACACAACAACATGTAGGCCGATTTAAAGATCCTCAGCTCGGTGTGCAATTTAATGTGGTCTAACGGATAATTGAAGATGAAAGTTCGTTGTTTTCTAAATCAATCGGTTGGAGGGTTTGCTCCCGATCGGTGGAGATCCCCAAACCACATCGAAAACAGCATATGTCACAGAACAGCATAAGTTGGTTTGTGTCAAAAAAAAAAAAAAAAAACAAATTAAAGGGTAATAGGCTTCGCATGGGTGATTGGCATCCTTTTCTTCTGAAAAGACAACCCAAAACAAAGGACTACTATTCAAATATAAGCCGATCAGACCCTATAAGATGTTGTTGTCAATTCTTTGGTTCCACTCACAAATCCTTAAGTCTATTTCATTTGGCGACCCTAACTATTATAAACAACTAATTTACTTCCATTTGGCCATTCAGCGGTAGGTATATCCCCTAACAGACTTATAAGTGACAAAATCCAATAAAAGTGCCATCGAGCGACGCACCCTTTCACCCCCCAAAAACACTTGAAACCAAAAATGCATCGCTAAGTCCATTAATGAAATTATTTGGTCGTCTGTCTGCACAGTTTGCGGGCAAATGCATGTAAAATGTTTATTAATGCCCACGGCCAAAAATATCCTCCTGCAAGAAATAAATATTCGCAAAAACCAATTTTGCCGGATAATTGAGTTGACCAGCCAGCGCAGCGGATAAATCACACAACGATGTGCGGTCGATCAATGCCAATTAGACAGCGCCAAGGGTTGCGGCCTCGTTCGTCACCCAGCAGCACCGTGCCCCGCCAACAAAACAAGCAATGGGAAAATGGGAAAAAGAATAACAAGACAGACACGATACAAACACATCGGCGGAAAATCCAATAAAATCCCAAATCTAAACTGTTAATAATAAAAATCATTCGACATGAAAGGATGTTTGGCAAACAAAATCATTTCACCCTCGGTTAGCAGTGCAATATTGTCACAGTCGAGACATTGAAAACCCCCCCATGTATTGTACATGAGCGACGAAAGGACTTTTCAATGAGAATGGCAATCCTGCGCTAACTCCGCACTTGGAATTATTTCAGTTACTTGCGCGTCGTCGAGTTTGTCTAAATAGGGAGCATCGGTGAATGCGATCGCACAGGAGTTGGTTTATCCGCCTGCGAAAAGGACATTTTCTGTTTGCTTAAGAGCGTGTGCCCTTTTTAGCGATACAAACACAGGGGGACATTACGCATTTGAGATGTGAAAGGGCACGTGCGCTGAGAAAACACCACGCAAAGGTGTAGGCCGGTATAAATATGCATCAATGACATTTGTGATCTGCAAGTCAATCTGTTGGGACAGACGGTTTGGATGGCTTTATTAAGTTTGGATTTGTACTTGATTTAGCAATTTTCCCAATTATGTTTGGGTATTTTTATTAAACGACAGAGTAAACATTGGGCACGCTTTTGTTTAGCTATACCCGGGGGTGTTGAGCAGGAATATGTGAACTGTGATGGGGTGTAACGATTTGTTCAGAGAGTTGTTACAATGTTTTGATGAACAGATTCATGAGCTATGGTCCAGTCGATTTATTCAGAATCAATATGCTGTTGCAAAAGAACATAAAGCATACTGAACGCTTATTGAATGTATTAAGGTATACGGAATACAGAATGTTGACATAAGTATCTGGATGCCTTTGTCTTTTGGCCATATTTTTCCTAAGATGACAGTTACCTACTGTTCTCAAGTTTGTCCCATTAAGCTTGAGGTTCGCCCACCTTCTGGCTACAGGCTTTCGTTAGTTTCGTCCAAAACATATTCTAAATTATTCTATAAATGTAGGTACCCTGGGTATAGCTTTGATATGAAAGACTTGAATGCAAATGAATATATAGGTTATAAATATGTTAAAAATAATCTTACTTCATTACTTGTATTCGTTATTTTGTTTGGGACCATTGGTGAGAGTACCTTCAATAGACTGAAGTGTACTGTATTCCATACATCCATCAGCTGAAAAGTATACGAAACCGACTGGGCAGGTTTTGTTGGTCCAGTTCACCCCATGTGCGTTACATATATGTTTATTCTATTATTTATTTCCATTACAAAAAGTTGGTTGTCCTTAAAAAAGCGAACAAATGAAATTCAAAAAAAAAAAATTATTAAAATTAAGAGCGGCAAACTGATTCTTTGGTTGAAATTTTGCTGAAAAGCCCCATTTGGTGGTTACCAGCTGAAATAACTAATTATTGAATTTAAGTTTAAACAAACCGGGCCTCAATATTTTTTTGAGAAGAAGTTGATTTTTTCAAAAAATTCTGATATTCAAATATTTTTTTCGTGTACAACTGGGTAAGCATTAAATAGCTATAACCGAGTCAACTTGTTCAAGGAAACTTGAAGTTAACCAACTTATCAATTTCCTCCGAGTTTTATCGGTCGTAAATAAAAAATTTACTCTGTTGAATTGAACCAACTGGTCGGTATTAATTGCGAAACTTGGATTTTAGCAATTGATAAAGTGGGTTTTTTTTTAGGAGACTTTATTTAACCTTTTCTTTTTAAGCAAGGAATATTTGTTTCTTCCGAAAGACACTTTACCTTCGTATTAATAAACGCTACGTAAAAGTTATCAATTCATTATTCAGAAGTTACGTCAAATTTGTGTATGTTCTCTGATGTCTACTAGCCAACTAACTTGTGCACATTTGTTTTTTAATACGGGGGTTAGTTAATTTTAACTGCATTTTAACCAGAGCAATTATTGCACTTGGTTAGAGTCATTTTTTTAAGCGTGAACACATTATTATCAGCAGTAGAACAATGTATGTATTCGAATTTATTCTGCTCTTGATCTATAAAATGCGCAATAAACAGGAAAGGACAAAATATGTCACTGAGCACCCTCTCTCTATTCAAAATAACCGATTTGAATATAAAAATGTAAATAAAACTTTTTACCAGCACTCCCGCCATCTATCGGCAACTAGTTGAAACGAAACTGCTTCACAAGCACTTGTGTACTTGACTACACAGATGGCGCCGAAATCACCAAGTTCTCTTCTTCGGCCATTATTCGTTATCAGTTGCAATCGATTCTTCAAACAAATCAACTACATCCCTTAAATTATTATGCACAAGCTCATGCACAATAATTATACATAAAGGTAGGCAGGCAGGCAGTTTGTCATGTAAATCTCAATTGTCCTGCTGTTAAAATACAATTTAATTACCATTGTATCATTATGTACACCGTGTAGCAAATCAATCTAAATTCGTAACCATATTCCCTCGTGCATAGGGGTAGATTATCATCTCTGAAACGAGAAAACTAGCCCAACAACGCAATAGTCACTTCCCTTCCTGCATTGAACACCGAAGCACAGGGAAGTGGTGGTGTACTTTTGAAAAGAACAAAATCGAAAGCATTCCCTTCTTCACATGGGGTGCAACAACTGCATCAACACGAGTGCATTATAGGGACGATTGGCAAGGACCTACACAGTAACTATATACAGTAACGATGCAGATATTTATATTTAGATTTTGTGCATGGATAGTGCGATAATTAGCACTAATTGTCACAGGAAAAGAATGCGAATCGACTAAGATAGATGTGTGTGCTCTCCGACGCCGCTGCACTTATGGTATAATGGAATTTAATTACATGCTTTTCTCTAAACGAAGGGGTGGTGGATGAGGACTCATGCAAATGCATAACATTAGATACTGCCAGTTGTGGTTGCAATAATTTCGGTGGTGGTGAGGTATAGCGAGTCTATATGGTAACTGCTGAAATAAATAGTATTTTGTTAATATTACCATCAATTGTGGATGCCTAATATTTTTAATTGCGTTTTATTAGAATTTTCAACACCTGGAAAATTAATTAGAATAATTAGATAAACAACGTAGTGGAATTGTATTGATGGTGTAGACTGCTGTGTTGGTTGTAATTTACCACTCGATTTGATGGGCAAACATTTTTGGTTTCGGGTGATGTGTGTAAATGGGCCTATGTCGTAAGTTGCTGAGCGATCAGTCGCAGGTTGAGTTCTCGGAGCAACGCAAATTACACCTCTGAGTGTTTTTTACTGCGCCACTTGTAGCGAACGTCTGAAAAATATCAGAAAAAACCTACCACTATTCTAAATAAGCTTCCAAATTCATCCATTCGAATTTGGCACAAACTAATGATTCCATCAGCTCGTCGCAAAAAAATAAATAAAAATCCCACAATTTTAAATATTTCCATTAATCTCCGTACTTATACTTTGTACATATAACAACCTTGAAAACCTAAAACCTTATGTAAAACTAATTTTACAAAATGTTCGCAAGCCCATTTGTTCCCTGTTCAGTTGATGGACAGCTTTATTTGCCTTGCTCTTCATTCGGTGAAAAATTATTATCGAGAGTTTGACCATACCTGAAAGTTGCATAAATCAATACGCACAACCAGTCGAATCATCTGAGCCATTCCGCTTCTGGCTAATGAATTTTCCGTTTTTATTGGCATTTCCGGTCTGCCTGCCAGTGTTCGTAGGGGAGGTGGTATAACCACCACCACCATCGTTTTACAAACGTCCACCATGTGTACGACGTATATGGGAGAGAATGCAAAGCGGCTCGGTTTGGTGTGTAAAGCCAAGAGAGGGTGGCGTTATTGGTAGCCACCCTCAAATGGTATAGGTATATATGAAACGCTGGTATACCTTGTGATGCTCATCCTTGAGCCGATTAATCGAAATACTTCGTCTGTGAATTTCTGATTGATTGGTTTGTGCAAACATTAATTACCATTTTATTGCTTCGGTAACATTTCGGAGGGCGGACGGGCGGTCGGTGTTTTGTTGTGGAAGGCATCCGATGTTTGGTCGGTTTGTATTTAACTTTTGGAAACCCTTTGCTACTTCACCGAAATGGGGTTAGCTTTTACATTCGCACTTTGTTAGAGCAACGATGGGCATATAAATACCGATATGGGGTATGAGTTCAAGTGCGTCATATGTATTGAAGGATGTTTTCGGAGTATGATTGGTCACGGGCAAAATGTGGTTGCGTTTGTTTTAGCCAACCCAGAGAATATACAGTTAACACGAAGGGCAAACAAGCTGACAGCGGAAGTTCCCTACTCAAGATTTAATTAAATTTTAGAATCGGCTTGACTCGGTTAACTAAACAGACTGTACTGGAAGTATTATCCTTTATTGACTTTTTTTTTTCATTTTTTCGAATGGAATTAATTTGCGTGAAGATTTTATGTAAATTTAAGGTAGATGAAAGTACTTCAAAGTTTTATTGTTTTATTGGTACATCGCGTTTTAATAATAACTACTCTTGTAAAGGGCCTTCCAATAGTGACTTCAGAACTTTGACAGTTGATAGCTACCGGCCATTTTGTGGAAGCTACATCTGTCAATTTATGGATACGTAAAAACAAATTTTCACCATCACGTTCGACGAGGTCAACCTAAGGTGGTGCGTACAATTGGAGGGCGACCGAAACTAATTTACTACGAGTAAGTGAAAGCAGATACCTGACCCAGCTGGGTGGACGGGGTTGTTGGTTGAGGCCGTACGTAGTCCACCTCGGAGTGTAAGCGCCACCAAAACTAAAAGTAATTATATAATTAAAACCCAAATTTCGCTGTTGGAATTTCTGTATTTTTTTCCCAAATGCGGATCAAACTTGAATCCGAATAATAAAGCCGCAACGAATAGTTACGAGAACTTAATGTCTCTAAGGACCTAGATTTTTGTGAAATTAAATTTGAGGTCAGCCCAAAAGTCTCTGCAGGTCCTCCAAATACAATACTGCCTTTAATTGCGTAATTAAATTTTAGATTTAAGCTTCCGTTCATATTCTGAGCGCCATCTTAGGTGAGGTCCAAGTTCGAATTTAAGACTCGGTGGGCCGGAGTGGCAATATACATTTGCTGACCAAGTCATCTAAATAGTCAAAAGCGCAGTTTTTGACTGCGACAACCTAAATGTACTTCAGTGTCGAATCGTCTCTTCCCGCTCACTTTTTTTTAAAGGATTCTTGCTGTAGAAACAGATACGTGGAGCAGGACTGGGATTGATAAAAAAAAGTTTGGATAAACATTGGAATTCGAGAGAGGATATTGTTAAAGCAAAGCGCCGGAATTGAAGCAAGTTTGTTAATTTAGGAAGCCGAATATGCTCCACTGAACACCATGTAAATGAGACACTGCAAAACCGTCTTCAATAGGCCCATATTTTGAATACCTTTTGTGGCGACCTAATTGAGTGTTTTGTGTGCGAAATACCCGTCCTTCCAACAAAATGTAAGACAAGCACACATGAGACATGACGAACTGCCACAAGTGATAGTTCTTCGATGGTAGATTATACCGTCTCCAGTCGCTCAAGCTGCTTCTTTTGCGCAGGTGAATTAATTTGAGTGAATTAATTTGTAATGAAAAGACGCTCCTGAAACTTAATTTTGCTGAATTTTTTGTCAATGGAATCCATCCAAAACTTTCCACAAGTTCCTGGAGCCCCCACCCTTGCGTACGCCACTTCTTATGACATTTATGTGATATGCCTCAGAGTTTCTTCAAAAGTTCGCCCTGATTGGAACTGTCTACCCCACTGTTGATGTGATTTTTTTACTAACAGTTCTAGCATTCATCTTCACGACAAGGCCTTATTATTCCTTAAACAATTTTTTGGCGAAGGGGTTCCACTGAATTGTTTGGTTTTCAATTCCAAAATATTTGTGAAGCTGTTGTAGCTACCTACCCAGCCTAGCTGACCGGTAGACACGTCTGGTAATGTATGGAAATTTTAAGGGCCAAGGCCTCAGTAGTAGAGTTGTTAGCCGTGCGTCGTCCTTTGAGCAGCAGAACCTGCCAATTCTTTACTTTATCCAGCAGAAGCATGGGACGTGTGTATTTCTTGTCTAGGCTCAGGTCATCCTAGGAACCATCGATTTTTTTAAGTTTTTTTTGGCCTTACTTACATTGGCGTCCATATTTGCAGAAGTCTCAGTTAGGGACCTTTTTATATCTTTTAACACAACTTAGTCCTTGTGTCTTATTGTACTTTTAAATTATAGTTCCCCCATAAAATTTGCCTAATTTGACCTAGCTATTCAGAATTTTTTTGAGTTTTCTCGGGAAGTCTACGTACGAGTAGTTTTTAGTTTTCCAGAACGAAGCTAACAACTTGTGCAGGTCGAATATGTTTAAAATATAGTAGGAGCTTTGGTCAGGCCCTGAATGGTAGGTATTCCACTACTGTTGTCACTGCTCTCACTGAGATTGATCGCTGCTTTGACAGTCCTACTAAGCTCGTTCATTCAGCAAACCCAGTTTGATTACCTACGATTTTTGCTCTCATCCAAAATTGTCCATAGTTGATACCTACAAATTTAACATTAAAGGCTTTCGCTCGTGCAAGTCCTTCATACTTACTTTTGCAAACGTTTACCAGTCAAATAAAAAAAAAAACTACGACCAACTTCTATTTATGTATATATATTTTTATCTCATTACAGTTGCCAAATTTACAATTGTCCTTACAGCTTAGTTTAGTAGTGTTGACCTTAACCCTAAATAAACAAATAATATCGTCTATTAAAAGTATTTATATAGTAAAATTAAATTTAACTAAAATTATACAAAAAAAAAAAATAAAGGAGAAAACTGTAAACACGTGAACTGGGTGATTTTACTACGAAGTCATGAGAATCACATTGAAAACTGTACAAGGACGTATCTCTTAAGTCTAACAATATCATCATCTTGCAAAAATAATTGGGTGACCCTTGCACACACACGCACACACTAACAAATTAAAAATAAACATATACTTGCTCCAAAGCTTCAATATGAGAGATAAATTATTATTTCGCGGTGACGAAACCTCCTATTACACCATAGCGAGTCCTTTGTTCAGGCTCTCCAAGTGCTCCTTCGCCTTGATGCGCAGCGTGGCTATCGAGTTGGAGCGAATGTCCGCCGAGTTGGAGTTGCCAATACTGCTGGTGTCTATATCGTCCGCACACGGATCGATTTTTGCCATCTTGCCCGACGCACTGCCCGGGCTGCTCATGGACAGCGAGGATGTGGACAGATTCTGCGGTGATGGCGTCATTGTGATGTTGCTATGCGACGACGGCGACGACGACGACGGCGGGAGAGCTGGCTGAATGGTTATCTGCGAGTGCGGCGAACCGTTTGCGGTGGATGACAGTAAATGTGGGGAGTTGCTCGAGAGATGCTGCGGTGCACCACTGGAATTGGACCCCGCACCATTGAGCACAGGCGCCTGATGGGGCGGCGATGGTAGTCGCATGCTTGATGAACTCATTTGTGGTGGCATTGTGGCCAAAGTTTTCGGCGAAATACGTAATCCTTGCGGTGGTCCTGTGGCGGCTGGGCCCATTCCAACGCCCGGTGGTGGTGGCGGCAGTGCTGCTTGTCCCATAGAAACACCCGAGTGCGGATGGTGATGGTGGTGGTGGTGGTGATTGTGGGACATGGCGGCTAAACTACCCATCGTGAGGTTGGGCGGTGCCAAACTAAGGGCCGGTGTTAAATAGCTTGGATATACAGTCTGCGGGTGCGAAAGAAAACCTAGAAGGATGCGAATACAAAAATGCTAATTTTAGTCATAAAATTTGCCAACTTTTTGGACAATACGCCGCGATTGAGGGTTATTTACCTGGCAGGGCTGAAAGCAACGGTGGCGACAACCACGGATCGACTGGCATGCCGGAGCTGTTGCAGGACAAACGGTGTGGTAGCTGTGAGAAGTGCGTCAGTCCGAGGCGGAGACTCTCCGACTTCTCCTGGCGGCGCCACTTTGCGCGACGATTCTGGAACCACACCTGCAATTGAAAATGGCAATCGGTTAGTATAGTTGAAAAATTTCTTAAATAAATGTCAAGTATATATAAACTTTTGTCCTGCACCCCAATTACGTCTCGTTTCACGTCGTTCAATTAACTATTGGCAGCGACTACTGTACCAAGGAAATTCCAATCGTGGATAAACTTCTAACTTGGTGCTGATGCCCACCCACTGTCATGGCGGATGGGAATCCAACATTCAAATTAACTTAATTTCAGCAGAAATATACCAATTTGAACTTCCGTCCGCTGTCATGGCACCAGGAGAGGGACGAAATGAATCTCCCCAGCCAGTTGCGGAAAATAAAAGAAAACCATATCCTCTCCGCACACAGCCAGAGAAACTTGAGTGCGCACACCGGGGCAAAACCCCGAAAAGAATAACAGGAATTTTCTTTGCCAAGACTTTTGTGTCAAAAGTCAATTTTCCAATTTGCAAACTGTCAAAAACATTTGAAAAGCAATTTGCGTCCCGGGGCAAAAAGTTTTCCAATAAAAAGCCCCAAAATGGGGGGAGATAGGGTGCCACTTTATCATGTGTATGTGTGTTTATTTTGTGGGTGGTTTTGTGTTGGGTGGAGATTGGAGAAGTCCCCATTTATATACCGACGTGTGCAGATCCTTATAACCCCAATCCAACCCAAATGGAAATTACAAAATTGATTTCAATGATTCAATTAAAGGGAAGCGCAAACAGTCAGACACACACACACACTAAGGCGGAGATCCACAGATGATGAGCACACAACCAATGATGCTGTGTCGAGGAAGGACTCGTTTAAATACTACGCGCGGTTACTGGTAAAAAGGTCCCTGTCCCGGTAGATAAACAAGGAGAAGAAAAACAAAAATTTATTAATTAAACTTGAAATTGTTTGTGTGCGGGTTGACAGGGTGCAGAGAAACGGGGAGCGGTTAGTGGAGTGTAAAGTGGATATAGAGATAGAGTGGTGTGGCAGAAGAAAAACCGAAGATAATTAAATGCGAAAAGAGATCAAGAGATGAAACTCAATTAGCAGAAGCTCTAATTAGAATGGCGATGGCGGGTATGTGTTTGCTTTTCTGTAGGTACTGTGGGTGCAACAAATAGGGATACCCACTATTGTGTTGGAAGACCGCAGCCGAACTATGTACTTTTAGTTTGAATCTATTGAGATTTTAATAAAAATATTAGTGAAAATCAGTCAACAGTCTTGGGATATGTTTCCATTACCATCGAGAAAGCAAAGCGATTCGCATTTCGTTCACCTGCAAGTTCATCTAAGTGTCATAAGCGTGTTTTTTATATATGATTGAGTTTGGTACACCAATTACGTAAGAAGTGGCTGTGATTTGGCAACATCTTCGCGGAAGAGCCAAATTCGAACATCTGGAGAAGCGTATGCGAGTGGGCTACAGGAACATCATGCAAACTTCCTATTGAATGAAATGTAAAACAATTAAAGAAATAAAACGATGTTCGCTATACATTCATCTGGGAGAACCTGTTCGTCTATAGTGGTTTACTCTGCTTCAACTTGTTTATGGACAATTACGAAATGAAGTTGATATGATACCTATGGTAGTTATGAATTCACTCTTGCCTTCTGTGAAAAAAAATTGATACCTGTGTGTTTGTGTAATTTATGGAGATGCTTAAATGGCGGTTCTACCAATAGCGGATAAAAGATATTTGCAAGGAAATCGACAATTCTCTTCAAATTAGCCGAAGCTCGAAGTTTGATTGTTCAATTGTCATATAAAACCTAACCATACACAGGAATTAACTGAGTCGAAAAGCCATACAAGTATTTCAGAGGTTCAGGAGCGCTGTTCAAGAGCTATAGGCTCGACTTTCTCTAGAGAAGTAGTAAAAAAAAGTGCCCATCTCAACCGAAAATGATTTTTTTTAAAGACAATAACTGGTGATCTGTTCCAAAGAGCTTTTAGAGCTGGTAATAAATGGAAAACCTTTTTAATGATTAAAAGCCTTACAAAGAGAAAGAATCCACTCGCTTTGGAAAGTTAAAAAAGCGAGAAGAAACCGCTGAACGTTTTTCAAGCTTCTTAGAGTAAAGTTTCTTAGCCAATGATATGAGTAAATTTAACTAGCGTAAAGCCTTCTTATATAAACAACGGCATATAAGTCCAAATGTCCCCTTCGACTTGATTGCACTCCTTTTGGCGACATAAGAGGCGCAAGAGGTTACAATCATAGACAGAATCGTTATGCCCATTCACTCGACTGTCTAGTTTAGCCAATTCAAGATGCATTTGGTTGTACCAGGTTTTTGTTGTTCTACAGTTCTTGTAAAGTATAATAGCTCAACGTTGGATCGGTCCAAGACTTGTCAAGGTATATGGGACTGGATATTTAGAAAGATTTATTTTTTTCGAAACGAGTAGGTAATCGTTTTTGAATGGATATACTCCGCGATTCCATATCTACTAGGTAGTCCCTTTATAAAGCAATAATCAACACTTCAAATACAGGGTGGTGCACAAGTTACTTCCCTAAATATTATTTCTGAAAAACTTACCAACTTAGAAAACAAACTTGGGATATTCCTAGAATGAATTGCAATACGAAAAATATAAAAGTTAAACCACAAACGAATGATTGTTAAAATCTGGGCCTTGCACTAAATTTGTGTCTGTTGGTTCAATATTTTTCATATTTTTTTTTTAAATCCTCGATTTATAATTAACGCTACTTTAATTGCAGTTGTTCTCCCTTAACATAGTAACACATCCTATCCAAAGGGGGAATTAGGAAATTTCTTGTCATATACACTGTATAGCCATCCGCTTAATGGAATAAAATGAACAAACAAAATCAACTTATGATGATGTTGTGTCTCGTCGTTAGTCATCATCAGCATTACCAACACCATAGTCATGAAAGGGGCCCTTAATGGCGAAATTAATTACACATAATTTGCAAGATTAATAATTACGATATATAAACATCGCGCGTTATTGAACACAGGACTGAGTACACCTTTCGGTACTCTATACAGCCATCCATCCATCCATCCAGCCATCTCGGGGATGCCAATGAAAGGTTGTGTTAAGTTTGAAGAACTTTTAATTAATTTTTCGGGATGAGAAAATTACTTTACACAGTTTATTATAATTTCAGTTCCTGCGGGCTGTTGCCTTGCCGGTCGTACTCGTTCCATATAAAGGACGATGCGAACGAGTGACGAGACTAACGTTAATGAGGTTTATACATAAATTTATTTTCTTCTTCTTATTTTTCCTCTCAATTAGTTACGCGTTGCTCCGCAGTTATGCATGAAGCAAAACTTGCTACAAAATTTGTTGTAATAACTTTATGTAGTAATAATTTTTTGCTCTTGTTTACAACTTTAGTCGTGTAGGAATCAACCCCAGCGAGAAGGCGAGCGCGACATCTTCATGCGAAACTTTGAGGGATGAAATTTTTCAACTTAATTACTGGGTAATGCGGTTAATACGTTATTTACTTATATTGTGCGTCAAATTGAGTGTAGGTGCCTGAAGAGCGGGCACGATGCTAAACGATTTACCGTAATTTGTGTACAAATAAATAAATGCCAACTCGACTGCGTGTATCTAGAGTCAACCACACTTCAAAACTAGAAATTTAATTATGTCGCGCTTCCGTTGGAAATCCTGCGTGTAAAGCGCGCACAACAAACAAAAACCTAATTAGAATTTAATTGTTTGCAAAGTGTACTCAACCGTAAGTGTATGCCCCTGTATGTGTGTTTATGTGTGTGTAGGTTTGTGGAGCTGATTTGCATTGATTATCAGATTACACCGATGGAGGTGGTTATTGGTTTAGCGCGCACCTACGGGGGAACGGGCGGGAAAACTAATTTCAGCTTTGTGTGCTGCTCATTATTTAATTGTGACAAATTAACTAGTTGGTCTGGTTCATTTCTAGTTGGGTAATAAATCAAAAATGGCGAAACTCATTACCGCAAAGTGGTAGAAGTATGTTGAACATATGCCTGTTGGGAATAGGTACACAAATGTAGAGGGTGGTGCAAAAGAGTCACTTACTAACTTTGGAAAAAAAAAATCATCTTTTGTTAATGACATTCCTTGTTTTTAAGAAATATCATGCAGTTTTATTTTATTTCTACGTATTTCTGCAGGGTATTGACCGTTTTAAAAAAAGTTCCACTAAATTGAGACAAGAACAAGAAGAACCATCACCCTTTTTTCAAAAAAAGGTACTATTTTTAAGAAATACAATAACCCAATAGTTCCTTAAACAAAATTTTTTTGGGAACAAGTTATTACAAAAGCAATTGAGAAATATCCTTTCGAAGCCAAAGGAATATATGGAAAGAGTTTCAATACGGCCAAATTGACTGCGCTTGACGAAACGATCCAACCCTAAGAGAAAATACCGTGTTGTTTTTGCCACCGCCGGTGAATTGTTCCCGGAGATATTTAAACTGATGCTCTGTATGTGTCAATCCGACTCCATTAGCGAGCAAAATGCATTAACCAGGCGTTCTGAAGACTTAAATCATTTCAGGTATTCCATTGTGCTTACCTCTTTGGCAGCTTCGGCACTTAAAACTATAAAAACTCGCTGTGATAGCCAATTGGCGGCAAGTTGTTAATGCCTTCGTGTATCGACTTCGAGAAACCCACTCGGTTAATCTATGCAGCCTACCGCAAGACGTCACATTGAGCCGCTTCACAAATAGTTCCAGTAAACATCCGGAATTTTTCCATGTGAAACAGTTGGTATTTGAGTTGAAATTCCTCCCGTATTTCATCACTCTGATATCATTTCTACCATATTTGTGTAACCATACTTAGTTTACGCGTTAGGAAGACGCATAATCGATAATTACACAACTAGAGCAAGAAATGTATTAAAATCTGTTAACAGATCAGCCCCTCGACACAAAATAAAAATGTCAGTCACTTTAGCTGAAGACTTTGAAGACACCTTGTGAGCACATATAAATTTTTCACGTTTAAATGAAGAGACCTGTCATTTACGCAACAAGAGTCCTTCATCTTCTCTCCGTTCTGATCGGTCTCAGCTCTCCCCAATGACGGTGATTATGTCTTTACATCTGCATGTGAGATCTATAGTCACCCATCAGGATTTTAGAGTCCGTAACTGCAACCTATTCAAGAGCTGCCAGTAGGCAAGTTCGACCCAAGACTCATGCATACTCTGCTTTTGAGCTAGAGGTAACTATTCGTGTTTCTAAGCTTTACCAATCCCGGACGTGAAAAGATCTGCAATTTCAATACCGGTGTGCTCCATTTAAAAGACAAAAACTATAGGTTACTGTTTGTCATTTAGAAGCTTACTCAATAAGTTCCAACAAAGGGCTACTTAATTTATAGTGCATAGCACGTCAACCCCCTGAACCCCATAAGGATTTGTGAGACAAAAAGTCTCTTGTAGGTAATAACAAAAACATTTCGGCTAAAAACTGGTCACATGCAGAACGCGACAAGTTTCCCACGAGATGATAACAGACTTTCACCCTTCAGAAGTGAGTCTAAAGGGTAGTACTATTCGATAGACATGTAAAGATATGTCTTAAACTAAACTTCTAAAAGTGCTTCACGCATTTAAGACGCCCCACTTAACAAAATGTTCTGCCTTTTCTTTAAAGATTACGACGCCATATTGCAGTCACTGAAGCTGTCAACATCGTATAATCTAAATTTCCACTCAGCTGTTGTCAACTGACACAATTTTCACATTACGCACTATACCTTACAAATAGGTATACTTAACAATACTTTTTAAATTAGGCGATACTTCTTCCTGATTGTTGTATGCCACTGCTCGGAAGTGCTTACGAATCTCCATTTCAAAGTCGTCTCCAAACTTTATCAGACACCAACGCACTGATTCAGAAATAAGCCAATTCCAGCGTGTTTCCTGAGTTCCGAATATCCATTTTATTTAAGTAGTCCGCCATTTTTGTTGTCTTTTCCCCTTCGTGTGATATTCTCCCCAAATTTCAGAGCACAAAAGCTTTTCACCAGCAGTGCCGCCATCTCCCCCACTGTGTACGCCCCAGGTCCATTCATCTTTTCATCGCCAGCATCGAACAAACGGCGCATGTATCCATGCGCCCTGGCACAGCATCCCCGCTTGAGTAACAATTTACATCTTGCTCTTTGTCATCCGGGGAATACTGGCTGACATTTAAGGGAAAAAAAATGAAAGCAAGTCACCTTTTCACACGACGACAAACAAAAGAAAATCTCACGACCGCCCGCAGAGGGTGGTTTGCCTTGAGACGACACCGCCGCGAGGTGAATTCCTTAAATTATTATTTAAATCATCATGTTACAGTTTTCGAAAAACTGTGTACACCCCTGTGCAGTGAGGGTAGGCTGTGTGTTGTTTGCCTACCACCCCCGGCTGGTGTTTACATCGAGCATATTGTTGCCGATTTAACTAGTTATTAAGGAGGCTAATTAAACACAGGCCACGTGGCCGACAAGGACAATGATTACTGGTGCTGGCGGTGGCAGTAAACAGTTGGACAAAGGATGCTGCTGAATTGGAATTGTATATGTAGACGGTTATTGTTGAGTTCCTTTCAAGTCTTTGGCTTCTGGTTCTGTGTGACAGAAATAAAAAGAACACCCTCCGACGGCGGCGCGCAGTTGATTTGAAGCAGGAGGGTTGTGTTTTACCGACGGTTAGCTTTGTTTTACGTCAGTCAAACATGTTTTTTTGGCAGTGCAGCGTTTAATTTGAAGTCAGTAACACGTGTTGACTAAATAGTGATTGAGAGGACGTATTACATAATGTAATGTTGGATTGTGCATGTCTACACCTAGAGGAGCATCTATTTAACTCGAACGCTCGAGCTAATTGAATGTTTTGCTGTATGAGTGATTTTATGAGGTATTTAGCCAATTGATAGTAATTTACACAAAGGGCGGTCTTTTTTTCCAGCGCTTCAAAAGACGCACGAAACCATGAAACTGCCAAACACTCGTCTATTGGTTTGAAAGACTATTTTTGCGTTCTGGAGGTCGTCTTTTTGTTTGCTCTTAAAGGGGGCAACTACCTATATTGTTTACTGTTTTCAGTTTTTGGGGTCTCAAACCGAGCCAAAAGTGGAGCTTTTAATCTAGATCTAAAACTGAAAGTACTTCCCATGTAAAAGATTCAAAAGTTTATTTTTTTGCGTGTACGCTTGACTTCACCCAAATCGGTTAAGCAAATTTGCACTAAACGTCGTTTCTGACTAGGGCTTTGGGTTTAAAGTTCACAGTTCGGGGTGAACCGTAATTTTCAATTTAGCTCTTCAATTAGAAGTATGCTTGCAAATGGCGTCGTACGTCAATCATATTTGACATTTGTGAATTAGACAGATACAGTATAAAACGGACAAGCAATGGATCAATATACTCCGCAAGAGCGTGGTCTAGTTATCTCCCCTTTTGGCGATTTGGCACGGCCAGCAAGAACGCCCCAGACTTCTTTCTTTGGGGCAACTTGCAGTAGCAGCTTATGCCAACAAGATTTAGACAATCGCAGCCCTTAAGGGCAAGCAATGCGAACAGTTATTAAATCATCTTTTCCACTTAACAGAAAAAAATTGTAAAGGTCCAAATAAAGATTTCCATCACTCAAAATGATTGTTTTTTTTTATTTTATAAAAAAAGTAATTCAAAAACAAAATCGAATGATTAATTTTGCACTTTATATAAAGGAGTAAGCAACATGCGACCCAGTCGTGCTCATTGTTTTTGGAGTACAAGTAGGGGTCGTTTATTGTGAAAGCTACAGTCGTCCTCAGATTGTAAGTAGATACCAGAAGCAGCTACCAGCGACTTGACATACCATTAGACATTAGAGACAGGAAATAATCTTGTGATGTACCTATTATTTATTATGCTCGTTAATAATTAGAGCCAGAGACTGTTCACTTAGTTGTGCCTATGATGCCAATGTCAAGGCATTTGAAGGCTTTGTCTATGTTGAGTATGCATGCTTTTATAGCCAAAAGGCACTCAATATACGCAACTCCGGAAAAATAGCACTAAGGAGACATATAACTTCGAAGTACCGCGACAAGTCGACAAGTCTTACAATAAACCTCTTTAATGGAATACGTATAGGTACCGGTACCTATCTCTTTAAAGTAAAGAAGAAGCGATGCAAAGTTCAATAATACAGTTCACTGTGAATTTTTGTGATAAAGTGGTAAAAACTGGTATAAACGGTTCTTTCTAGTTGGCATTTATATATTGCATTTGTTGGAATCTGTTGATTGGCAGACGAACTATTTAAATAGGTACCTAAAGTTGAATTTGTTCGAACATGTATTTTGGTTACCTATCACTCTTTCCGATGACAAATTTTTGTTTGAATAACTTACCAATGCAATAGTAGAAGAGTAGCTTTTTGAAAATATTGCACATGATCCAAACCCGGTTTCCCCTACTCTACACATGGAGAAATAAATCTTTTTTTTTTTGTTTAATTTCTTGTGAAGCTATATTATGCAAAATACTGCACTCAAATGCCTTCAGTAGGTTCAGAGTGAGAGATACAGAAACTTCCTTCATTTGAATATTGAAAATCGGTAAAAAACATTTAAACAACAACTCCGATTCGTTATGTCCCTAGACCTCGTGCGATTATACAAACCAAAAGGAAAAAAGTGAACACGCCACTCAACTCAACTCCTTCATTCCAACAAACTTTCGACTTCCTTTTCCATATTATACAACCCGGTCGCTCCATCATAATTTAACTGTAATTCAAATTAGCATATTGCGTTTTGATTGCCTGAAACGTTAATTAGACACAATCAAGATTACAGCGCTGCGCCCGGCGTTGCTTTCGTATTTATAATCCCCTCCCATTATACACCACTTAGACAGGTGCACCCCCACACAGCCCACATCAGTCTGAAAACCGATTCGCAAACTGCAGCTGAGTCCAACCTAAAACAACTAGGGTTAGCGCATACTTTTGATTTTGACGCAATAATTTCCCACGCTAAGTCGTCAAGGATATGAACAGCATGCGGCTAAAGTGCTCAATGTAATCCGAAATAGAACAAACATTGTATCGGGAGCTAAATACCCATGTGGACACGCGGGCTCTCACTTCTCACGTCTGCCGTCTCATGTCTCACGTTTAACGTCTCACGTCCCACCGTACAAACGTCAGCGTCGATTATAGAGCGCCAACGGACATGCAGATGTGGTCGCTGGTCGCAGGTGAGTTTCGCAATTAAGCTGCCAACCATGTGGCGCGTTTTCGTGCGACTTGATACCGCTCGCCGTATGACGAATCAAATTCATCACTAGCCCGCAGTCAATTCGTTTTGAGTAAAATTCACACGCGATTCACAGTTTCTTGCTTTTTAATTCAATGAAATGTTCACATTAACTATGCAAAATGCAATAACGATTGGTGAACCACAACCAACAACTACAGTCGGCCGGCGTGGTGTGGGTGATAATTGGAGTTGTTGTTTTGCAATGCCATTCTCATTGAGCTCGCAGGCAAATTAGTGTTTGATTAATTGTATTTACCTATTACCCATGTGCCTAATGACATAATGACTCCGTCGCAAAGGGATAGTGATTTGGGACTTTGGAGAATTATTGTCAAATGAATAAGTACCTACATTGAATGTGAGTGAGGGGGTGGGATCCTAATTGGATTTTCGTTTAAAACTTTTTATTCAATTAAAGTTTTTGGTGAAATATTTTTAAGTAAAATCGGGCCGGGCAATTTATTAATACTTTAGTTAGGGGAAAACAATCAGTTGTAAGGAAGGTTGACTTTGTGTATTTAGAGGACAAAGAAGAACATTTCCACTTTTTTGCCGTGTCCCGACTACCTATACTTATCGGCAGCTCAAGATCAATCAATAAGGAAAAACTCCTGGGGTTTCTAACTTCCAAGATCTGTCGGAGTTTGAAGATAGTTCACTTTAGTGGCATAAACCACCACTTTTATGGGCTATTGGAGAACGATTTTTAGTTTATACGCAACAAGCCAAAAATGAGTCTTACAAGATGTGGTTTAGGCAGTTTAGAGTGTCCTATTTCTTTCGCATGCAGCTTACAATGATAAGGTTCCATTCATCTGGCATTAGTCCATCTTATTAAATTGTAAAGATTGGTTTGAGGAAGTCCCCTGCCATAACCCGAAAATTATGATACAACATTATGATAAATACACTTGCTCAGAAGAAATACTGGAAATAATAGAAAACCATTCTCCACTCCTTGAAGAGGATTCCCCTTCCTTTTCCTTTTCATTTTCCTTGTGCGAAACAAATATTTCTCTCTATCCATGCCGACGTCATCCACTGACACGTCGCCGCTTTGTCGGCACTTCTTGCCAATTAATCTCGAATGTGTATTATCCTTCCGTTAATTAACCGAACCTTGTACAAAGAGCAGGAAGTTTTTTCTTCTTCCTTCTCTTGCCGCGAAATAAAATGCGACTATCCCAAGGACTTGTCTATATGTACCACAAGGACTCATACTCCAATAGTTGGAACTTGACGAAAATTAACCTTCTGAATGGCATCAACAATCGCGCGAGCACAAAACATGTCATAAATTTCATCGAAAAATATTTTTGTTGAATAAAATATGTCAGACAGAGCCTTCGTCGCTCTTTGTCCTGTAGTTATCCGCATCATCTGTTTGTGTATGTTTTTGTTTTTTTAGTACCGTTCTGTTCATATAATTAAAGGATTATAAAGCGGAACCACCCGATGCGATTTTGCCATCGGTTTTACCTTTTACCTGATGTAACCTATACCGTGTGGCCTCCTCGGTTGCGCAATGTGTTTGAATCCTTTTCGGGTTCGTTTATTATTTTCCATTTGTTGGCTGATTTGTTTATATGTTTAATTCAATTAGTCCTCGAACAAAAGAAACTTTTCGGCAGAGTTCCTTTTACATACCTGTCTGAATGCGGAATATCCTGTGAGGTATAAGTTGTGCGCCAAATAACCCCTTCTATCCGTGCTATGTAATTGCTAGTTATGCGATACGTCATTAAACTTATTCGACTCAGACACAGAGCGGGATCGATTTGATATTTTACAAGGATCATGTACTCGCAATGGGAGGTTGCCCAACAAGGCAGGGGGCTTGGTTGGGTATTTATGTATATTTTTTTTTGTTCGTTTCTGTCGTTGAAACTATCAATTACCAGCAATTTGCCTAAAAGGGTTAGGCGTCAATTCAATTTTTACTGAATTCGTGTAACAGATATGTAATTAGGTTTTTTTTTTCGTCTCTCGTGACCATTCTCACGTTATTGACGAGAGCCTCCTTATGGGAATTGCACTTGTAGATACGACTATATTTATAGGAAAATGGACATTTATTTATGCAGAGTCTGTCAATGGGGATGATGTTCAAGGGAATGTTCAAATACTTTTTTCAATTCTCTTCAGAAAAACACCATATACCTGTGCAATATTGCTTTGGCCCTTCGTATACATATATATATTTTTTTTTTAAGTAAATCCACTCGACGAAGGAGTAGCAAATGTGTGTCCGCGTCGCTGCGCATTTCACAAACAATCACCAAGCAAATTGTCATCGTTGGATAAAGTTTGTGTGGAAAATCCACAAGAAAAAGAAAATTCAATTTCTTAAGATGAAAATTCCACCTACCTACACACAGAGCCAATGCTACAGCACTTGCCAGGGGAGTTCGCCCCCAACACTGCAATTTCCAATTTTCCTTCAAATTGCTTGTATTGTTAGATGGAAGGTTGAGCAATTCTCACGGCAAGACAGAAGGTGAAATAAGCAAAATAAAATTTGAAGGTATTTCTTGCGCTCCCAGCGGGTGCTATGCTGAAATTGTTCGGGGTAGTTATGGTATTTTTGTTTTTGTGAAGAATGTCACGGCCAATTGATTGTGTGCATAGTAAAATGGTTGAGCTTCTAAAAATTGCGAATTTTTTTATTTTTAAATTGTATTAACATAAATTTTTGGACATGAACAATTTAAACTGCTACTTTCGAGTTTTGACAAATAGGTACCTTAGTGTTGACACTGATTAATTTCCAAGGCCTATTTGTTGTAAAATACATTTCCCTTGCAGTTTTGAAAAGAGAAAACTTGTTGACAAATATTTAAGTTGGAGATATAACTAACTCGAGCAACAGACAACTTTAATTGATTGATTAAACAGCTTACACTTTTACAGTCTTTTCTCCCATATATTCCTCTCCGAAAAACTTGATTGGTCTAACCTCCGATGAAGCCTTATACTCTTTTTGCTCCATCAAAGTCGGTAGGAACACCAACGAACCTTTTGATGTCACAAAAGGTCTTAGAAATGATGATGCCCTTTGCCCTATAAGGAAACAGTCTTTCGAAACACTCAGGTACCGAAGTTTCAGCCTTTCAAGAGCCTGTCCCCGGTGACATTCTCATAATCGGAAGACTTGGGCGAGCTGTTTTATTTGTAATTTAAATATTTTTTCTACAGAGCCAAATAATTGTTGAAATGCATACAATTTTTGACAGTTGACCGCTAAAATGCCGAATAACAGTGTTATGGGCACATCTGATATTTTTATAGTTTACGGAAATATTAAATTGGTCAGGGATTCCATTTGCCATTTAGATTGGCATTGGTATCAAACATCCCGATTTTAACTACGAACTTCGCCCCGACTACCAAACTGTATGACTGTTCTTTGATCATGATTCCAGAATTATGAAAGGCCACCTTTATTTAAAACCTTATTAAACCCAATAGCCAGCGTTGTTGCCAATGTCCTCATTCCTCATTCGCCTTTCAAGCAATTTAGCTTATTTCGAAAATTTTACACTTGACTCAGAACAATTAAATAAATTTTAAATGTCAAATTGTATAAACAAGGGTCAAACGTACAGTGAATTTGTTGATTATTACTCGTTTATTGTTCACACAATATCAACGTCAGCATTCTTTTTCCACCCATTATGACCACACTCCCAATGAGCTATATTATTTATGTACCTACAACCAGATGAGGGTAAACTTGTGTAGGGGTGTAGTAATTAACCATCTGCCGAAACTAGCCACCCTATTGAATTGTGCCTGTGACATGGAGTGAACCTAATTAACGCCACGATTTGACAGACAGAAAAGGATTTCTATTTTCACATAAATTAAATTCATTTGTTCACATAAAACTTTCTCCAGCTAAATTTCTGAGCCCTGAATGTGAACCGCCAATCCCCCTCCGCATTCGCAGCGAAGCATGTGCTTTTTTAATTCATAAAGCTTGCCGCTGCCATTCATCGTGGAGCCGCAAAAGAACTGCCGCCATCATAACGTCGACTGGCACACAGTACCTAGCTACCTTTGCGCAGTCTCGAATTACACACAACTACTGGTATTGGGTATCAAATTTCAAACCATAAGTACACTCACTCAATTAGATACCGCGCAGATCGTGAGTGATCCGAACATTTTCTACAGTTCTTCAGCTCTTGTGATGAAATCCTTTGGATAGTACCGCCAACTGACAGATACCCAACAGTCGAAGGTCACATTCGTGTCGCAATCAATTAAAATGAGATAATCAAGAATTCGCTTTGCATTTAGCCGCGCACAGCGAACAAACAAAAAAGCAAACAAACATCCCTCGACCCAGTTTGAGCTGTAGTGCGATATTGAATTTTTGATAATGCCGATGGCGAACGATGTCCTTTCTCGATATGTGGGTGAAGATAGTAGAAAAAAAGGAATTTGTTCGTGCAAATCCTTCGAGTTTTGTTTGACTGGAATCCGATTTCATCCCTTTTTTGGCGTTGGCGTTTTATTTTGTATTAGGGGCGCATCCCTTGTACCTTCTGTTTGAGAGATTTCATGGAATTTTATAGTGAATTGGGGGTGAACAACTAAACTGCGCGTAACATCTTCTCTTCAATATAATGAGGAACGTGTGCTGTCGGTTGGTCTTTTCATGCTGCAACTTGAGCATGGATATGTAATTGGGTGAGAAATTAATCCGGAACACACGTTCAAAATTTGTCGGGTGTTTAAGATCAATTTGCAGTTCGCTGTGACATTTTTGTTTTGATTTATGGGAAATTTCTTCTCTTCACTCATATTAAAAATGTACGTTGGTTAAGAGTGTAAATGAGGATTGAACCAATGGGATCTCAATTGTAATAGTTTTGTAGAGCTACTTCGATTTTGTACGGGGAAAAAAAAGAGGCGTAAACGGCGCTGAAAAACCATCAAATACTTAAAATAAAAACTCCGAAAAACCGAATAAAATTGCATCAAAAACGCCTTAGAAACGCTTCGAAAAGACTATATCCCAAAACAAACACAATCTCGACGGGACTAACTTTGTATTACGTTAATGATAAATATTGAAATGTCAGATGCAAAACACTGTGAAACTTTGAATTCAATAATATTGATTGGCAGCTAGATAGTGGCCTGCTGCTTTATTCATTTTTATAATTTTATTCATTCAGGAAGGTAACAGCCAAAGTTTTGGGGAGCTGGAATATTTCTCTATTACCTTAGACACATCCGCACTTACTTACATCCACAAATACGCATTATTTGATTGCCCTCGTAAAGGAATACAATTAAATTTACGACTAGTTTACTATCTTACGTGATTCCGAATCGGTGACATCTCCGTTCGTTCCTATAATAAGGGAGGAGGTCTCCCCCAACCAACATGACAAAATTCCAGTAATAAACCCGAAAGAATGCAAATATTTGATTTAATTACAACGCGGGCAATAAAACGCCGCCTCACTGTGTAAATGAAGCGTAAACTAAGAATTGCACCTATTAACACGTAAAAATTTACGATTATAGTTATATTCGCTCAAACAACCTTCTCATTGTTACTGTCGCCATTTGCCCGTACACAACAGGAGCCGGGTGGTGCCCAAAAAAGGTGTCAGTTTAGTAAAACCACAAGAATTTAGCGCCAACCAAAAAGCTGATTAACTCTATCACACACCATCGTGTTCGTGCGCCGCTAATGTAACTCAATATGCTGTAGATAAACAGGATATTATGGCAGCAACAATAACGACGACGATGGGAATATCCCTTTTATTTCCTTCAAGTTGTTCGCCCAAGTCTGAGGAAATCATTTCATTCTTGTCGAGGTAAGTTTTTATTGCGGCGATGGTTGCGTGACGTTTTGTAACCGACTGTCGAGCCACCACTGAAACGAACCTTTATTGGCAATTATCACGAAATGGGCCCCACTCCGTTGGCCACTTTGGCATCTTTCTCGCAGTTTTTGGACAATAAATCACTTGAAATCTGTCTCCAACATATGCCATCAGCGAGTCCTGTCATCATAACCCAAATTGCATATATCTAGAGCACACAAAGGGGTGGGGAACAAATTGTTTTTAATATAAAATACATATAATGAGAGAGCGGTTGGCTGCGGTCACTTTATTACGAGGTGAACCGGCAAGCCCCAGGGACTTGTGCTGAAAGGTTATTTAGTGGTCACTTTGGGAGTTTGTGACGACAACGAAACGCATTCTCGTACAGTTTGGCGATGGCAATCTGGAAGGATAATATGAATAGTCATGTTAGGGATATGTGAGCGGTTATTTGCTTGTGGGACATTAATTCGTTTTGCCCAGATAAATATGGTGCAGTGGTAATTGCTTTGACCACGCACCAGGCTAGGTATGTCGATAGTGCAATTGAATTGCGATACGGGATATACCTGGTGGGGGTAGTTTAATTTTCATTCCGATGGAATGGGATTTTGATTGTATGGGTTGACTTCCCGGTGAAAGGCAGTGAATGATTAAAGAGGTGTTGTGAGTTGTGACTGGAAATCATTATCAAACGAGGAAACGAGGCGAAATAGGGGCAGGTAGCAACAGATGGATTTGGTGGAGCCCTTGGAGGATTTTATTAGAAAATATGTTGCTTTTTAACAGAAAACAGTTTGTGCTTAAAAATGGCGTTTGCTGAACCGACATCAGGATGTTGCAGTTGACTTTTTGTTTCTCTATTTCAATATTTAAATAATTAGTTGGTGCAACAGATGCATGAGGGACCCTACCTTCTCAAAACTATTCGTTTTTTTCCAGAAGAATAGCATTTTGAGCGACTAGTGAGATACTACGCAGAAGCTCTTTGGATCTTTTAGTATCCAGTGTCGGCCAAGTAAGCCTGGCAACGTAACAATATCCTAGATGTTTCCATCTATGATTTGCTTTTTCTGTTGCTGTTTGCTGTTTTAAAAAAATTGCCTTTGGATATTATGTATCTACTTATCATAATAGACTACCAAACATGGGAATGGTGTTTTTTCTATTAAATATTGCGCCACATGCAGTTCTACTATTCTTGCAATCAACCCATGTACGTCAAAAGTATTTAAAATATCGGATTATTATATTTGAACTAGCGGGTAGGGGTTTTGCCAGCTATTATGCGTTCTTATGCCGTTTTGTTGCTTCTTTTTTTTTATTCCTCCAAGCCTGTTTTACGCCATTTTTATTTCTTTTTTAAGCGTGTTTACCAGTTTTTTTTTCAAACAGTTTTTAACTCTTTTTAAGGCATTTTTTAATGCGTTTTTTATGAGTTCTAATTGCGTTTGCGCAATGTCATTGTATTTTCGATGATTATATGAAGTTTTTTTTTGTTCAGTGGGTTTTTAAGCATTCTTAATGTGGTTTTACTGTGTTTTATTCCATTTTTGTAAAGACTTTGGCTTTTTGCCGCTCACCAATGCATTTTTACTGTTTTTTTTTCACTGTTTTTGATGCCTTCTTCTTTAATGAATAATTTTGTATTTCTTTAATATAACCGATACCTACTTTCTCATCTTGTCATTTATTACACAATAGATTCTACTAAGCTATTTCTTCCAAAAAACTTAAAGCTTAATCTAAACTGGATTACATTATACTAAATATTTAAGTTTCTTGATATGAAATAAAGAAAGATTAGGTATGCGGTATTTTACGCGAAATGATTGCGATTTTTTTGATGATTTTTTTATATGTTTTTTTGAAGAGTTTTACACTTTTTTTGCGGTTCTTCGAAGAGTTATTTTAAGCGATTTAAAATGCGTATGTCCCTTTTTGTATTTTTTGTCCAAGCACATATTTCATAAATATGCTATTAATACCAGTCGCCAAAATTGTATTGAAATTTTGGTTTCAAATCTATTGTTCACGTATGTAGATCAACAACTCTGTTAACTTTCATTGTTAGTGCGGTAGTTCACTTCGGAAATGCACGTTAATTTAATACAAAAAAGTATGCAGCCTATTTATTATATTGATCTATGCAAAATACAGTTCCTTGACTTTTGAAGAACCTTCATAAAGCCATAAGCAGGTAAGCTATCGACGCATCTACGTGTAGCTGTTGACGCTTTTCGCAGGGACTGCTTTTAACGCTTTTTGTCAAGTGTAATTTAGAAACAACTCATCCACATAATACGCATCCAAATCCTAATGATGATAACTCACAATAAGTCGCCACATCATCCTCCGAATGACAAATGAACAATTCGAAATATTTAGTAGAACCCCCACCCCAATCACACTCATAACCTCGGCGAATTGAGCTGATCCCACTTAATGATTTATATTGTTTGCAATAATTTATCTCCTCCGATTTTTCTCGCTGGATTACATCCGAATATCCCAACGATCCGGACAATCATGCGAAAAATTAAATTTTGATGGTGTGACCGCAGCCATATGCTGCGGGAGTGCAACTTCATTCCTTTCGTATCCTTGTCATCCAGCCAGCAGCGCAGACAACCGACAACGTCTGCGAGAACATTTTCTTTCTCTCATTCGTCGCACATATAGAAAACCGAAGAAAGACGGAACATCATAATAGCAGTAATGGAATTTTTCCACTCACCCTTGCCATTGACACCCTTACTCTATTACGGTTTATACACAGCCCACTCCGACCGATGCGATGGTGGTTCGAGTAATAAATGTGAACGGCAATCATTCGCTACGTTAAACACAATCAAATGGGATACTATTCATCTAATAGATGTCTTTATGTCCAGTGAAGGATAACCCTTTTGTGTGGGGGTGCTGCAAAGTTAGAAACTAGCTTGTGTATAGTTTGTTTGGCATCCTAGTGCGGTCGGGTTTACGGTTTGTGGGAAGAAGGGTTAATTAAGGCGATGTCAGAGCGAGAGATTGATTAAGTGTAGTTAATTAGTGGTATTATCTCAATTTGTGTGAAAAAGGACCAAGGGAATTTCTCTGTCACCTTCATTGGTATTGTGAAATTATTCGCTTTATTTAACCCACGCACAGTCGCACAGGGGTGTGGGTAAAAGAGTCGACATGTTTTCTAGAAATTTATGATACGAAATAGAGAATGTTTTAAGGATACTCACTGGCAAACAGGCAAAATTAAACTTCCGATATAAGGACATTTTTATATGATCTTCGAAATGCACCTAATGAAATAGGGATCTCATTTTTTCTCCTTGTCGCATTCTATTCAATTTGTGTTAGCTGAAACCGAGAGAAGGCGAAATAAATTTGCAGCAAATTGAATTTCCCGGCAACAAATTTTCACAAGTTTTTCTTCCTTTTAGTTGGATGGCTATGGGAATGGGAATATGGTTAAGGACAAAAAAGATTCTTTTACAGTAATTACAGGTAAAGCCCAGCAGGTTTAAAGGGTATCACTGATTTTGTTAAAGAATTTTGTTGAGGGCTTGATTGGCGGCATTTTGTGATTTTGAAAGACAATTACGGTCGGCTACTGCTTAGACGGTAAGGACCGCGGTTTCAACCGCATGTAAGTTTCCAAAGTTCCAGTCTTCATTATTCAACTAATCCTTATCGAAGAGCAAGGGTAAGGCCAGGGAACATATTGAAAGAATTAATAGCCGACTTCAGCAGCAATCGTGGTTTTGCACAAATCCACTTAAGCCTCTTCCAAACCAAAAATCAACACAGGGATTCAGTTTGTTATCTTCGAATTGAAATAATCTCGGGCACAGGTATAGCGCTCACTATTTACCACTTTTAAAGCTTCTAAACAACTCCTGGAGATGGAACTAAATACAAATATCATTACTCTGAGTGGACTTTATGTTATGTAAGTTTTGTGGGCTCTTGAGGAGTGCCAGCTCAGGTCAATACTGACTATTAGCATACTGCGCTGATACAGACACAACCCTGAGTATATTGAAAGAAGTTCATGATCTTGTCTGATCTTGTTTGTGGAGGAAGAACATAATAAGGAGTCTTGAAAACTGAGTGGAAACAATGCAGTGGCATCTGAAGTGGAATACGTGTCTGTAAAGTTATTCTTTCGTCAGTCGAATTTTCCACATGTGGTTCCACATTGTATTGTGTCCCGTTATGATTCCTATGAGCGTGTAGAAGGGTATTTAATGCCATTTCGTATGAGTTTCTCGGTCCTAACTTTGCAAAATAATGGCTAAGCTTCCTTGTATTAATACACGCATCCAAGGCGGTCCATCTAACGTTCGCCTCTTTTGTGTCTCTTTCCGGAAATATTCACAGAGGGGTCAGCTCGTTCTGAATCATTTGTCGAACCTTTTCTAGCTCGTTTATTCGCCTTCCAATTGCCTGGGATAACTTTATGCACATGGACCAAGCAAATCCATACCTTGAGTTGTGTTTCAAGACCGCCATCCAGAGATATTGCCCTTACCGCAGACTCACTCTGCGCTTCTAAGGTCCGGGCGATATTAAAATGGCCAGCGATTCAGAGAAGATACGTGACCTTACCCTGGTATCCAATTTTGATTCATACATTGGGCCTAAGTCCATCTTTTCATTCTTTCCAACCGGGATATAAGAACCCGAGAAGCATTTTGTATGGCATAATATTTTCCTTGAAAGTAACATGGCAAAATTATTTATGTTGGGTCGTTTAATGTCTTGTTTCATCATATTTCTTGTCTGTTGCTTGGCTGATTCTGGTGACACTTGGCTGCCGATGATTGCGTAAAGATGTTTAGCGAAACGAGGTGAAAAATAGCCTATAAGTCTATCAGGCTGTTAGTCTTAATAACAGTCTTCTTATTTCTAAAAAATAGATCAAGTTAATATTGTCACCTTGCGTTCGATTTACTTACCACATTGCCCCCTTTAAATGTATACCCATGAAAACGCGTAAAAAAAAGAAACCCCCAAGCTTGTTTCATTTTCAAAATTGCATTTAAATCTAAAATTCAATTTACAAACATCAAAACACATTACAGCACAAGTCACCCCGTGAAGCTGTCGCAGAAATAAATCTCAACTCAAACTTTCATTTGATTTGCTTGGAATATTTCGAGACACCCCTAGCCACCTTTACATACAAATCAAACGCTATTGGAAGATCAAAAAATATTAAACTCAACATAATGGCAACAGTTAACAGATGTGCAAGTCATTAGAGGGCATTTACCCGGTTCAAATTGAATCAAGCGCTCAGTATAGAGGCGAGCACTTCAAGGACCCATATCCGCCACCCTCTATTGCCACAATGTTACGGGCATGTTTGGAAACACTTGACATTCTCAATACAAAACGGAATTGTAACGATTTTTCGACTCTTTCAATGTGAGACGAAGTCAAAACCTCATGTCAAGGAGTGAATAAAAACCAGCCATCCATTCGAGTCAACCCTTATCTCGAGTGGGCTATTCATCACGATCAGCATCACCATTCGCCACCCCTATTCAACATTTTTATTCATTTGGTGCACTCGACTTGTTCAGAGTGTGTTTAAACCGATAAACGTCATAATTTGTCAGTGATGCGAGCCGAATGCGGTCATAATTGCTGTCTGCAAAATATATACCTACAACCACCCCCCTCATTACTAAAACACGCCGATCTGTGAAGGGTTCGCCGTCAAAGCATAGAGTATGGCAAGTTTTGAAGCGTAATAAATCCATTATTCGGGGGGTGAAACATTTTTTTGTTGTAAATATGTTTATAATAGAGTTTATGCCGTGATGACGGAAATAATTCAATTGTATTCGAGATGCAATGTACATCGACAAAGGGAGCTGTAGTCGCCCTCGATGGACTGTTTATTATGTTTATTATTTAATGGGCCAGAAAATCAAAGAATAATTTCGCCAAACACAATTTCGTGTTTTTTGTTAGTCAGAGTGAATGAACTGTTCGAAAAGTTTTTCGGGTTTGTTTCTGTATGAGGTTTGAATTTTTAAATATTGGACTGAACTATACTTTTTGATTGGGGCAACCTTCGAAATGGGAATAATTTTTAGCGGTTCAGCCGCCAATTGTGTCGAATGTATGCTTCAAATTCCAGAAAAATGTAGAAGTTTATACAGCGCCATCTATATCAGTCTCCATGCCATTTAATACAGGACAGTAACACAAAAATCAAATATTCATTTTACGGCAGATCCTGGAGTAATCCAAAAGTGTCCAGTTCGATACCCACCCTATGTTTATTGACTTCAACACCGTAAATGACAGCAATTTTATAGATGAGTTATATAGAGAATAGCCCCAAAAATTCTCTCATCGAGGCTTTTGTAATCAAAAAACGTGAGATAGGGTGATGCGCTGTCATTTGGCCTTTTCAACATTGTTTTTGGGAAAATTTTACGAAACCGTCAACTCTACACGAATGGCATCATCTTTCTCAAGTCTGTGCAACTACTTGCATTAGATGATGACATTCATGCCGTGGCGCAGAACTCAGTTGGCTGTTACTTGTGCATTTGCAAATTTTGGGACAGAAGCGGGAAGTATTACTTGCTTGCAAAAGAAAACCAAGTCCACGCTACAAACGTCTATTACTCTAAAGTAGTTTGAAACTTTGTATGCCATAGCAAAAAATTTGCGGTCGAATTTTTTTGCTATAAGATTAGAAACAACTTCTACAAGTCTATAAGTCTAATTAGAAAAGTTCGTATCAGTCTTCTAAGGCAGGGCGAGTATAGCTTACTCTAAGTATACTCTAGTATAGACATTCACGGTCGGCTTAAAAAAGCCTTCCATTCTGATCACAACATATTAAGAAGATACCTGGTTTTAGGTGAGTTTCCTCTCATTCGATTAGGCAGCGTTCTTATCGCAGCGGAAAATAGTATTAAAATTGATCCAAAAGTATATTACGTCTTATATTAGTGTGACAAATAGAACTTATATGGTTTTAATGGTATAACGTCGCACAATGCATCTAAAATGGCTTCATCGCAAAAAAATTACAATAGTAGGGGTACCTAACAGAGCTCCAAAATAAAACAAAACATAAGCAAAATGCAACTCACGGAAGTGAACATGAAATTTACTTCATGAGAAAGGGAATTTAATCCATTGACACTTGTTTTAGGATATCTTCTGGTAACATAGGAGCCGCAACTAAGTCAAATTAAGTGCAATCGGAGAGTCGTATTTTTGACTAATTTGTTTAGCAGCTTAAGTTTTAAATTTGAAGCTTTTCTCTATGTTCACGATAAAGGTAAGACCACTGCAGATGAAATAGAAAACCAAGGTGGGCATATATCGGCGGTTCCCAATTCGAAAACAAATCTCTACAAAAAAAAAACACACATTTTATATGAATTGCTTTAAATCGAGTAGGTATTTGTTGAGGTTTAAGTCCACCGAGGACTGATAAGTCTCCCCCTAAGTAAGTAATTAATGCAATTGGTCAACTATACCACTAAAAGAGAAGAGTACCTACGAATATGACCCCTGCATTGAACTCTTTTTTAAATCACCTTATAAACATCTTCATTGACACTATTTCCCCGCCATAGTCTCCAAAGGCTGTTCTATAACCGCCTACCCAACTTTCTGCTCCATCCGTCACTCCAAAGGTGCCTTGAAAAACATCAAGAACCTCTGCCTTTATACAAGACACGATTAAATTAATTTCGACCTCCACCACTCCTGAACTATTTCACAAATTATTACACGACATGTTCATCCGCCAGCCGAAAACAATCACCCATCCACTCACTGAAATTCCCGCCAAAAACCAAATAAGCCCTTACAACTTCCTGTCCGTAATGTTTAGTCAATAAAGTACAAAAGAGAAAAATCAAATTTGTCACATCACGAAATTTGATATTGTTTCCCATATTCTCCTTTTTTGTTGCTGTGGTTGTAACTTGTCCTAGCCTATCCAAAATAATAAAATAAATAACCAAAGGTAAATTGCATTGCCATGTGGAACCACAAATGCGGAAAAGAAACTTTGTCGCGCTTTCGTATACTCGTTTGCCTACCCCCCGCAACAAAATGATAGACTTATCCAATTTTCACTCGCAGGGATATTTCCATTCAATTGCATATGACCCCTGCCCCCATACTGTCTACATGTCCTTGGCCCCACATTTAACCCTTTCACAGGAGAAAAAACCAAAAGCAGTAACAAGAAAGCGTTTTTATTCCCGTTATGCTCATCGCCCTCGAAGCCTTACGGGAATTTTCCCACATGAAATACGAAAATAAAATCTTACTTGTATGGGAGCCGAACGTCTGCAGCAACTTTGGTGGCGGTCGGGGTGTGTAACAGCCAGGGTGAAATATAAATTTGTCTCAATTTATATTTTGGTTAAGGAACTGCAGCTATTTTATTGTATACCGTCTGGAATGGAACACAATTCTGTGCACAATTTATGGGGCTATTCCAGCGGTTAAGGTGCATTCGGAAGACTTTGTCTCGGGAGTTTGTTATGAGGGTACATATTTATATTTATGCTGTAAGTATTATTTGTGCCTATCTATTAGCGACACATGAATTTTAATTTGGCGGCAAGTTGTTGGATACGAGTTGTAGGTACACCGCTTCGGTAGGCAATCGGAGGATGTCATTTCATTTTGCTTGATTATCGGCTTCTTAGAGCTTTGGAACTTTTGCAAACAAATGCGGTCTTTATAAAGGGCAAAGACTCGGACCACCTTTCACTTTCTTAATATCTAAATGCACTGATTGTTTCATTAACTGTAGTGCGAACTGCAACAGTCTCAGTAATCAGTAGATGTCATGAGCCTATACAGTGCGCACCAAAGTGTGCAAGAAGCGAAGTCCATTTCATAAATTTAAAACTTCTGTTCATAAAATCGGACTCTCAGGGACCAATGAGATCGTCAGGGAATAGTTTCAGACGTTCATACAAAATAGCGGACTTGATATCGTATTTAATGTTGAGAAGACTGATGCCTCTGCAGTTGGCACAATTTAGAGGGCCTCCTTTCTTGTAGATGCTAAGGCTCCGTATTTTTTTCGGAATAAATCTAGGAGACAGTTGATGTGTGCTCTCTGCCAAGTCATTTCCTGTTATCCTAAAAAGTTAGGCGGCAGTTAAGCTATCCGGTTCGGCAGCTTTGTTTGTATATTGCTATCCTTACTTCATTTTGGTCAGGTGGACGGAAGTCTTGGTTTTTTTGTCCAGGTTAAATGGTTCGTTGTGGAAATTGTGTCGAAAACGACGTTTTATGTTTCCTCCCGTTTTCGAAGCTACTAATATATCCAGCCAGCCTCTGTGCAAGCGAGAATTTTTTTTTCATACAAAATCTGACTCCGGATCTTTTGTTATCTCTTTTTTTGTGTGCTCAAGTGTATATTTCTCATGTGCCCGAAATCGTATAAATCGTTGTGGCCCATCATGGATTGTTTCTTTAAAATTGAGACGGCCTAGAACTTAACTTAAAACTTACCCTTTAACATTAACCTACGTAGCTCTTTTCGCCATCAATTGTCCCAAAAGTAAGAACTTGCTCAAACGAATGGTTGTGAAGAGTTAGGCCTAGATCCTATACGGACCTGTTGCTTCAACTACGTACATATTGATCGATCGACCTGTTTATTACCAAAGCTTCTATAATCTTTTGTAGACTAAGAAAGGTCAACTTGAACTATACTGCTTTAGCTTTTTACTGCCGCAATTTTAAACTTGTTCTTGGGCACCCTTCTTATCCTTTCGTCATGCTTAAGAGTTTTAAATTTCAGCCTTAATTTTAAGCCTTTCTTCGTTGAAGCTTGAGCCAATATAATACGGCCATTTGTTCGACCGCAACATTTACAAATCGCAGAACAGCTGGCAGGCTTTTTATTCCGAGCAATATGAATAATTCCAATGGAACTTGTACTTTTCTAAAAGCTGAGTATAGGTACCACTATGACTCTTTTAAAGCTCTACCACAATTGCTATCACTGTCGTAATATTTACAGGTTTTTATAATGATCCCCAGCCCATATTGCCATCACCCGATACACCAAACTTATAGAATATAGCATTTGTAATTTGAATAGGCACGTGGACAGGATACCACGTACATATCGATTGCCGTTGGCGCAATCCCATCATCTCTACATCCAATGATTGACGCACTGATGCATCGGGCATTTCTTTGAAAATTATTAACTCGATAAATTTCAAGAAAAGATTTGATTTAATAAATTCTACCTCCACCCACTATCGGATCACATACGACCCATATGAACTGCATGTATCAAGTTACAATTACCCCAGCTGTCATCTCACCGATGGGCTTAACTTGTCATATCAAATCTGCCGCAACAAAAACACGCGCACGTATGTACCACAAAATTCGAAATATGTGTCTCACCCGAATCCGAATGATATAAATCGCATTAGTCTAAAGACATTGTTTTGACAGTTTGTTACTTTTTGTTACTTTTCGAGTTCGCATTTGATTATTATGAGCGCGCGCTCTTTCATCAATTCCGACTGTTGGGGTCGGCCCAAACCCTCAAATCGTACATTAGCCCGGCACCGAATAAATGCCACCACCGCTGATACATTCGCCTTGTTAGCTAAATAAATCTAATTGTCGAACTGTTTGTTTGTTGTGGCAATAATCATTTCCGTTTAGAATAAATCTCAACTGCGACACTACACACATATTTTTTTTGCGTGGAGCACTTCGCCCCATGGGACCGCGTGCAAGGACGACAACAACTTAATTTGAGTTTTACTTTTTTTTTGGCAAAATGTGAACAATGCCACCCTCCCTAATACACCGTGTGACATGTTAAATTAAATGCCAAACGACATTCCCTGTGCGGCATTTTTCCATTTGAATACTTTCTGTATTCAGACTGAGACTGATATGGATCTTAATAAATTCGGGAATTTCGAATTTGATTTCCATTTCGGTGTTTCTCGGTAAATTTAATTGCGACTGAGCGATGGCGTCTAGTTTCCTCCGACGCACGCACGCAATGGCCTGAGCTTGAATCGTTGAAATCCTTTTCAGGGTAGTTACACTAATTATTGCAATTAATCATATTTGGTGCAGAAGGACGACAAGGAGGTATATTTTTTAGGTGGATTCCTCGGTATTTTTGCTGGCAATAATTAATTGTAATTTTCTAATTAGTTTTGTGATATGAAATTAACTGCCAGCCATTTTTAGTGGTCGTGAAAGTGGGTATAATTGGGAGCACGGGATGTAGGGATGTAGGGATGTAGGCGCGCTTAAATGCACGGTTATGAAGTGTGAAATTGCCGAATTATAAGGAGACTATGAAAAGATAGCGAGCAGAAATTGCTATTGGTAAAGATAGGGATCGCGCTTCAATTGCGTCAGTTAGTATTTACGGAAAAATGTTTCTTCGACCAATGTGTTGTTTATTATTCAATCAGTGGTGCAAAATCACCGCGATTCAGTACAACGCACAAGGATAAAACTTTATTATAGACGCGTTGGCCCTCAAAGTCGGCTTTCCAAGGTTTGGTGGCTAAATTCGAGACAACCGATTTGGTAAAGAATCAGCCAACGTCAAAAGAAGGCCAGATCGGCCAAAAACGTTGCCACCGTCCGTGAAGGTGTACAGAAAGAAAAACCGGTTGCAGTCAGTTCCCCGCCGTGCACTTGGAGTCGGGTTTTCGCAGACTTCAACAGCGTATTTTGCATCGGGCCTACATACGTACCCACAAGATCCAACTGACCCTGGTGCTCAAAGTAAGTAAGCATAGATAACTCCGATTGTTCGCTGACTGGTAGTATTTGGAGCGTTTGGAAAAGGAGCCCATTTTTGGCCGAATTTTTGGCCTTATCGACGAGGCGCATTTTTGAATGAAGTGCTTTGTTTACCAGCTCAATTTCCGTATATGGGACGAAATCAACCTGCAGGAGGTTTACCAGGTGACAATGCGTCGACAAGAAATTACCGTTTGTTGCGGATTTCGGCCCGGTGACGTCATTGGTCTGCATTTTTATGCGAATTATGTTGGTGAGGCCATTATCATCAACGGCGAACTCTTTAGAATGATACTTACTGTTTTTTTGGCCCAAATTGAAAATTATGAAGTAAGATGATATGAAGTTCCATTAGGAAGAGGCTATGTGCAGAAGACGAAGAAGAAGAGGGATTGTATGTTTATCTCTGGCAGAGGTGATGTAAATCGGTCACTTATATCATGCGATGTGACTTAACTAGACTTTTTCTTATTAAAGACAACATAACAAATGCCATCGCCCAAATGCAGGCGAATCTATTCGGCGGTTGTTTTAATTTTGGATCATCTGGATCAGTACCATCAAGGGTAATGGCATAATATATGGGCCTTATAAATAATAAAGTGCAACGTTCTCGTTCATCAAATTTTTTGGTGCAAAGGAATTGGCAAGTGCCTGATTGTGTAAATTTCATGTTGTTGGATTTATTTTTAGGGTGCATATTGAATATGATTGAAAAGAAAAGGTTAATTTTTTTTATTACCTTAGAAATTAATTTTTATTTTATTAAATTTTGGTTGAAATCGTTAGAGCCGTTTTCAAACCAATCAAACTGGTATGAACATTTTTTATGGGAAGTGCCATTAATATTGAGGTTACCGTGCAAAAAAAAAACGGACCGAACTGTAAGCCCCCAAACTCGAAATCCGAAGCTTGCACGAAATCTGAGCAGCCGTATAGCCTGTAGGCCTCGGGACATCCACACTGACAGACAGATGGACAGAATTTTGTTACCCACTTTTTTGAGTTCCTCTATCATCGTAATGACAGAATTGATTAACATCTCGAGTTTGTAATTTTGTACGAATACAATATCTTTCTCTTACTACTAAATCGAGAAAGTTAAAAATTTCATTAATACCTCACTCACAGCTTGTTTTATTTCATTTTTATATGGACCCGTTCATATTCCAAAACCATTTATAAACAGGCTAGTCCTGTGTTCATGTGTCGTTCCTGTTCCTTTTTAATTGGGTTGCCATATTAAATTGGAAATTTATTAAAAGCCCATTTTTTATGTAGATATTAATTCCTTAATTAATGTTAGTTTCAGACGCCAAAATCTGTTCTGATTTTAAACTGTTTTGCGAAGTATATCCGGTTTATAGAGCCCTTTGCATTGTGTCCATGTATCACCGGGTTTTTTTATGTTCCCTTTTTTCTGAACAAATCTCAATTCAAATAGTGCTTTAATTTGTGGGCTGTCACACGGCACTTTTTATTCTTAAATTTGTGGCTGGATTTAGGTAGGTACCGTGTTCATTGCACGGCCAGGCCAATGGTAAAATTAATCATCACGCTCCGAAAATTCCGTTTCCATATTGAAAACGCAAATAGATCTACATAACAGCTTTGATAATGACTAAAATCGATTTCCTTTCTAAAAAGTGCGTATTGCTTCACAATTAATTTCCCTCTGCATTCCATCCAATGATATTCGATGAAATAGCGCTCTGTCTGTCCAACTTTAATTGTTATGTCAGAAGCAGAAATTTATTCCATCGCCACGTATTACATTCCGGAAATTAACTAATTTCCTAAACTAATTCATTTTATTAAAATAAAATCGTGTGCGATAAAACAAAATGCAAATGTAGTTTGTCCTTTATTATTCGTTGCTCTGTGTTTTCTCTGTTATACACCGCACACCACCGCGCCGCGCCGCAATCGATTCAGAAGAAAGCGAATTTATGCAAATTCATTCGCATTTTAGTTTCGTGTATACTGTATACAGTAGATATCGTCTCCCCAGAACTCCCACAATAACTTTTATTGCACACACCATATACATACTCGCATAGTTACATTGTATATGGGTTGGGGGCCAACTTATATGAGCTCCTTAGAGAATGTTAACGATCGGTTGTTATGTCCTTAAGGAATTTCAAAAACAATTTCAATTGTTGGTTGTTGTGTCACGCAGTGATTTATAATGTTTACACATAGTTAATTTGTGGATTGCTCTGCCACCACTACCAACTACCACACCACCATTGCCAGGGGGATTTTCAGTATGTGTGCGGTTATTTGGGAGCAATATTTGTGGATAGAGGCAGCAGGCGGGGAGTGGTTTGCAGTGGTTCGTGTCACATAAATTATATCCCTTGTCAATCGAAATGCGAAAATAACATGTTCATTTTATTTGGTTCGTTTTTATTTTACCTTGGTCGCATTTAGATGAACTTTGTAAATCGAATAAACCCAGGGTAAAGTCGACTGGAATGGATAAGCACTATTTCGGATTTTTTGTTACCGAAGATAGTTAGCTTTTTGTATACGGTAATCCTTGCGGGGGTTCCACACATCAATTTGGAAAATGTTAATTTGTTTACCAAACATCCAAAAGTTCCTCTGCACTCTGCAGTCACTTTTTCTCAGGTGGCTCAAGTAGGCAGTTGACTTCCTTACGAACCGAATTAAGAGACGCTAAGCAGGGCAGATTGAAAAAAAATTCTAGTCCTCCGGCAAGGTTGTATAGTTAACCAATTTCAAATGGCCTAGCAATTATGTACCTGGTCCAAAGTTAAGCTAATCCTTACGCCTAACGTAGGTAAACCACACACCCACTTCTCTTAAAGTCCAAGACCGATAAGTCTGACATCTACGCTCAAAGTTTAAGATGATACTATTGAGCTTCTTGTTCAAATTTTGGTAGATACAACCTTTCTATCCAAGGCAAAAATTTTCCCATGAAAATGCACATCATCTGTTGTGACAGCCCTTCATTCAAGCATGTACTCCATCGACGCCTTTCTTGGTTATAAGGAGCCTTTGAAACTAATTCGATTATCAATGACCTACTGGAGTAGCATAGATGTCAATCCACTTTCTGTAATGAAGCATCCATTTGGAGATAGCTCCATTAAGTCCACTTCCCTCTATTGGGTATATGAAATCTTAGCCTAACCCTTAATATTAAGCAAAAATGTTCTTCACTTCGTTAGAGGTTAAACCAGTGTTCAAATAGCATTCCCACTATAGAGCTCAGCCGGTATAAATAAACCGATTTTAAGAGCTTGTACAATCAAAAGATTTCTAAACCTATTTAAAACCATTTCGTTTAATTCAAAAAGAAACAAAATTGAGAAAAGTGATTTTTAGGCTTTTCTCAAGTGCCAATCCTTAAGATTTTTGTAAAACCACTTCAAGAGTAGAGGCATTGAGTCAACAAGCTCTGAACCTATTCCAAGTAACTAAATATAATAAGTAAAACCAAAACAAAGTGCAAAATAAATAAAAGTAAAGACATTGATATAATGAAAGCTTTCTACGAAGCTCATTCCATTTAAAAAGAGTTCACAATCGATTAGTTATCGGTCCAATAGACTTCTGCACCTATTCCAAGTGCAGGATTGATATTACCTATCTTCAAAAAGAAAAGAAAAAAGCCAATGGAATTGATTTTTAGTATTTTGCATTTATGTGATTTTGTAAAAACAGAAATCGAAAGATTTATTATAGAAGAAAACTCCTTCCAAAGCTCTGGGCATATTTCAAGAGTGATAGAAGATAGCACTTTGCAATGCCCTGAATTTATTCTAGCAAAGATGTAATTAAATAAAGCTCTTTAAAACCTATTCCAATAAAAAAGCTCCATTTTAAAGGTTTATTTTCTTAAATCATAGCAAAAGTTAAGATCTATCGATCCAAAAAATCTCTCAACCCTAATTGGTATCCCAAATTAAGGTTTGTAAAAACTTCGATAAGCAACAAAGATGTTATGGAACAAAAAACGGTACGGAATATGTTGATAGGCCGGAGGTAACCCCACTAAACGCTCACAATAAATATTTTCCATTATCAACAAAACATTAAAATTGATTTAGAAACATATTAATATCCCCAAACATAAATACCCATCCATCCTTCCGTTTTATTTGTTGATACTTAACCACAGCCAAAGGCGACAATAAATCCAAACAAGGACGACCTCCATTATGAACACAATGACCTTTTATAGTTGAAGTTCCATTTCTTCACCGCATAACTAAGACACACATTCACCACCATTTGATTTAATTACCTTGAACTAAATCAAAACCGAACATAAAATAAATTTCATTTATCGAATGCTCAATGCATTGACATGCACAATAACATGCGGCATAACTTGCCAGACGGCATTAAATTCCACAAACGAAATTGCGCCTACAACCAAATTCCGTAGTTAAGTTGATTCGATGAAATCGAAAACCCACAACAGGACTCGTCCTCGTCGTCGCTGTCGTTCGTGAACAAAGATATTACCCAGCTTCGAAAAGATACATTTTTCTATATGTGGCGCAGCGAAGACAAATAAAAATCGAACGAAAATAAATGTTCATGTGTGCCGTTGCGCGCGATTATCCTTTATTGTAATAAATTTCCCAATTGTGTCGTGTCATATGTGTGGTTGGGTCGGGAGACTACCTTCCGTTTATTGCCAGCGATAAAATGTCGGCACAGTACTCGCAAAAGTCGTAATCCAATGCAAATCGAATGACGAAAAAAAAATTGTTAAACAGGACGAATAAGAGCCTGAAACTCACCTGTACTCGAACTTCGGGCAGATTGACTTTCATGGCCAGCTCCTCGCGGGAGTACACATCCGGGTAGTGGGACTTTTCGAACGCACGCTCCAGCTCGTGCAGCTGATAGGTGGTGAATGTCGTTCGGTTGCGCCGGTGTTTCTTCTTCGAGCAGGAGTCGTCTTGCGCTGTCGGAAAAGGAACTCGTATGAAAAGACAGTTGAGATATTGTGAGTGATCTCGCACGCTTACCTTCATCGTCACTGCCCGAGGTGATCTTTTCGCCCTGTTCACTAGAGTTTGTCTGATTAAGGTCCTCACTGGAGGCGCAACTGCCGTTGACCACACTGTCGTTGTCATTCAGTCTGTCCTGCTGCTCCTGCGGCATGATTCCCGTTGAACGGTACTCGTCCATTTGTCGCTGCTGCTGCTGCAGATGATGCTGATTATGGTGGTGATGAGGCGACGGCGACTGGTGGGGATCGCCACTGTGATGCAGTTGATGGTGGTGCTGCTGCTGTTGTTGCATCTCATCGAAACTTCTCGCGCGGATGTACTCCCCGTAATTGGCGGCGAGTTTCGAGCAATCTGTGGAAGGCTCATTAACCGTGGATCCCATTTGACCATCGCTCCCATTCATCAGCTTGCTGGTGTGCGCCATCGTCTCGTTATTCTCGTCCAAGTCATCGTACGACGCTGGCGATGATGTGGACTTTCTCTTCAATCCCCCGCCGATGCTCAGCGGCGGCGAAGGTGTTGTCACATCAATGGTAGCCGAAGAGCCGTTCTCGTTGTTATCACCGTTCGCCGACATCGACTCGTCATAATCACCTTCTGTCGTTTCACCCGATCCTGCCGGCTCTCCAATCGCAATGCCATTCTCCTCGAAGTAGTGATTAGATGATTTTGACGTTTTCTCATGCGAAATGTGGCCCTGATTAAAGCCACCACCACCGACAACTGGCCCGGACTGATTATTAGCCTCGTGGTGGTGCTGTTGAATAAGTGCCATGCTGGCTGCTATCGACGGGCTGGAGTAGTCCCGGTCCGAGGGGCTCGGTAGCTGTTGGCGCTGCAGTATATGCCCGACCATCATGTTCTGCTGCTGCTGTTGGTGCTGCTGTTGCTCCTGGGCTGTGAGAAATTGCTGCTGGGACATCGAATTAGGCGATCCATTGTCTAGGGAGCTTCTGAAATGTGCCGAGTAAGTGAGGTGATTACCATGTAAATGGTGATGATGGGAATGATGATTGTGCTGCTGTTGGTGAATACCGTAGGTGGCTCCACCACCGCTACCGGTAACAGCTCCAGTGCTGCCTTTGAGTGGTAGTTGTGCCGAACTGTTTAATGTGAGAAGCTGATTGTCCATGGCGCGAATGTGGGCCAGAGGCAGTCCGTAACGTAAGTCTGTGGCATCATCGGTTAGTTCACCTGAAATGAAGAAGATATGAAAAATGTTAGGGGATTTTTTTTCAGTGTGACATGAAGGCAAAGTTTGGTGTCAGAAAGTAGTGGCAAGTTTACTTCGATACAAGACGTGTTTTATATAAATAAAAATGTATCCCTAGTAGGAGTGACTTGACAGCCGGAGGTGCTGAAATAACTTTTCTGTTCATTTATTTCATGACTAATGCTAGTAAACTAAAAGTAAAGATTTTCAACAAATTATAACAGTTTATGCCACTTTATCACAATGTGAGTTTGATTTGTTTTATTGAGCATCATATCGTCTGTTTTAATGTGCTGATGTGGGTGCTCAACAAAACAGGCCTATAGATGTTGAAGGAAATGAAATAAAAATGACAGGCTTCTGCCCTTAAGTACTATGAACAATTTCCAGCACAGTATTGAATAAGAACATGATTCACCTTAATTATTATAAATGTTTTGGCAACTTTTACTTCCAGACATCTTTCGTTGGGAGTTTTAGAGTAGCTTCATTAAGCAACTCAAATAATCGCAATTCCTTGTGGCATTGATCAAATATTTTACACAACATTTTTGAAATTTCTCAACAGGACGCTACAGCCCCACCTCCAAGAGGCTTCGAATCCAACCGAGAGGAACAATATGCAGTGGGTAAAGGATTCCTAAGGCTGGTTTTGGGTTTATTACTCAAACATCTTCTAGAGCTGCATATGTGTATGTGGAGCCAAACCACTTTCGTTGAAAATATCAGCTAAATTTTCAATAATTATAAGTATAATTATTATTTAGTTAAGATAAAGCTTAACAGAGTTTTAAGGACTCCTTGGATTCATAAAATCGCATGTCTGCGTTTGAGAAAATCACTTCAAGTCTTTCTGCAGTCGAAAACAGGCAGAGGGAGACGAGATAAGCCTGCATATTGCATGTCTTCTGCGTAGACAGATATGTTCAGTCAACAGTAGCTAGAAGAAATACGCTCTAACGATACACTATCATTATTTCATTTTCCAAAAATCCAGCTCTCACTATTCCACTGCAGCAAGGATAAAAAGGAACCTAATTAAAAAAGTAAATGCAAATACAATTAAATTGTCACCACAAACTTAATTTCTATTCGAACTCAAACCGCTCCATGGCCACCATTACAGCACCACTACACCATCGGCCCTCATTTGCATAACCGCGTAGCCCACCTACCCATCCGCATGCCATGAAAAAAGCGAACTAATTACATTTTAACTAGGTGTCCTTTACGTAACCGAATTATGTGTTACATTTAAGTTTGATTTTATTTATTACATCGATGAAACACAAAAAGGACCCGATTCGATTGCATATAATTAAATGCAGCATTAGCTTAAATGCTTCCTTGTGATTGTTCTCGCCCACCCCCTCCACAGCTCCGCACCAGTGAAGGGTGTCCTTGTGCATTTAGAGAGAGAGTGAGAGCGGTGACGAAGAGTGATGATCATTTGACATGCAACAAAGTCATTAAGCGGCGATGGTGTGGTAACGTTAATACGCGGTTTTATATGACTTTTTGTTCAAATAGGAAAATTTCAATTGGTTTTCGTTCTCGTTCTCGTTATCCCACGAGTCAGGTATTACGGTTCAGGGTCTCATTTCCAACTTAAGAAATATGCAGTTGACTTGGCTAGCTGATACTCTTCGAATTATATACTCTGAACACTTAGGTGGGCGGTTCGATTGCATTCAGAAGCTTGAGCAACCTATTCGCGTAATTAGACAGACAAATTGATTTCGAGAAACTCTAATTGAATGGGAAGAATATGAGAAACTGGCCTACCTATGGGCTGGAGGTAAATGCACCCATACAGTGTAATTGCTTTCGATCGATCGCTGGGCATTTTCAATTAATCAACCTAATTCAATGGTCTGCCATCGGTGTGCGGCTATTCATATATGCATGCGTGCGTGAGAAAGATCAAAAAGTCGACTTTATGATGATATGGTGTTGTCGTGTCGGAAACCATTGGCGATGGGCAGGGGGTAAGGTAGCCGCTATACGAAATCACCTCACAGACACTGTGAGGCCTTTGAAATAATTAAGTTAACAACGGCTTACAAGCGACAATTAAATTCATCGGTTACGCTTATTAATGGTTTTAGTTACCATCAGGCAGTGCGGATGTGGTGGTGTTGTTGTTATAGCATATCAATAAACGATACATGTTTTGAGGTTGTCAGTGTATTTTACTTAGGTTTATCGAGTGGTGCAAAGTTTTTTATAGAAAAGTTGGTCCAGTGGAAGTTATTCGTGTTTTTGAAACCACCCTACACTGGGTGGGATAATGTGAACTTAATTGGCAACCGTCTTTGTAAGTTGTAGTTGAAAAATTGTTCGATTGCAATTCATAGAGCAATAGCTCTACATCGACTTGGCTATACCAAATGGATGCACAAGAGAAACTTTGAACTATACCAACCTCTTAGTTGGAGATGGCAAATTAAGCCAAACCTCCGTTTTAAAGACCAAACTATTGCGGATGGATGGTGCATTCTTTTGGAAATATGTCTATAGAAATATCATTATACTTAAGCGCCAGCACCATACAAATAATGTGTCTTGTAGTTTATCAGTAAAAACCAAAAAAAAAAAATAAAAAAGAATCAGAAAACCCCAATTTTTCCAAAGGATGTACATATTAACTGGTGACGTTATTTCGAAAGGCTTCAAACGGTCCTTCAAAGATTCCAGTAGCATTAAGAAGCACAACACCCACAGAAACATTGAACCATACATAAGTCCTTCAAGGAAATCATGCATACTCCTCTCCCCGAAATCTCCGCACACAGGTCCCCACTTTATCCCTAAGAACAAATTCATTATTCTACGCTGAACAGCATGGCGAATATAATTACCCAGATGCACCTTTAAATGACAGCTCCAGAGGACCACAGCTTCATCTCAACTTGAAGCCAAATTAAAAATCCCTCCCCCCTACGGACAGACAAATTCGTTTTAGTTTATAACATCAAAGCCAAAACAAGACATCTACCTGCCAATCACAGCAGGGATTTGCCTCCGCTCTCTCCGTTTTATTGAATGAACTATTCACAAACTGAAAAAGCACCACCGCACCGTCTCGAAATCGACTCAATTGAGTCGAATAATTACGCACTTGTTGGGTATTAAGGTCCCACCACTTTGTTGAACCTCCCCAGGCCCCATTGATCGTGGTGTCTGCGGATTATTAATGAAATTAAATTGTATACCTACAGAATTGAGAGGTTGCCGGGATATAGATATAGACGGGGGTTCCCCCTTAGACATGAATGTTAATGGATTTTCCATTTTTTTTTTGTTCACAACAAACTGACTGGCATTGTCAAAGCGTTACACGCTCGATTAACCAAGGCGATTAGAAAATTTGACGTCTCGCGTGTATAGTAATTGTCAGTGTGCGCGGCTTAATGGAGTCTTGATTGCACACCTAGCTACTGCGCGAAAATCAAGTCGCTGTCATTTTGCTCCAACTGACAGTTGTTCGTAATTCAATTAAAATACTTCGAATTTACTTTTTTGTAAGCATTCATGTTGGTATAAAAGTTTCGGTAATAGCTATAGGGTGAGGCTGTCTGTAGTTGCAAGAATACATTTTGGTGAACAATTTTGCAAAGTGATTGAGTGGTTGATTCAAGAGAGATTGGCCAGATGTGCTTTGAAACAATGTTGGAAGGCACCAGCGGCTGTACCTAGTTGCGGTTTATATGTTAGGCTCCTAATAGCTTGACAATAGTTTTTCAATTTTAATTGTAAACAAAACAGTGAAAGCGTTCATTTGGGAGTGGAGTCAATTATCTATTTGAAAGTCGGTAGGAAGTCAATCCAGCTGGGCATCGATATCGAGGAATAAATATTGTAAGCTATGTCCGCAAGAGCATTTTCAAATGTCTCAAGTCAAAAATGCTTGTTTAGTTTTGCATTGTGCCAATCTCCTTTATTTTTACAAAATTTTTGATTTTGCAAATTTGAAATTAGCATCCCTCTTCAAAACTAAAATAAAGGGTCTTTTATGAAACGCCTCTCATCTTTAAATTTAAATAAAACAAGGCGTTTGTCAGATATCACCGAAATTTTATTCGTTTGAAAGGCCTATCGATGCCATTCTATATGGAATATAACATCGTTCGAATGTCCACCGCGGCTTCCCTGGGTGGTGCGCATATGAAATATCAAATTTTCAGTGACTCTGGCGCATAAATCAGGCTGAATTTCTCCGATACATTGGGTTATGCTGGCTTTGAGGACCACTGTGGTTCGTGGCTTATTCGCATACACCTGCGACTTCAGAAAACCCCACAAGAAAAAGTCAAACGGGGTCAAATCGTACGATTCCAAGGTTCAGTTCACATCACATGAGATGATCTTGCCTGACGTGAGCTGTGTGGCACGTAGCGCCATCCTGTTGATACCACATTTTATCATTTGCACGTTTTGGTTAACACTTTGCTCGTTCACGGTGATTTGGCAAAACAGACTTAATAAATTAGAGCCAATTTGACAGATGTAGCTTTAATAATATGGCCAATATCACCTGCCAAAGTTTGGCATATATTTCAAATTTACTGCCTACAAATCGCAATAATTTCTATGCGAGGAACAGAAAGTCAAAGGTTTTTTTAGGAGCAATGCGGTATAATGTCTTATGAATGACACATCACCACGTCTGTATTCATAATGCCATTTCCTAAAAGGACAGACATAAAAACCGGCTCGTGACAAAGGTAAGATTCGTAAATTAATTTTCACAAATCATCCCATTACTCTATTAGCTTTAAAAAATATAAGGTTAATGCAATAAATCTTATTATAATAATATTTGTCGAATATTTAAAAAGCTATAAAAAGCCTGAGGTTTTGGGGACTATAAATTTCCTGTCTCTTTTATATCCCGGGCAACTTTGAACTTCAGTAAGATTGTCGTAACCATAGACAAACCATACTGAGACCCCCAACTCACAATCCTCTTGCCGCTGGCCCCCTCAGTTTTTTTTCAAATTCGCCATTTTGTATTCCTAACGGTGTTATGTCAATTGGGAATCCGTGTTACATGCAAAAACATACAAAAAATACAAAAATAAATGCTGCCAACCTCGGCAACCATGAGGAAATGTGAAAGAGTTCGGGAATACCACATTTTAGCATAACTGAATGCCATTGGTTAGTAATTATACATTTTTTGAAGGTGAATAATTTTATTTGTGTGGTTAATAAAACTATCTAAAGGAAATGTTTTACATACAAGAAATATATAAGGACAAATATGGTTGTGTATTTCCCGCTTTTGGATATAATTAACTTCGATTTCGTGTGTAAATTTTTCTTAAATAAAAAAGAAAATTTGCTCAAAATGTTTTTATTTTCCCTCAACCAACCTACATTCTTAATTTTTCGCAAATATCTTAAGCAAATGTACACTTTTTCCTAAAAAAAAAATTATTCACACGTAACGAACAATTTCAAATTTAACGGATAAAATTCTATGAACGCTGCGAGCCACTTTGCCCAAAGCGGAAGTGGCATATGCAAGGTGCGAGTGTATTTGTTTCTGAAGTTACGTGACATTTGTCAATACGAATTTCTATGTAACAATACAAGCGCACTTAGCATTTGCCACCCCATAGAAATATAGCTTGTAGGCTAAGTAACGGGAAATCGGCCGAAGTTGGGGTGGTCTCAGTATTGTCTCTGGTCGTAACATTTTCATAATTAACAATAATCTTAATTTTATTTTCTATTTTAAAACCGAACCGAAGCTCATAAAGATTCTCAGTTTTCACCCTACAATAATTTTCCGTAGATTTCCGTACCTGTTCTAATTTTGACATAAAAAAAATCGTTCTCTTAGATAACACCCCTGAAATTATTGAAAAATTACACTAGAAATAATATAATTATTGTCTGTACTACCTCGTGTTTTGAAATTTTGATGACCATAGTAAGCTATTTTCTGGCCGAATTTTTTCTGACTATAGTTAGCTTTCATTACATTTGTGGAAGATGAACTAGATTAACTCAAACTCGTAATTTTCTCACTTATGTAGTTGCTAGTTTTGAAGGTCTATGGTTTCGAAGATAATTGTCGGAAAAGTTACGGAGTACTCCCTCTTCATTTAACTAGACTCTTTTTAAGTTTAAAATAGCAAAACGACAAAAATTACATATGGGAATTTTTGTCTCTTTCCTTATTATTGCTTTTAGCAATTGCAGTTGCTGAATTGAAGTCAGAGGCAATGTTTGGGCAAAATGGTCTTTTTTTCCTAATTTTCTTTTTTAAAATCTTGGCAATGGCCAAAAAAATATAAATATATATATATATAATCAAAAGATGATTTTTCTTTTCGAACTGTAAACAAGAGAGCCGACTCAAAATGTCAAAAGTTGTAGAAATATTTACAGTCCTAAATTGGCGGAACTTTTTCTCCCAAAGCCCCAGAACTTTGTTGATCTATCCGACAAAAATATCCAATTAATACATACTGTAGTTAAATTTTGTGACTAGTCTAGTCAGCACATAAATCAATTTGGCCAACAATGTTCTGTCATATTTCAACATAGCCAATTTGACACAAAAACTTGGTAACATTAAATATTTAATTGAATACCCACGTGGAACCTAAAAACTGTATAAAAGCTTCTCAATTAAATCCAACTGACATCCAATCGCACTTAATACCCAATTAATTTGTTCCAATCTATTTTCCATTCCATTATTCGGTCCTTCAATAAAAGGCTAATGCCCGAGATATTAAAAAAAAAGAAGTCCATAATGTGGGGGCGTTAATGTTCGATCGCGCCGCGCAAACAACTGACAAATTGAAGAGGCATTGGGCAAACAAACACCATTAACCATTAACCATCTGCTAATGATGTTAAAAGCGTAAACTGAAAGACAAAAAAATGAAAACATCCAGCCAAACAACAGCAGAGAATGAGAACACAAATCGACGCGTAATCCTCTTAATTTGGACATTGGACAACATTCGTTGGATTCTGGTGCTATTATCGCTCCCTCCGTGTCCAGATCACGTCCTAATGTGTCCAACAACTCAATGTCGAGTGGCGGCACGAGTTCAGATACCAAATTGTATTACTTTCAATCATAATTTCGTTGCAGCGCAGGTATCTGAGAGTCAATCCACTCCACTGTCCGATGAAGATGTGATTCTAAGGATACGTGGTCGATACGATCTCTGAATGACAAGAGGGTTCTCTGCTTACACACACGTAACATCAAGAGAGACTGACAAGTGGCGGCGCGGCAGCAATAAACACAGTGTTTCGGTCCCGGTCCTCGCAACAAAACAAGAATTACTGTCACTTTTCATCGGCATAATGGATTTTGAAACAACAAACGCCAACTGCATTAGATGAAATGTCAAATTCGTTAAGTGACTCGCTTCGAAGATGTATTCCCAGTCTCACTGACCGGTCAATTAGCCATATGATGCGCTTAGACCGAATCAGACCGTGGAAAACTGACGTGGAAAACAGAAGAAAAAACCAGACGAGTCGCGATTATCATCTAAATATATACGCTGGGCGGACTTATTTGTGTTTTCCGCTTTGTTTTTCAGCGTTAATTGCGCTCAGAAACCGCTCTAAATTGAGGGCATTTGTGTAAGGTCCTTCCATTCACCGCAGAGGGGTGAAATCAATTATTACTCTGATTTGATGGACTGATACCGACGTTTTCTGGTACGAAACGTGAAAACAATAACCAAAAACATTATCAAGTACGCCAACAACAATTAATTGGTATTATTAAGCATAATTAATGACCGACTTGTGGTATTGTTTATTAAATTACCTTTATTTTCGTTGGCGCAAAATTACAAATTAATTGTGCCACTCAGAGCAGTGTATTGAAGGAGGAGAGAAGGGTTGACTGTACGCACCTACCTATAAAGTAACCAATTGAAGGCGCCTATTGTTTATTGGAAAATATTAAATGATTGATTAACATAACTAGTCGCGCAGCGCGCTGTGCGATAATTATTCGATTCCCCAGCGAGATAAAATGTATTTAATCATTTTGTTGTCCATGGGAGCAAATATACGTGAAACGAATCAATTGGGTTTAGTGCCCTAATTGACAGTTGATTTGACAGTAATTGCTGGTCACTGCGGTTTAGTTAATGGATATTGTTATGTGCGAGTTGGTGGGACATGTTTTTTTTCAGAAAAACAACCTATGCTGTTGAATTCTAGAGAAAAAGCTACAAATCACAGTTGCAACAGCATATATGTAGATTCCTTTTTAGCTCATTACAGGACTAGAACGGTCGGAAACTAGCAACTTTTATGTAAAATCAAACTCAATTGGTGTTGACGGAAATTCAAACTCGGTGCTCAACGTAAGCCGTATATTCTTTCAACGTGACTTGATTTTATTTCTGAGGTATGGCAATATATGACTTCCGGCTGCTGTCAGGCTAAGTATACTAGAGTCTTGGACCTCCCCTTTATAAGGTGTGTGAGGTGTTTCGTATTGCTAGACAATTCTGATCTTGTAAGATGTAATTGTTTTTTTTTCCGCTGCGCCACTTCTCGCGAACGTATGATAAACGTCCGAGAGTATCACTGTCATAAAAGAGCTTTTCAATTAGCCGCTTGGGCGCGTCCCTTAAATGAAAAACTTACACAAACAGAGTGAGAAGCTAGGCCTACTTATAGTAGGTAACCTACGGCCCTGTTGCGCCAACTATTTTTTTTTTTTATAATCTAACGTCATCTATAGCTAACTTACTTGGTCAATTTAGTTTATTAATACTTGGGTACTAAATAGCTGTCGAAATCCTGCAAAGAACAGTTGTAGGAATGATGTATGCCTCTTTAACTGCTCGACGAAGTACTCTTGTGCCTAGAATTCAGACGCGCTGCAAATTTCTATATTTTCCTATAACTCGTGAGAAATACCTCGCACAGACTGTCAGTCAGTGACATGCTGTAAATCACGTAATCGATTTCAATTACAGTCGGCACGACTTGCTAAATAATTTCAAATTTGTAATAATGTCGATTGCCGAATCGCACAACACAATCACAATTACATCAACCACTGGCAGCTGTAGCACTGCGACCACGAAACAAGCGGGGGTGGGTGTGCAATTCCAAGGAACTTTAACCAGCAACAGCAACAGCACCGCTCATTTCCGTATCCTTTAGATGCACGCCATCTGATAAGTAGTTTGCCTCAGTGCAATGAGAAAGGGACACAATTGAACAGAAAAGAAATTTCGGCAATTGCCAATCCTCTCAGCTAATCCGCCACCGCATGTTGGGGTGTCTCGCCCCACATATATATATATATACCAGGACGAAGCTGATGAGCGCAATTTTCCATACAGACACTTGGATTATATCCCTGGTAAACGTATACTAAGATGTGGTTAAGATAGTTTGCTTGTGTTTCGACTGGTTTAAGCTTTACTGCGAGGACATGCAAGGGATAACATTGTGTCCCTTTAGCGAGGGATGGTTACAAGTTACAAGGGAACTCTCCTCGTGGGTACCACCATGTACCGATGTCGACAGCAATGATGGGGCGTAGCTATTCAAAGTTCCGTTTTTCGGCTTTCTTTCTCCCACAGATCTTTACGATAGATTGTCACACACCGGCTGCACGGCCCACCACACAAAAGGTGTCCGATAAACGATAATGAGTTTTGTCTCGAGGCGGATATTCCCTTTTTCTTTACACTTGTTCGTTGTTCCGCTTTACCCCAGATATATCCAGATAAGATACTGATGGGATACAAAAATAATGGCAACACGAATTGAAAGGATAACTCACCGTCACCATCACCATCGGTGGCATTTTCGGCGCGATTCTTTAATCCCAATATGGCGTCGATGGTATGCCGAGGGGTTAGTGTTTGTCCCGCGGATCCTAGCTTGCGACTAGTGTCCTTTAACTCAGCATCTGCAAGGGAGAAACAAAAAAAAAAGATACGAATTATAATTCTGTTTGCTATGTGTGCACAGCAGTTGCAATTAGTTGCACGCAGAAGTGATATCCTGTCTGAGTGTCGCATGTCCTATGGGCTTTGGCGTGTATGCCCGGGCCATGCGGGATTGAGTATGCATTTTAGCCGCATTAACTAGGTAAACAGAATAATTATATTGGACCGGTCGTGCGCGTTCAAATTGTCGACCGTTTGCGAATTTGTGCTTAAGAGACGGCATTTAATGACAATTTGTCATGGTATATTGGGGCAATTAGGGTTTGTAATTTATTTGGAGTTTTAAACGATTTCATGTGTCAAACATGGGCGCGCGCGCGAGAGAGGGGCGCCTCCCTGCAGTTTGACATGGAAATTAAATTATTTTTAATTAAACCGAGTGGGTGGCACTGTGACAGTGCCCAAGCTGGTCTATGTCTCTAATGCGAATGTGATTTGCTGGCTGTTGAAGGAAATGCCTTTACCAAACTAATATGGTTCAAGGTAAACGTACGGCTAATTAGAAATTAGCGAAATTCCCATAGAATTCTACTTTATAATGGGATCCATTATTTTATAGCTTTAGCAGTTCTGGTTAGGAATTGAGGTGAAAACTGATCGCCTTGGTCTCGGGTATAGTTACCCTAAGAAGGCGATCAGTTTTCACCCCAGTTTCTAACCAGAACTGCTAAAGCTATAAAAAAAAATGCATCCCATTGTAAAGTAAGTAAAGTTGGTAATAAAATTTCGATAAACAATTTTGCCTCTGCGTATGACCAATGTCTGTTTCAAATTTCAGCTTGCTAGGCCTGATAGTCTTCAAGTTATTTGTTATCTTACAAATGATTGATTATAGAGAGGAACGTATTTGGGCAGATATAACAATATTGCAAATCAAAACCTTCATATCGAGGGCCTAGTTGTCACCAAATCACACAGCCAAATGTCAATTACTGTCCAAACAATTTACTATTTACTATCATAAAAATCATTTAAAAAGAAAAGCCAATATCGCCTCCAGTAGCGCTTTTAATTTGCGAAGCAGAATGCGATTTGGCAAAACGGCACGATGGACAACTTCAACTTCAACAACTTCGAAGTGGTTTAAGACTTTGTCTACTTGGCCCACACTAGGACTTCACAAACTGTAATCAACGCAGAGATAATGCGAAGAATCAATCTTCACCAATCGTTGGGTTTTCGGACTAAGATGGCATATAATATCATAGATCCAGAGGTGATTCTGTATAAGATCCTCATCATCCCGGTCCTCGTTGATCTGAAAATCAACGCACCAGCCCGACGAGTCTGTAAATATATCCCAGAGGGACAACCTTGCAGAGGAAGACCCAACCTTAAGAATGGTTACGGCGAACATTTTTTTTCAATCGCATTCATTCATTCAATCAAATTGTTTAAGTAAAAATACTGTCGAAAATTGTAAAGGCACATTTTTATTGTCAAAATTTGTAAGTTTGATAAAATTAAATGACTTGGTCTTTGAAAATCAATACGAAGGTCGTGGTCCACAACGAACATTAAGCTCCACAAAAAGTATAGAAAGCCATTCTTGAGTTAGAGCTTGGTAACCACATTTTTATAGCATATTCTTAATACTTTTATCATAGTCTCTCTTTCCGTTACTGCGCCTAAGACTCGAGAACCACTAATTCACTTTTAACAAAATTTTGCAAGCTTTGATGCATGCTACTCTGAAAGTAACACATTTGTGCAAAATTGTTAACCAAAGTGACGTTTAAGACCAAAAATACCAACATTCTCCTTAAAAGTCTTAAATGGAAGTCAAGTTTATTGGACAGGGTACCAAAAAGATATACTGGCGGATTAACCCTCTGTTGGCAGCTCTTGCATCGTCGAAGTGTTTTAATTGCGTCGGAATAGCCACCCTCTTTAGAATCGAAGAAAGGGTCAGCCCCGTCAGTTTGGGGAAAGTTTGTCGATGTTTAACGACATCATCACAGAGAACAACATCGCTTACAAATCAAATGATGGCATTGCTTCAGACGGACAAAGGGTAAAGACATTCAAAACCTGCATGTATATGCGTATATTTGTATAATCAATGTTTAAAAGGTTGTTTCCCAAAAAATTAAGTTAATATTAGTGAAAACTAAAAAATTGTTGTTGAAAAGGTGCAATCTTCCATAAGTAAGTTTGACTTTAATAGCCTTGTGAATGAGTCTAAAAGTTTCAGCAAAACATGTCAAACCGCACCCAAAAATCTGGAACGCACAAACTATTTCAGAAGAAATTCATATAGTTGGGTACGATGAATTTCATTAGAAAATGTATATCGTAACCCAGATTTTAGATGCCAGAGCTTTGTCGACTTGAAACTTTAACTGCAGTTCCTTTAAAGATTTACGTATTCAATTTATATTTATCTAAGCGCACTCTTTTACGAATATTTCAAGACTTTTAGAGAATCACGCCTGAAGTCTTCCCTACGACGACCTGAAGTTTTCAAATTGTGTTTTATATATAAATGCAGATCTATAATATACCGTGGATCGCACCTCACGTAATAACCCAAGAATATAATTTTTATCCTAATCTTAGTCTAAAGATAGTTGAAGTAAGATACTGACGGAACAAGTAAACTGTACAACTCTGGCACTTGTATTGACAAAGATCCACTGGGATTCACTATACTCTTTATGGCTTCCATACATTGGTACCTGCAAGAACCTATGGCGGTTATGAAACTTGAAGAATATAAAAAACTCGGCAAGATGTACTTCAAAACCCTGGAAGACGTTTCTTTAAAAGCTAGGCTTTTGCTTATGTCAAATATCGACGATAATCCACTTAATATAAATGTCAAACAGCTGAAATCTGTCACTACTCTTGATAACGACACTCAAATCCAATATAATCGCACTCTGGCTTAAGCTGGATTAATTCAATGCAATCAAAATGAGCTCTCATCATGCGACTGGATTCCCGAGGTCGAAAGGCAGGGAAAATCTACGTGTAGCCATTCGCGCTAGCAAATCACCGTCGGTTAAACAACAAATATGATCAAAGAAACAAATATCGAAAACGGAGCTGGCTACTGACAAAAACTTATGGCACTTTTATGGATCGTTCGAATACCCCTTGGCCCCGGGACGACTGTATTTCCACAATGACCATAGATACCACCTAAACATCTAAGGGTTCATGAAGCTATTTAATATAAAAAAATAAATTACCTCCGCCTTTATAAGAGTTTTGTGAGTTTTTGAAAACTATGCATGAATTTTCGGTCTATCGCATATAGCTATTTAAAATTTTCAACTGTGGGACCGGGCAGCGGTATACCTGAACTAGCTACAAGATAAAGAATTGAGTCGCGGATAACGTGAGAGGCTGGTCTCGTTGACAAATTTCCAAACTAAGAAAAGTTTGCCGTTAAAGAATATTATTAATTTTTATTTTTCGTTTACCTCCTCCTGTCAGCGCGTTACTCCCAAGGATGTTGTTCTCAAAGTGCTCCAGTGCCTTGAACTTCTCAACAATCAGCTGAAAATGTTTCGTGTCGCGTACGTTCTCGAGAAGATTTCGAAAATTTTCAATTTCCTTCGGTGGGAACTTGTTATTATTCGCGACGATTTTTTCGAAAATATGCTGGAATGTCTGCTTCTGTACCTCCGTCATCGGCGGTTTGATGTCCATCTTGCAGACTGCCAAAACTAACCGTAGGTATAATTTTGTAAAGCACAAACAAATGTCCCGCTATTAAAAATGTCACAAAATTCACTCTTTCAAATCTGACAGCTGTCACTTGGTGGAAAGTGACATTTCCATTTACCGTCGATTATTATCAATCAAAATTGCACTCACTGGATATGCCACTTTACACGTGAACCGTGCTATGCATCACAAGATCTTCTTAATTTATTTTTTGTTTTGTTATCCTTTAGTGAAGGGACACGTACTGCACAACAGGGATCTCTTAAATACAGAACCAAGTGTATTTTTGTTTAAACTAATAAGCGAGTTTATTAAATTCTGATTATAATCCCATTTTTCGCTGAACAGCACTCAAAGGACGAAAAGCTCACCGACGACGCACGATACAAGACCAATGAAACGAAAAAAAGAAACCTCAAACACGACACGGCAATACTGTAAACAAATCGCGTGGCAAACATTCAATGCAAACTCGTTTCGGTTGGGATTGGAATGCAAACAAGAAAATCCGTAGGAACAACTTAACGCGAACAAGGCAGACCGACATCTATCGCAAGGTGAGCTGCGAACTCTCATTAGCCACGTTCGAGTGAATTTTGACGTGCACGGTTACGGTACGAGGAGGCGGTCCGTTGTGCGCAATACAATGGTTCGTCCAACCCCTGACTGAGGATTAACGATGGAGAATGTGTCGATATAGCGCGCGCGAAAGAGATGGCTATGTGTGTCGGGGGGAAGCCGTTCTGGCGCGTGCTATACACTTTATAATCGCATCCCGACCGAAGCTACTCTCCATTCTCGCAAGGATAATAGAATAACAATCTTAATGCAGTGCGTTGCGTATATGCGATGTGCTTCCGTCGTGTGTGCGTAAGAGAATCCTTTAGGGGTAAAGCAAAGCCCCGGCGGAGTAGGTATATAGCAAGCAGACGTGTGCTTATGTGTGCCTGATGTGCATCCCTGTGTGAGTGTGAATAGTTTTTGTTTCTGATTTTTGCTAATAGTCCTGCGGTTTAAAAAGCACTTAATTCTGTTATTGTGTAATAAACGAGAGACTTGGAAACAATAATTGAGATGTATTTGCAGTGATAAGGATCCGGAGGAGGGCAACCGAACGAAGTGATGGATGACACGATGAAGGATGAAAGGAGGGCTAGCGCGTTTATAGGTGTAGCTCTAGGTAGGTATATATGTGCGGCAGCAGAACGGCTGCTGCTTCTGAATGGGTGAATGGATTTACTCGTCGTTTTTGTGGGAGCGCAAGCGAGGCTGTGTTGCGGGTAGGTGTGTGTGTGTGTAGGATGCCTAAATCAATTTTTGTATCTTAATTACTTTATACCTACACACACATGTACGATGGCTGTAGTTCTGATCTTGTGCCGAAGCATCAGAAGGATATCAATGACTAGGAATGGGATATTGGCTAATTGAATGTGTTTTACGTTGTTAGGGGCTTTCTTGCTTCTTTTCTTTCGGCTGTGCTTTTGGCAGTTCTGCAGTTCGACATGGAGACGGTGGATGAAGGAGTCAAGCGGTTTAAATAAGGTGTGGGCATTACTTGTCAGAAAAACTAGGGATTTTCGCACTAATTCGGCTTAAAATGAGTTAAGACATCCGTTATGATACTTGCAGTAGTCTTATAAAGAAAAGTTTTTAGCTGACCCGTTTATATCCAAAGTGTCAGGCTTTTTGTTACAGTTGGTTAAAGGCGGTTTGTTTTCGATGTGAAAATCAGCCTCCCTTGGGCTGACCCAATTAAAAAAAAAAAAGGAAAACTTGAGGCATTTCGAACTTAAGAGCCCAAATATTTCAATATCCAAGCATATAACTAGGTATATAGAGTTTCTAAAAATACGCTGTGTAGGTACATAATTGCATATACATACTTCAAAACTGCCCTAGGATTAGCTAATGAATATAAATATTTAAGATACTTATTTTTAAATAGTTTAAAGATGTCTGATCAAGGTTTGAGAAATTGGATTTTGTGGCAGTCACAATTATTCTTTTTCTTACGAAATCCTCTTTTATGATAAGACTGTCAGAAAATCCAGTTTGCATCTCAACTCTTTTGTTTTGGCGGCATTATCTAGCTAGATACTTAAAAGCCCACTTCCAACAAATTTCATAGATCATACCTACTCATACAGCTTATTTAGCAAATACATAAAATAGAAGCCAACTGATCCAGGGACAAATCATCTTCATTAGACTGTGCAGCCGTAGGCTTTTAAAAAACTTTGGCCTTTACTATACCTATTGGCGGATGATATAAAAATCTCGTGTCACGGTGTTTATGGCCGTATACTCATTTTATTATTAAATTGGTTTATTTTCTTTCGAAGGACTACAAAATAGATGAAAGCTTAAAGATTGACCAGACAAATAAAGATAGGTTTAAGAACAATTTCCAATTAGTAGATAGGTACCTATAGGTAGATATATTTGAAAAGACAGCATCAAGTATAGGTAGAGGCCTGTACCGTCAATATTAGGACTCAGTTGAAAACCTAGACTCAGCGCGCAGTGCTAATATGTACCAAATTTTAGTCCAGACTTTAAATTTATGAAAGCTCACATTTGTGAAATTTTTATGGAAAAAAGGCTGTGAACTAGGTACTAAGATTTTGAGTCGAAACCAAAAATGTTTATAGGTAAGACCCAGCATCTAAGAAATTCCTTCAGTAGAGTTCAAGTCGATATAGGTACCTAACCTTATTATATTTGGTACACAGTTTACTTATAAAGCTGTTCCATGTATAAAATACCTTTGTTCTTTCAAATCTGTTTTAATGCCATGTTTAATGATTATAGGTAAGGGTCGTAGATGGTGTTCTTAAGTTAGCACTTTATAGATAGATACCTATCGATCTATCACTTCTCTTGAAGTGGATATTTCGGACATGGTTTAACCATTTCAAGATAGCAAGATTCGGAACTTAAGGAAGGGACATGAGCTCAATCAAACCACCGAAGTGTGAAGGATAAACCGTTGCGATCGGAGAGATAGCCGTTCGATATAATTTTTTTTTTCTTCTTTTTCTGTTCGGCAGCTCAGGTTCTGCGCTTATCTAAAAAAAAGTGTTTTTTTTTGCGGTGGTTTTTAAACGACTCTTACAAGTCACGCTTACAAGGACTCATATGCACGTAGGTAGTGCAGGCCTCGAAATAATAGTCCTTTGTTGTATTGCTGACGTGATTTTGCAATATGCCCGCGATCTTATTCTTTCTGTCAGTTTCCAATCCTTGTAAGAGTTAAATTACCTACATAATTTGTATATTAACAGAATTTTTGTTTGCCAATTGACCATTGCGCACCGTTCCATGCCATTATAGCCGGCTATACCTATACAATTATGCCAAACGATAAAATGGCTTTGTAAACAAAAAAAATCCTGTGGAATTTTTCATTAGTGCGATTAATTATGAATAAATCGCGACAAAATCTCAGTCCCCTGAATGTAGTTGAAATCACGGTGCACACAATTATAAACACAACATTTAATTCAACTAATTAGCAAAAGTGTATTATACTCACACAAAACATTATTAGGTATACGGCGACAGGCTATACGCGTATAGGCGAAACCTACCTATACCTACTACACCGACAACCCACTGAATTTAATTTCATTAAAATCGTTTCCCAACAAAACCATTTGTGTGCCACACAATTAAAAAAAAGAAAAAAGAGGAGAGAACCTCCCTCCATTTGGTTAATGTAGGTATCTATGGATATACCTACGCTGGCACTGCCACGCAGCGCTTTTGCACTCATATTAATAAATTCATAATCAGCTATAATTAGAGTGACTCGGGGGATATAATTTGCCATAATTTAATGCTAACCAAACACTGGGTGTCTGTAGCGTTCCAATTTGCACAGCCCCATCCCAACGCCCTCCCTCTTTGCGTTCCCCATTTTATCTGAGGGGATAGAGCAACAGAGACGTCTATACACGAGCACACATACACACCAAGTACCGACCCGACACAAGCTCGCTCCAAGCTAATGCCATTAATTACGAGCCCAATTTAACGCGCACAAAACCCACTGCCACTCTGCCTGCCAGTGCGGGCGCGGGCTATGATGTCGAGAGATACATAAAGTATCTGCAGAAGAAATTGTGTACCTATACAAGTGACCCCATACACACACTTTATATATACGACCGTAAATCAACTCACATTAAATGCTCATTAACTGGCCAAATGATTATTTTCACCGACAGGAGCGCAAAACTGCCAAAAGATACACACAGTCCACATCCATAGAAGGTAAGGAGACACAGAAAGCTATTAGTCACCCTAAATAAATGGAAACACAACCAAATTAATCTACGGAAACAAGTTTATCTTATACGGTGTTCGGAGATGTTGAAAAAAAAAAAATAAAAAACTTAATATAGCAACGGAGAGGAAGTGAGATGCAACAACAAGCACACAGGTATACCTACAAATGGACGTTAGATACTTTGTTCTCCTTCGTCCTCGTCAGCGCTGTGCCGACGGGCAGGATAATGAAATTGAGAAAATTGAATTCGTCCGAGTGTCCCCATACACAAAGAAGCTCAAACTATGCGATTGAACAGCATCTACTAAGTCGGGTCCTTAGCCAGTCGGCCTGTGGGCACATGCGTTCTTCGCCGCAGAGAGGGAGAGTGCTTGTCGATTTCCCCTCGCCCGAATTCGAGGAGTGGCATACGACAGATACGAGCGTATCACGTTTGAGATACGAACCCTGGGATGGGTTCTGCTGTCTCTGTACGAGATGGCACCCTCTCTTTCTCTGGCGACCAGTATAGCTATCTCGTGTTGCCATGCAACATTTGTTTATGTTTACACAATGGTTGCCATTGCCGTTGCGGGTGGGAAATTGATGAACAAAAAAATAAAAACAAAAACGCCAGTTCCAAGAGTGTGCGGACGGTCTTGAGTTGAAGCTGCTACCGCTGCCGGGATAACGATTTTGTTACCAATACTATGTGTGGCATCTCGTCATGCAGCCGAGCCGAACATACATGCCTCCCATAGAAGCTCCTGGTGTTTGGTCAGATATACCCCTGCCCACCTCTGATGGGGGTGGGAATGAGGGGCCCGCTCCTGATGGTAGAATGGGTCTTCCATTTTTAATGCGCTCGCTGTCATGCTTTGATTATTTAATTTTCTGGTCTTCTAATTTAATTTTGCGATAGATGGGATGCGACTGGGGTTTCGGGGGGTTTCGGGGAGCACTGTGCATCTGTGTGGGCGGTCGGATGATGGACTCCTCTCAATTGAAGTGTAGATGTGCTCTGGAGAGTAAATTTTTTTATTTTCCTTCTGTGTCCACCCTTTTTGGGTAGTGCAGTCATGTTGCAACTGCACCATATCATGCGGATGATGGTGGAGTTTTTATTTTATCTCTTTTGCCACCCACCCCTCAGGATGGACATTGTTTAATTTTAATTTTACGTAATGAGATATGTATCTCAAATAAATTGATAGTAATTTTGTTTGCCTAGAAGGGCGGTTGTTTGGATAGTGGATCTGCGTGCTGGCTGGTTGAGTGAAGTCCTGAGTATGTATATACCTATCTACTGTGAGTATAGGAAGCGTTGCAGATACGTAGGTGTTTCGTATAAAGAAGTAAATTTTCGAGAATATAAGAGAAACAGCAACAATAAACAAAATACCTTAAACAAAATTTGGGCAGAGACAATTTTGGGTCACTTTTGACACATCTCATTTACTTTGCTATCAGAAAAATCTTGACGTTGCTTGGTTATCGGTCTTTAATTCGGTGCTTGTAGGTAGAAACTTTTGGCATAGTTCCTTTGTAACCCTAAATGGAGACTGTTCCTGTTGTACAAGAGTCAGTGGCGAAAGATCGAAAGTCTGAGTCCATTTGGGTACATATGCCTCACCAGCCGGCCTTGCTTGTAAAGACTAGGCAGGGCATGTTCCAATGTCAATAGAAGAGAAATAAAATGCATCAAGAAAGTCGAAGAAAATCAACGGTGGCCCTGCTGCCATGGATGAATGTTGAATACATTCCTTCACTTGAACGAATACGTCTCTCTATAAATAAAAGCGGTCCTTATTATAAGCTAATATTACCCAGCTGCACACTCTTAAGCTACGTTTACACGTGCCACTTTTCACGTCAAATTTTGACATGCCGATGTCATTATGACGTAAACATGTGTCCTAAATTTGTCACTACGTGTGAGCGCCTGTCAAGCGTCTGATCACGCAAGCTATCTCAGCGCACTCTCAGCACGAAAGACTGACTGACACGACTGACCACCGAATGGCCGAATTTTGGTGACGTTAGCATGTCAAAATTTGTGACGAAAAATGGCACGTGTATCGTATTTTTATTTTTTTGAGGCCGAGGTACTCTTCTACTGCTTTGTTCTTCTCTATGCTTTGTTCTTCTCTATACATGTCACAGCTCACAGTCATCTTAAAGCGACTAATTCGGACCGGGTACTGCTTGTCAACATAAACGGGACCGGAAATTTATGGAAGAATTTTGTTAATCGTGCAAACCATTCTTCTGTATATCCTTTTTGCAGACCAAACGAGGAGATAAGTTATGCTGTGCTATCGGCCAAGACGTGCCTCTGTAACTGATGGTTGTACGGTCAACCCGACTTGTTGAGTTTGTGTTTAAGGGATGTGTTGCTTGCAGAAGTATAGCATCAGACTTTTAAATTTTGTTGTTATGTAAAACTAACCATACAACTCGAGTGACATAAGCGAAGAAGACATGCCCCACCAACACATCCTTTAAACTCAAACTCAACAAGTCTAGCTCTTTTAACGATTCATTATATCCTATATCTACGCGGGCTTTTCTGTTGTGGTGACTGAGTTTGATCGGTTAACTTCTTTTGAATATCCCAGACTATTCCCATACAGCCAGCATATCTCAGGCTGAGCTTAAACATACTGCAATGATGACACCTTTTCTTAGAACGTCAAAAGGTTGTAGTCCCGAATTTCGTCATTAAATAAAATGAAGACAAGCCTTGGTTAGTTCTACGACAAAAGGCTGTCAAAAAACTGAGAAAGGGATCTCCTCTATAGAAATAAGCCATCAGACAGACATATACAACAGCACAGACACCACCCTACGGTAATCTTCAACAGGTTGTGATAAATGGCCTTTTACTAATAATAATCCGATCTGAGGCATCTCTCGAGCTCAGCTGAACACTATACCTACACTTTTTTTCTTCTGCCAGCGACGCACTGTTTTACTTTGAAAATTAAATATATGCAAAATGCAATTCTTGCATAGCACATTGATAATAGCTTTCTATGAGGCAAGTTTGTGAGCGGCTTGGTTTTTCGTATGTACCTTTTACAGGAAACTATCCAAAAGCTTAACTTAGACGTTTTACTACCTTTTGGATGGATCGTAACACCGATTTAGCTTTTGTCAATTACAGTGATTAGAACTTAGTTTCAGGTAACTACCCAGCAAGCTTGACTTAGACTTTTGCTACAGACCGGGATGGATCCAACCACCGATATAGCTTTTGCCATTTTATTTTTGGAAACACCTCTGAAACACCTTTGAGATGTGACGTTGTTTGAATTTATGTATACATGTTGGTATTATGTACCTTAGGTCTTTTGAAGAACATCCACTTACAGTCCTTTCCACTTAGTTTCGCTCTATCTCACTTAGAGACTTGACTTCATTTGGCATAATATCGACAGCACGGCATTTGTATAGAGAGTTCAATTCAGTCTTTGGAGATGGTATAGCAGTGATATGTGACCTTTTGAATCAAAGAGTCCTCGCGCTTAGGAAGGAAACAAGTGATTTGAATAAGTAGGTAGTGGGTAGTATTTTTCAGTTCGTATAAATAGAATATGTTTAGAACTACATTGCTTAGAAAAGTTGACATTTGAAAAGTGCAAGATTTTGAAATAGTGCAACATCACAATTTCAAGATATTTCGGAATTTACTCCTTACGTATACGAAACTCGAAGCTGGCGCTTTTCTTCAATGTTTTCCCGTCATTAAGTCGACGTTAGATATTTATTAAACCGAATGATACCTATCTCGTGCGATACAAAGAACATCGGTTACCCCAAACCACCCCAGGGTATAATAAATAGTTACCTACAGCAATTCGCACAGACACAAGCATACAATAAATCCTATATCATCATGATCATGAGCATGACATTGCAACGTTTCCCATTACGAGTTCTATTCAACTAATTCACTTAAGTTGGCTAAGTGAGTTTTCCCCCGAAAGACGTTCCCAACAAGAATGCGAGCTTTATTAGTCAATTTACAGGGAAGACGATGTGTGGAAGCACTAATAAACGAAAGCAGCAAAATTCTGAGTGTATCCTTGCGAAATGTTTGCATATACAAAGTTCACTCTTCTGGCTGTGACTTGGTTCTCCTTGCAAGGCAGCTGGAGTGTCTATAAACTGTCTCCATTTTCTTGCGCATACATACATATGCCTTGTACATGGACTCACTAAATGTAATGCGATACATATTAGAACATCAAATAATCGTTGATTGTCTAAATTTAGCTGTCAACGAGGCAGGAGGAACTGTGTATGCAGGACGAGTGTGTGCCTTTATGAAAGGATTGTGGTTTAATGTGCAAATCTAATTAAAATTTGCTCTCCAAAGAGGATAATAGTTTGAAGGAAGCTTAATTGATGAAGCAAATTTTATGCAAGCAGTATGTGGGTAGGTTCTGATGGTATGGGGGCAACAGTAAACAGAAATGGGTTGGAAAGTCTGTCTGGAGGATGTGGAGAAAAGGAGCGCTTTGTGCGCACTTGCATCTATTTAAATAGTGCATTTTTGTTAAGCCATATCCCGAGTTTTGAGCAGTTTTTTTATAAACCCTAACGTTAAGAAGTTCTTCAAACTTTCCTCTTGCTTCGCATACTGCTGTTTGGAGCCAAGTTTAAGTGTCATTTTGACTTGTTAAGGATATATTTAGGTCCTGGTATTCGAAATTTGAATCGAACGTCTTAAAACGACTGGTTTTTGTAAAGTGTCCTGCTGACATTCCCTCTAAAACTGAGTATCCACTAACGCAACTTAAAGAACATCAGCAGCTATGTATTTGCAAACAAATACAAATTTAGTTGGAACTTTAGGTTTTTAATAATCAGACTCGTTAATAAATGACACAAAAATTATTTCAAACCTTAGCGTACTGAACTTCGCCTTCTAATCTCATTTGGCAAGTGGAAGGAATGAAGCGATTCATAGATGGCGCTTCAAGTTCCACGTTACGTATAAGAGAGGCCTCTTAAAAAATGCATCTGCTTTTATGTAGGGCTCTCGATTAGAAAATTGGTCAACTTGGGCAACGGTATAGGTGCACGCGAAACTACTTCATTGGCTCCACTGTCACTGGCACCCTGCCTATTTAATTGTGACATCGCGACAGATTGAATTCTCAATCAGCAGTTAAGTAAAGTGATTGTGCCGACATTTGAATTGCGTTAGCTGTAAGCCTCTATGTTGACTTAATCGGTAGGTGTTGCCGGATTAAATTGCAAGTGTCCGTTGGGAGCTTGGTTCACTTCCTGCCAAGCGAAAAATAAAACACAAATTACTCCTTAAGGTGTTTTGCACTCATCAGACTATAACTTAATTTTTGGATTTTTTGTTGGGTTAGAAGTTTGCGGTGGTGCAAGCCTCTGAGAACTCTGCTTAATTTGGCATTATCAGGATTTTGGTTTAGTCAATTATGAAACAAAATAATAAAATAAAATCAAAGCAGATGAACAAGCTATTACAGTTCTAATTTGACATTGAACACAGTCAGTCAACGATTTTATTTTAAACACATAACTTAATTCAATAATTATTAAAATATTTTTTTATGCAATGAATATATAGTAATTTATTTATTGATATTTTTATCCTGAAACAACTTTTTTGTTATTTTTTTGGATTTTTGGCATGTTTTGATTTCAAAAAAATATTTAGCTTGATTTTAGCACTTTTTTTACAAAACAAACATGCTATACTGCTGAACTTAGCATGATTTCAAATATTGAATTGGTCACACTGTCTTCCAGGCTGATTCTGATCTACAGGTTATGCCTCGTAGGAAACATTGTCCGAATGCAGCGTAAACCATGATAAGACTATTTGGATCTTAAGAAAACCAGTGTACGTCCAAATATCATGAAAATTCCATGAGCTCAAGCTCTGCGTTTCCCGTCAGTCTAAGCAGTCACAGTGATGGACCAACTCCTTTAAAAGGTCTATTGATCTGAATGAGGAAATTCGTTCATTAACCAAGAATTTCATCAGTCAACTACGTATGCACCCCATTCCTATATAGATGACATAATTGTATTCCATTAAATATTTGGTGGTATGGGGGAGACCATAGGACAAGGATGCTCTGTAACACTGTGCAAGTAAGTCGAGTCAATATATTCCGATATTATTGTTTTATTTACATATGAAAATTGTACTCGACGGCAACGCGTTGAGTAAATATTTTAATTGCATTTAAACTGATGATGAATCCTGTGTGTGCATATATTATAATGTCCGTGAACATATAGCAGATCTGAAATCATTGCTAATGAAATTATACCCAAACCCATGGTATAGATTCAAATGAGTGTATGCCAGACTGAATGTTGATTAACGACTGCTGATTGGGACTAAGGACGCAGTTGCGGGATTGATGGAAAATGATTTCGTCGTATGGGTAGATACAGTGAAATGTAATCATCCTCTATTACCATAGAGGTGAGTTTGAGTTTAAATGGAGATACTCTATGTGCTGCAAAATGTACAAATTCATCTCATGTTTCCTGGGTATTCAATGATTTTTAGAAACGATCTTCCGGGCCTTGTGTAGACAAATATATGTATATTTGATCTTATGAGCTTAGTTATGTAAGCTCTGGCAGGCTTGATCTCTATTGACAAACACTATCGGAATAAATCAAAGTCAGGAAGTAAGAGCATGGAGCATAGAACAGTTTTCAAGTGGGCAGTGAGCCATTCTACATGGCCGATGACAATCAAACACCTACATCTCTTTAACTATCATGATCATTTTATTTGGAATAAAATCGGGTCAACTTCCACTAAGGATTGTATCTACCTCCCTCGGATCCTTCTCACATACAGGCCACAACATGTGTTTTCCCCAAATTCATTTCGACGAAACTTCGATGACAATTTACTTACAGAGCACGATGTCTGTCGTCTGTGGAACAAGTTGGGAAAAAAGTCGTATGGGCAACGAATTTTGTGAGACTATTGACGGATCCGTCGACGCAATGGACACGACCAATGCTATAGGTTGGACCTTTAATGGTGAACTTGTCTCATTCGTTTGTTAATACAACTTGAGTAGATGGATGCTATTCTGAGATTTTTTTTTTTTTTTTTTTTCTTTATTATTCATAAATATAGTTACAATTAAAATAAGTATCTGCGAAGCCGTAGCTTGTCTGCAGAAGATTGTGTTTCTGATCAATTTTAAATAATAAAGTGTGCAAAGATATAAAGTTATTATTTAATTGAACATTATTTTAAGGAAGTTAATAGAATTCATGATATAGATTCTAAGTTAATTCAATTTGAATTTAAGTAGAAAGTTTTAAGTATTTTTTTTCTTTTTTTAAGATTAACAATAGTTATTATTTGACGAGGTAATTCGTTGATTATTGTGGGAATAGTATATTGAAGTTTGCGTCTACCGTAGTTATTCCAATTTCTAGGAGTTTGTAGCATTCCTTGGGCACGTCTTCTGGTGTTGACTTCATGCTGTATTGGTCGAGCGAATCGGTTGTCATCAAAGTACTCCACAATGGTGGTCATCTTAAATATGTCCTCTACTTGGAGAACTTTAAAACTTGCTTCATTTCCTCGTTGATTATTTATGTGCTTAAGAGCTGCCTTTTGAAGTTTTTGTATTTTTTGGATGTGTGTTTTAGCTGCAGTTCCCCATGCCAGTATTCCATACCGTATCTTCGACTCTATCAAAGCATAATACACTTGCTTTAAGACTCCTTCAAATGCGAAATAGCAAATAAAGCTCTCTTGAGGTCCATTCTTAATTTGTCAATGTGTCTATCCCACAGAAAATGACTGTCTATTACTACACCAAGATATTTATAGTTGTCAACTAACTCAATACATTCCTTCAAGGTATTGGGGCAAGCATTATTTTGAAAGTGGATCCGAAGTTCTGTTGCCTTGAAGTGAGGACTTCTAATGTGCATCATTTTTGTTTTCAAAGCATTTATAACTAACCCGTTATCGTGACACCATCTCGCAGCAACATTAAATTCTTCTTGCATCACCCTTACTGCCGTATCCACAGATCTATGACGGACCACAATAGCCGTATCATCAGCAAAAGCGAATGGTATGCTCTGTTTGAAAACTCGCAGTAACTCGTTTGTATATAGAACGAACAGAATTGGTCCTAATTTTGATCCCTGTGGGACTCCAAATTTAATTATTTTTTTTGTGCTAATAGCATCTTTGATTTTAACACAAATTATTCTATTTTGAAGGTATTCAGTCAGCCAGTCAGCCATTGTGCCGCGTATCCCAATCCTTTTTAGTGCTTCTATTAGGTTAGAGTGATTTAATGTGTCGAAAGCCTTACTGAAATCCATGTACAGTACTAAGACATGGTCACCTTTATCCAAGCTCTCATTTACACAATTTGCAAATTCACCAATTACGTTCGTCAATCCGTCTTCATGTCTTCTCGCTATCGTTCCTGCAATCTACCGGCAATACTTTTCATTCCGGATGTGAAGACGTTTCTTAGAGCTCTCCAATGGACTTCTATGACTGATGACATAAGTTGCTGATGGACTTCGCTAATTAAGACCTTTTTTTTCTTAACTTTGGTGCACTGACGGATACTTTCAATATGACATGTAAAATGCAATCGCTCAAAGAAGTCAATAAAAGAAGTGTAAGAGACATGACTGCTAAATTTTTGACTGATCGCCAAATAATCAGTTTGGTTGGAAGTCGCACTTCTGCCTAGCTGATTGCAGGCCTTGCGGCCAGGCGACTACATTTGCTACAAAAATCTGTAGGGTGTGCTCCGAGATCTTGTCAAAGCCCAGATCCACATTAAGATAAATCCACCGCAATCACGATGCCTACCAGTTTGTGGGTTCTTCTCGTTTGTTTTCATCAATGGTTCCATTGGGGCATAGCACTCCGAAATATACTTTATACATTGTGCCACAAAAAGCTGCATCCCTCAGTCGGATACGGGTGTCCTCCAGCTGTGAAACTATTTCGCCATCCTAAAGCCTAACTCTATGTTCTTCATCTCCATTTGCAAAACTGAATTACAATGAGAACGACTCAGACAATCATTTAACCGCAACTCAATCAGAATTAATCTGCACAATTATTGTGCAATTCAATTTCATGTGTGCGTTGCCTGTGCATGCAATGCCATAGAGAGTGCACACTAATTACGGTCAGTTATTGAAGGACGATTTCAAAAATGGATTCCTACTATACTTGGTGTGTGCTTTGCGTTCGCATCGACGCTGGTCCTGCACATTTCCCATCATCCATCGGTCACAGTGTATGTGTGGCTTTCAATGTACATATCCTTGCATAGGTATATTCTCCAATCAGTTTGAGTTTGGCATTGTTAGTTCGATTGGAACTTTAATTGAAAACTGTAATTTTCTATTCTGGATTTGAGAATTCCACATCAACGAATGCATTTTATATACCTACTGCATCAGAGAGATAGAGAGAGAGAAGTAGAGACAAATGCGAACATTCATGAATGTTTTCCGTTTTGGGGAATTTATTTACTCAAACCCCAAATATTGTCGTGGACTGCTGCGACAGAAAGGAAGTGCATCTGCAACAAAGGACTTTACATAAGTAAAAAATTAATTGAAACGAACGAGCTCTCTGCGACGAGTCCCTTTCCCAGTAATTAGAAAGAAAAAACTCTGCTCCACTTCAATTTCCTCGTTAATTCGCATTATCCTCGATTCGTCATTACTGAGAGTGGCAGTAAATCCTTTCGCGAAACAGTTACACCTTTCATGGAGTAATCGCACCTTCCCCTCACCCTCCTCATTAACTTGGCAATTTTATTCCAATTTGGTTTTTGTTTCGCCATAGTCGTCTAATTACCAACAAAAGGATATTTGAAATTTACAGAAAACAATTTGACTCGAAATAGAAAACAATATCCTGTTGGCGCTGCAATATGCTGATTACACAAATAATATCCTTGAGAGGGAAATTATTTTCCGTAATCTGTTTTTCTCATATAAAACACCTTGATTGGCAGCAGGGTGAGCTAAATGCAAAGCAAAACAAATCAAGAAAGGATCACATTATCACGCTGATCCGGTCACACATTTCATGGGCCTGACAAGGACCTCTTCAAGCTGAATCGAGAGTGTAAACATAAACGCCTTATTGGTCGTTATGTGCGCGTTTGATTTTTTGCCTCACCTTTCCGCACACCCGTTGTGCGTTAGTCGCATTTTGGGAACAATTTGGATTAAAGTACTTAGGACGAGTTAGGCATGAAGTTCCCGCTCTCACCCTGCTGCTGGTTTGGTTTGTGTCGAGGTGTAAACTAACGCCATTGTCCTTTCGCAAAGAGTACCTATAGGATATATATACCCATTGACACCTCAACACAACACACACGACTGAAGCAAATAATGATGTTTACACTTCGGAAGGACCTTTTGTGCGACAAAATAACACAACTGCGCGACATGAGAGCTGCCATATAGTGCATATACCTATACGCGGCAGAGAGAATGTTGTTTCTGGCGGTGGTTTGTAATAGGAGATGATACAAAGTGTTGGTCCTCGCCGACAGATACCCTCATTTGTTTGTCGCATAGATACTTTCGAGTGTAAAGTTTTTTGTTACTGTCGGTGAAAGAGATCCAGATCATCTGCGATGAACAAATATATGCAACAATCGAAGAGCAGGATTTTGCGGTTGGCTGCGTTTTTGAGTTTACGAGTGAGTTTTCAGTGCAAAAGAAATGGGAATGGGAAATTGGGTAACAGGGCGCGAAATTGCCTAACAACATAATTACTTGCGATGAGAGCTGAACAAAACCAGCTGTAGCAGTGCGGCTTTGTTTGTTTAACACAGGACGCGGCTACGGAAATGATCTGTTACAATTGGGTTCGAACTTTCTGAAAGCTGTGAGGAAAATAGAAAACTGGGACTTTTTCGCAGCTCTGTTCAAAAACCTAAAACTGGTCAAAAGTGTTTTTCAATATTTTTTTTCCAAAAATATTTACCTAGTGCGTTCTTTATTGTTTTTTACTGCACGCACTTTCAAATAGTAAAATGTCAAAAGTGCTTGTTTCTAGACTGAGACTTTCCGGTGTTTTTTTCGTAACTAGCTCTGTTCAAAAACTTAAAACTAATAAAAAAAAATGTTTTTCGTTTTTATTTATTAAAAATATTTAATGCTCCCTTTATTGATTTTTATTTTAAATTTAAACTTAATAAAAACTTAAAAAACGCAAGTAAATAAAGAAGTTCTAATTTTTATCTCTATTTTAGAAAAAAAAATTGCCCAACTGTGAAGAGATAAAGTTATCAGAAAACTAAGTACTTTGTTTGACATTTGTGAAACTTTTCTCATATTTTCTAATTAAAAATCAACAACAAAGTAATTTTTGGAAATCTGAAATGAAATGCTGTGGTTGCTTCTAAAGCTAGTACCGTATAATGAGAAACTCATTTTTAAAAGTCAGTCATGTATTTAGATGCGCATGTTTCAAAAAGAGCGACTCGAAAAATAAAAGCAAAATTCAAATTCCAGGATGATCGTAGATTGTAAACTAGGTGAACACAAACGACAAAAACTCTCTTTAAATAAAGAGCATTTAATATTTTTATATGTACGCCTGTTTTATTGGAAAAAGCTCGTGGGTCGTGACATCCTTCTCAAAAGAGAAACAACTGGGTCGCATCCGCCTTTCTCTACTCAGCAGTAACCTGTTTCCCAGTCCCACTTTAAAATTTTCGAAAATCATTAGATAGGTTTAGCGAGGCAAATGTGAATTTCCATAAACTGGAAACGAAATATAAGAATCAAACTGATTGCTTCTTGTAATTTGATATTCTCATTTGAAACGCCAAAGGGAATGGTTGGACAGTTACGCCCACGTTATGAGTGGCAAAATCCCATTGTTACTTCTTGTTCCGCATATAATCGTATGTGTGCGCACCCAAACGACTTGATTGTACCCACGGTGAATCAATTTTTGTTAACATTTGCGACCACAATAGATACAATTTGCGGGGCGCCTTTATATGGGAGGATGTTTCATTTCATATTTATATGCTAATAACGTTCGCAAAGTGTGACTTTTTCTCCCCGAGGTGTGGAAATCGAATGTAGGTAACACCCATCCGTTATGTCAGGATTTTTCATTTCAAAACGAGGACATGGTGAAGGGCACACGTCTTAAAGCATTCAAAGGTACATCGAGGTTTGAATTATTTTTTGAGAGATGCTGTCAAAAATACTGGTTTTGAACAATGATATTGTTTATGTTTGAAAATGCATATTGAAATGCAGATCCTTCGAACTAGTCGCCTGTAACCAAAAAAAAGCGCTCTAAGACCACTTCTTTCGAACCTTAATTGTGCTTTTCATACCGCGCACAACCAAGATTAGTGGAGTAATTTAAAATCATGTCAAAGCGGAGATCAAGAAATAAGTCGCCGTAATTACTTTCATCACAATCACAGTCAGGAAGCGGGCCAATCCAACCCATCGCCAGCACTTGTAGCCACGACGGTCAGAAGAAGGAGAAATTACGTTAACTTTCTTCTTTCCAAGTCAAATTGAAATACAAAAAAAAAAACACATAACCATAAGAATACGAATCAGGAAAAGGGAAAAATCCTCAAAAGGGATCTCTGCGGCCTCAGCTGAAGCCTCATTATAGCTGAATGGCATTTCATAATCTGGCAATTAGGACGCTCCTGCTGTGTGAATTAATTATCCACTTGCAGCACGAAGCTAGCCAAGAAAATTCAAAGACCAGCAACGACCGAATGTGACACAAACATCTCGAAGAAGTTCATTTAATTATTGCCCATCAATACAGTGTTGTTGCTGCACACACTTACACACACACAGATTCTGTGAGTCAGGATAATGAGAAGCTGAATGTCTCTGTCAAAATCATAACCCGAGATTAAATCTAACGGACAGAGGGGCAGAGAGTGCGGCGACGAGTCTCAAATTACTACTGCTGGCCAGGCAGATTGTGTCACCAACATCACCCAAGACCTCTCTTGCTTGCGTGTTTTCCAGATCGAGGTGGTTATACCTACCTATTCCACTGATAGAGATACACTTGTAACTGCGCCCCTTCCGTATTCGATGCTTTGTCGCGTTTCGACTTCCCATCGCAGTCCTATAAAGCACACATCCTTTAGGACTTCATATCGTTCGTTTCATAGATGTAGTACCCGTGTGTGCCTATTTGCGTAGCCCCGAGCTCACGAGGGTTGTCGCAAATTGAAATGTAATTTGAAATTTGTTTTTATCAAAACACCCCCCACAATGCGCTGAACAACCTACACCCCTGGCCGCAGGCTAAACGAAGTGAATATTTGAAGGAAAAAAAAGCAAGCGATAGGAAAATCTCGTTCAGAGTGACGCATGGCGTCAGCCGTCAGTTACGAGATGAAATTTTTCAACAATCAGTTTTTCTACTTTTGTTTTATCGAGTAGGTAGATACATAATATCGACCGACCTGTGAGGCTCTATATAGGTAGATATGGTAAACTTTTGTGCCAATCGTATGCAAACGCTCCTCTTTGTGTCCTCAAGAGATTTTGCGAACTGTATATTTGGAGATTATTTGACAGTTGCAGTGAAGGTTTATTACACCTATGGAAGCATCTTGAACGTTTGGTGTTTGCTCAACTTTCGGTATTTCCATTTCTTTATTTCTTTTATTACGTAGTTTTTTTTTTTTATAAAGTGAAGACTTTGATACATTTTTATAAGCAAATTACTATAGAGAGTCAGCTCCTAATGTCCCTGTAGCCCTCATCACTGGAAAAAAATAGAAGTGTGTATTTTTGAACACTTGAAATCATGTAGATGTACAGATCTGATGGACAATAATGGCACCCAACTCACAAATCATCGCTCCCAGTTTCAAGATCACATGGAAGACCCAGTCTTCGTGTCAAAGAAATTAAGCCGTCGTGGATACCAGATCACTTGTACAGCACAAGTGTTGGCAATGTGACCGTGATAAAAGACTGAAGTGTCTCAAAGGAAGACTGTTCACAGATCGGGAGCCTCGCTAAGGAGGTAAATATATACACACTTCGAAGCAACACAGAGTTGCAAGAGCTGTTTATCTGCCCCATATCTGACCTTATGTTTTATAAGTGCTCAACCTGGCAGAGCTCTGATTTCGGTTTGGTATACACCAAAATTATCGTTTCTAGACTATGACTTCTTCTTCGAGTTAATACCTCCTCCCGTTCGTTCTACCATTCATCAAGGAATTACCTGTGAAGATAGAGATTTCTGCCAGACCTCTGAATGAAACTGCAACCGATCTAGAAAGACAAAGCAAACAATGACGAACTGCACTGAAATATGTAGACTAAGTCAAGAAGATTCGAGAACTTACAACAGGTTGAGAAAGACCTTTCAACCAAATTTTAACCAACGTTGCATTCGCGACTGTAGACTTACTTACTAACGGTTCGGTTCTAAAATTCGGGTTAGACCGAGACCTCAACTAACAAGCCTGTGCAGTTATTTTGGTTCTTAGCTTACAGCCACCAGTAGCGCACTCCAAGTCTAAGTTAAGGTCGCTTTACTTGTAAGTGCCACTTAAGGCGAGGTTTTTCTCTACTGCATTATTCTTCCCGGTTCGACTCGAAGACTCTGCGATCTGAAGCATTTGTTGCCATATACGCTCTAAATGTCCTGGTTATCTTATACGACTGATGAGTATTTTTCAAAAGCTTCATGGCGCTGTACCGTATAGTTCGTCTAAAATCTCTTCTTTAAGACAAAGGGGATCGAAGAGGTTGCGCATTGCCTTTCTCTTTAAAAGACAGATGACTATGGGAGCAGTTAGCCCTCAATAAAGACATATAGACATAGGAAGACACATTAGTTTTCAGTTTAGTATGAAAAGCTTAACTCCGCTTAACTGCACCCGCAGATACGTTATAGGTTAGGTGGCTATCTCAAAAGACCAGACCTGTAGTTCCATTGTGATACTACAAGGGTATTCCGGAAGTCACCAGAAAGTGATTGTAGCAGTCTACCTCCGCTTACCGCTGCTGGGCTGTGAAAAAGTTAAGGTGGTGGTGCCGATTTGTATTCATGAAGATAGAAGGTTATTGCCTACAGGCTCTGACATCTCATTTGTAGAAAGGAAATGCGGCAGTACAAATTAATCCTATCTTATTTTTGAACCATCCCATAAAGCCGTGTTCATCTAGTATAAGGCCGCGGTAAAAGTCGCCAAATTCGGAGCTTTGGAAAGGGATCGACAATTTTTTTCTTGCATGACAGTTCTACTTTCGGATGTTTGTCAGATGTTCGCAAGAGGTGGCACAGCGAAAAAATAAAATAAAATGTAATTTAGGTTTTTTTTGGATCAAACCTGGTTAACCTTCGCTTCGTAAATACAAAATTTCTAGGCCGGAACTGCCGAACCCAGACAGCCCTATAAACGTTAAAAAGAAATATAGTCACTGTAAGGAATAGGGATATAGAAAAACTTTCACAGCTGTCCCGTGTATCGTAAGCTCATGATCGTGGTGAAATGGGAAACCGAAGTGATCAGAAATTGACTGTCGTCTGTCGAAATGGCGATCCCCGGAAAAAGTGTGACCAATTTGAAAAAAACAATCTCTTTAAAAACTCCTCATTCTGACGGGGTGAGACGTTTCTACTCGGCTACAATGCCTAAGCTTTGCCATTGCGCGACCTGGTCCTGGCTATTTAAGGCTGAATTCTAGAGATATATCTAACCACAACATAGATAGATAACACATAGTATGGTATGGGGCAAGTTGGTTAAGAATTTCAAATGTTATACAACATTGGCGTTGTCGTGCAAGCTCAAACTTTATAATGATGTCCTCCTACAGAGGTAGGTTTTTCAGCCTATATACAGCCAGCTGCCTGTAGCAGTAAGGTTGGTTAAGCTGTTTGAAAAAAAGGGAACGATACAATTCTAAGTACTTGAAAGGTTTCACAGGACGTCTTTTATTTTGGAATAAGAACCAACTTGAGTTCTCGGGGTAAAAGATGGCTCTGATTAAATACCGGACGGCCACTGCCTTTTATATCTCGAGCTCATGTATGAATATTCTGTTTTTAATTGCCCGACAAAAGATGCTTATATATGGAAGTGTCTTATAGTATGCTAAGGCTTTCTTAGCCCTAACTTTTCTCTTTTTTTTTACTAGGAGATCTATCGCAATACAATTCACAAAAACCTCTTTCTACCCTCCACCCGTCCCCTTACAAATTGATACCTTTTTTTACTCTTCCTTTCTTACCATTTTATTAACGCTATTAATATAAAACAATGATGACACTCAGAGAACTCTACTGTAAAAAGAGGCAGACTCCAACCGAACTGTTTTTCCCATTTTACGCATTGTGTCCTTAACTTGTTCTCATTTGCTCAGCATTTTCCCATACAACGCGCAACAAAATTCAATTTAAAAGTCATTTAACGGAGCGAAAGCTTTAAAGGTATTATCCTGCATTGTTTATCAATTTATTTCTCCATTAAAAAATCTGCACTGTGCGCGAGCAAATGGGCGCCATAGTCGGAAGGACACACTTTAGGAGGTGGGTGCAAAAGAAAAAAAAAACAATGCCCTCATGAAGGGAGAGGAAGATTGATTTTCTCTTAAAATAATTGCAACGTCATAACTAACATTACTCGTATGTTTGGCAAATACCCAAAGGCGATATTGCACTTATATGTGGAAGCATCACGCCAACAACTGTTCATCCCTTCGTAACACACTTATGTACGCACAATTTGTCCTCACGTCTGAAAAGTAATCTTATAAACTAATTCGCATATTACACTCCACAATGTAGGTATACATGGATTTTGTGTTTATTTTTTTTTAAATCACCACAGGACATCGTGTTATCGAATAATCGGCAAACAAAGGATGTCGGTGAAAAAAAAAACAAGTACTCGTCCTTGCTACAGTTGCAAAAAGGAAACTTACGACGAGGTGCGCCATGCTGATGTCAGCATGTGCCTGTGTGTATAGTACCGCCCAACATCTGTCTAATTTTTTGGACGTAATTACAGGTCCATGTGAAGCTGTAGGTATATTCACGCGGGTCAGCAGTTGTAACAGTTATGACAAGTTTTTGAGTATTCCATTGTTGATTGGAAAATTTGCTTAAGGACACATGTGTTCTAATTGGTTGAAATCGAGTTTGGGATTTAAGTATGAGGTCGATGTCGATTGATCGCTGTGATGTCAGCGTGAGATTGGCAGTGGTGTTTGGTCTGTAGCAGAACGGACGCATTTGAGATACAAGTTGCAAATTGTAAACAGGTGTGTAATCGAGCAAAAGGACGGCAGTTTAATGGCAGTTTAATTTAAGGTGCTTGTTATAAATAAACCAGTAAAAAGCATATTTTTTTTGAATAGAAATGTGGCAGTATTAGAAAAGGTTTAGGAAGCTACAGAGTATCCGACATATACAAAGGCTTTGAGCAGGAAGTACTGTGATACACTCAGAAAGATTGTTAAGCAAAGGATTTTGAGATTCTTAAAAAATGTAAGCTAAAAGTTCTTGCTTTAACTTTTTCGTTTGATAACAAAAACTCGTTTTGAAGTTTTCTAGAATCAAGTATTCAGTGTAAGAATAACTATTTTCTTACATCATTTCCGACAATTTTATTCTTAAATCAAAGATTTTGATAGATAGGTACTTGCGTTCATTTTGACCAACGAAATTGTTGTCGTTACAGTGAGAGTACCCTATACAGGGTGTGACACAGCTCTTAATGTAAGGGAAATAAAAAAAAAATTCTTTAACTGGGGAGCGGAAAACGTTTTGACTTCAGACTGGTCTACATGCCCTTCGATGTCTTCAGTGCCATCTTCTTACTGCATCCGGTAGTGGCATAGACCCTGATGAATTCATCAACTTATATGAGCTTTCACAGTCATTATCTTGGTCTTTAAGTCGGTTGAGGTCTTCCTCTGCGGAGTTAGATAAATACTAAAAATAAAAGAGAATAAAAGGGTCCATACGGACCTGTTGCGCCAAATATTAATTTTTTTTTTTCTTAAGACCCTTGATCGTTGTTCATTGAGTATCACATTTCTGTTTTCTCTTGAAAAAGGCTTCGATTTAGTTGCGATATCCTACCGGCCAAAAGGCAGAAGTTTCTGATTTTTAAAAACCCCCCACTGCCTAAGATGGTCCACCCTGTTATTACTGATATTTCTGTCTGTGCATTGACATTCTCAGGATCTGGGATCAAACAGAGTTCAAAAGATGTAAATTTGTTACTTGTTTGGAGTAAAGGTACTCACCTACCTTCATATAACTGCTCCATTGTGTAATAGATTTCTTGTAAATGCAGTTTTATGCATGTTCTTGATGGACGCTTAGTTTAACTCTTCGACTGACGTTGCGCCCCTCAAACCAAACAAGTTCGAATCATAGGCCGTTCGAAAATATCTAACCATACAGTTGAATGCTGTATATAAACAAAACTACTACCTCATTGATGGTTTTGAAAGGAAAATTGTAACAAACCGATTTACGAAATTAAACCTATAATTTGTGATTTCCTTACACAAGCAGCAGTACCGCGCTGTGCTATAATATTCCATTTCATTCAGTTTGCTAGGGCGTCCTACTGTGAAAATTATCGAGGGTCGATTTAGTAACTCAATTGAACAAAATTTTAAAATTGAAATTCAACGAATTTTCACAGGATATCCTGGGTGCAGTTACAAGCCATTCACCGGGGGTTACTTCTCTATCGAAGATGGTTAGATTTTCTATCTCACTCTACTGTCGGGGAAAAATTCCTTTTTGTTCAAAGTTACATTTCTAAAGAATGTTATCTGATCGTCAGTTATTATACCAAGCTCCGTTGAGTGTGCGCTTGTCAAACGCCTTCTAATGCATTCAGCAGGCATGAGTGACCTGATTCAGCTTGTGCGACAATGGAGGATTAGTGGCTTGCTACAAACAGTAGTTCATTGTTGTTGACATATTTGTCACGACGCACATATAGGTACCTATGTGGAAATGGATTTTCTCACATGCACTCGAATGGAAATCGGATGTTTCGCAGGGACAATGAGTTTATCCATTATACAAGGATTAGATGGATTAACCGATTGTTAAGTGCACAACGAGCTCGATTCGTTATTGTATCTATTCCATATGTGGTTGGTCTTGGAAGGGAAACGGATAGTCACAGGCGTTTGTTTATCTACCTCCTTGTGCGGTTGGAACTGGATCGCTATCCCAGCATGAGATTGTTGGTTTGAAGGCGAGAATGTGTAAAGTAAAATATTGAGGCGATCTGTGTGATTGTAAGACCACAAGAAAGCGATTACCCAAATTAGTTTTAGATTTTGCTGAAAAGTTTTAGAACATTTTTTTTAATTTCATATGAGGGTTCAACGAGATTGGCAATATTTGTAGTCGATGGGAGTGGATAAATCTACCATCGTTTGTAAAATTTCAAACACGATCAATATGAGCCTCAACTCCAAGGCCTACTTCTACCGTCAATCTTATTGCCTCCAGCAACGGAATTGCATAACTTAGAGCTCCATCAGTGATCGCAGAATATTGGATGTGAAAAATCGTGACAAAAAGTTTTGTTTTGTTTGAGTAAAATAATAAGTGGCGCACCCAATAACGCCCATCCCAAATTGAAATGTGCTTATTCCAATTCCTTCTACTCCATTCCACTCAATTTCTATACTGCCCTTGTTTCTCTCAATTGCGCTTGCTGCCATCTACAGATTGAACTGGGAACGACTGGCATTAGAATTGACAACAACCATACACTACCACCCTTGACTATAACCATATAGTGGTACATATCCGGTTCATGGAGTAACTTTGTTGGTTGCGTAATTTTTCTCCTTGATGGCGTTCAGCGGAAATTCCGTAGCCAGTTGCAGGCAAGCAAAAAGTTATTTATTGTCCAAACAGCATTCAAATCATTTGACAAGCTTTATGACTGTTAAAGTGGGTGATTCTAAGAATGTCTGTGATGTGATGCGGAATGGCATTCTCAATATTTAAACCATAGACAAACCATACTGAGACCACCAACTTCGGCCGATTTTCCGTTATTTGCCTCAAGCTATATTTTTATGGGGTGGCAAATGCTAAGTGCGCTAGTATTGTTATGTAGAAATTCGTATACATATTGACAAAAAATGTCATGTACCTTCAAAAATTTCGGCCCATCAACACAGAACACATTGGCACCTTGCATATTATGCCACTTCCGCTTTGGGCAAGGGAAAATAAAAACATTTTGAGCAAGTTTGCTTCTTTACTTAAGAAAAAAATTTACACACAAAATCGAAGTTTATGATATCCAAAAGCTTGAAATACACAACCATGTTTGTTTTTAGTATATAAAACATCTCCTTTAGATAGTTTTATTAAATTGACCAACAAAATCGAATTATTCCCCTTGTAACTATACATATTACAATCGCCTTCAGTAATGTTAAAATGTGGTATTCCCGAACTATTTCATATTTCCCCACGGTTGGCCGAGGTTGACAGCATTAATTTTTGTATCTTTTGTATGTTTTCGCATGTCATATGGATTTTTATTGACATAAGACCGATAGGAAAACAAAATGGCGAATTTGTAAAAAAAATTGTCGGAGCCAGCGGCAAGAGGATTGCTTACGAGTTGGACTCTCGGTATGACTTGTCTCTGCAATATAATTTCTATATTATTCTGTTATACGACCCACGAAGCTTAGAAAATAAATCTGCTGCCCTTTGTCTTGAAAAATCGACCTTGTTTTATTTTAATACAATGGATATCAGTAACTTATTGCTCAATAAACTGCCCTTGCATCTGCCCAATTTGCAATTGTGCATCTCATATCGCTAGTGTTCACCCAGTGGTAGAAGTTCTAACATTATAGTGCGACCTGCCTTAGACATATTGAAAAACAAATTACACACAGCATTGCAACTCTGCACAATATCCCCAACAAAACAAAATCAAGCGAATATATTGTATTTAAGACAGGGAAAGTAGTTATTAACTATTTGGCTTAGCCTGTTTATAAGATTCCTTCAACGAGCTCTAGCTATCTCTGGGGTGGCTGATAAGCCGCTGACGACAACGTAGCAATTCTGGGACCTCATGATTGTTCTCGTCAGTGGGGTATATACATAGTTTAGAGCTTCTCCTGAAAAAATTACGAGTTTGAGAGCTTAATTTGAGTTTTCTTTCCACAACTTTATTGAAAGCTGATGAGGATAATCAAAAAAAATCGGCCAGAATAAATCTTATTAGGATCATCAAAATTCCAATAATGAAATCGCCCACATGATTGTTGTTATATACGAAATCTGGCCCAGGTTCAAGTCAGGGTCCATCAGTTACCAAAGTCATAAAATCCACCCACCATAATCGGGACACAAAGTTCCAAAGAAGACCACACCCCAATCTCCTACTGCTTATTACCTTTTACACTCGATTTAGCATCAATTTGAACTGAATATCAACAACTGATATTAATTTCCCAGAACTTATATAGAACGGATATGGCCCACCTGTTGAATGAAAATATTAACTCTGCTCAATTTGATTTTATTATATTGCTCTAGCAATTAATGGCCCACTGTACATCGTGTTCAGATGTTAATGAACATTTAAAATAGTTATCCGCAAAAAGCAATGTAAGGACGCGCGCAAAGTGTTAATACGATTTCTAATCAGCGAGCTAACAGAGAGAGGCTCGTCTCCGCCTCGCCATGTGCGGATTGTAATTTGGGCCTCAAACAACGCGCGTCATACCAGCAATATACACTTTAAATTGAATTTTAATTATGTTAATTTCGATACAAAAAACGCGGTGTACAACAATTTAACGCTACTTAGCGTTTATTTGGCGTTACAATAGAATCGGGCTTTGTCTAATTATTTGCACTAACAAGACTGAATTGATCATAAAAGTTCATAAAATTATCATAATCTTATTTGCAGGATGAATTGGAAAGGAGTGGCGCAAGGGAAGACTCATCAGTGACCTGCATAATGGTACCTAGGTGCTCAGGCGGACTCAATTTTCCCCCAATATATGCGGCAAAGATATATGCCACACAAAAGAGAGAATCAATGGAGATCCCTGCTTCAAAACGTCTTAAAGTCCAATAGCTGGTGCCCTCATCATCAAACCTGCTGAAACCTAGTGCATCAGATGAGGTGGTAGTTCTGTATGATTCGTGGCAGCAGTCAGGAATTTCTTGTAATTCGATTTGTAGAAACGGTGCCTCGAAAGGTACCTATGCATAGACCTGCAACTTTACCAAACCCTATACAAGAAAAAATTTAGCGGAGAAAGAAAGAAATCAGCGAGTATCATTCTCTAGAGCTCGCCGTTGATCAAAGTAATTTTCAAAAAATTTTGCTTGTTAACACAGACATTCATTAAAAAATGTTCCTCGCCGTTAATGATGATTTTTCGACCAAAATTGGGATCCTCAAACACTCGGAAGCCCAGTCAGCTTGGATCTTGCACGGGCCTCGCGCCAAGTTAAAGGCGTACTTCTTGTGGACGGTGAGGAATTGACTTCCTCTGGTGCTGCTGTAGCTAATCTATCACGAATCTTTGACATACGTGTACGCCTTTTTTGAGATTAATTTTTTGGGTTTTTGTTATTTTTTTAAGAGTATTTTGAAAGCTTTTGTGGGAGTTTTAAAACACTATTCTTGTGAAATTTTATTGTGTCGTTTTTCGAGGCGTTTTTTATTTTGTTTTGGAACACTTTTTTCGTTTTTTTTCTTTTGGGGTATTTTCTGGGTTTGTAGGAGCAGTTCTCGAATGCTTTTTGGGTAGTTTTTGATCCATTTTTTCTGGTCGATGTCGATGTCCATGGCGGTTTTTGGCTCATTTTTGAGGTGGTTTTCTGCTCATCTTTGGGGCAATTTGGGGCGTTTTTCGTGCTTGTTAGGTCGTTTTTGCAGGCTTTTTTATCAAAGTGTTGGCTGATTATTTACGGAACGGTTGTCTCGAATTTTGCCACCGGAGGGACGAATTTGAAAGGCCAATGCGTCTGCTGTCCAATGGCCGCAACACGCACAATGTTTACACAGGCAAACACTAATTTTAGTGATAAAGTTTTATACCGAGTGCGATTTTTGCTCTGTTAAAAATAATGGGTTAAAATGGACCCAGTCTCTGTTGAAAAACAAAAGAGTATTCGTTCTTAAAAACTGCCACGAAAAAGGTGGTTCAAAAAATACACAAATCAACCAGTTGATCAAACAATACAGAGTTAGTATGATATTAACGCGATTGCGAAAACTTGGAGCAAATTGGTAAATTTGTTTTTTTTTTTACCGAGTTTCCTTTAAGAAGTTGACACGATTATTTTAAATGCAATAACTCTTAGGAGCCATATTAAGAATATTGCTTGGTAGTTTTTAACCAAAATTTGGTTGCTTTTATATAAGTGATTTTTCTGCATGATCATTTGTACTGATTTAAGCTAGTGCTTTCATCAAAGATCCAAGTCCCATAATAAAACCTTTTAAAAAAATTCCATTTTGACATTCAAGGTATCACAAAAAAATAAAAAAGGAATCCAAGACACTGCTGTCCCTTGAGCTTTGGTTTTGGTTAATAATAAGTCCATGAGCTCTTTATTGGAAGGAACTTTAGTACCTTGCATGTAAAATAGTTTTCCTTCGATCTTAGATCAAAGTGCGTGTGTCTTTCCTCATCTGCCATCTAAATTCATCAACATATCCTACAAACTGATTATCAACTTGTAACATGTATATATCTATAAATGGTATGTGACTAATCACCGGACCTGTTGTTTTTAATGCCAAAACTTAAGTATATCGCCCGCAAAAAGCTATTTCCGTCAGTTTGTTCATTCCTACATCTCAAAAGCAAGGCTCTTGTTTTCTCCATCTAAAATGTTCTTTTCTCCCCACCGCCACCGCCCCCTAAAACAATATCTCCCCGAGCCGAAGCATTGTTGTCTGTAAATTAAAGCAAACAAACTCAAATCCATGCACATATACATACATCCAAACGACATTGAACAGAACAGAAGTGGTAGGAATATAGGAACCTCCGTGCTAATTAATATACCAAACGATTTCAAATAAAAAAGCAAATATTTGTGCTACAGAAAAAGAAAATAACACCAAAAAAGAAACAAAAAACACCAAAAATTGTCAAAATTTCCAAAACATCTCACTTCTGTGTTACACGTTTCGGGGTTTTGTTTTTTTGTTGCCCCTCTTCTACTTCGACTTCAATCGAGCTGCCGTGTTAATTGGTAAAACTCGTTGTTGGCGATAGCGTGACGTTTGAAAATTCCTTGTTTAGGTAAATAAAAACACAAATCACGACAAGTGATTCGAAGTCAATGGATATCATATGAATATGCTCAAGGAAAATAAGTCGTGCAACCATCTACCACAAAAAAAAAGAAGTCCCTCTCTAAATATGAAGGTATATAATATGTAAGTTGGTTGAACGTGAGGTGGGATGCTTGTGGAGGCATGTGTCTTCTGACCAAGTCGTTGACATCGGTGCAGCGGTTCCTGTTTAAATCGACGTCAATGGAGGTAAGCTGAATAATTGACACCTGAACAGACTCTATATGAGTATGAACCGTGATAAGTAACAAAAACAAAAACTGAAGCCAGACTTAAGACTAAACTATTAAAGTAGGTAGGTACAGAATAAACTTAAATAGGCCCCTGCAAACCTACTTCTCAAAAATAAGACAGACTCATCTGCAGACAGATATAACATGTGGGCATATGAACAGGAGCTACAGCAGGAGCTACATCGCCAACCTTTTTTGATAACACCTCGCTCACTTTGGGATCTACATATTTCGGTCATAGTGCTTTTCTTTTGAAAATAGTGAAGCTTGCAGTTGATAGCAAAAATTAGTAATCTGTGATTCAAGTCCCAGATCTGAAATCAAAAGAAGAAGTGAAATCGAGCCATTCCGCTGAAATCCACCTCTATACTCCGACAGTCGATTGCAATTGTTGTCATCGACTGCCGGAGTTTAGAGGTGGTTAAAGTTTGTTGAATTATTTTGAGAAACGACATTGAGATCATTGCCAGAAACTCGAACCTGGTTTCTCTTGCTTGTTATAGGAAAATAGGGAACGCCCTTTGACCTCTGTCCACTGAAATTAAAACCCGAGTCAGCTCCTTTTAAGCCCTCAACCAACAAATGTTCGCCCAAATTTCTCCCGAAACAACTTGAAATGCCAGCACACGTTCGTCTAACTTATTTTATTGGTTTGTGTGCGGCATCATCCGATAATCCCCGCAAAACAGGATTCCAAATCTTTATCGTGTTCCCGCATCCTCCACACAAAAATTTAGGATCGGCGAGGAGAAGCGCGATCCGAGTTGATTTATGGAAGAGATTTCGCGCATTTCGCTTTTGTTCAGAAAAAGGATTTGCGAACCACATTGCACGTTTGACTGGCGCGTCCTCTTCCATCTCCTTTATACATGTGCGTGTATGAAATTGCGGAACCAGACTAAGCACAGTCCCTAGGCCGAGTGAACTTTTACGCTGGGTAACTTACAATTGCAGTCACTTGAAGCACACATTTATGCTGGTGGTGTTCTCCGATGGGCTTTATTTTTGCGGGGTATGCTATGACAGTTTTTTACTTTCTTTGCCAACCCGACTTAGTGTTTGGCTTTGTGGTACATCGCATGCAGTATATGTAGAAGGAGTGGGAGCATTGTGGCAGACAATATTCTGTCAAATTTACGAAAGTGATTTATGTGGCCCGACATAAAGAGCTGCAAGAAAATAAAAGAAGAAGCTACGTCAGCTTTTTTGATGGGAAATCGAGGAGGCGTTGAGAGATAAGTCGAAAGGGAATTTATGGATGGTGGGTGTTCCTTTCAAAATGCAAGAGGCACGCAGGATGTACCAACTTACTCAAGTATTTGGATTTGACAAGTGGACCTGGTGGTTAGTGTGGTGGACTATTGAGCGAGGGGTACCTAGTTCGATCCCCGAAAAACACACAAACTACTTCGGTTTTTTCTACTGCGTCACCTTCTCGCGAACGTCTGACAAACTGAAAAAGCTTCTCAATGAGCCGTTATTTATATTCGGCATAAAATTGTAGATCGCTTTTATTCGCCCCAATATATTAAATTAAAAGCTCACACAAAACGAATGGTTGTGAGAAGCTAGACGTAGTGGTAGGATCCATATGGACCTTTGGAGGCAACTATTTATTTTTAAATTTACATATTTAACTGGCGCTGATTGTTAAAGTTTTTCCTCAGTTAACAAGAAGCTCCTGACCATCACCATGCCAAAGAGCCTCATATGAGGATGAGCCCAGAGCATTTTTAAACATGAACTTACTTCCATGCTGTTATCAGCCTTGTAGGGGCAGTGGCTCAGTCTACCAATCGGCCATGAGCGTAGATCTCTTAAGAACTCCTCAGTTCAGCCATTTATATTCGACGTATAAAACCGACTCTCCAGTCTCCACCTACCTAAGTTTTTATGGAGTACGATCTCCTATCTGCTGAAGGCTATAGCGACTCATATGTGATCAATTGATCAGCTCTCTTTCGAATTGCCTCAATTGTGACTGTCGTCAGTGGTTTTATTTTATCATGGGCCACTTTTGTCTTCTACAAGCGAACATGGTGCGGTTCGATCTAGTACTCCCTCCCCAACTACGCATACGTTTTGCCCGTGCTGCCTTGCCACGTGTACTACTCTCTTCTGTTTTTTGGCGCATTTTCGTTTCACTGGAGTTTTGAACTATTACACAACGAGCTATAAATGCTGTCCGAGCTAGCTTTAAATGCGTGAGGTTAGGCAACCCTAAACCCGTGAAACTGATATCGATTCCAAGGCCACCACAAATGATCCACTGGCAGACTACTGTGTGTGCTTGAAATCACCTTATCCTGGATATATAGCAACGGTCAGCCTCTTATCATCCGCTGGGTTGTTGTTTGTTACAAGTGATTTTCTGAAATTGAATTTTACCAAAATAAATACTGTAAAGCATTTTGTATGGGAAGTTTTCAACTTAATTTTACCAACCTTAGTGGCGACATATACCCACGATTTCTTGTTTGTGCTCATCTATGGTAGTACCTTCCAAATGAGATAAGTTTCATTCTGCTCCTTTCATAACAAATACTAAAAAAGTGTGCGGAAACTTTGGATGCTCACGTAATAATATAATGATGACTAGAACGGACTTCTGTTGCACAAACGTCTCTTCTTTGAAATGCATTAATGCAGTTTAATTTTGGCAGCACAGCGTTAATTTATTTTTTCCCGAATTTCCACAAACTGATGTTGGCCGGTGTCCATTGTCCACTGTCGCACAGTGTCCACTGCCGAGTGTCGTACTTGCATAATTGCTGTGACGTTAAATTAAACACAACTTAACGTGAAAACGCTGTAGAAGAGGAAAACAACTATAAAACACAAGTTTTGCGAGAAATCCATGCGATTCCGAATCCTGAGACGGGAAAGGCCGGCATATACACACAAGGACGACGACACAAAAATGCTATACACAACTTTTCCTAAGCAAGAATAATGTGTACACGAAAGTGCACTATAAAAGTGGAATAGGACGACCGAGCATTCGAATCCAATGCCGCCCCCGCTCTAAGCCCAAAGACAAATTACCACCGAGTTTGTCCCTTCCGCCAAACCTCCATCCTTCAAGTTTCAACTTAAAATAACAACATCTCCGGGACAAATGTGATTTCTTATCTCTCACGGCACACAGCGGAGATTCGATACCTCGATGGCAGAACGATTTGAATATCCTGTATCCTGTTAGATGGAAAGCGGTGTGGTGTGAAAAAAAAACAGTCTCTCAGCGGAAAAAGTTTTTCTTATATATATATAAACACGAACATTCACAATCAGACACAGCACACAGAAACAGAAGCAGAATCAGAACCGCTCTGGAGACCTAAACGATGTCCTTCTAATTATCTCTCTGGGCTTATGTGTCGAGCATGGTCGTTTGCATTTGGTGGCGGTTGTTGTGGGTTGCTCGCCATCCACATCCGCATCTCTCAGTTGCGCCTCATTAAGACATTAAGTTGACTCTGTGGTTTGTTGTCATAAATTTTGACTGATTACGATTCAAGATTCGGGGGCAATCTATCATTTAATTAAAAATGAAATTTCGAATTACTCTCCCTCGTACTCCGTGGTATGTGAGAGGGACCTACACCCTCCCCTGAGGGGCTCTGTCGACTGGAAAAGGCAAAACGCTCTTGGATCTTATTTTTTCCAGGCGTTTGTTGTGCCAAATCTGAGAAATTAGTTCGCGCCTGTTAAGTGGTACTAATTGGTGTGTTTCAATTCGCTTTCGAAGAAGAAGAGTGTTTGTTTTGCTGGTTGTTTTTGCTGTCAATAAAGCCAAATGTTGAACTTATTTATTAGGAAAAACAGATCACGAACTCGTTCTAGTGGAGTATATAGTTTTTGACATTTAAATCGAGAAATTTTAAATCGCTTAATTGACACTCAAATTGTTGACGCCCAGTTGTGTAGCACGTGGCTGAAAGCAGAAAACGATACACACGGTGATACATTAATCGAGCTTTTGAAACCTACATGTCCGTTTAATTAGCAAAAAAACTGCTTTGAACCGGCGCATCTGTGACTTAAAATGTCGAAATTCATTTCAGAGAAATTGTTGACTTTGCTGGTAAAATTATTTGAAAATTGAAATCCAGTGGTGTAGTTGTAGATCTGCAAGAACCAGCCAACACCATCAGCAGTTGGGGGTATAAGAAGATTTTTTAAAATCCTTTTATAACCCTATAGAAGAAACCAATAGTAAAGGGGCTCATCAAGAACTTGAAAACTTCTCTTTTAAATAAAATGCAAACTCCTTGAGATGTCCCTTTGAATCCAATTTTCCAAGACTCGGCCGCACATTTCGACCGATACGGCCGCTATTTCTCGTTCAATATTGGCTCTGAGCTCCGCTAACGTCGCCGGCTTGTTTAATAACACCGGCAGTGCTTGTCCAAAAACTGTTACTGTTACCCCATCTTGGGTCTGTTATTTGAATGCAGCGTGGATCGATCAAACGTTTTCCTTCGCTCGAATGATTTGCCCTGTGTTACACAAGCAAATTTTCTTCGTGCACACGAAAACGTTTGAACGTTTCGCCTTACAAATGCCGGCCATTGTAAAATTAAAAAAAAAAAAAAGACATTTTAAATAGCAACTCAAGCGACGAAATAAGCCTGCCATTAAAAACAACGGGGTAAGCTGATCGCACTTAATTTTGTATCCTCCATATCTGCCAATCCTTTGTCATCTGTATGCAAGGGAGAACTTCTGCTACTTAAAAGTGAAGCGATGTTCTCTATTTTGGAAGAAAAGCGCCTAAAAATTGGTGGAACGCGCTGTATAACTAGGTATACTAGGAAAGATTTGATGTGAGAAAGTCTTAAAAATGGTCAACATATCTGGGTTTCGTTGTGCAATTCTATATTCCCTACGCAATTGATTAATGTCAGCTATGAATTTATACATTATACGCTCTTTTTTGCTTTTGTCTGAACATTTTGCTTTTGTCTAAACATTGTCCCAGGCAAAGCAACTCAGTGTTTCTAAGATAGCGCGCCTTCCTTTTCATGGGCTGAATGCTTAGGATCTCTTGATAAGTCGACAAATTCAGCATCGAAAGGATTTAAACGGTTCGTTTTAATTTGTGGTACAGATTTTCTAAAGAAATGCAGTAATTTGTGGAAACAGTTAACTAGCAATAGCAAGAATAATGTTCCGCAGAAAAGATACAACTAGCGAAAGACCAATTCTTATTGTACTGAGAGATGTCCTTCTTTGGTCCATTTTAACGTTAAAATTGGATGCACAGGGGCCTTCCCTAGCACTCCGGGCTCTGCTCTAGATGCTATGATGAACCTCCCCCCTCTTGGTATTTTTATCATGGGGTTAAGGAGAGGTTTCTTTTGGTACCACGCGCATTGGAATTTTGAGGAACTTGTGTGAGAATTGTCCTTTGACCCCTGTCTTATGGACGTGCCGTCTGACGCAATGACCCCAGAAATCCTTCTGCGACAAAACTACCATGTCAACTTTCTTCAGGAAACGGAATGGCTTCGGTCAGACTCTGAGCCTGGGAAAGAATGCCATCGTGTATTGACGCAGTAATAGCCAAGCTGTATTAAAAGCGTTGCTTAACCCTCTTACCTCGTCCAAGTTAGTGCTCGAACTCAAGCTTTCTCTGAACTTAGTCGGAAGGCTCAACACCGTAAATCTTGTTTGGGTCCCAGGTCACACTGTTATCCAGGGAAATGAGATCGCTGATGAGCTTGCCTGACGGGGTTCAGAAGAGGCTTTCTCATTACCTGAACCTGCGTTGGGTCTGCTTGCTTCTGTGGTTAGGTCATCCATTGATACTTGGGTTTCTCGTGAACACGAGCGTCGGTGGCGTGACTGTGTGGGTGTAGGCAGACCAAACGACTACGTCCGGACATCTGCAAAAGGTCCGCGTCTTTCCTTCTATCTCTTAGGAGAATCGACTGCAGACTAGACTACTATTTTGATGAACTTAGTTATTTTTTCATCCAGTTGATGATTTAATCTTCTCATTGATGAATGAAATCATCATATCGAATACCGTGTACGTAGATAAACACAGACAAAGAAACAAGGCATCCATTCCATATTCGATTCAGTTCGCATTTTAAAGTTCAATAAGTGAGACGTAAAAGTATAGTGATCGCGAAAAGTGTAAATTTCAAAAGAAAAAAAATATAAATAAAAGTGATTTCGTTATAAGTGCTACTAAATACTAAAACAGTTGGAAAAGTTAAGTTTATTATTATTAAACAAATTATATCAATTAAATCCCGTTCATCTTGTCTGCATTGTCACAAAATTATTTTCTAAGGAACAAATATCACAGGTAGGTAATGTTATAATAATTTTTAAGTCGATGTAAGTTTTCTTATACCTAGTCCTGCCATAAGTTCTGTTACACATTTTCCAGCGCTTATCGTTAAAAACTTCTTGTGGGAATTGCACCGTTAACTTTTTTTTCGGAACACATGCATTGATTAGTAAAGAAAACTTGCCAGTTTGGTCTCAGCTTGCGATCTATTAACATGGAGTGGGGCGTTAAAGAAAATCGAGTCGCGGTTGTTGCGTTGCATAAGTGCGGAAAGAATGCTGGCCAAATTTTTGAGTTGCTAAAACCACTCGGCATATCGAGAATTTTTGTTTATCGGGCTATTGGTCGTTTCTGCGAATTGTCTGGAGTGGAGGACAGGTCAAGAAGTGGTCGCCCTCGCGTCGTTCGTACAAGTGCGGTAGTAAAGGCAGTGCGTGAACGAATTCGGAGAAATCCACTTAGGAAACAAAAGATCATGTCCAAGGAATTGGATATATCAACCAGATCCATGGCAAGGTTGATTCGGGACGATCTTCACATGAAAGCCTATCGTCGGTCCACGGGACATCTCCTAACTCCTCAATTGAAAAAAATTAGGCTGGAAAGATGCAAACGACTTCTGCAGTGGCACGCGGCCAATGGGCATGAAAACATTCTGTTTACGGATGAAAAAATTTTTACCGTGGAAGAAGTTTTTAATAAACAAAATGACAAGGTCTATGCCACGTCATCTAAGGAAGCGAAAAAAATCGTTCCCAGAATTCAACGAGGCCATCATCCAGCTTCCGTAATGGTTTGGTGGGGGGGTATCCCATCAAGGTGTCACATCCCTCCATTTCTGCGAAAAAGGCGTAAAAACTGGGGCAAAGGTTTACCAAGAAGACGTGCTAGAGGGCGTTGTGAAAGGTTTGACCAATACTCTTTTTGGCGGAAACAGGTGGATCTTCCAACAAGACTCTGCTCCAGCGCATAAGGCCAAAACCATGCAGGAGTGGCTCAGGCTCAATATTTTTGGCTTTATAGCAGCAGAAGATTGGCCCTCGGGGAGTCCAGATCTGAATCCACTAGATTATGGTTTGTGGTCAGAACTTGAAAACATGGCCTGTAAGACTCCCCACAGAAATTTGGAAAGTCTTAGAGCAGCATTGACCAGAGCAGCGTCCACGATCTCTATTGAAACCATACGTGCGGCTATAGCCCAATGGCCACTACGTTTAAGAGCTTGTGTGGAAGCCAAAGGCGTCCATTTTGAGTGAAATTATTTTTATTCTATTGCCAATAATGTAAGCTAATAAACAAAACTATTTTCAATACGATATGTTAACTGGTTTTTTTTCTACAGCGCTTTGTATTTGTAACAGAACTTATGGCAGGACTAGGTACATATTTGTTAAAAGCACGTTACCTAACGTGTATTGCAATTTCTCCATATTACCTTTTTTTTTGGTAATTATTAAGCGAAATAAATTTGGCCATTTTTTTTTCACTATTTTCACTATTGACGAATCATATCGACGAATACGATTATATTTCCATCACATTGATAAACGATGAATTTAAGGTTTCATCACATTGAAGAATGCGTTTATCTTTTCATCCTATTGATGAACGATATCTTCATACTTATGCATTTCTTTGTTGTATGTACATACACAGCATAATTAATCAAAATGTTCATCCTATTGACGAATGCGTTAATATTTTCATCGAAATATTTATGATTTAATTTTTATAGTTTTTTTTTATATAAATATGATGTATGCCTTTTAAATATGATTAATGTGATTTATTATTAAGTACTTTGTTATTGGATTGCGGAACTTTTAAAACGAATGAGTTTAACTAATTCCATTAAAATTTAGCTAAACATTCCACGCAGCAGTAGGGGAGAGTGGGTACGAAAGTAACGTTTTTCGTATTCGCTTCCATAATTTGCAAACCACTGAACATCCTAAATTTAAACAAAATGCATGTTAACAAGTAGGCTTTTGACTACCGTAAGATAATAACTTGGTTTCCAACTATTGTTCCAGGTCGGGGGTAGGCTGCTAAAATAAAGAGCTAGTCAAATGTTACAACCGACCTTCTGGGTGTATCGATTGTAACATGGTGGAAGGACGGTTGTAACACAATATAAATGTAGAAGAAAACAACAATAATGGTTAAAATTAATTTTTAATTCAATACAATTCATTTTGACATAGGTACTTAATACATACTCGAACGCTTAGAATTTTTGAAAGCGAGCAAATAAAAATTACTAGTCTGATTCGCAGTTGCTGCATTGGAAGAAAAGCTGATTTGAATTCTCTCCCACAGTGCGTGAATCCACATTTTGCAGGAAATTCATTGAATCCACTGCTCCTTAGGAAGAGATTCAGAATATTTGCCAAAACAATAAGCACAAACGGAATCTTCTTCCTCACTGGAACTTATTTCTTTTGCTATCTTGTTGTTGTTGTAACGTGTTACAACCGTCCACACAAAAAATGTTACAACCGTCCTACCCTTATTTTTTTATATTTAAAATGAAATAAAAAAGAAATTAGTAATCCCATCGAAAAAAGATAAACTCTATAAGATGAACGATAATACGTACTATGGTAATATCGCTGTAATGAACTTAAAACTTACCTACTTTACGAAATATGACGAAAAACCATTTACCAAAAACAAAACAAGTTCGCACTTGAATTTCACCGTTTTGACTATATTTGACATATAGAGGAGTACACTGAAGTGTATTTTTTTGGGTGTATTCAGAGCATAATTGTAAGGAATAATGCATTCAAAAATTAACGCATACAGGTCTATGTTTCCTTAAAACGTCAATGTTACAACCGACCCGGCGTTACTTTCGTACCCACTCTCCCCTACCTATGTGAAATTTGAAGACTGCGATGGCCATAAAGGTAATAAATATCATTTATACTACATACAACAATTTACAAATGTTATTGTATTAATATTACAATTCCTCTTTTCATTTATAGAAAATGCAGTTCTTTGTCTTCTTAAGCCTGCACAATTACATGCTTTGAAGCCGAAAGCGTTCAGCAAATAGAAGACCATTTGGATTTTTTAAATACAGAAAACAACAACATAAAACCGTTTATCTTAGCGTCACTCGAAAGAAGAGTATCTCGCAAACTTAAATTCAAAAAATTATTGCGTGCTGAAGACATTTGTCTAAAATTTTTGATTGTTTTTGATTTGCAATAACCATTTGCCTGCGAGCAGTTTTGGGTTTTGGTCATAAAGTCGTATTTTTACTCAATAGCACCATTAAAAGAAATTTTTCTAGTATGCTAAGCACAATTATTATTGAAACACTTAAGGACCAATAAAATTTAATACTTTAAGTCCATTTGGTTTTGATCTTGTAGTTTGGAATATTTTCAGAAAAAGAATAATTTTGAGTTGATGATCTTAGGTCTTTGGCTAAAGGTACAAAATCATCTATCTAAAATGTACGATTTCTGTATTTATATAGTGTGATGGAGTAAGTATTTTAATAATGACTTTTTAATGACATCTTTTCTATTTCCAGGTGAATATTTATATTAATCCACTACATTATAAAGCATTTCTATTCATCGTGCTGATGATGGAGCTTACGAAAATTATTAATAAATAATATACTTATTGATAGTTTCTCGGATATTACATACCTTTTATATGGACCATGGTGCACTGGTATACCAGGGCACTTTAAGAAAATATTCGGAAAAAATACTACTTACAATTTACTTATATTAACTTGAGGTGTGTTTATATACCAGTGATTTGAAACAAAATTCATATGTAATTATAATGGTTTATATTACATCCGAGAAATTATGAAGTCTCTACATAAATAAGATGATTACTTATTCTTAATTTTGATGAATTGAACCATTAGTATGAGGAATAGAAATGCTTCATAATAAATTTTACTATAATTGGATTAATGAATACAATTAATCATATTGATGTTAATATTCACTAGATTGATGAAAATAAAACATCGTATATATAAATATATTCCTAAAAGTGATGAAAAGGATTCTTCATATAGATGTATGCAATCATCAATACGATGAAAATATGCATCATATAAACGAATAAATTTACCAATTTAATGAATTTCATTCATGAATACGAAGAAAGTGTGCATCATATTGATGAACAAATTTGTCAATGTGATTAATACATTCATCTCATTGATGAAATTGAAGAGGAATTTCGGTTCATCATATTGACGAATTTTTCATAACATTGATGAACATAATTGATGAATGATGAACGAATTTTATAATTTTCAAAGTTCATCATATTGAGGAAATCGGTTTCATCATAGCAACAAACAAATTCACTGGACTAAAATTGATGATTTTTTCATCATATTGATGAACTTTTTCATTACTATGATGTACCTTTTTGGTTCAGTGTGCTTGTGGATAGGACGATGATACAGCGGAACACTTCCTCTGTAGCTGTCCCGCCTTTGCTTGCATCAGGTGGCGGATCTTTGGGGCTGATGTGGTGAGTACCGAACATCTAAGCTCTTCATCACTGAAGCTCCATCTCATCTTTCTTCGAAAGACGGGAAAACTAAGTACAGTAATGTAAGGTGTCTGTTTGGCGGTACAATGGACCTGTAGTTTGTGTCTGAATGCTTCATCGGATAAAAACAACATCCTGTAGAAAGTCGTAGCAACCAGCCATATATGTAGCATCGTTTTCTTTAACTAGAGGGGCCTATGGGTATATAGGGGGATTAGGGCAAGCGCGGGGCCTGTTGCAAATTCTAAAATATTAAAATAAAAAAAAAGCTATCATTTTATGGTATTAAATAAAACAAAACAAAACAAAACAGATTACAAATTTATAAATAATGTTTTTCATATCCACTTCTCTAAATCGGATTCAATATTCATTAAAGTTGTGTGATAAGAACTTTGCGTAGGGCCCCCAAATGCGCAGAGCTCGTAGTATTTGCTACTCTTGCTATGGGGCTCGTCCGCTACTGCACACAACACCGTAAAAAATGGTTGAAAAATACCCCAAGCCTTGTTGCATGCTTGGCTATAAGGCTAATGACACCTATAACCATAGCACTTAGCCTGGGCCCAATCGCTCCTGCAGCGTTACATGCATTGTACAGGCTTATATTGCGTTTTTAAGTACAGCGATCGAAAGGTAACTTTATGTGGTAAATGGTATTTATAGAACTATATTTGGCAAGTTTATCAGCCTGGAGATTTCTCCATTTCCCTCAGAGATAAGCGATAGTCTACCAATCATTTTTAGTGCCCAGGCTAAGTTTTTGGCGAAAACTTCCTTTTGTGTGGAATTTTGCACATTGTGACTTTCAAAATATAAAAGCTGAAGGTTTAAAATGATTATTGGTAAGGCCCACTGATTGCAAAGACTGCACCGCCACTTTAAATTTTTAATCCCTCAGTTTAGTTACTACCTTCGCCCTGTTCTTCCTTGCTTTGCTACTCCAAATTTCTATCTAAAACTCCTTTGAAAACTCCTAATCGAAATAAGCAAACCAGCAACTTTCCGTCAGTCATATCAAATTTGTATCCGGGCTCTGTCTGTCATGTACCAGTGCTTTGTCATATACGAGAAATGCTTGCCCAATAATTGCGCAATAGAAATATTTTCGCTTTCATCACACTTGTATTTTGGTACGGAAAGTATTTTTAATATAAACTAAACAAATTGGACGAGAGTGCGCGCGCGATCCCGCCATATAGATCCTTTTAGCTATAGCAACACAAAAAGCCAGTTGCCATAAGTTAAGCAAAAAGGAGAACATAATTAAATATGAAAGCGAGGAATTTCTTTTATTTCAATATTAACTTTTTGAAGAGCGCGCCCGGTTATTCGTTCGCCCACTTTCTGTGCGTTCAAACACATGCGAACCTCTGTAACTATGCTCATGGATACTGTGTATCTATGGGGTACATTGTGGGCCATACCACCCACTCGCTTACAGGTACGACAGCCAGCGCCTGGAATGTGCCACGACACGGGGATGAAGTTGGCGTGGCACGTGCCAACTGTTAGCACAACATCAATATATCTCTAGTGTCGATGGGTGCACTGTGCACGCATCACCTGGAACGATATTAAAATATTCTTTCAGTCGCCGCGGCGATGCGATACGAGTGCCTGTCTGTATATTTTGTTGCATAACCTGTATCTAGCTATATAGCTCGGCGTTTGAAGCGACCGACTCCCCAATTGAATGTGGTCGCCGCATGTACAAAGCGTTTTAGGTGTTGCCACGGTGACAGCGAATGATTTGCTTTCGAGTACAGAGGAAAGACTACAGAATGTTGCGATATTGGTGCTGGATAGGATAGTTGGTTGGTGTATCCCTTTGATCGAATACAATTTGTGTTCCTTTGGTGCGGGGGAGTCGGCAGAAAGATATGCTTCCCGAACGGAATTTAATCAGAGCCGAGTATTTTGTCGAACTGATAAAGAACGCTATCCGGCAAGCACGCGATTTGGAATGTCCATGCCCAAATCGCAGATGACATTTGACGTGTGCAACATTCTTCGCTAATCAATTTCCATATCCAGAGATTTGATTAAAAATTCTTCGTTAATTATCTAATGAGCCGAGGTATGAGTGGACCGATGCGGCAAAGGCATCCCAGTATTGGGTATTCGGTTGGATTGAATTACTAGTATATGAGATGATTCTCCTTGGGCTCGAAACAGATTTTTTAGCTTGTCATGGTTTTATAAGGACCACAGTATGAGGTGATGTATGGCAGAGCAGATCAAGTGCCTCTGTTGGTGAGCGCATCCTTTTGTCGAAATTTTGCATAATTGTGTCTGAATTTTGATGCAGCATAGAGTGTTTGGCCTTTTAATCACATTTTCCATGACTTTTTGCAATATTTTGAGAGACGTTCGCTAGAGGTGGCGCAGTGAAAAAACCTTATGTTGGAATTTCAATCTAGGTACACTGTGCAAAAAGTGAGACGCTGTACCGACTTACTACAGATTCATTTAATTTTATTTCTTTTAAGATAATAAAATTTATAATTATGTGAGATATGGAAATCCTGGAAAAAGCCGGCATCGAGGAAGACCGAACCTCAGCTTCAAAAATGGCGGAGCAAGCCCAGTGTACAAAAGAATACAAGCTGAGGGCTTCATTGACTCACAAAAAGACTTGTAGTAGTCAGTTGAAAGACGGATAAGCGAGGTTTTGCAAAATTATTTGACAAGAAATTGCCCTAATTAAGGCCGCTAGATGTTTGGTATCTTCCCATACCAGAATGGTATCTAAATCTACTATATCACGTCATCTGGGATGGTACTTATTCGTCTAAGGTTCATGCTATGCATCTCACCCAACCTTCTAGATCTCTCTGAGTATATTTAGGTCTCTCTGCGTACCTACTGGTGTTCCAGTTTCAAGGCCCATGTACTTTCCTATCGTAAGATTTAATTACGTTGGGTCTGTCTTTAATTACTTACAACAACACAACACCGACCAGTGTTAGGTAGCTACATCGCCTCTCCCACACAATTCCCTAGATCTGTTCCTAAAAGCCCACACATTATCAGATCGCCTATACTTTACTTGTTTTACCTACCGCAATTTCTGAACAAATTGATTTTCTATCCCAACGACAACAGGACCAACCTACCCCGCACGGAAAAAAAATTCCCTCAAACATCGACAAACTATAAAATAAAATAAAGTCAACCAGCCGGGGCTACAGCCCACTACAGGCACGGAAGGGGTAGCTAAAATGCAAGCCAAAGAAAAACAACAAACCATGGTCAGAGCCAATTCCACAGCGAGTTCAAAAACAGCTGGAAACAAGTGCTCCACCATGACATTCCAAATCTAGAAACAACACGCGCAAGAGCACACAGCCAAAAAGGAACACAACAAAAAATCATCCCCCATCTTGGGACACCAAAGAGAGTTGGAAAAAAATCCTGGAGCGAAATCAACCATGACAGCCAAGCCACGCCCTCATCGTCCATTCATACACTTCCACTGTGAATGGGCCCCGAAATGGAATCCCACCCCCTACTCGGAGAGCTGCTCTCACCGAGTGTGTGTGTGCGACGGAAAAATGGCCAACGCCATTCACTGTACAGCAAATGACAGACGACAACGTATGACGGCCATCTATATCGACTGAAACCGGGACAACACAACGGAATTGGAATACCCCCTCTTTGTCACGCTGTTGCATGATATTCGTGCGCTAAACAGAGTCGGATGCGACCAATAGTCCGCTTGACGACTTGCCAGCTTCGCGCGACACAATCAAATCATCTCTCAGATACACTTGTGTATCGGGTAGATACATTTCTCGGTCGCAATTACTTCGACGGATGAGGCTGAGTTTATCGTATTTCAATTCGTTTGGTGCGTTCAAACGGCTACGAGCGGATCGCGTGTTTTCTTCACGTTCTGGTTGTGTTTCCTTTTTATATTCAATTGCGTCTGTTGTTGTTGTTGTGTTGTGCTCACCCTGCCTCATCAAATGGATTGTTTTGAAAACTGCTAGATGAAGCCCAGTCAATAGTGTTAATCAAAAGGACTCACTTTTCCCTCTAAATCGAAGTGAACAAAAGACCCATATTCAGTTCTTGTGCTCCTGTGGATAATACAGAAACAAAAAAAAAACGATTTTTTCCTTTCTCGGATGCATTGTAATAATTATAATTTTGAGCTTAAGGATACCTGCAAACGGACAGCAAGAGTGTAAGAGAGCAAGTCAGAGCCTGCGGATAAAAAAAAACAACAACCCGCTACGATCGATTGCAGAGGAATGACAGTGAATTTGGTGTAAGAAATGGATCTTCTTTTTTTTCTAAGGACACAAAAGTAAACATAAACAGTCGTTAAAGGGCACCGAGTACTGGTGCCATTATGTAAATAAATAATTAGTCTTGATGGTGTTTAAAGTGTACCTGTACATACACACTTGCATCAAAATATGCTGATGTACACGAATCGATTCGAGGTTTCAGGGATGTGAATGAGGAAAGGAGTGTCTGTTGCAATTAAAAAAAAAACCGTACTAAAGTAGGATGGATTGATGGAATTCGGTTGGGACCCTAGTCAGTGTTAAGCGTCATCGTCGTTTTTTTATAATAACATATAAATGCAATGGCCAAGGGTGTAGCATGTTGGGCTTTCAATTTGCTCTTAGCTCTTGCTGGAAACTAGTCAAAGTTGCACTATATTTAAATTTTTTTAAATGCCAAACAATATTCCGCGAACGGGTTTCATGAAAAATAAAAATTGGTCCTACGAACTGCATTTTGTCGGTCACTTCTCCGACGGAATGTGTAAATACGACTATGCCACTGATGTTTCAAAGTCTTCCAAGTACTGTGTTACAGTTTATACAAATTTAGAGGATAATTTTTTCAACAAAAGAAAATGGATGCGGCCATTCGAGCCTTTTATGTGAGTTTTGCAACAATTGTTGATGTATATAGAAAAAATATCATCAAAACATCGAAACTAATGGTAGAAAATTTATGACAGAAGTTTATAACATAAGCCTTCCACGGCTTGCTGGAAAAATTAATCATTTATTTGTTTGTAAGGAATTTACAACCTCTATGTTGTGAGAGGTTGTAAAGCTGACGAAAGGCTTGCGGATGTCCAGATTTATATACTCGAACTTAAGCTGCAGGTTTCTCTATCTTTTTCGCTTACTTTCTTGTGCCTTGTTAAAATATGACCATAGCTATCGACCTACAGGCGTTTTCAACGACTTTGTGTTTAAAGGACCGCATTTTTAAACACTCTTATTTCGCCGGCACACACTTAACGTCTATCAGAAGGAAGATGGTTTAGGTGATGCGATTGTTAATAATTTGAGTAGTTTGAGGTTGCTTAAGGTAGCCTGGAAATATCTCTGTTTCTAAGCATTAACAGCTTTGACAGTTATAAATTAGCTTCTCTATTGACGATGAAGAAGTTCCATGACATGGCATCACTTTGTCAAAATATCTCGGTGAGAGTATTTCCGACATCAGTTGAGCAGCGAGAGTTCTCAAATGCTATTCTGTAGCCATCGGATGAGATTGACAGGGATGCCACAACTGTATATTAGTTCTATGCAACTGGACTCTCCTTTAAAACGAAAAACAGAGGGCGGTTTGCACTTATTGGGTTCATTCTAGGACCTGACGAAGTACAAGTAGCTTTGTGTTTGTGGACTTGCCGAGCCAAGCCGCACTGGTAGGGCCTAATTAATTCGTTGATGAATTGCTTTGGCCGACCAAACATTATGATACACTAGTTCTCGTATGAACTGTTAAGGAGATGTACTCCTCTATAGTTGGCGCATTATTGTTTTCTTTCTTGTGCGGCAGACGATGATAAAGGTATAGGCATGATTTCGTCTAACCAGATCTTGAAGATGAACAGGTGCATATAGTACAAGCTCCTATTGCCATAACCAACTAGTTCCGCCGTCGGGTCTACTGAAATGTAGATTTTTATATCCTCACTTTAAAAATAAATCAGGGTCCAAATTGAGTTTCTCAATCTGTCTGCCAGTGGGATTTTGCAAGCCTCCGTTTTCTCAGCGCCAACTGTGACTCTAGTACAAGGTCAGCTTGCTACACTCTATAGGCGTCTGTGCGGGTCTTTTTGCCTTGACACGTTCTTACTACCGTTCAAGCTGCCGAACATTGTTCCAAGAGTGGCACATCTCTATTTTCTAGATCGCTTCTCGAGCTCATGGTTTTTACTTCTGAGAAGTCGACGACCTTCTTCTATCATTTGCTTACAGAAGTTGTACAGTTTACGAGCCGCTTTTATCATTTTTCGGCAGCGCCGCTTTGTATGCGAGTTGTTTTGCCGCACGTGGTAACCATACCTCTTCGTCAAGGTCTTCGTAGGGTGGTCTTAGCAGATCAGTGGCGGGGTTTCTGATTGACAATCGGCCAAGTCTCAGTATTATGTAAAAGGAAAAGTGGAAAGCAGGAGAAGTTTTAAGTCGAAAATGTACCTTTTTTTTGGTTCAAAAGTAGTAGGAATATCAGAATCAGAAGTTATTATTATGGTGACCCCACTTTTCTGTGCATCTCCTTCAAAGCAGAGCATCTCGCATTCATGTTACAAAAAATTACGTTTTCCTTAAACAGGAATAAAAACTCACAGTTTTGTGTGATATCTTTCGGTGTATGATTTGGATGAGCCCATCTCGCCAAAGCAACAAGTGGAAACGGTTTTTTTTTTAATGCGTCCGCGATTGCCTTCCAAGTCCTTTTTTCATGGTACTCTTGGGTTTTGCAATATTTCACATCTCAGAGGGATCAGAAGGATGAAAAATTCATCCAGACCTATATTACCAAAACCTGTTTATCTTTGCCTTTAAGTCCGATAAGCTACTATCTATTGAGTTGGGGCTAAGGAGACACATTTAAATTGCGTATCATCATGTGTAACATATTTACGAGTTCTAAGCAAGGTTAGTAAAATATAGCTCACTAAAACCTTCCAAAAATTAAAACACATTTCCCAACTGCACAAAATCAAATAAATCGGATCACAAGTGTGGGGGAAGAAGCGGACAAACGGAGAACCATTGCACCCTATCATATGAATGAATTACCGTCGGCAACTGGGACACTCCCCCTCAATGCAATGTCATCGTCCTTTAATTTACATCAATTTACGGGCAAATAAATCGAAACGAATCGTGTAAATTAACAAGTGTACAGACTTTTAAACGCCATAATTGCACTGTAACTGATTTCGGTCTTTTTGTTTATTTTTATTTATAGATTGCTGTTAACTTGAGTGCAAATAAATGTGTAAAACAAACGCTCCAAAATGGAAAATTATACTGTAAATGCATTACATGCAGTACTGTGATAGTTTATGTATAATGTAAACATTAACATGATTAGTTAACAAAAAAAAAAGTAATTACACGTTTTTAATTGAGAAAAAAAAAAATAAAATTCAAGACAACGGCAAAAGTCAATCATCAAACTGTCTGCATTATCAATACGAAATTTTTCGGCAAATATGCTGAATAATCTCGGTGCATCGGGATTGCCTGGTAAGTATGCCTACCAATGTAAGTTTATTTTTAGGATCGCACATAGAGAGCTGCGATTACAATAGCGACTATTGAAGTGTCAATGTTAACTTTTTGTTCGGAACCTTAATATTTAGTTACACATATTGTGAAATGTTAGATGTTCAAAATTTATCCATATGTGTATATAACAAAATTGTTCGGCACGCTCTTAAAGTAGATTTCTTCAGTTAACGTCGCTATTGTGAATTGATCGTTCCAGTTGCATTGAATAAGTCAAACAAAGTGACAACTTAAGTCAGTAGTTTTAGTGTGCGTGCGCGGTATATATTCTTTTTTACCCGGGTTACATTTTATGAATTCAAAATGGTAAACATTTACCTATTGTGACATCCAAAATATTTAAAGTGAAGGTCAAAAATGATTATTATTGATAGGAACCTTTTGTGAATTTATTGAGTGTGACAGAAGCCTGACAAATTAATATGGTTTTACATTCAATATTTTGACTTTTAATTTAAGTAGTTCACAATAACAAGAATTTCTATGTGAATTTTGCGATTGTAAGGTTTAAAGTCGACACTAGAATTTGTTATAAGTAAGACGCAATTATAAACAACAAGACAAAGGTATTGACAACTGTCAGGAGCGATCTGGAGCATACGAACTTTGTGTAGGGGAATTTTAAGAAACACTATACGCCCTGACAAAATCTCTCACTATTTCTATTTTGGAGCACATTTATTCACTTTCCGAGATACTAATCATCAATTTAAGTGTCCAGGCTACATTTTTCGAACTCACAATGGCATAATTTTCTATACAAAATTGCATATTGTGACCTAGAAAATCTAAGAGTGAAGGTTGGCATCCGTGGAGGAGTGCAAGTCACTAGGCCTATTGGTAAACCTAGTATCTATCTCTAGATTAAACATTGCAATGCCAACAGACTTATCACCTTATAGATAAGACAAGGTCTTATTTTTTTTTAACTGGCCATACGGCCTACAACCGAAGAATTTGCAGACAGAGCAGCTCGGCGTTGAATTATCTCCTGCAAATCCGCATTTCCTGGACCAGAACCTTCACGCAAAGTTGATTGGGCGCGAACTAAGCCAAGCTTAAGTTAGGTATAGGTGCTGGCTTGGGGAGGTTGAATAGACTTACAACCGCCACACTTGGATGAATCCGCAGTCAACTAAGGACTGGAGCAGCTTATTAATTAAGACCTGGGTTTACCCCAAACTGAAGACCTGTCTTTAAGTAAGTAAGTTGGCTTAAAAGCTTTCGCAGTTGTCGGTCAGACCTCGTTTTAAATAATTTACGACATCGAAACATTATTTTCTAAAAATTCTAGCTAAGAAAAGACATATTCCGGAAAAAAATGCTTTGCTGACTTCGAGCTCACGACACAATAACTTACACAGCACGTTAGAAGTGCTAGCCTTCTTAAGGGAGGCTCATATAGGGATGACAGTATACGCCCCAGGAAAAGTGTGATAGGAAAGATCTTTTCAGTCAAAGTGTCAGTCAGTTGACCAAAAGTTATAAAAAAATAACCGCACTACTTCCACTTGAAACGAAAACCCTTTCCAGAGAACCTGCCATAGTTCTACGTCCCTGCAAAACTACGAATCAAGACACGCACTACATCCGCTATTCATTATCCACAATCGGAAAGTAAAAAACTTTCAATGAATCGTTCAGTTAAATTTATTGGCGAATAATAATTTATTTCGACACCCAATTGAATTTACATAAAAACAAAATTAATACTTTTAATTTGTGCAATTATTGTTTGATAGTGGCCCATAAGCGCGCACACTCACTCTCGTAAATTAACTCCGCATAGCGGCAATAAATTCACTCTCGCCAGTCGATTGTGCATTGTGTCCTAGCTAATAGTGGTGTAATCGTTTCGCTTTGCGAGTATGCACAGCAGGACATCGTAGTCCCTATACCAATCCATAAATCAGTGGATTGTGCAACAAATTTGTTGCATCGTCGACCCATCCACGAGCCAAATGCATTTTTGTCGCCACATTTAGTGCGCACTATTATGTAAACCCTTATCTTATATTATGAGTATGTGTGCCCCAAAAACTTATTAAATAAACTCAAGTACACGTAATGAGCGTGTGTAAGGTTTAGTGGTAGGTACTTGCACGTCCTCGAAAACAACCGTATAATGACAATTTATTAATTAATCGGTGGCCTGGGGTTGGGGGGTGATGGAAAAATATGCAAAGGCAATTGGCGAATCCACTTGAATGCAAATTTTCTCCGCCAAGTCCTGTTTTGACTGTCGATTCGCGCGGTTCCCATATTATACAATATTTATAAATTCGTTTGCGAAATTAAATAAATTAATCCGAGTTAGAGGTGAAGTTTTGTGTTCTGCCAAACAATGTAAACACCGTCGAAGCCATTTGCTACGGGATTAGCATAATGTGTCCTATTCGAAATTATACGGAATGCGCGTCGTTTTGCAAAGTCTCATTGTAAAAAAGGTAAGCATTGCAATTGGAAGAGGGACATTTTGCGACGACGGCGTCGAGAACTGTAATTGTTCGTATGCGGCGGCTATAATGGGCGCATCGGGCGCAAAAAAGCTTAGCGCGAAGGATTAGTGAATTTATTTGGGCAAAAAAGAAAATAGGAGTGCCCCTAGGCGGAATGCAAAGTAGTGTGGTGTCCTTGTTTTTCTATTCACGTTTTGTATATATAGCGGCTGAAAGGGTTTTACGTGTTCTGGTAATAAATTTATTGCGTTCGGTTAGGCTTAATGCCCGCAGCAACAGCAGGAGAAGGCTTCTTGGAAATTGGAAAATTTATGGGGAAACTCCATAAGCCGGTTGGATTAGTTTATTAGTTTTTGTTAGCGGTCGCTTGCCATATATGCATCGGGATGGGGTGGCGTGAAGTGTGAGATGTGATTCATGCAACAGTAGGTTCGGTTTTACTCGAAAAATATTAGCAGCGGTCTTTTGTGAATTGTTCTAAACAGAATCGGCTGGAGTTATCTTACAACAAAGCGTGGCTTTCAATAAGAGGTTATTCTGTCTTTAGTTCGTCATAATTAATTTATAAATTCAACCAACAAAAAGGTTCTTAATGTGAGGAAAGGTAAGGGTAAATAGGGTTCCTATTTTCATAAAACCTAAGACGCCATATTGAGCCAAGTGCGATATATGCGTAGTCAATTGAAATAGAAAAATAACAAGTAAAAGTGTTATCATCGGCCTGGCCGATGCTTTGATACCCTCCACGGCATACAAGTCATGCAAAATACCAGAACTACTTGACCGACATAGCCCATTTTGAATACCAATCTAACGACGATAAAAGAAGTCCTTTCACAAAACTTCATTCACCTACGTCAATTACTTTGGGCGCTATCGTGCTTTCAACAGACAGACAGACAGACAGACAGACAGACAGACAGACAGACAGACAGACAGACGGACATGGCTAAATCGATTCAGAATGTGATCCTGATTCAGAATATATATACTTTATGAGGTCTCCGGTGACTCCTTCTTGGCGTTACCAATGTATTGGCAAAGTGAATATACCTCCTCTATGGAGGGTATAATAAAAAGGAACACCCTAAACACTTTCCCCCGAAAAGCACTTTGCTAAGATAGGACATAGCCCCTGCAGGTATGCAAATACTTTCGATAAAGTGCTGTCGGCACGTTATTTTGGATATTAATCTCGTCTTTTGGTTCAGTTCTGCTTTTGTCTGGTACGTTGCTGCCTCAAAGTGAAAGGCGCTGGAAGCAGTTTATTATACTCTGTCAAAAGTCGGCATTCTATATAAGGCGAAACGTTCAAACGTTTTCGTGTGCATGAACTTCGGCAACTTCGGTAACATAGAGCAGAACACTCGTGCGCACGAAAACGATTGAACGTTTTTGCCTTACAGAATGTCTACCCTGGTTTAAGCTACCTTAAAATCGCTTTTACTTCGGATTTCGGATGAATATCCATCGGGTGGATTTTAAAACAGTCAAAAAGATAGAAATTGTAATAAATATAATTGTATGTTGACGGTTTTACTTTACATTTACTTACAGCGATAAATATTCACTAAAACAGACAAAATGTCTTAAAAATAGTCGGGCGGGCCACATGTTGGGACCTATCAAGTCCAAGCTTTTTGACGACCGTGATATATTTATGTAGTTATGCCCAACCTTCATTCATTACCTACCCCTAAAAGTAAGCAACTGTTTAAATTTCATGCACGGCATATTTATAACAGCGAGGTGTTGACCAACCGCTTTCGTTTCAATGATGTTAATCTGGAAACGAATATTTTTCGACACACGAATTGTTTGCTCTAAAATTTCATAGTGACTTATTAAAATGTAAATCATGAGTAAAACTTATTCTACTAAAAATAAAAAATAAATAAATAGTTGGCGCAACAGGTCCTTAGGGACCCTAGGCCCAGCTTCTCACAATCATTCGTTTTGTGTAAGTTTTTCATTTTTGAGATGAATGGAAGGGGTCTACAGTTTTATGCCGAGTCCAAACGGCTAATTGAGAAGCTCTTTCTAAACTCTCGGATGTTTGTCAGACGTTCGCGAGAGGTGGCGCAGTGGAAAAAAACCTTAAGTTGGAAATTGGGTTTTCTCGTGATTCGAACCTGGAACCCCTCGCTTAGTAGTCCAACACACTGACCACTAAGCCACTGCGCCGACTGCCCAATAGGGACACGCTGCATTATTATGACTGTCCTAACTTCGATAACTGCTGAATGAATTTGGATGCGGTTTTTATACTGCTCATCTGCGTTTCTTAAAGTTGCTCTTTAAGTAGGTATGATTCACTGCCTGGGCCTGTGCTTATCGTTTCCCATGTCCTATGGTAATCGCTGTGCATACAGTCGCCAAAATTGTTTTTATACATACGTGGGATGAGTTATTTATGAGGATTGCATTCGTAACAGACCTCGTGGGGCCTTGACTGCTTTGGGGTAGATATTTTTGCGCCAGTGTTATTCGCTCGAATTCGTAGTCAAACTATCTCACTCCATAGCACACGCATTTAGTTTTCCAACAATTATTGTAAAAATGAGTGCTTTTCTCGCGGGTCGGTTTAAGTGTCACACATTTTTTGTAGAATCACAGTGACTTTTCTATGTTTTGTGCCAACTTTTTCCAGCTATACACAGCAAGTGCCTTTTCCAAAGCGCGTTCCTTCCAAATTCCCTTGCAAGCCTAACACACGTTTCCTTCATAAGATGACCCATAGCATCTCCACAAAGGATTTCCTTGTCCAGTGCGCAGCTCTTCGACGCTACCCCAAAAGTCTTGTGACAAATTCGATCAGTTTTTCTATCAAAAAAACTCACATTCCAAGTGTAAACGGTGAAAAATCAACCGATTCCTTTGAACATGCGGCAATCGTCATTATTTTTATTACTGCGCCATGGCGGCGGCACTACACCACTCCAATCCAAAAGCCTGGCTCAATGAAAATACGTGCTAATTTTGACACGTTCATTCGTTACCAGCTACCGTTCGGCAACGACGTCAGAACTCTACACTGGTCTATTTCAATGATAGGATGATATAGTGTCACCAGCGCGGATGACGTGAAGCGAGGTTAACACAAAATGGTTATTTTTGATAAAATTTCGAATTTTGCTTGTTGCTTAAAATTTTTTGAAAGACTTCATGGTTTTTGTAATGAAGTCATGCGTGACATAGATGCACACTTTTGTGGGCACACAAAGTCGGATCGGATCTGGGATCTAGCGCGGTCTCTATTCAATGTCGTGATTTACAAATTAAAGGTGTGGTGCTAGGTGCGATGTCGGATTCAGCTCTACCGTAACGAATTTCACGTTGTCCGGGGTAGCTTTCTTAACTGCCAACGGAGAATACATTTTTCTTTTTCTCTTTTTGTGGATAAACTTTGAAAGCATACATATTCGAGTTGGATGTCCGTGGATTGTACCGCTGTGGGTGCTGTGTGAAACCTGACCGAAGACGATTGGGAATTGTGTGACTTCGCGCTGTTCTACGATATTTCGATGTTGTTATTTGTTCTATGTGTAGCCGAGGCATCACGATGCAAAAGTGCTGTGCAAATATACAGATTTATGGGATCTGTTGTTGAGATCGAATTATTCAGTTGTCATTGATGGGATACAAATAACTACATGTACACTTGGGTGTGTGTATTTGCGCCAAAACTAAAGGTGGAAAGTGGATCATGTGGCGCAGTACGATTCCATTGTGGACAATTGGTGATTTTTAAAATTAAGTCGATTTCTGGGAATCACACAATTTATCGGTCAACGGTTTGTCGAACTCCGATGAAATCAGTTAGACAGAGTTTTCAGGCATTTTTGCCAACAAATTGCGGGGTATATACCTGACGGTTTTATATAAACTTTGTCAGTGCAGTGGGGAGTATGAGCTCCTGATGCGGTTATGGTATTTTCACACCTATGCTCATCGCTTCCATGTAAAGCACTTATGCAATGACTCAATCTAAGTCAGAAGAAAGTGACACGAATGTTCAAACGTTCAAAAGCGCTCTGTAGTTGATTGCGTGGATAGGTACAATTTATACGAAGCCCAGCCTCGGGTCCTCCCCAACTCGTCTATCTGCGGAGAAATTTAAATGCTTCTTGGAAATAGAAAAGAGCACAACCGAACATTTGGACATCTATTAAGGTTAAGGGCCACAAGGCGTCTTCTTCTAGTTTTTTCAGTTGATACATACAGTCCAGTTTGTTCCAATGGGCTTTGGAGCAGACGACGAACTTTATGGGCTACTTGTCAGCAAGCTTAATATCCAAGGTCTGAGATTCTTCGACAGTGGACACCCCTTCCTCATAACAACCGAGGAACGAGCATCCTCCAACTGAGGATGAAAGAGCTGCCGCTCTCCAACTCACCACTCACCTATAGATGAACTCAATCAAAGCAAATACAGTCGGATTCCTCCCGCGCGTTCACATCCGCAGCGACATACAAAGCGCTCACCTGTACCTGTACATACCTATGCCTATACTATGTCCACTGCGTAATCGATCTATTAACTCGCACATTATCCCACTTCATGAACATAAACATCAATCGGCGGTAGCCGGCAGCTCGTATCACTTGCACTTGACAGAAAAAAATGCAATAAACCCTTCGTTTCGCTTTTACGATCTGTTTATTTGTGAAAAATGATTCCCCATTGAGCTACACGTTGAAAGGATCCAGAGGTCCGGTCTCCGGTAAGGAGCTCCGCTGCTGTACAAACAGTGCGCGATCGTCGCCATAAAACGCTCTGACCTCCCAGATGTGCGACTATTTTGCGTCTGTATTTGGTTCTAATTAAAAAACGGATACCTGAACCTACCTGTTCCGTTCCCAGTTCTCACCTGCAGTTGTTAGTATGATAGAAGCGATACCCTTTCAGGCGGCAACAGTAGGTGGCTCTCACTGGCTGTCTCAATCTGTTTAAAATGTTCCGCGTGGGACTCGAGTCCGCGTCTGGAGCGCATATGTGTACAAGTATGAGTGAGAGAGCTCACAAGTTGTTACTTAACTTTTCTGTCTGCCTTCCATTTGTTTTTTTTTTTTTCGATTTCGGTAAGAGCAAATGTTTGGCTAACGCAAGCCCGTCCAGCAGTTAGTCAACGGAGGTCGTACACAGATACATTTCCAGTTGGGATTGTGTCTTTTTCATTATTTTTCGTTTGGCTGTGAATTTTGTATGCACAGAGACGAAGAATCGAATTCAGCGATCACAAGTACGTGTTAAAATTATTTCTTTCTTTACATTTGCTTGATGTTTCTGTCTTGTATTTGTTGAGTCTTGAGACGGGAGAGAGATGTGTGTACACACTGTGTGCCAGGGGAAAGAAGATATCTCTTGCAGTTTGAAATTGGCTAAAGCTCCTGACAGTCGTTGATCGCATTTGATGATTTTAAATAGAAAGATACATTGAATTTGTGTTTAGCAGTTAATTTGTAAATGTGTTGTGTTGCAGGTCCAAAGGATTGTGATCTATCGAAGGCTGCTCTGACTGCGCTGCACGGTGTTAACAATTTTGGCCAAGTACCAAATTCACAGAATTCCGACTCGAATGGTGGTTCGGGGGGCGGACGACTGCATGTCTCTGGAGGATTGTGCGAGCCACACAATATGCATCAGGATCAGGTGAGTTTGTTATATATTTTCATTTCACATTTATGTAGAGTATATAATTGAGAACGACTCGATAGGACGTTTGATGTTCTTTTCCATGTCAACTTTCTTAAAAACAAAAGAGTTGAGCTGCGAACTTTGTAGCCAGTATAGTTAGGTATGTGTAGGTGGGTAGGTACCTACAGACGTAATGAACTTATCCTCAGAAAGCGCTGATCTTCGATGCAGAACGCATTTGAGTAAATTCCACTGAAGGTTGGTGTGACTCCTGTTGGTGGTTGGCTATTTGCGGGTTAGATATATTTGGACGTTTTGTTTCATTAGGGTTTTTGGGGCAGTTGATCTTTATCTGTATTGTATGAATTTTAGTGTGCAGAAGTATTTTTTTGTGCTCAAAAGAGGTCTCCGAAGTATATCCTTCGAAGACCCTTCAGACCCTTCGTCATGAAGGGGATCTTCCGATAGAATATTAAATTGTACAAAATCGCACAGAAAGTTAAGTTTCTTCTCGTGGCAAGTAAGCAAGTAGTTCATCCAGATGATCGGTTTTTTTACTGCAATAAACGACATCATTCGAACCTTTGCTCTTTTTCAATCTTAACCACATTTGTCTCTTACAATATGGTGTGGACTACGCCTTCAACCAACGAGCACCTTCATCATGTCGGACCGTACCCAGTGGTCTCTTTTTGTGAACACCAAGTCAAATTAACCGTTTCTGAATTCTGTGCTCTACCTGAGGAGAAGCCTTCTTCTGCTTCGCTGTGCCTCAGGCGCAATAAAAAAAAAAAGACTTGTGGGGCTGCTGTAATTCACTCCCCAGCCATTTCAGTCGTTATAATTCAAACTTGTTGACGGTTAATACAAAAGAAGTCACCCCATGTAGTTTGGCTCTCATTTTTTTTTTTTCTAAATGAAAAACTTCGATTATGTTTTTTGATTATGTTTATTTGAACCTTTAGAATTTTATTGGTCAAGTCGAGAAGATGATATCGACCAAATGGGCGCCGTCACAATTGATTGCCATACGGGCTCGTTTTATGGCATTTTTCATCACTTCGGCGAGAACCTCAGGCGACAGATTCTCGCACTCGTGTCGAATGTTGTCCTTGATGGTGTCTAGGGTCTCGGGCTTGTTCACGTAAACACGGGACTTCAAAAACCCCCACGAAAAAAGCCTCCCCATAACTGGTAGTGCCCAACCCAATACAGAGTCTCAAGAGTCCTTGAGCTTCTATTCGCCTGCTGAGCTCGCAGACATGATAACCAATTATTAGAGCATCCATTTGCCTACAGCTTCTACCAATACTTACCCTCGAAATTTTTTCATCGTTTTCCCTATAGAGCTACAAGCAAACTGTTATTGACCAAAAAGTTAGTCTTTGACTGAGAAGCTTTTCCATCACAGAGATACCTATCTCAAATTTAGCAAAGGCGTGTTCTAGCGCAGGCAAGTCCTAACCTCCTAGAGCGTATGCTATAGGCACTAACTATTGTTCCTTCAGAAGAAATCTTTTTCAATGGGGATAAAAAGCTTCATTTGCTAAATTTTTGTTGTATTTTTTTGAGATAGACACTATGAGCTTATCGCTCAAGGAAAGATGCATCAGACCTTCCACTCCTTATTCTTTAGAAAAAATACAACATTTTTCGTCCTTGTTCTTGCAACCCAGGGTATTGTCCTCCTCAAGTGCAAAGAAAACTCCTGTATGCTCATTACTTAACTAATTGAATGTATTTTTCCAGAACTCCGACAAATCGAATAAACAAAAACGCCACCGAACACGTTTCACTCCGGCGCAGCTGAACGAATTGGAACGATGCTTTTCGAAAACCCACTATCCGGACATATTTATGCGGGAGGAGATTGCAATGCGTATCGGTTTAACCGAATCGCGAGTACAGGTGAGTGAATTAACCTGATTTTTAATTAAAAACTACATCAAATAAACTGCACCATTAGAATGGATGCGGTTAACGCATTGTTCAGTTCAACCAAAAGCTCGATCCGCACATTTGCGTGTCTGGGTTGTCTGTTTCGGTTCTGACCGCATCCATCTGTTAAGTCTGTATACGTTTGCAAGGACCATATTGCTGTTGTGGACTAGTATGGATTTCAATTGTGGTGAATGGAAAATTGGAAATTTTGCGGCTTCTCCAATTGGCGTTTTCTAATCGATAAGTCGTGTTTTTATGGGCAGAAAACTTCACCGAAAACACGTTGAGCTATTAAAAATTCATTTTGGCCAGAAAGTGTCGATGATTGCTACACGTTTCCATGAGGGAAGTGTGCACGGCAAACGCTGTGGAAAGGATTGGTGAGATGTATTCATCCTATTTTAGTGAAAAAGGAACTCTCCGTTTTGTATTTTCCACTGGCAATAAAAACAGGATCTCGTATTATCTGCTGCCATTTGTGTAAATCCTCAAAGATTGATTTTTCACTACGTGTGCGCATGAAAGATTTATTGGACGTAGTCTACTAAAGGATTCCGCCTTTGTATGTCGTTCGTGAGTGCGTATATGGAGTCAGTGTGTGTGTATATGCAGGCGGTGTATCAACACCATTAGGAAGAGATTTTATGGGCTTAGGTGTGTGAAATTCCAAGAAAGAGCAAGGAATTTAGTGTAAACAGGTGTTGAGTTTTTTTTTTCCTTCAAAGGTTAATATGGAGCAGTTCCAAGCATTTATGGGTATCCTCTACATTCGAAGATATTTTTTTTTTCGATCAATACTGGAAACGAAGAAAGTTTGCCTGCCAGTATATGTATATAGTAAAGTCTCGGCTGACGGCAAAAGTCAAAGCTTGTCCATCATTGTGGTTATTTCAACAACTACTGGATCTTTTTTTGCATTAATAAAGTTACTACTACTACTATTTATAGTGGATACTTATTGACACAATTTTGTTGATGCTTAAATAAATAATTGGCGCAGCAGGACCCTTGGCTTCGCGCAACAATTCGTTTTTTGTGATTTTGAAATTTTGTTGGGACGAACCTACAATTTTATGCCGAGTCCGAACGATTACTTCGGGAAGCACTTTTACGACAAATATACTCTTTTGGATGTTTGTCAGACATGGGTAAGAGGTGCTGCTGTAGAAAGAACGATAAAAAAAAAATTTAGTGAGGTAGCTAGGTGGACAACATTTTTAGCAAATTTAGCTTTATCAGTAACTAGTGCAGCCCTGGTTGTTTTGCTAGGCATTTAATTGAGCGAAAACAGAATTTTGTTAAATAAATAAAACTCTGTTTTTAACACGAAAGTAACCTTAAACCTCCACACATTTATTTCATGCATTTCAAAAAAATGTAAATCGGTGCAGTAGGACATACGATTTTTGCGGTCATACAATTTTACCTTTCTGTTTTATATATTAAATGCTGCCTAATACTTAATGTCACTCCACGAAAACTAACGAGCTTCTCAAGACAGCATGAACTTAAACCTCTCTAACAATGTCTTGAGATTATAATTTGCACCTAAGTTCAAGTACCTAAGTGCGACACGCATTATTTTTTACTACCGGTGAAATAACCCACAGAAGATGTTGTCTTTTCCGGCCTTGCATTAAAATCCCCTAATACAATAAATGTCATTGTGTCCAGTGTACGAGCTACATCAGCATATTTAAAAAAAACTACACACTCCTCAAAAACCCCTACACAACTTTTTCAGTTTTTGGCTTCTTTGGCTTCAATGAATATCTACTTAGTGCAAAAATTGCATTATCACACAAAATCGATTAACCCACACACACAAGTCAAAGGATTCCACCCCGACCCTTGGCCAATTACCTAAGGATAATAACCAGAAACCGCACAATCAAAGAACAAAGCATAAAGAACTAATAAAACCACACCGAACGACCAGGATAATTGTTTTCTAGGATTTTAACCACCTCAACACATCATTACCTGGCTCAGACGGTTCGCAATAGTTTCACATCACGTGCTGACAAACTTTCACAACTTTATACCAGTTGCACTGCGCGCTTAACAAACCAAATCAAAATCCGATATCCCTGCCACCGCCGGCCGCCGTCGAAGAGGACAATTTAATGAAGCAGTAAATTCGAGATCGTCGGACCATTAAGCCATCGAAATACTATAAAATACAAAAGTCAGCCCTCCCTAGGGGATGATGATGTTTTTTTTCTTTTTTGCTTTGAAACAACAACAAACTTGGATTTGTTTGGGGAGTTCATTGTCATTCCCGTCGACGACGCCCCGGCCATGAAAACTAGGAAAGCAGTCATAAGTCCTGCGAACGGACTTAATGGAAGCAAATAAACTTTCTCACTCACCCGCTCGCCAGGGGGTGCCGCTATTAGTTGTTGTTTCGTCGAGCATATTGTCAGTCGGTGTTTTTTTTGGGGGTTGCTATTGGCCTTTGGCTTTCACAAACGAATTGACTCGTAAACGTAATCCTTGTAATCCTGTGAATCCTAAATGATTTACATTTGATATGTGCGTGCGTGATGTGCAGGGCGTCGTGCGGTGTGAAACGGTCGCTGGGGGTGCCACGCCAGCTACTATCAAGGCGGACATAATTATGAACTCGTATGTGTTGAGTTTTTAATCGAAAAGAGACGATGAAACATATTGGCTGACACCAAAACCGATATTAAAACTGAAATTTGTATGCGGCTTTTTATATGCGGGGGTGGCGCTGTGGCGGCGGCCTTGCCGGGGTTAACACAATTTACGGCTGCACCCTTATTAGGCATTCACAGCACCCGATGATTTCTCATCGGATAAGACTGTGAAAAGGTCGGAAGCACGTGTCGACGTTTAACAGGAAGTTCTTATTAATTTGCTCACCGTGCCTTCGGAAGGTTTCCTGATTTGCTGCATTGAACATGGTATAGTGGGTCGCGTTGAAAACTTGCGTGAGCGTTTGAAAAGTTGAAAGTGCGTGTTTTTTTTTCACCAAAAAGGTGCGAGTCATAATTACGTTGTATGTGAGTGCAGTTTTTTCCCAGTCCCAATCCCTATGCCAACATTTCAACTCACTCCAGTGGAACTACCTGTCAAACATTGTACACCATCCCTTTCGAATAACATCACATAAGAGTGCGGAACAAAAAACAAACTCAAATAAACTTGAGACCAAAGAGCCCAACCAAGAGTTGCCATAGAGCTTAGGGCGTTATCCTTTACGTTCCGTTTTGTGGCATTTCATTTAAAATTAAATTAAAATACGATCTCTGATATTACCTTCTCCTTGTACATGACAGGAGCTGCTGCCCCAGACCACCCACACTCTGCCGCGCGCAGTAGTAAAATGATGCCTTTCCCCAACAATGTGTGCGTTATTGTTGTTGTTGTTGTTTGGGGTATCCTTTAGCCGTTTCCTTATGCATGGCATGGTGTAGGTAGTAGGTAATAAAAATCCACGACTGAAGGCATCTGGAGTTTTTTATTAAATTTGTTTGCGGCATAAAAAAAAGGTTTAAATGAGAGAGATGTATATACATTTTATGGACAAATATGAGGACTGCCGCACAGTGGGCATGCGTTGCCTTAGCAAAATTAATTGTCAATCAGATTGTTTGCATGCCGATTGTGGCTGTGACACGCGTGCCCTCAATGACTTGACATATCTCGCTTCCGCATGCAAGCGGAAGGACTTGTTCAGTTGTCGGATGATATGTGACATTAGTTTGACTTGGTTTCATGACAAATGCCGGACACAGCCTTCTTTTCCTCAGGTCAGCTCATCTATACGTAACAATTGAACTGTATATACCAAATGATCTGTCGAACATTTCATCGAAGGCTGTTTGACACAAGATCAATTGCAGGCTGAGTGTCTCTCGGTAAAGGGCTTTAATCCGTTGCATTTAATTTATTTCGTCTGCTTATTAACCGCTTGAGTTTGTCTTCTAAAGTCGATCAAAATCTATTAGCACGTTAGTGTGGTTAGTCCCGTTGGGAACCAGTGCCGCACCCCCCTTAAACTTCTAGCCCAAAAGCTTTGAAAATTTCTTTGATGGATTCCATTGGTAAACATTTCGTCACAAAATTAAGTCTCAGCTCCCCCACACTTTCGAATGAGCGAATTTTCTGCTTCCCTGTAGGTATTGCTTGAATCGTTGTGATCAATATTTTGCAAGCCTCGCCTGTTCTGGCACATTGCTTGCACTTTCAAACGTCGATCTGTCAAAAATCCCTATTTAACTATCGCACAATTCTTTCTATTGAGGTCGACTTTCACTTTGACGCAGTTTTGCTAGATTCCCCGACTAATAAGCTCATTGCAATTGAGAAGAAGTTTGAGCTCAAAAAGCACCTTTCCGCACATTCAACTTGACATAATATAGCTGATGGCTATAAAAGGCATCAGCCAAGAGTGCGATCGATTATCGACTACATAGTAATTGCAACTGATAAAAGGTCTTACGCGTTTCAAAACACACCTATCTATATAGAAGCTCTGTGCCACACTTACAAATTGTGACAAAGTTCAGGCTCCATCTATGGGACATTATCAGTGACTTATTAATAACACGTGTTAACTGTATCAAAGTCTGGCTTTCAAACAAGCTAGCTGAACACACATATATAGATTTGTCATATATATAGATTTCCACCTTTTGAACACAATATAGTTATGGCTCAACTGTGATACAGTTTGGACGGCTCATGGTCATGGGAAGGTTTCCTGTTTTTAACCCGGGAGCTTTTTAATACTCTTGAGCCTGCAAACTTCACTTATTATCGTCCGGTCCTGCCTTTCTCTATAGCATTCGCCTCACAAACTTTTTTGCAGAGGGAAAGCTTTCCGACTCGCATTCGCTTTAAACGGGCTGTCAATGGTTGTGTCCTAAAATACCTACTCGATGACAGCGAGTCTTATAAATGTAAAAATTAATGAAATATAGAATACCGCCAGTTTCTTAAAAACTTAAAGGTATAAAAGAGCTTTCAAAAAATACTCCACACAATATTCAGCCCATCGGCGGGATCGAAGCCTGTTGAAAGTCTGTTGGCATATTAACTTAGGTTTTCTAAAGTAGACAGAGGCTGTTGCAATAACAAAAAATTTTGCTAAATCTTCCAATAGAATTTGTTTCTTACATAAATATATGCCGCCTGTGTCTTAGCAAATCATTATCAATCATGCAGCCACCCATCTCCACTTGAACAAACGAATTTGCAAGAGACACTTGCAAGACTTGAATTTTTGTCTTTTTAACTTCAAATTGCAGTTGAAACCAGCCAATAACCGCTGTTACTGTATTTTTGTTACCTACCTGACTGGTCTTTATTATCCAAAGACAAGCTTACAAACTATGATAATGATAACTATAGATGACAGTCGTTGAAATAATTTTCAGCAAATCCATGATGAGTCTGCAGGAATAGGATTTGTCTATTCATACCGCCGAGACCCATCCAGCTTTTCTGGAATCGAGAAATTATAATACGTACATACGGACAAGAGGGCACTTTTCAAGATTATCCTGCACTTAGAATCTGCAATCGAAATCCCAATCATTATTCATCTCACCGTCGCACACAGCGCCAAGAATAATTATCCGAATGCCATTTACCACCCTCTAAAAACGAGGAGGAGGAAAATCCCAATTTGCACTCCACCTTGACAAGCGCATGCACCTGTATTTGAAAAGCCATTTTATTCGCTCAGCTGGAGCTTGCCCAAAACTACTGCGGACGCAAGTGTCGATTTGAAAAATCCGTTCGAAAAAAACAAACAATTTCCATACCACATTCAAGCACCCCTGTGACAATTTCCAATTTAAATTTGCAACACCTGAATTCAAACTGCCTCCCATCGTCCAGGATGCAATAAATCACACCGAACAGAAGCAACTCAATAAAATGTTCGATCGAATTTGGTATCCTTGAATCAACATTATTTGCCGGCGGCGGCGACGCATGGCAGCGAATTGGAGCGAACAACACAAAATGTGCCAAAAACAAAACAAATTACAGTCAAAGTATTAAAGACTATCGCAGGGCGGTTGGGGTGGTATGGTGGCTGTTGTGTTTGGTAATGTTAGTGGTGTTAATGTGGCAAAAGGGACGACACTGCCTGCTGTTTATTTCTGTGTCATCAATAGTGAACGATGGCTCAGCATGGACAGGACATGCCATCGAAGGATTTTGATATTTTTTTTGTCGGGATCGAGGGTGCTACATGGAGGCCATAAATCTTTTCAATGAATATATTTTGGAGATTAATAGGGCATTACTATCGAAACTATTCATCAGGGGAATATGCGGCGAAATCCGTTGATAGGAAACGTGATGATGCCAAAGTTTTAATCACGGGGTTATACCTATCATGCCTTCTTCGAAGGGAGTATGACCTTTTGGGGGTGCGACGTTTGCGGTGAAAGGTGGAATCTGCGGTAGATGGAAACTTTTGTATCTTAATCTTATAGTTGGGGAGTAATTGAAAATTTTCGAAATAAGTCCTACCAACTGAGTGAATGCGAATGAGTATGAGACGAAGTGTCTCAGTGGTTTTTCTTGGCACGCGTTTTGAAAATGATGGGGAAGTTTGTAAAGGGTGCCTTTTGATCTGAAGTCACATAACTATTTTCCGAAAGGATACTGTTCGGATTTTAATATGATTTCCGTCAAAGATATATAAGTACCCACTGGTGGGCCGAATGAGGCGCATTCTAGGAGTCTTGTTTTTGACTTGTTTTTCGAGCATCCATTCTATTTATAAGTTTATCATGGCGTACAAAGATGAGCAGTAATCCGTTGTCAAATTGGGTTTAGAATAAATGCGAGAGCTTGCACCATTTAAGGTTTTTGGCTTGCTTTACTATTCGAATCTGGTGTGAGGCAATGGTAAGCGCAGCATGAGAAAACAGGGTCAGATTCCTAAGGCGGAAACGTTGAATCGTTTTCGTTCACAAGAATGATTTGCTTTAAGTCGCAGAAGTAAATCGTTCGTGCGTACGAAAACGTTAAAATAAATGCCGATCAAGGTATTGTGACGTAAGATAGATCCGCCGGTAAAATGGTGAAGCTTTGGACATAATGTTAAGAGTGGCAAGTGGTAGCATTGCGAGACTCAGACGTGCGCCAATTTTTCGCCACGCTGTTCTCCATACCCCCAGTAAGTATTGGGGATTGCTATGGAGCAACAAACTTAAATGATCATCCGTCTTGGGCAAGGGTGACTGCCTTTTTGTTCAATCTGTTCATGCATTTTTAGACTAATATCAAAACATTGAACTTTTCTGCACACTATAGGCAGAGATGTGTTGATTTTCTGCTTCACCCACATATCCCGAATCTTTCCATAATTGCCAAGGGCTTTTAGAATTTTCTTCAAGGGATCAAGCCCATGCAGGATTATCTCCTTGACTTGGAAATCACACTGAGATTGAAAGTGCTTACCAATGGCATTCACGAATTTCACATTTACGACAATGGAAATATTGAGTCTTTTTGGTTGATAAGTTCCTTGGACATTTTTCGGATCAGAATTGGCAAGGCAAAAATAACTGTGTCACAATCGGTATGTCTAAATTCATGGGTTGATTTACCTACTGCTAAGTGAGTTCTGTTGGACAGTAGAGCCTTTCTTTTTCAAGGGCTTTCACTAAATGATGAGGCCAGAGGAGGCTTACTTATAGTTTCCTGGGATGGAAGACTCGAAAGACGAGTTATATCCAAGCTTCGGAGTTCAATAGCGTATAGCCTGAGGTCCAGGTTTTCGGTGAAGACCCAAGCTTTACTCTTTCTGTTTTCGAGCACTCTGTGAAGATTGATAGTGGCCTTCCGCTGTTTTCATCTCTTTCGGTTTTTCATAGTTCTAGCCAAACTTTAAGTCGATTTTCGTAGGTTAGATGGCAATGACAGTGATTCATGTATAAGAGCGTGTCTAAAGACGAAATCTGTCCTCTATGGATTCGCAATAAGCCCAGTTACTGCGTTAATATCACATTCTTTAACCGGCTTTAACTGACGTCTAGTAAGAGAAGATTAAGCTTGGTTTTAAGCGAGCTTGAGAAGTTCTCAGTGCACCTGTGATTGGAGTTTCTCTCTTAATGGTCTTTCTTTATTCCCCGTTTCCGTAAAGAGATACCTATTACCATTCTACTCATTAGTGCATCGACTCCAAACGGTGCCAACATGTATTTCCTAGCAGCTTTGGCAAAACTTTTTATCTATGTTATAGATATCCAACGCTTTCAACGCCCTAACTCAAGTTGCACTTGATTTTCGAAAACTAAAGCAAGGAAACTTATTTTTTTCCGCAAGCAAACCCTCCTCCATTTTTTGTCGCTTCGACGCCAAGACTACATCGCCTGCGGGTCCAAGACAGCAGGCTGCTGGTAGCAAATTGCAAAATACAGGAATGTATTTGAGAACAAAGTACCAACTCCACGAACTAATATTGACGTCAGTTGTATCAAGTGTAACTCGCATATTTTGATATAACCACTTCAAAGACTGAAAAAGCAAAGAAAACATCCGACATACCTACCTTTGAATATTTTTGTGTGTTTTTGGCACAGCCGCATCGGTTCCTCAGAACTCTGGTCCTTGTTGGCGTAACCACTTCACAGCAAAGAGAATCCGTTGTCAAGGTGCACAAGAATTCGCTTATCTTTGTGCTGTTCCATCGGATGTATGTGTGTGTGTGTGCGCAATGTGTCCCTATAGCAACCCATCTCTCAGACTGTTAGAATTTCGTTGTCATCCAATATTCAAATGATGGTATAGCTTCATCCACCCAAATACCGATCATCCCCAATTCAAAAAAAAAACAATGGAATGGTAGAAGCCACCCACTAACCGAAATTGTGATCCATTCACAGTAACACGTATACGAGTCCTTGAAAAGTTATCGAGCGTTCTCTACCCCTCTCTCTCTCTCTCTCTGGGGAATGCGGAGCATGCGTCGGGTAAGTGCAACGAAGCAGCAGAAAATACACCCTCACTGTTACAACGCCCCCTTTTATGGTTCTGTTGCGAGAGAGACTAAATAAGATATTGAAAAGCGTTTCCACATTTTTACTTCCGTTAGATTTTCCAATCCCTTTTGCTATATCCAGTTGATTTAGATTTTATTGTGTTTGGTCCTTTGGTACACCCCGATTGTGTTTTTTTTCTTACTTCTTCTTCAATATTTTTTTATCTGCTTCCGACAAACGAAGATTACCCATGTCCTTCTCCCGATTTGGCGTCCTTCGCAGTGTGGTCGTGTCGCGTCCGAAGGATATTGCAGAAGAGTATCAAGAAAATTGCACCTTAAATTGCTGCAAGTGTAATAAAACGGAAGCGTGGTAGATTTTCTTTATGGCCTTAATAACGTGGCTGGTAAAATAGTCTTCCGTCTGCAGCGTCGTCTTTGTCGTTGCCCTTGCCATTTGGGGGGTGCGCGCTCGGAGTTGGCTTGATGGGAAGACAACCACCAGCGGATGGACATGTGCTTTGGACCCACATGTGTAACCCATACTCCCACGCGTCCATACATACGTTCTCTCATATTTAACAGTGCAGTAGTATCCATGAAAAGGATACAAAAAAAGAAGATGGAAAGCGATCCGCATTAGTTCGTATGGTGGGTGTGTTCTGTGTTCTGGTGTTCTATTGTGATACCTATCACATTGAATGGATGAAAACTCACATTTTGGGGATTATGGGGATGAAAATTGAGAGATATTTCGGTGACGCAAAAAAAGGGGTGAAAATGTCACACCGAATAGCGATGGGAAGCAAATAAAAACGAATGCGAACGAAAGAAAACGATCAGCGTAACGTTTATTGGATTTTCGATTGGAAAAGATTTTCTTTTATTACTTTTATGAGCGTCTATCCAAATAGAGCGGGCGAGGAGTGTGCCTGTGCATAATTGTGTTTGTTGTGGAACGCACTAGGATATAAAATTCAAATTGACTGCCCACAATCAGCCATTTGTGGCAATTGAGGATATTCGTTATTAATATCATGTCGCAATTGCATTTGGATACTTACCAACGGAGAGATGCCACTTGCTAGTTGCTATACGCACACAGGCCCAAAAAATCAGTAAAAAAGACTTTTTTCTTTTAAAAGAGTCATTAAATTTTACTTCCGCATAGGTCCTTACAAATCCGCTTCTGCAGTTAATACACGATTTTTGGAGAACACTTCCAGTTGCGCACTCCCACTCTAATATAGACCTATTCCTTTTGTGTCCGCCAACTAATGCGAGGTGCGAGGTCTTTCTCTGGTGCGTTGTCTATCTCAGTAGGAAGTCTCTTTGTGGGTTGGAGCTCATTATGATCTAGAAGTTTTCGATGGCTGATTTAATAGATCTTAGAGTCTGCTTTTGGAACTACTTCTTTGCGGTGGAACTGGTTTTCAATCGATCCTCCTCTTTAATTAGTGTGGTCATTAATTAACAGCCTCCAGTTGAATTGGCTGATGTTTACTTCCTGTTTCCTTGAGGCGTCACCTAAGACAAGGTCCTCCCCTGCTGCATTGTCGCACTGAATGTCTTGTGGCCTTTAGCCATCTTAGACGACCAGTAAATTTCTCCATTCAGCTCATAGAGCTACCTGTTAAATCTCCTTCTCCAAATCCGTTTAAGGCAACCCGAATGTAACATTCAGAAAACTTGTCCTTCAAAACGATCGAGGATATCTTCATTCTGCCTTAGCTATGTCTGCATAGCAAGACTCGTATTATGATAAAGTTCATAAATAGAGTCTGCTTAGGCAAGAGTAACAGCTGATGGCAAGGGTAACATCAGATCGCTTTAATTTAAAAGTGATTTAATTGCTCAGATCGCTATATTTTTAAAGTGATTTAATGTTATAGCAGAGCTGAGGTAGACAAAGTCTCTAATTACCTCTAGGCTTTCTGTTGATGTTATTCGTCTCTTTTTGATACTAGGATATGCTTGGGTTAGCCTTCAATTACTACTCAACATATAATGGGTCCGCTTCTTACCCAAAATTTCCAACGAAAAATAGTGAGGGATGAATATTTGGTAGGGGTGGGGTGTGGACTAACCAGGCCTAAGATCAGTTTCTTGACGAATAGCTTCAGGCGACACCTCCACAGTTGGCGGATCTTAGAGAGTCTCCGTTCTTGTGGTTAACGATGATGGGCTTCTATTTATCCAGGCATACTTTCATCTGACCAAATCTTGGAAACAAGCATAACCCACAAGCTTTTCACCGCATGCCCTGTGGTCCAATTATATTGTTTGTATTGCTGTCCTTATCAATTTGGTCTTATACCAGCTTGTGAGTCGCTCTAGGTAGTCTTTGTACCGCAAAACAGTTGCAGCCATTCCTAATGGCTTCTTGATATCGGTAGAACTATAGTCAGTCAGTACCTATAGTCTATGGCACTAGATACTGACTGGTTAAATAGGACTTCTTCAATACCTTGATTATGTTTTTGGTAGTTTGTTGCGGTTGCACCTGTTAAACTACGTTCAATATTCTGACAAAGGATATACTTTTCCCTATACAACAAAAAAGTAGTCCGAATATTAGCATCAGCTTGGCAAGTTCGGGCCATACGTAGCTTTAAGAATATTTTGGTAAGCTACCATAACCCTGAGCTGTGTACAGAAACGTTGCGTATGGCTTTGTCTTGAACAAACCCATAAGCCCATTACTGCCTTCCTAGTTACAAAGCAGCAAATGCCCTTACCCCGGGCTGGCGCCTCTGCAAAAAGGGGATTACAACCATTGGGAAGTCTGATTGAAAAAAATTGCCAATCTGTTTCGCACCAATATATGACAACTAGGCAACCCGTCATCATCACAGAAACACAGATACTCCATTTGCTACCGAACACACGTAAAAGGAAAATTGTTTGACTTTTCGTTTGGCAAAAATCCACATTGACATCTTCCTCCTACATAACATCTGCAATCAAAACAATTCGAAAATAAAACGACCAAAGTCAAACGAAGCGAAATTGAAATCGAAATCCTGCAAATAGATACCTATGACATTTCGATGATTGACAAAAGTCAACTCGAACTCATCTATATATCGACGAATGAAAACCGCCCGCTCAATATAAATCCGAAAGGACTTCAGATTTTATTACAAAACTACCGTAGTCCTGATGACACTTTCGTGTGGTTCTTTGCCGCAACCAATGAAAATCAATTTGCTATACATATACGAGTAATTTTATAGCATATCGCAGTTCAAGTGCGCCCCCATCATCATCATCATCGTTGATGTGCTTGTGATTCACTCAACAGATCCGTTGCAATCAGAGTCAGATATTCGATTCGGATATCTCTCTGTCAATAATATCCATCGTCATCGACGTCGTCTACTTTGATTCGCTCTCGAGCATTGCAATAAACTTTATGGATTTCCGGTATTTGCTCCAGCTCCTGTCAAGGACCCATTCTTGAGGGGGGAACAGATTGGATGAAATCCATAAGACGCAGTCATTTCTTTTCTTTATCCACCTCAATAAAATGGGCACATACCACTGGAATGGGCATTCAACTTTAAAGGACACATCCAGTGAACTGGCGCAAATGGAGTCGATCTATTTTATGGGATCCTCTAAATCCTATTTTATTATTGTGTGAACCCCAAATATACGTATATATAAATAATCACTGCAAAGCATTTTTTTGTCGGTCGTCTTTCTGACAACAAGAACGAAGGATACAACAAAAGCAGGAAAAACAACAAAAAAAAAGAAAAAAAAACTCCAACATTGCCGCAGCATTTGTGCTGAGAGTTTGCTCTCGTTTACTGTCATTCAACTAAAATACGATTCGGCTAAAGTAATTTTACTTGTAGCCGGGATGGTCCCGCGGGAATTACCTTCATTTTCAACCCCCTCGGTAGACGTCGACGTCGTCCTTTGTCTGTCTCTCGGTATAGTGCCACTGCCTCTGTCGACCATTACAGACAGTCACAAATCTATTTCAGATTTTTATTTCGTTTAGTTGCTGCTGCACAGCAGCGTTGCAGATTTTTCAATGCTTTCTCTGCCTGACATTGGGGAAAATGGGATAAAATATATCCACACCTCCCATATATATTGGGAGGACAAAAAGTTTCGCGGGTAAAAGTTTCGTTTTTGTGGTTACTCTTATCCCTGGGATGCATTTGTTTAATGTAATATATTTTTTATAAGAAATGGATGCGGAAGGCGAAAGATTATTAATTACAGTCAACTGGGACATTCGACGTTTGTCAAAAAAGTGACAACGATCTTAGCGGATTTAGGTGGCCGCTGGGTTTGTGATATTCGAGTTGATTTTTGGCTTACGAAAATAAGTATGTCCCAAAAAAACTCACACAAAACGAATGGTTGTGAGAAGCTAGGCCTAACGTCTCTACCGACCTGTTGCGACAACTATTTATTTTGTATACATTTATACTAAGCCACTGCGTGCGACAGAAATGTCGTCTTTTCTTTTTTCTGTCATAAGAAAAAAATTAAAAATTTTACCGGGATATGAAAATTTGTCAGTCCTAGATACGAAATCAAATTAAAATTTTGACCCAGACTTGTATAAATGTTAAGTCTTCATCGAGATGTAAATTACATTTGAATCCGGGAACACTAAATTTTCATTCATGATCATGATCAGAATAGAAAAAATATCCGAGTATTGACCTAAACATATATAAAGAACTAATGTACCTTATTTCTGACCAAAATAAAAAAAAATATATATTCTGACCCATACTGGAAAAATGTTGATTCTCAAACTAGATCAGAGACTAGAGGTTCTGGCACAATTTTGTAAAATGATCAAGAATGAGTTATGAGCCTGAGGATATCAAGCTCTTATAGATATATGGTAGTTTAGTGACTGAACTTCTGTTTAAAGTTCACCTCAATATAGCATAAAGCCATTTTAGGATTAACCTTTGAAATATTATCGACGATAATCTACCTTCATAAATTTTGTTTATCAAATCAAAAAACTCGTCCTTTTGTTCAAAATTTCCACATTACCAAAAGCATACAATTCGGAGTCCATTTAAATAGTACCACAATACCCGTATTTATGCTTAGAGATAACAATATTGTTTAAAGTTCTTGTGCCTGAAGAGTCCTTTACTTCAATTTGATCGAAATCATTATGGCCGGCTTTTGATTTTGTATACGCATTTTCTAAAACTTTCACCAACGAAGTGTCGTCAGTTGTGGGGCCTAGACAATCCAAACAATTATATATCCCTTTTGTTTTTGATATGGACTATTCAAAAACACCAGCGTTAAGGTAAATATGTTCATATAAATAAAAAGGTTAATTTACAACAAAAAAAAATTGGAAAGTTTACACACATTTTTACAACTCTCTCAGCAGCTCTCAATTTTGTAATAATGATCAAACTTTCTTTTTTATCACGTTGTCTACTGACTCTTCGTCAAGTTGTTTATCAGTTTAGTACCTCAACATTTTTCTTAGACCAACGTGCACGACTTGATTGCACTGAACTATCTCATTTACTGCAAGATGGACAGAATTGCATGCAAATCTTTCAACGTTTATAATTGATCAAAAAATTTTTCAATTTTACAATTTTTCTTGAAAGCAATACTGGTTCCATACATAGTGTGCATCAGTTTAGGTCTTGTTTAGTACTTCAAATAGTCAAACAGGCCAATCGTGGACTCAAATAAACCAAATTCGGAAGTAGACAGTCTGAGAAAAAGAATACAAATACCTTTAATGAATTTTATTTAAGCCTTAGGTTTAGTAAACAATACTTAACCTTGAAAATAACTAAATTGTTTCGCCTATCTTGTAAGTATGACTGAATTTTTAAGCGGCGGAAAAATGTCACAATGCGGTCCTTCTTCATTTTCCGTCCTCCTACGATTTAGATTCCCATTTGGATCTAATCATATATTGTCGCTTGTAAGGACTGTTTTTTGACTGAATTTTAGGAGGCAGGACACTTGAATTTTATTTTAAATTATCAGGCACTTCAATAGCAATTTGTAATAGTTATAGTTCTAAAATTTTGGAAATCAGTAATAGGAAAAAATTCATCAGTTTGTCATTTGCCTGAAATTTGTTTAAGACCTCTCGAAATGAATTAAGTAGGTAGTTGAAATTCATGGTGCGTTAATTCTGAGTTTAAAATGCACAAATACATACATAATGAGCGCAACAGGTTTACACAGAAGGGCCTATACATATGGTTCCATAAATGAGTTTATTTTTGGTACCGATTAGGGCGACCTGCAATTTTATGCATCTCCGACCGGATAAAATGGAAAAAAGAGAATTCCTTTTCATTCTTTTATCTCGCGCTACGAGAAGATGTAATGTCATACAAAGCTTACAGCTTACAATCGCAAGCATTGCACTTTACCATCCCTCTAAACCACTCTCTATATATTGTCGACCACCTGCCCTTGAAACGCATCCATCATATTTCTCGTTAATGTTAGATTCATGTTAGCCAATGTTACCGAACTGGTTTTGGGTCGGAAAATCAGAATAAAATTCAAGCGCAACCCCTTTTGTAAGAAAAACCCAGGAAGACGAAACACGTAATCAACTTTATTTCCAGTTCATTCACGCCCCGTCTGCCACGTAAATAGGCGTTAAAAAGTCGGTTAAAAATACACTTTTCATTCTCTGATGCCTTCCACAACACACTGAATCCCCATTCGATTCCACACCATGTCTGAGGGTGCGGTTGCACACTCACCCTCATGAATAAATTATTAGTGCCATGCTATTATAGCCAGCGATTAATAGTCGTCTCGTGCTATATTTTTATTATTAAAGAGGCGAGCAGAATCGACTAAAAAACGAACCAAAACAAATAGAAGAACTACCCATCTCTGTGTCTGCGCGACAGGTACACCATGCACAGCCTCAGACAACGAGGGTCTGTCGCTAAGTTGGTTCCATATCCATTGTTTTCAGCGCCAGAAAAGTGCTATTTCACACATTTCATTCTGACAGTTTGATTGAATGCGTACGCGCGCTATGTCCTGTCAGAGACCGAACTCTGACTCTCGTCGCTGATGAGTTCTCTAGCGAGGGGTTGCACGGAAAACCCAAATGGACCGTATGCTCTTCGTTTATGATACCGCTATGTGATCTGTGATGTGATTTTAATGCAATAAGAAGTTTATAATGTCCTCGGTTGTGTGGTGTGCGCGTCTATATGTCGTTTGGGGTGGTGTGGTGCGGACGCATATAATTCTGAGGGTGAGGAATCAAATGAAATTTATATTAGCTTTAGGGTTGTTTGTTTTTCGCTCTCTCTCCACACCCTCCTTGTGGTTTGGGTATGTAACAACTTTTATGTTTTCTGATAACGCATCTTTGGCTGAAGCCGAATCAATGATTTGTTTTGATGATGCGAATGAGGATGGCATTAAATGGGCGTCGGATTATGACTCCCAAGTGACACTCTTTTTTTTTTTTGGCCTGGTGGGCGATGGTACATTAATTGTGCATTATGAAAATGTGGTATTAGACACCTGTTATCTGAATTCATATTCGCGGTTGGCATTGGCAGGGAGGAGATGCTGGGTTGCTGCTGACTTTCGTGGACAATGTGGGTCAGATCGATATTTTGTTGGCAGTGTGTGAGGAGGAAAAGTGTGGCAAGTGCGATGAGCGTGTGAAAGTTTTAATGTGGAAGGGGGTGGTGCATCGATTGAACACTTTTATCTATTTCAATCTTGGGAGGGACTCGCGGAGGTAGCTGCTACTACGTTGGGATTCAAGAGGTATGTACGTTCAACAAACGATGCTCGTAACAATTTCCCAGTTAAAACCACCAGTATTTTTGAACTGTCTGTGTCAATCAACTCTATACAGCAGAATGGTAACTTTCGAATAGTGTAGCCAATTTGCATGCAGTCACAGGAATATCAATGTGGGTCTGGTGTCATGTGAACCCAATAGTTTAACTGAACTTATTCCAACTCGACGTTGTTATTTTTTTTCAATTGTCCAACTCTTGACATTCAATTCTGAACTATACCGAGGCCAACGGGTATATGTCTTCCTTTCTGCTCCTGCATAGTTTTGCGGGCAGCACTTCATGTTTATTTGTCAATTAGCGAGTGTATCATAACCAATTTGAATAATTTTTCAAGTACATGATGGGAAAATAGTTTGAGACGGTTGTCTAGGGCTCATAATGTATAGTGCTGGACCTGCATCTCCATCCCCCCTTAAAAGTTCATGTTCAGATAGCTACCTGCAATGGACAGGAGTTACAGAAGCTGAATGGAATATGCGAGTGCGTGCATGGTGTGAGCAACGTCTGGTATGTTGCGTTCTTGTATTTTGACCAAACATCGCATAAATCTCCATAAGTAATCACAAGAAGATGCATACAAGGACTCGTTTGGTATATAGGTATATACACCTACTCACGTGTACAACCGACGTAATTGATCTTTATTAAAATGATGTTAGGTTTCATGTTTACAATATGGGAATGCTGCTACTTGATGCTGCTGATGTTTTAGCTGCAACACGCGATTGTGTGAAGATGTTGTGGCATTAATGAGATGTATTCGTTTCTAAGGTTTTTTTTTATTTTTTTTTTAAAGAAATTCTTAGATAGGCACTTTGTGTAGTTTAGCTTGGATAAGACTGGGTGAAATCAGAAATTTTTCCTCGGAATCAGAAAGTAGTCGTGTTTCCAACTCTCTTCGATAATAGACTGATAAAGGAACTTAAGAGAGCATGTCCCGCTTTCAATTTCATAAAAATCGAATGATTTGAGGTTACACTTGGCGGAAAAGTGTTGCCGAGTTGCGTCGATTCAATATTGAAGGCGAACAGCTGAGGCTTGATGTTTGCAATGCTTCGCTGTATTATGGATAGCATTCTAAAAATCGACTTTGTTCTTCCAATTTGGCGGACTCCTCGACCGATTATGGATATGCTATCATATCCATATAACACTTACAAAGAGTTTTCAAATTGGGACGATGTTGGCAGATTGTGGCGCGTTCATGTTATTTTGGTGGCGTCTGTCTAATTTAGTGTTTATATTCAATCATTGATGGCAAATCAACCCATAGCACGTTTAGCAAATTGAGCAACACGTTCAAATGATAAAACAAACGTTGCGCCTATTTTCAGGTGGACGACCGTTAAGGTGGATTCTCAAACGTTTGGTGGCCCATTTGGAGACAGCTTGCCTTGTCCTCGGAGCGTTTGGAAAACGACCCAATTTTCGCCGAAAAACAGTCTTTAGCCTGAGGTGCATTTTTGAATAAACGGTAAAATTTCCGAGGCTCACCAGATGGCAATGTAACCACAAAACGTTATTGTTTGGTGCTGATTTTGTGCCGGCGGAATGTTGGTCCGCACTTTTTTGAAAACAACATTAGTGAGGCCATCGTCATTAACGGCGAGCACTACAGAACGATGCTTACCGATATCGTTTGGCCCAATTGGAACGATAGGGAAATAAGCTGCATGTGGTTCCAGAAGGAACGAGCTATACATGCCACACAGCAGAAGCCACGACACACATTCTGCATGAACGATTTGAATGTATGGTTTTCTCCGGCAGAAGTGACATGAATTGGCCACCAAGATCGTGCAATTTGACCTGCAGCCATTTTGTTGTGGACTTTCCTAAAGTTGCGGGTCCATGCCAATAAGCCGCAATCGACCAATGCACTTGAACCCTAAACCCAACATAACCCATAATGCTTCTACTGGAATTCAGCCGGTTCTATGCGACAGGTCATTCAAAATTCGGACCTTAATTGGTCTTTTAAATCGTTAATACCTCACACACAACTAGTTTCATTCCATTTCTATATCAACCCGTTCTTATTGAAAACTATTTAGATCGTTTAAAGTACCAAGTTTCTTATTTATAGCCATTCCCCAGTACTCACTGCAACCTCCTATATACCTGCCCTTATAGCTCTTTCTCATTTTTCACTTTCAGGTATGGTTTCAAAACCGTCGCGCCAAATGGAAGAAGCGCAAGAAGACAACCAATGTCTTCCGTACCCCTGGTGCACTCTTGCCATCGCATGGACTTCCACCCTTCGGAGCAAATATCACGAATATCGCTATGAGCGAAGGACTGTGTGGAACCTCAATGTTTGGCGGTGATCGATGGGGTGTCGGCGTCAATCCAATGACAGCAGGTAAGTCCGATTTTTCCCTCCTCCCCACTCAAATTGTAAGACCATCAAACACTGCTAACCATTATTTTTTGGGTATTCTCTTTTTTTTCTCTCTTTCTCTTTCTATTTTGTAACAACTTTGGGTGCATGCTAACTAAATATTAAAAAAAAAAAACGAAAACAATGTAAATAACAAGGTTTTGGTCAACTCAATCAATCGTCTTCACTTTCATCTACATTAAATAGTGGTCTTAATACGAGTATTAACATTAGTTCAGCAATGGGTGCCGGGAGCTATCAACATTACGGATTGAATGCATTAGGTAGGTGGAACATTTCAATATTTATTTACTCAAATTTTACACATATCTTGAATGGAATTTCCCCAAAACAGATAAAAGAGCCAGAGCCACCGACATCGACATCGACACCGACATTCCTGCAAAGGGTCAAAAGTATCTGTGGATCTGTATCTGTACTGTATAAATGTATCGCGCATTCATTTCGACTTGGGAAATGGAGAAATTGAACAATCACGAACTTTTTGCTGTGCTGGCTTCTGTTTAATTAGTCAATTAGCATTTATTGTCGTTCGGTCGGAGGTGCTAAGTGATTTTTTGGAGACATAAGAACAACAACATCGAAAACACACCACCTTCTCCATGGACAAGACAATTTTATTTTAACACTTTGTTGGTCCTGTTTTTTTTTTTTCTTTTTTGAAAAGATGATGCTGAAAGTTTTTTAGCGTTTTGCATCACCATTTGTGGATTGGTACATGTGACCATGACGAAAAGGCGCCAAATATGACGTTTTGAGTCATAACCGGCTTTTGAGGAGTACCTACTTACATCCTGGTTGGGAGTGTGCTGTGCACGTATGTGCAGCTAAACCATTTCTTTTGTGACTTTATGGCAAATTTCGAACAAGACTGTTCTTTGTTGTACGAAGAGGAATGTCAGTGTCAAGTTATTTCTAGTGAAATTAAAGTACTTGTCACTGCGGACTGTAATGTTGCTTATTGTTTTTATTGAAATTCGAACTTGTTAAGAATAGGTTAGGAAAATTGTTATTTCTCTTGGGAAATAAACACACTTTCATGGGAACAACCTTCTAAATGAGTTTTTACTAAAAGTACCTACTGGCTTTTTGGCTTGAACGTTATACGCAGACTTCTTTCCTACTTGCTGAATGATTGGTGGTTTATTGGAAGAGAGACATCCACTGCTAGCAACATCGCAGCTTGCCGTCTATATGCGGTGTTGAAAGTTAGTGTCCCATGGTCAATATGAATCCAGCTCGATCCCAATATGGGACTCCGTCACTCAATTAGCACACCTCCGCCTCTGTACCTACTGAAAGAGTGGTTTGTATTATCAAAGTAGACTAAAAACGATATTGATGGAGTCCACTCAATCGGTTTTATGCTGCGACTACGACTGTATTATAGTTCAAGCTTCATCCAATCCCACTTATATTGTTTGTCTAAGATCTTTCGTATAGCGAAATATTTGGTTACTTGTAAATATTTGGTGCAAGAAATTTTCTTTGGTTGAATATTTTTATCTTACATGTCTAAAAGTCAAATGTCGAAAACACAATTTTAAAATTCCACTTTCTGTTTCAGGTGATTCTATGATGTATCAACATTCCGTTAGCGGTGTTGGCTGCGCCGGTAATTCGCCCACAACGAGCACACCGCCAAATATGAACTCTTGCTCATCGGTGACACCACCGCTGTCCAATCAACAGAATGCTAGTCAAAATGAAGTGAATGGCGATCAGACGGTAAGAATATGAGTTTTTTTTTCAAAGTAAAACTCTAACAATCAAGTTTACGCCCACCGTTGATGAAGGAAAGGATGAAGCCTGAATATTTATATGAGCATTTTTCTGGGTCACATCTTCTTAAACATGAGTTTTTTTTGCAAGGAAATGCTCTATGGGTTTATCTAATCCTTTTTTTCTGTTCAAAAGGGGGAGTGAGTTGTTGAAAGATATCGATTCAACTCCCGATTATCAATGTTTAAACAAAGATTCAAAAACTTGCTACTGCATTTTGCATCCATCCTGTAAGATCTATAGAGTTGAAATCTCTCCTTCGGTTGTGAGTATGTGGCCCCCGACAGTTTAAAATCGGCGGCAAAAGAGTCAGAGTCCACTTGTGCATCGTGCACTATCAACAACAATTTATATCAAATTGAGCTAGCAATTTTGGCTTTATGGCAAAGTTTATTGCTTGGACCACAGCAGACGCATTTCATTCGCTTCAAGTTCACCGGGAAGTTTATCCGGGAATACTAGGCGATAAACGGTTAGCATCAGGCGAATTGAGTGGAAAAAAAACTTATGCCTTTTGCAGATATCCATGTGGAATAAAAAATTAAAAGTAATGTAAACACATAGCTGAAGTTTATGCAAAAATATAGAAGACAAAAAAAAAGAATAGGAAAAACTTATTTAAGGGAGAAAGAAATACAAGCTGATAGCAGAAGAATAGGCGTCATTGTATGGATCTGCTGCGCCAAGTATTTTTGCTACTTTAGTTTTATTTAAGAACTAGCTTGGAGCGTTCCACGTTTTCCGATCTGCTGGTAAATACTTTTTATTGCTCTTCCTAAGGATTCGATTCAAAGGCGACAGCTCTGCAATGTATTTTGCTTTACTTATTACATGACATATGCAATTAACTCTCATTATTTCAACAACCAACAGCTGTTGATGTTAATGAATCTAATGAAAAAAAAATGCTCGTTGATTCCGTGGGTGTATCCATTATACACTTTCCCAACGAAAAAAATAAACTAAAAGAGTAAAGTATGTACCTACCTGGATCAAGAAACATCTGAAACGGCACCTTATATTTACAAACTTTGTACTAGGCTGCTTATCCCTACAGGAAACCCGTTAATTAATAATTACATATTATGCATGTTGCATGTACATAATAATGTTAGGTAGGTATGTTAATTTTCCGCTCCTATAATATTCACTACAAAACAAGCTTCCATAAAAATACTTACCTCATTAGCTGTACCAATTTATCCAATTCCAGAACCAACAGCAAGCAGCTCAACAACACCAACAACAACAGCAGCAACAGCAATCTCACCAACAGCAGCAGCAACAGCCACCATCGCAACAGTCGCACAGCCAGGACACAAACAACCACCACCATATCGTATCCAATTGCCAGAGCTTACAATCGCCAACAGATGGCGATGAGGACGTCTGGCGAGGACACAGTATAGCAGCGCTACGTCGCCGTGCATCGGAATTGAACGCAACAACGATACCCCATATTTACACCATGCAGCACAACACAACCCAGTACGAGCACCACAATTCGGTGTACTGAAATTTGTTGAAAAGCTTTGAAAGCTTTTCGGATTATGGCATCCAATAATTTGTGGAAAAGAGCTTTTTTTGTTTTATGACAAGTGTTGGAGACTATAAACCCCTGCGGTTTCCATAACCGGGCATCCACCACACTGCCCGATTCACATCAATTCCTATAGATGGCGCGTGCAAATAAAATAGCTCCCAAATGCAATTTTTTTTCTTTGAAATTTTTTCCTGACAGGTTTATAAAAACCAGTGTAGGCTAAAATCAAGCGATATTTTCTTAATTTTTTTTTGTTTTCCGGCTTCGTTTGATAAGTAATTTATGTAGTTTATATGAAGGCGGTTTAATCGAATGCATGATTTTTCCCGATGACTGAACAGTGTCAACGCGAAGCCACTCAACAGATCAGTTTTTACTGGTGTGTGCGGATCGACAATATCGGTCGCTCCAAGCGCGGCAGTCTCTTTCGCAGTTATTTTAACTTATCGTGGGTCGCACACTCGATTACATTTTTTTACACATATTTCGCGGTACTATTATTAAACGCTGCGTAAAAGTCATCAAGGTTCATCAAACTGTGGAAATCACGATTTCCATTAAAAGTGTTGCACAGGAATGTCGTTGTCCCCCACCCCAAAATCCAATATTATTGTTAAACTGGTGGACATTCCAATAGATGCGAGGGGATCGTTACAAGTGTATACGTAATTAAGTTTAATTAGTTAAATAAATTGCTAACAAATTAAAAAAGAATAAAACAACCCCTCAAGTATATTAAGTTTTAAAATATTTTGGAAAAATCAGTATTGAATATTATTTTATACAATTTATCATGATTTTTTTTAAACTGTCCTCCCCCTCTGAAACGTATAGCAAAAATAAATAAAATATTTTTATGAACAAAACTAATGGTAAGTAAAGTAAAAAAATTTAATAATAAATGAAACGGAATAAGACTTTAAAAATAATGTATACGATGTTTGAAAAACAAATTTACACATTTGTTTCGCTTCACATGAATGTTCTCTCGCAACAGATGGGAATGTAGGAGTCAGCCATTTGCATAAACAGTAAAATAAAAATAGGTCTATATATAGAAAAGAAATATTTTTAAATATTCATATAGAATAGAAACATATTTCCAAAAATAAAGAATGCAGACATAATAGAATAATCGATAAAACAAATGCACTAAATATTAAAAAAAAAAAAGTAAAAAACTAATTCCACATTATTGAAAATAATTTGAAAAAAAAAATATTTTATAATTTTTATTATTATTATTTGTTTTTTTGTTTTTTTTTTGTTTTGAGCGTAGGCAACAAAGTGGTGTACGTTAGGCGTATACGATATTTTGTGCTATATACTAATAAAATGTACAGATGTGAAAATTTTAACAACTAAATTTAATGAAATGCAAAACAATAAATTTTACTATATAAGTATTAAGTAAATAAACAAAAGAATAAAAAAACTTCGGTATACGAAATCTATATTCAAAATATTAAAAAATTAAAAAAATAGAAACATAGCGTCTTAGATATAAATATATATATAAATATATAATATTTATCCGATAAGTATAAAACCATATTAATTATTATTAAAATGATATATTAAATATGATGATTAATGTAATGAGCGCCTTAGTGGTATTTCATTTAAATTTATTTATCTGATGAGCTCAACAAAAAAAAAAAGCTGATCAAAGATGAAACAATGATGCTCCTCCTTTCTATTTTCGCGAAAGTCTGACAAACATTCGAGTGTAGGTTACGCTTGGTTCTTGATCGGGTAGCTAAACCACATGCGATAGCCTCTTTTGGGAGTTAGCCGTTGGTAAAATGTTATAAATAAGTTTTTTCCTTCGGCTGCCAAATTCGGGACAAATTTGTTAGAGCCTTTCGTACTAAGGTATCCCAAAAAAAGGAAGGAAATTGAGCTTCTATACTTAAATTAGTTTTTAAATTGCGGGCTATTTTTCTACCTATCGAAGAACTCAATTTTAGATGTTTTTTTTTTTAATGAAGATTTACTATATGGTGACTCGGTTACCTTCTATATTTCGAGGTGCGTGTATTACGACCCCAAACCTTCCACCCAGGGAGTTGGTATAGCTACCATGAAGTGAAGGTTTTGGTTTTTCTTAGCTTCTCCTGGCTCGATTTTCTTAAACCCATGCCTCGATGCTCTTCAAGTCACGTGCATGTGCATCTTCTTAAGCTTGCAGATTTATCATCAAACCACAGGTTTATATTTTACTGGGGTGGTTGGCAGCTTTGACCATGTCTTTAATGATGTCGGTTAAACTTATATTGGGACCACTGGTAAGTGCGTCTTTTGTAGATAAATCCTCATACCAACGCTTCTCACTCACAACCCAATTTCTACAACCTCTGACATGACCACTCTTAATGTGCTAGGAATTCAACACTGAATTTCATCTTCTGGGAGGCTCAGCGCCTTCTTTTTACACACAGATAGACAATCGAGTTCACAAGATGAAAACTGTTCGGGTTGGCTTTTGAGATAAAAAGCTCGTGTTTTCCACTGTATAGACTTTCTAGGTTAACTTTTAAATACCTAATCCAAAATCGGTTTAAGTCCCCGTGAGCACACAAAATAAACTCACCCAACGCAATAAGACACATGCGGTTACTATAGTAAGTACTTTTGCGGAATTTAATTTATTTTTATTTCCAACCAGAGCTACACATGTCTTCAGCTACATACAACATACACCATACAGATAGAAAATGTATAGATAAATTTACTATTTCCCAAGTATACTCCGACATAACTCGTGCACATCCTCCGGGTCGCACGCGTTTCTAATGCCCACCCTCAACATTTTATCAAACAAGAATTTACAACTAAGAATACCCAACCACCTTGACCCGAGAATGTTGTCATCATGGCATATCCACCACAATGCTGCACTTAAATTCTTATGTGAAATGTCGATAGAAAATCTGGTGCCCTCAAGATAACATGTTCGAACTCGAGAAAGGACAGTTGACCATCACCATCGACATCTGCCTCCTCGATAACTTTATCCGCAATCTGTTGCTGCTCTTCGGGGCTTAGATCATTTTTTGTCATGGTTGTCAGAACGGATTTCAGGTCGGCACGTCCAATGAATCCATCCTGGTCGAAGTCTGTTTCCTCGACAAAGACAAAAAAAAATCCGCAACAACAACACAAACACCAGCAACAGCAAGTCGAGGACATTCGAAAGGAAAATACCAAAGAAGGAAAACTAAAATTATTTTTCCGACTTGGGACAAATTGTAAATATTTACGCAATTATTTCTACGTAATAGTATTGGTGGGCGATAGAATCTCGGAATGCAATCGGTTTTTCGATTACATTCTTGCTCGGGGCTTACCATAAATTTTGAAAGCGTAGAAAACCTTGATGTCCCTCGGCGCCTGTTCACTGAACACGGATAGAAAGTCAAGGAAATCCTCGAACGACAAATTACCCAGACCATCTCGAGAGAATGCTTCGCAAATCCTCGTCCGAAAGGGATTCTCCTTAAGTTCGGGCAATTTCTCGATGTACTCACGTGGAACTTTGACGCTAGTCGCCTGGCCCTCGGTCATTTGGCGTGGCACCAAATCGGGACGGATCTCTCGAAAGCGTTTATGCACACTGCAAGAAAGATATTAAATAAGAAACATTTTAAATATGAAATTTCAATGCAAATATTGGATAAAGGACGACGAAAGGTGAAGGTAAGAGTTTGCCCACGGTATTTGGCTGAGGAATTAGATTTTGTGGGTTTGTGAGGTTGTGTAGCATTTGTCGTATACAACAAAAAATATGAGTATAGATTTATGACCGATTTTGCTAACTAAAATAGTTGGTAAATGGTTTTTTGTTAATGTGCCGACCAATAGACTATACCCACACTTCAGTGTCCACATTGCTGGTAGCAAAAGCAACCACTCAAGCCAGTGTCGCATTTTTTGGCTTTTAGTGAAGGCCGTTGCATAACAGTTGTATTTTGATTGATATGGATTTGGAAAAGTCTAATAGGTATTCCTTAAAAAATACGACTAAACAATAGACAATTAATCTTTTGGTAGATCAAACCATATTCTTTACAAGTTTCAGAATGTGGTAAAAACTGTACTTCCCGTCAGTCTTTATAACGAAACAATTTTAAAACCAATTGGAAAATTTAAAGGACCAATAAAATGAAAAAAATAGGTACATAATTTTTGAGTTCTATCCACCCATATGCGTCTCGATTATATAAAAATCAAATATCAAAATATTCCTTAAAATTATTATTATTAATCTAAGCTCAAGTTCAAAAACAGTGGAGCTAGTTCATAGACTAAGAAAAAAGTAGAAACCTAAAGTCTAGGAAGCAAGGCTGTAATACAAGTAAAACTAAATGACGCTCGATAAAAAAATATAACGACAATGCCCTTTCAAGATTACAAGAAAAAAGTGTTAAAGTTGGAAAAACTTTAATCAAAATAATCTTGAATCCTTCCTAGGTGCTTTTGTATATAGGGTGCAAGGTATGCATGAAAACCAAATCTGCCATCTTTTCTAAGGGCATTTTGGAAAGATACCTTTTTAAAAAAAGCATCCTTAAAATAGGTACGCCAAATTCCTTTATGAATTTATACGCGAACTCGCCAATTTGCCTGCTTGAAAAAATAAATCCGAAAAACTAGATAATTGGGCATTTAAATCCGAAAATGTAATTCTTTAATTTATTCCAAATTGTATGTCCTTCCTGTTGGGTACGGTGGGATACACTTTTTCTTTAAGGCAAAACAGAAGGAAAAGCACTTCGGAGTTTGAGTCGCTTATTGGTTAGACATCATCATTTTGTTGATACGACACTTGCTCAAGAGTAACGTAACTTTTCCACTTCATAGGGTTTTATATCCCTTTATATTGCATGAAGCTGCACTAAACCAAGTTTATTCATAATAAAGCCACGCTCCTTAAAACAACTGCAATGCACTACGGATTACTCCACACCGTTGCGACACATCTTCCACCATATACCTATACAACTGTGTTACACTTTATTTGGCTAATTTACCGTAAAATCTCCTTTCGTGTAAAAAACGTGCAATCCTTGTTGTCGAAGAAAGAACGACAACAGTTGCAATTGTATTGTTGTTGTGTGTTCACAATTCCGTTGAAAGTTATCCCAAATTGTTGGTATAGAAGACGGTCACCAGAGCAAGAGTTATTTTGTTTCCAGTGCACAATGACAGTAAAATGGAAGAAAACAAAAAAAATTATTATACACCCAAGATAAGTATCGGAGACAGCAATGACTTTCAGTATAGAAAATTTCAAGTGTGTAGAACTGTATCCAAGTGCATGTGTGCCAGGACGCTGTGCATTCTTTTGCTCTCAAGTGGAAATCACCTGGTAATCGTCCAATTGCTGTTCGGTGAATGTAACTATTTTGTTGCCCATGGTTGTAGATTCAAGGATTTGGATGCAATATTTTCTTCCGCCAGTCGTCTAGGGGGATATCCTTGCGGATGTGTCACGTTCGCTGGTTGTAGACTGAAAAAGACTGACAGCAAAAAGCTGCTATGAACGTTGTAAGACCGCTACCATTATAGCTTTATGGGGGGTATATGTATGTATGGAAATTAATTAAGGAGTGGTCCTTTCGCATATTTTCCATAGCTTCACAGCAGAAAATGTGAATGAAATAACGTTTCCTTAATGTGGTCGAAAGGACGAGAATAGAAAGCAAGTCGATGGCGGCCCCATGAAGAAGGTGTGGCATCCTGCTGAGCTGTATACTATACAGTATCCTTCAATTCAACATGAAAATATTACTATATGGTGGTAACAGTAAACTTTTTGACGCTCTATATTCGTAGGCTACCTATAAGAAAGTGTGGTTTTATTTATTGATTTTCGAGCATAGCGTTAAATAGGTCCTTGGTTGGCATTGTTGGTGCAGCATGCATGTGGTTCTGCTGGGTGATATATTGCTTCTAAGAAAAAATAGTACGAGCACATAACGTCGATAGATATGTGAATGCTTCTTAGCACTAGCTTGTGACCTCGTTAAGGAATTAATTTTCTCAGTACCTGTTAAAGTGGCTACATTGGCATAAATGGAATTGGACAAAGCAAACACCTTCAGTGAAGTCGTATAGACAGTAGAAACAAACGAGTGCTTTGTACTCGCATAAACTTCACTAGCTAATGTCCTTGCGAATTACCAATAAACATTTTCAGTTTCGACGGAGAATTCTATACAAATTTTGCAATTGTGAGCTTTACATTTAAAGTGGAGACTCAAATTTTGTATTAGTACTGCGTCTTGCCATTGATAAGGCATACTTTGGTTTTCGCTTCAATTGTCCGACAAGCAAGTTTAATTTTAGACAAATCAGTCAGTCGTGTGATTGTGACTTAGTAATGTATGACGGACATCATAATTTAACATCCTCATTGACCTATGGAAGTTGGAAGCACTAAAACGTATCAGAAGCGCACTATAAAACACGTGTAAGAACATTTCTTTTACTTTTGCGGACTAATACGGAAGCGACCTACGATTTTAAAGAAATTTTCAGATGTCGATGGCGCAGTGTAAAATAACAAAGATGCAATTTTTGTATTTCCTGTAATCAAACTTAAGACCCCTAGCTCAGTAGTAGAGTACATTAACAGAGCCACTGCCTTTTAAGAGATGTAAGAGCATGTAGCATGTATTTCTTACTCTACTTCTACTATTAAGTCGTTTTAGAATCAGTACTGGCCATTTTATTACCTAATTGTTTGCATCACTGCAACTTTTACCTTTTTGCTAACTTTTATTTTTATACTGGCTTTTAATGTTTTTCGACATGATTAAAAATAATATTTAAAAAAATATACTTACGTAATTTGAACAAGATACATTTTTTGAAAAAGGATCACCACATCCCATTATAAACCTTCAAACAAAGATGCAAAATAATACTCAAAGCGCCTTGCCAACAATCACTTTTAACCTTCGTACATAATAAAATATTTGTTTAGGTCACAGTCTATGAGTTTAGGTGGAAAATGTTGCCATTGTTATTCCGTAAAATGTAACCAGGACACAAAAAGGCTTTTATAAAGGGTTTAGTAACTGTATTTAAAATATAAAAACAAACTTTTGCTCTTAAAAAAAATTGTAAAATAGTTTGTATATAGAGATGTATAGAGTGTACACTATTGCTTGTCTTTTGTAAATGTCTTCACTACAGTTTAACTAGTAGATATAGGACAAGTTTTCGAGTTTTATAGAATTTCAAAAACACTTCATAACTTCTTGAGAAACTGAATATTCACTGTTCCCACAGATATTAATTTTCTGCCTCCGCGCATGCGTATGCTAGATTAGTATTTTTGACGTATTTTTGAAAGTGATTGTCTGGCTTGGGATCCAAATCTAGTACGGTTACCTTAGTGATGAATGTTTTACCATTTACTTGAACCACATTGGGGTGATTTGAGATTCTGTAAAAAAGTTCAGGTCAGTTTGGATTTTTGAAAATATTTTCGATACCACTTACCTTATTGCATTTGTGTGGCTGATTTCCTTGAATGCGACTATTATTGAGCAGTCCAAAAATGTCGCTGCTAAAAGATATTGCTCAAGCGGCGTCAAGTCTTCTAATTTGGTGGTCCGTCCTCTGCAAAGGAACTTTTTTAACCATCTATAGGTTTTCTTTTTAGTGGCGGTGTTTGAAGTGTTGTCCCAACACATTTGAGTGATGTATTTCTATGACAGAGTTTTACATAGTAAAATATTAAGCATAACAATTGTGGTACAGAGATTTAAAATTAAAATTGTTCAATAAGGGTCTATACAAAAAAACAGACGAAAACAAAAGATTAGATTAGAGGAACCCTCTGAAAGGTTGCCCCCTAGTCCGGACTACTGGACTTGAATTAAAATCTCCTGAAACACGTGTCCAATTATTACTTGTCCTGTATCACTGCTTAAAATTGCATATCGCTATCGGAAGCGGTAAGAAAGTTATCTAGACCCTGGTAAAAGTGCATACCTAAAAGGTCCCTCTTGAAAGGGACAGGGGGGTCTACGCATAAAAGCTCTAGCACAAGTTGTGAAATTTGGACCATCGAGAATGTCTGAGCGAACCCTAAGGACAACATTTCAAATTTGATTACCTGGTCACACTGGCCCGGCATTTTTATAAATATAGTCTCATTTTTCATTCTGGTGCAAGTCCTGGTCTTCTTTTTGAATGTCGTCTTGGTGAGACCTACTTCCGTTTAATGTCTTTCAGGGACAAGAACAAAATGAATGCTTTCTCAAAACTTTCATAGGAAATTAAAGTGCGCGCACATTAAGAACGAAGGCACTAAAAAACTTTCGCTTTAAAACTGTAGTTTTGTCCCTGCCAAACACCGGGGAAAAATTTGAAAAAAAAAAAAAAAAAACTGGGCCAGTTAACTGCGCTTGCATCCTCAAGGAATACCACCACTGCAAATGCCTGGACTATATAATAAAACAGAAAAGAAAACACGTATCCATAAAAGGAAACACTTCACCGGCAGCAAATTTAATTTTACCACTTCAACGCTATGCCGTATTCAAAAGGACCCGCCACAACAATTCTTTTCCTACTGCTTGTGCAATAGCAACTTCGTGCCGTCATTTACCCACACACACAGCACAGTGCAATGAAACGAAAAAGCCATAAAAATAATAAAAACCCCAAGTAAAGAATACTACACCTAACTCATAGTTTTTTGTCCGCACTAAACTTCGTTCGTCCTTTTCATATACGCAAACTCGTTCATACCTTTGCTAGAAGTTGAATATTTAAAATTCTCTCAAGGACACAATTCCCTGGGCGTCCAGCTCTTCCCGCATAGTTCCTGAGTAGACAATTAATAATCAAATCTTGGAACGTTGTCATGTCTCTGTAGGAATAGTCAAAAGTCAAAATATCCTTCCAACTTTAGATACACCATACGACATGCTTACCCATTAAATGTGTTCATCTTTAATTCTTCGAGTGTAATTAAGCCAGCCTGATCGCCGTAGATAAGTTGACCATTTTGGAAAATTCGTAAATTATTCTGAGGACATTCGAGCAGTGCATCCAAGGACTTTCGCATAGCCAGCAGCTTCCTAAATGTGGTGGGAAAAGTTTTCAAATTAAATTTATTTTTTCTTCACCATTCCGCTATACGAACCCTGAAAACATATCAATGGGACAGTATGCGCTCCGTCTTGACACTTTACGACTTCGTAGCTGGGAACAAAAAAAAAAAAAGAGCATACATAAGCAAAGCAACTCTAGGGGGTATATAGTTTATGATCAAACACCCAGGATACGTATCACTTACCTTAGGAAATTGCATGGTACAGTAACGACACCTAGTTGAAGCTTTTAGCTTGAATGGATTGAGAAATGACTTTCGAGAAGGCGAACCAGCACCGGTGCCATCAGAACCAACTTCGACAACGATGTCCTGCAGAAGCCATCCTTGTTTTGGTTTTATATCGACGGCAAATGTGTCCCCTGGTGTTAACTTTTATTGCGGCAAATAAATCATAAAATTTTAGAATTTTCTTTTTTTTTAATAGAAAACGAAATATCCAGGATAGTGGGTGGTACATGCGGTCGGTATATGTGGTGGCATGTTGCTATTGAAAAAAAGCTGTAAACAACAACACGAACTATAGAAGAAGCTCGAGATTGGAATGCATAATTTATGAAATACCGCCGACGGAGCGGATTCCGGATGCATAAACTGAGCCAGATTCTGGGAGCTTAACGAAGTTTCTATACCACCCAGTCACGGTTTGGAATTGTGCAACTCACCTGATGCTGTAAACCGGGAACTAGCAACGTCTCCGGCAGGATAGTAGCATCTGGCAGTAGAAGTCCAAATTGTCCACAAAACTCTTTGTCTAGTCGATGAGCTATAAATTTTCCAAGGGATTATAATAGAAAACGATACTGGAAGAGGTGGAGGAGAAGAGCAACGGTTTTCAGTGTTGTTGTGCAATTGTATTCGACTTTGTTGCATATATAGAGGACGCAGAAGGACCGTGTGTTGCAGGTGTAGAATGGAGGCTAATAAATCTATTTTTAAAGGTAAATTAAATGTGTGTAGAATGATTGATTGCGGGTTACTTTTTCTTTTTCGTGTTGCAGCGAATATTTTTCCGATCAGATTTGGGTTTAGATTTTGGTTGGTACGTGCAACAAACAGAATGGGGATGAGAATGCATCACTGTGGATGTGGCACTGATGGAAGCGAAAATGGAGGAAGCTTTGTATCGCGTTGTAATTGTGAAATAATTTGCGAAACTACTGCAATTTGGAGATACGAGGTGACGTCATTCATTGCTTGGTCACAGATGACACCATTCGGCCACAGTTTCCCATTGAACCAAAATAGGTTGTGTTTGTGTGTGTTTCTCAAGCCTAGACTTTCTTTAGAAAAATATTATTTTAAATGCTGCCGGTTAGTTTGTCAATTGCTCTAGGTAAATTGAGGTGGTCTGGCTGAAGATAAACGGCAAGGCGACTTAAGTTATTACCTACAAATAAGACGCCGATTATAAGAAAGTCGAGGTCGAAGGTTGCGGGAAGCTAGGCTTAGGGTCTTATACCAATCATAGAGCCATATATTTATTTTTTATTTGTTATGAAAAAAAGGTTTCATGATGAAAAGACCAAACAAAATGTTCATGCTGCATTTTATGACAAACACACCTTTATTGGATGTCAAAAGCCGAACGTTCCTAGACCGGGGCACTACTTGGTAAGACAGCCGAAGCACGTATACAAATTCTCATAGCGCTATAGAATGAATACTGTCAAAAGATTTGGCGAGACTGCTACTGTAAGAGGCTGAAAAAAATTTCCCACTAAAGCTCTCACTTAAGCTCGCAGGAAGTTCAAAGCCAGCACTAACATCTATCGAGATTGCCGCCATCCATGTGGTGGCGACTAATCCTAAAGCCCTGGTTCGACGAGGAATGCTGGTCAGCACATCTAGCTAAGAACGATACCTGTTAATCTATTTTTTTTTTAAAAACTTTGAAACCTCAACTGCTGAAAAGAGAAAGCTGTACGTCTGTTTCAAGTCGCATACAAAAATCTCGTCGGTTGTACTGTGTGATGCCCAAAACCTAGATTGGCCCATATCACTGAGACTAAAATTCCTGGCCAATACTGGCAAAAATGTAGCGTAACCAGACACAGCACCTCTTAATCGACTTTGAAAAGCTATGCCAAGTTTCGCCATCTCTGCAAAATTTATTTGTGTATGCAGGGTGACGATATAGAAAAATCTCACTGCTCCGCAAAAAAGCGAGTAGAACTGTTGATCCAAAGGTGAACAAAAGTTAAAGCTGGGGATGATACGACGTCATGTTAGGTACTTTTTTAATGTATTTTTCTAAGCAATTGTGCGGAGCTCATTATAGACAAACAGTGGAGGTATACAACATCTAAAGTTCAGTTAAGTGCGATTAAAGGATTAGAATACCTACCTGCAATATACCGAAGAGGGTTTAAGTTTCCCAGCAGAGAAAGACACCACCTTAGGTATGGCATACAAATTTGTAAAGGGATAATTTTAACACGTTGAAGTTTGAACTGTGATTAGTAGATGGGTTGATTTAGCCCGACATTTGATATTTCAAAAACCTGTCATTATAGATAGCTGTCAAATTTACAGCCAATTGCCAACTAGCTCAAATGAGATCCATCATTTGTACGCAAGTTTGTCGTATGTAAAGAGTTACAAAAAAAAATCATCTTTAATCTTTTCAAGTAGATTATTATAACTTTGTCCATTTTGTTTATATATATATTTTACCAAAACCATTTACATGACCTTGAGATTGTTTTTTTTTTTTATACCCAAAACATTCATGTAATTGAGAAACATGTGCAAAACCTGGTTCTTCTGGTCTATAAAAATATCACAACCTCCAGTAGAAAAATGTTCAAGCCAAATATATATGACGTAAGGCCCTTTAATTAGAACGTTCATTTTTTAAAGAACCTTTAAATAGTTCTATTCCAGAAAACCTTAACCCCCCCTATAGCAATTGCAACAAGTCAAAAACATTAAGCCACACAAAGTCAATGCTTACCCGGCCGAAAAGGTCTGCAAAAATTATTTATCCTGCGGCGGTCCGCCTCTGATGTTATATTGACAATTTCCGGTATATTCACATATTCCTGGCCGATAAATCTCGCCACAACACTCACAAATGCCACCAGATCTTCAGGACATACTGCATCGTCCTCGTCATCATAGACAGCACAGCACCCACCTAGACAGATGTCAAAGCGAAATAAGATAAAGCAAAAAGAGAAAAAAGAAATATTATTGAGGAGCTTCCATATTTTTTGCTTGTGTTTTGTTGGGTGAGAGATACATTCCCTTGAGGCAAATACACATGTCAGAAAAGTCCGTAAAACGGTGGCTGGTGCGCGCTCCTAACTCAACCTACCTAGTGTCTGATCCATATCGGGGGTGGTAACGACTCCATTGGGACTAGTTCTATCGCATGCTGTCGTGGGCCCCTTCTGCTGCTCCAATTGATGGTGGTCGTCGCATTTACTGTTCCTCGTACTGCTGATGTCGGCTTTTGGCAGCCGTAAAACTTTTTTAAGTTGTGGCAGGGCCACGACCAGATTTGCATTACCCTCGGCGCTGTATATCAACTGAATTTGGCTAAAATCCATTTCGGATTCGAAACAAAACGAAACTTCTCTCTGTGTGAGTATATGTGTGCGACTGGATATATCCCAGTGATTGGGTGTGCGCGGCTACGACTGCGATGAGCGTAATGGAATGGCAGTATTACACATCTGCAACAGCAGGATTGGCAGCAGGATATAACTCCTGCGAATAGAGAGGAAGAGCGGAGAAAAAAAAAACAAAAATAATATGTAGCTGAAGCAAGATGAACAAATTTTACAGTGTTATGTTTATCCGAGAGATTAGGGCACGAATAATGGCATTAGGGATATAAATTTTATAAGTGCTTCCACCAGACAGTAAGGCTGTGTAGCTGCATGGCAATGCAACAGGGGGTGGTGAGCTTCTTAGTCGGCTGATGGAGTTCCGATTTTCCATGACATTCCACATCAGATGTTGTACGAGTATATTCGTTTGGGCATGGGGTTTCCTATCCCGCATCCGCCTGATGTTGTGTATGGCGGCAAATTAAGCTGTGAGTTGTCGGTACTAATTTGTTGCAATTTGGGGTGCATTATGGTTTCCGGTTAGTCCTGCACAGACTGGAGAATGTTTTTTAATTGCAGGGTTTTAAGGTTCTAAAAGTAATTTAAACTTTGCAGCTGACAGAGGCCATATCAAATAAGCAGAATGCTTTCGTCCGCACTTTTGGACACATATGCGACTAATATATAGCGACAAAGAGTCAGTTGCGAGTTACACTTGGGCACCGACCAAAAGGTGTTCAATGTTGTTGGTCAGAAATTAACGGTTACGATATTCCAAGGACAAAAGAAGGCTTAGCAAAAGGAACTTTCGTTTGAGCACAGTTCGGGTTCCAGTGACAAGAGTTTGCATGTTCAGCAGAACCGAATTTTAGTTTGCCGACTTTATAGGTCAGCGTCAGCATTCAGCATGCTTGACTAACGTTTTACAATTAATTTTCAGCTTAGGTTTCTGTTAATCAGAAAACTGAAAATTTGTGTTTTCTCGATTCAGAAAAATGACATCGAACTGGAAATTAGAAGAACTATTACTGTCCCGTAAAAATGCCTGGCTGAATGGGTCTCAAAAGACTATCTAGTGATGAGCTGTTCAAAAGGGGAACTACGCTGTGAATACGCTAGCTTTTTACGAAACTGTCCTCTCTTCAGCTCGAGATGCCAAATATGAGGCGTTTTTCTTTTTTAGTTCAGACAGAGCACAACCCAAAAGTTAGTGTTTCTTTTTTAGCTCAGATAGGTACATCAGAGCTCAGAATTTGTGTTGCTTTTTTCATTCAAAGCATGCATGCTTTTTTCGATCAGAGCGCGCTCTATGAGCTCAGAATAAATTAGCTGAGTGAAAAAATTACTACACACTTACAGTCACATTTGACAGAAAAAAAAAACGGGATAAACAAAATAGTTGAAATGGCGGACAAACTTTGTTGTTTTGGAACTAAAAATTAACCAATTTAATAAAAAAAAAATAATAATAAGTATTCAATTTGCACATCATACTTTATTACAAATGGCAGCACAGCACAATATGTTCTTTAGTGTGTTTCATAATTACATAAGAGCGATCTGAGCACGCCCCGTTAAGAGCTCGCTCATAATGTTCGAGCTCAGTTCAGTGCTCAGCTCTGAACTAAAAAGAAAAACGCCTTCTGTCTCTCGAATGGAGAGAGCCAGAGATAGACGCCAACTTAATAATAATTTTATAATAATCTTATTCGGTGGAAAGATTAATTTAAAACCTCTTGATTGTATTTAATTTCGCGATTTGTTTTTGTATCCAGGGAAACGTAACATTAATGTCGTTTTCCATTGGGATCACCAAAAATCTTTTTCAGATCTCAGATTTAACGCGGCTCATGGAACATGCAGCGAAACTGATCTGCTGTTGTAAATGTTTTAGTACGTTATTTGACAGAAATATCAGCTGTTGAAATTGCATTCGTTTTTGGAAAAATCAACTACTGTTGTAGATAAAAATTAAGTAGTTTCGATGATTCGTAGTCTTAAGATGATGAGGAAGACTATGAAGATAATAATTCCTCCAAAGCTATATTCATTACTATTTATGTTTTTCTTTATTTTGGTTTACACGAAACTTTTTGCATTTGTTTTAAAAGCAAACTTCTTTAAATGACGTAAAACAGCTGCGCAAAGTATATTGGTATTTGTAACAGCATATGTAAATCTGAAAAATATCGAGATCTGCAAAAAGTGATCCGAATCATAAGAAGACTGATTTTTTTGCCCAATTAAACATGAAAAGTGATTTAGGTACAAAAAAAACATATAAATTTTTTTCTCCCAATGGAAAACCACATTCAATTTTGATCCTTCTTCAAAAAATATTTAGTCGCCCTTTTTTCGTTTCCCAACCTGGGGGTCAATTCTCGTTCTGTGAGAGAGTGAATCGAATAAATCGTTTTCACATTCGCTCTCACACATTCCTTTCATTTTTTCGATTCACTCAGTACTAAAAAGCGATTCTCGTTCTATAAGTGAAAATATCGTAGTGAGTTTAGTATCGTATATACTGTGTTGTATGATATCAGGTTCTCAATTTTCAAACTCTCACTAAAAACACAGTACGAGAATTGACCCCCTGGTAACCCTGCATATACGCTAAGCCATGTTGCATGTTTTTTTTCACGAATTATGTGCTGCTGTGCTGACGTTTGCACAGATTCAAAAAAAATAAAATAAATTGAACGCTGAGTTTTTAATTTATATTTCAGGAATAAAAACTCTGTCTTTGCCCGTATTAGTTTAGTTTTTATTATATTTATTATTATTACTGAGGTGTACCTATGTGACATAAATGATAAAGACTGATATGTAATAGATACCTTAGTGAGCTCAGTAGCATTAAAAATTGTTTTCATTGTCTCCGAGAGCTTTATTCAATTCTGAAGTAGTTCTCATCGGTCTGTTTTGCTCAGCAATATTCTAACCACAAAACTAGCATTTTCTCAGGACTATTTTAAGGCGTACTTCCTTCTTTCCGTTTTCTTGTCATTTATTATTTAATTTCCAAGACAACTTCCGAGTTTTCACACAAAACTTGTACACGGCTGATTCTATATTCCCAATAATATGTAAAGGGTGATTTTTTAAGAGGTTTAGAACTTTTTTTTTAAAAAAAACACAAAAAATTCGAAAAAAATTAATGAAATATTTATTTGAATCGATAGTTTGAACCTTGCAATTTAATGTTTAAAGATAATTTCATGCAAATGTTGACCGCGGCTGCGTCTCAGGTAGCCCATCCGCTGAGTCCAATTTTGGCATACTCTTTCACACATATCGGCCGGTATCTCACGAATGAATGCATGGATGTTGGCTTCCAGTGCGTCAATCGAAGCGGGCTTGTCCCTATACACATTAGCCTTGGCATACCCCCACAAAAAATAATCTAATGGTGTCAAATCGCACGATCTAGGCGGCCAATTGACCGGCCCGAAACGTGAAATTAACTGTTCACCAAACTCGCCTCGCAATTGCGCCATTGTTTCGCGTGCTGTGTGTCATGTGGCACCGTCTTGTTGAAACCACATATCATGCAAGTCAAGAACTTCCATTTCGAGCAAAAAAAAGTTTGTTATCATCGCTCGGTAGCGTTCACCATTGACAGTAACGCTGCGATTCGCATCATCTTTGAAGAAATATGGCCCAATAATGCCGCCGGCCCATAAATCGCACCAAACAGTGGCTTTTTCGGGATGCATTGGTAGCTGTTGCAATGCTTCTGGCTGATCTTCACTTCAAATGCGGCAATTTTGCTTATTTACGTACCCATTCAACCAAAAATGAGCCTCATCGCTGAACACAATTTTTCGATAAAAAAGCGGATCCTCGGCCAGCTTTCCAAGAGCCCATTCACCAAAAATTCGGCGTTGTGGTAGGTCGGCTGGCTTTAGTTCTTGCACCAGCTGTATCTTAAAAGGCTTTACGCCCAAATCCTTCCGCAAAATTTTCCACGTAGTGCTGTAACTAAGGCCTAACTGCTGGGAACGGCGCCGAATCGACATTTCGCGGTCTTCTGTCACACTAGCTGATACGGCCGCAATATTTTCTTCACTACGCACAGTACGTAAACGTGTTGGTGGTTTAATGTCCAACAAAGTAAATTTGGTGCGAAATTTGGTCACAATCTTCCGAATAGACTGCTCAGAAGGTCGAGAATGCCGATCATAAAATGGAAGCAGCGCGCGATGAACATTTCGAACCGAGCACGAATTTTGATAGTAAAATTCAATAATTTGCAAGCGTTGTTCATTTGTAAGACGATCCATGGTTAAATTGCAAACCAAACTGAAGCTGTTTGACAGTGACACAAGGTACTAAACACACGTCAGCTGTCAAAACCAGTGTTGCCAAAACCAAAACCAGCTAAAAAATCACCCTTTATAACTACTCATTTGGCATGCCAAAAATGTTATTATTTGAACCAATTTTAATATCATCCGCCAAGATGTCGCTGCTTTGCTTACGTTACATTGAAAATTTAAATTAAGCAGCAACTGTATTTATTTATATAGCACAGTAGCGCCTGTTGTTGGCGATCCATATAAATAATGATGCACTAGCAATTCATCTAATTTAAATATATAATATCCTCTTTAATTTAAAGAGATTGTTTTTCTTGGTAATTTGTTTAAATTATGATTCTATTACCCTATGTCCGAAATAGGAGATTGTGTAGGTACCTAGTACCTAAATATGTTCCGTCAGCTTAAAATAAATATAGTTTTTTGTATTAGTACATTTTCGTGTTTTTATAGGTATATTGCAATTATTGCGGATAAATTCCCAACCCGCTTAAAGTCAAATTATCAATTGCATATATTTTGTACCTATGTCAATACCCGGGCACGACTGTTTCCTGTTCCAATTTTACAGCAACCCTCTTGCTTTCAGAGATTTCTTTCGGTAACTGCTGGTAAATTGAATCTTTGAATCACACACACACTTCAAGTAAATTAATAAAATAAACAATTTAAATTAAAAAGTAAACGATTGTATTATTTTCACTGCAATTTTATTGCAATTTGCCGCTGAACACATTGTTTAGATAATTCGCCGTGGTGAAGTGTCATAATGAAAAAGACTCATCTTCACCAAAAGCCGAAAGTATGCACCACAAAAAATTGATTTAATAAGACTGCCACTTACTAGGGAAATAGTTTACACTACTTTTTGAACTTCACAACACACGCACGCAACACAAACAATTGAAAACAAATTAGTTTCAGATTAACTTTCATTTGAGTTTGTTTAAGAGCAAAATTGCTAAACATTATTTCATCACAGCACAGTTCAACCAACAGATGACGATGTAAATAAAACTGAAGTTGGATGCAGTTCCGAATGTGATATTCATATTTTACTGAGCATGCCCATTGCCGAGTTCCACGGCGAATTGTTGTGTGGAAGTAAATCAATGAAATACGCAGGCATACATTTAGGCGCGATTTTAAATTTGCTGACGATGTAGGGTGGCAAATTATTTAGGTAAATATATATTATTATTCTTATTGAGTATAATGTATCTTATTTTATAAAGTAATTAATTACAATTTACCAATAGTTTAAATGAGATTAGCACTAGCCACCAGGGCTATCGGCTAATAGATATTTAAAATGGACTAGCAAGGCAGTTGTTGCTAAAAAAAAAGTAGGTACCTATTCATAGATTTTTGCATTTTGTAAACTTCAAAGTTCTGTCTCGTATCCAAGAATAAAATCTCTCTTCTACATTTACCTATGATACTCCATTCAAATTTCCCCCTACTGTGGAACTGCAGTTTAATTGCCGATTCAAATAACTTCCTATCGATAGATACATAACAGCACCTAAACCCAATCTATACTTCAATATAGCTACAGCCAACGCACTTCTGATTAAAAGAGTTTTCGTCCTTTGTCGAAGAGGGATACTCAAATGTCGAACTCGGAGTAATCCCAGTAATTGAATGCAACCTGCAGAATGAACTCGCAATTTCATTTCGGTTCCATTACTACATGATGTGATCTGCCCTTAAAAAAAGGTCTCCAATCAGCTAACCATATTCAAAGGGAAGCATTCTTCGTTCCGTCGACTTGGCATGTAAATACATACAACAGTTGCACTGCTATTATCTTCACCCGATTTCGGTATAACAAAACCATGCCACCAATTAGATGCACCAAGTCCTAGAAAAATATATCTACCAAAACACATGACTTTGGTGGAAGCGAAAGCCGTACAAGGATGTGTGCTGCATCCTCCGTTCGCAACCAAATATACAATACCGCACGAGTAAAGGGAGAAGAAAAAGATTTATTATGCATGTGACACAATTGGATCACAGATGACTTGGAGACGAACAGTATACACATTCACTTGTTGTAGCCGCATAGGCCTTTACAGAAAAAAAGAAAATAAAGTCACAGCCAGTCATATTTTTTTTTTCTTGCATCCTCGCCGTATTCTGTTTCTGCTGAATAGAATTGGAACAGCAGCCACTCCACATTCGTTCGCCCTTCCACCCATCATCTCGTCGTTGCTAATGAAAACCAAACTCAAGATGCTTCCAATAAGACATGCATCCGTATAATATATGCGGGAGACCTCCTAATCCTGTTTTCGAGACGTCGACCTCAAGCATAACCAACACGATGCGAATATAGAAATTGAAGTGTGGTAACTGTGCGGGTGTGTATGCTGGTTTTATTAAAGTGAAGCAGTATGACTTTATGAACAAATATATATCCATCTGGCAGGAGGTGCTGTCGGAAAGGCAAGGCTCCCACTTTGACTACACAAATACGGAGATGCGATTGAGAGAAAGTTGTCCTCACGATTTTATGTCAGTCTATCGATAGGCTATGCATACCTCTTGACCCGATATCCTTCGAAGACTCCCTCGACCCTTCCAGGCAGCACCTTGCAATGCCAATATTTTGGGTTAAGTTTTGCGTTTGTTTGGTTAAGCGAACAATGCCAGAAGTCCTGAATATTGTTTTGATTGAGACATTTTTCAAATGCCTACCATCGTTGTCGTTGTTTTTGTTGTCGCTGTTGCCTATGCTTCGTCGTCATCATCGTCTGACTTTGTATCCTTGTTGTGCTTTGATGAGGGTACCTACATAGCAATGCGGAAGTTTTCTCTCCATCATTGGTCCATGGATATACATTATACAATCCTTTTGGTGGAAATACTTCTGCAGCAATTTGCTTTCAATTTTCTGGAAAAGAAACCACAACGGGGGATGATGCTCATCTTTGTTGTTTAGCATCCGAAGTAGCTATGGGTTTGCATTGGCAAAGTAAAAGTCATATGGTCTTATCCGAAGTCAGTGCATCTTGCACATTCAGAAGTGGATAGTCCTTTACGGAATCAGTTTGTGCATGTTATGAGAGCGAAGTAAATAAATTGGAAACTACAATAAAAAATAAAAAAACTTGCTTTGAAGGATGCCAAGACTTCTTCTGCCGGATGGTATCATGCAAATTTGAAATTTATTGCTTGCAAATTAAATTGTCTATATAACAAGTCGTATACGACTTTAGCGAAAACTGTGTCACAGAGTATATGAGGTCCTTCCTGACTGACCTACTATTTCTGGTTCTGGCCATACTTTGATATTATTAAATATTCTCGGGAATCTGCTGTTGGGTAGGATGAAAATCCTACTACTTTTAAAGTGCAAGTGAAGGGTAATCTTTTTATAAATACCAGAGGCCGAAAGACACAGATTAAATCACAGTTTCCACTGTGTCACCTCTTATACGAGTGTTTGACAGACACCCAAAAGTAAAGTTTTCCTGAGAAAGCTTTCTATTTGGCATAAAACTGTAGGACCCTTTCGTTCGCTGCAAACATAAAATTTAACACAAAAAGTCTTAAAGGACCTTGCAACCATTCGTTCAATCATAAAACCTTAGCAGCAACCACTTGTGGATCAGTAGTCAGGAGGGTGACTCCAACGAGAAGTTGCTAAGCCAAGCTAGATTGTAAACAGTTTTTGGATCAACTGTTTATGATAAATGGTGAACGCTTACAGCTTTTTACTTTGCTAAGCTTACTAAGACGACCTGCGAATTATTATTTTAAATTAAAATACCTACCCTCAGCCACAGGCTGCGTGCGCATTTGGAAGTAGCATTTTGCACTGGAAACATCTGAAACAGACTTGCCGACATGTGTGTATTAAGAATCATTCTTCGTTTTTTCGCCGTCGGATTTTTAACCAACATCAAATGCTACCCTGTTAATTTCGTTTTTGTAACAGTCTGAATAATCCTTTTTTATATGCCACCGCATACACTAAGACCTTCACCCATTTTAAGCCCATACGCCCTTCATTCTGCTCGAAAGGAAGGTGTAAACCTTAACACATTTCCATTTTAATAAATCGGTAGATAATTTCCAACAATCCAACTGTGTCCTAGTGGTCGCCGACAAAACCTCGTTCGTTAAAATCCCTTTTTTTCATTACCAAAGCAAATAAATATAAAGATTAAACCTGTTCAAAGGATTATCATCTCTGTGACCATAAATGCAATCAAAAAACTCATTAAAATCTCAAAAACTGTTATAAAGAACAAAACATACATTTTGTGTTCGTCAGTACCAATATATCCTTTACAACAGCGACAGACCACTGCGCTGCACTTACCCATCACTCACCGAAAGCGAGGATGTGTTTATCCTGTCTTGCAGTTCACATTCACACAGTGTAAAGGACGAAAGAACTCCATCACACAGGATATAAACGAATTGAAAAAGAAACAGATTTACAACTCACTGGCATAAAAAGTGGTGCACATCTATAGGGATTGCACATGAAAATTCAGCAAAACTCGGAGAAATTCTGTGAACGCTACTAAAAGGAGAGTAAATCCTTTGAAAGTAAACAGGACGTAAATTGAATTGTAACTAACGTTAACGTCTGTATAAACCTGTATAATGACTCTCGTCGGGATATGCGGATAGATCGACTTTGTCTTCCCATTGAGAACAAGGTGCGTGAATATGGAAATTTGCCTGTTTACTAGACAACAGGATTATCGAAGGATGTATGCTACCTAAATACATTTCTCAGTTCTATGCGCAATGTCTTTTGTCATGACTCATGAGAGTATGTAGTGGATTTTGCTCGGCGAGTGGAAAGAAAACTGAAAAAGTATTCTTTAACGGTCCACTTTTTCTATACGTTAAGTCAGAAGGGATGCCCATCTTTCCTGTTTCTTTTTTTTTCTGAATGAAATCGATTTCGTTTTTCCTTTCCGCCATTATATATGCAAGGTATGGTATACCTATACATTCTATGCTGATGCCGGTGGGTGATCCTTCTTTATAGTTGTTGCATACGATATGAGCCAAGTTCATCCGGATTTAGTCCTGGAAAAAGTCCAATGGGCGGCATTTGCTTGTTCTCGTTCGAGCAGTGTTGTGATTGTGAATTGAAACGAATAAACGCGTGCGGATTTGGAATAGAAGATCTATGTAAGCGGCACCGGCTTTTGAGAAAATTTCAAATGATTTAGCTGACTAAACGGATTTGGTGCCGGTAGGTGCCCACGACAGCCAATGCACATACATGTGCAGTGTGCACGCTGAATTATAACCCCTGTCGTGAGCGTGCGATGGTCGCGTGCCACATGCATGCACAGGTAGGTATAGAGTATATATCATTGTAGCAAGCGCATTTGACGGCGCAAAATTAATTTATTCTTACGAATTTGTGTGTGGAACGGAATGTGGGTTTTGAGTGCGAGTCAAGCAATGTGGGTTATTCCATACAGGTTAATCCTTTAAATAGAATAGTGGATAGGTAATTAGCGTATACGACTTACTGTGACCCCACGTGGCAGGAAATGGGTTATGTCAATGCACCATTATGACACGGGCTATACTTTTCTGTTTGCATTCATTTGGAATGCTTTCAGACGTCAAAAGTGGAGAACAGCACGGCAGAGACACTTTGTTAAATGAATCCGTCACATGGAAAAGTTTGCCATACCTGCAGATGCAGATTTTAAAGGAACTTGTGGGTTCAGTGTTGAGTAACAGCAATGGGGTTGGTAGTTTCAATTTACATGGCGAAAAAAGTGAAGTTAATACGGCCAAGTAAAATTATGATTTTCTTACTAACATAACGATGCGAGCGTGCCTTAAGCAATAAATGTCGGCAAGGTGTGCCAAGGTGTCGGATAAGATTGATTTTACAGCGGACGCTAAGAAAATAGTGACACTTTTGGAGATTAGATTTTGCTGCCAATTAACAGAATCTTCGGTTTATAGGTATAAAAGCTTCGAGATCTCTCACGTCCCACATCAAAGAAATGCGTTGTTATACTGGAGTTAAATTATGAGGTGGGGACGAGTAGCACCATCTAAGAAATTGGACGTGAAACCTACGAAAATGTTTTCAGACATATTTTACATAGGTAGCCTGTTTATAGAGGAATGTTTCCCCTTGATCGTACCCTCATCTCCTTCAGAAATAAGAAAAGTGATATACCTTCATTCATAGCAACTTACGTCCGGAAGATCTTAATAAAGCCCTCGACGCTTACACTAAAGGGAGATGTGTCGAGACCGAGTTGCAATGTTTTGTAGACTCCAAAAGACAAAGACTACACTCTATTGTTAAAAACTGAAGGTGATTTCAACAATGTCAAGACTGAAGCCGTGCATAGAACGCTAGGTAAGCTAAACAATCACTTCATGACTGAATTTTTAGCTTTCTTAAATCAAGACACTTTAAAGCCGAGCTCGAAGGTCCTTCTAACCCAAAAGCTAACACCTAGAAAGATACTCAGGGAGAATTTACACAAAACCCTTCTAGAGCAATGAGAAAGCGGCTAAGGCTTTGCAGAATTTTAGGAAACAAGATGATCTTTCTGCGCACGCTCAAGCTTGAAGCGAGACAAAAATCCGGACCAGAGGGGAACGCTAAATATACCACCATCAATACGCGTACTACTTACGACAAAAAAGCCATGAACGTCCTTCAGCAAAGCCAAGTCTGAGACTCATCCTAGAGTATAACAGATAGATAAAAGATCGGTCTATGCATGACGGCGTATTTGCTGAGTACAGGTAAAACTATAATAAAATTCAGCAACTGTTTGTTATCACAGAGCTGTATTGCCTCAACCTCGCTAAAATGCACATGCCGACAGATGCTAAAATGAGTTTCATCACGCAACGTTCCAAAAAAGTTCGAAGGCCGAAAAAAGAAACTTCGTTCGGGACCTGAAACCCCTAAGGGTAAGGGTTACTCCCTTAATATAATATGAATAAACAGCGAGAGAGTCGCATCTCGCATATATCTACCCAAGAAATTATTTAAGAAAATGCTATTCTCAAGTTAAGTCTAACACTCTCAAAGATACTTTGAAGTGGAGTCACATTCATGGTTCAGTTTTTCCACCGTCCCACCTCTCGCGAACCTTTGACAACATGTGAGCATGTAAGGTACTACTGTTGTATCAAAGCTTCTCAATCCAGCCATTCGTATGCCGAATAAAAGGCCAGATCCCTCTCATCCTTAATGGCAAAACTCCCACTTGAACGAAGATAAGCTCTAGGCCTAGCTCTAAGCATAGATAGAAATTCATCTCATCACTAAAATCACATCTAATTCACATCTTCATTCAAGTCCAACTATCATTGCACATCAGGAATACCAAGAAGCTTTTAATAATTTCCAACGGCATTAAAAAACCCAATGGCTCGATTAAGGAGAGCCCACAGAGCCCGTATAGTTAGGCATATAAAACGGACTTCCATACACATTCCACAAATGTCGCGACGAATAATTAAACGTGCCGCTTGCCCCTCTCCTCGTGCAAACAATGCCCTCTAGACTCACAAAAGACTAATCAATTTATAATATTCACCTTCCTAATCCATTAAGATGGTTATTAGTTCCCTTTAGCTACACATTTACGGTCTATACCTATTCCCAGTGGTGGGCCGGTCCACTTTTTATGGGCTAGATTTGTCTATTTCGGTCACGTCACATCAAAACCCATTATCAGTTATTATACCGGGTAGTGTGAGACAGACTCGAACACAGGATACCTGCAGGGGCTGTAACTCCATATCGGGAATTTATAATTACCACATCGAAATGGGTCGTAAAATCCCTTGTGTGCTATTCGAGTCAAATGGCCGTCAGCATCTTGTCTCAAAGTTGTAGTTATTTCGGGCGTTTTCCGGCAAAAAAAGAGAAGGGAAGCTACGTTAAGCTGAATGGTAGTGAACCTCTGTCCCTTTTGTAGTGGACTATTATAAAAGTTTTCCTCCCGAACATGCCCACGGTATTGATGTTGGAAGCAGGTAGTAGTTGTGATGGTTATGGTGACACGCTATGAATTTTAAGCTCAATGGAAATTCAACTCCGTCAAGTTCCTTCTTTCATTTTTCCTTTTTTTATTTTAATATTACTGCGTTGGATTCTATTTTATCGTTCAGCTCATGGATATAACGCTGCTTTGTTTTATTATTTGATGGGCTAGCAGTGAAGCTAACGATATTGCATCCTTGGAGATTCTCATGCTCATCACCATGAAGCTTATATCTTTGGTGACGTGTTTCTGCGAAGTTATGTAGCTCACACGTCAGCTAAATTCACATTTTTTGACGTGTTACCTTTGCTGTTCACGAGGAGAAAGAACTAAAACTACAGACATTCAGTTAGTTGTTTTCTCTTTATTTTCTCTTTTGGAGGCAAAAGTGACCGCCATTTTGTTTTATTAAACTGTCAGTTACATTTCTGTGTTAATTTCTAAACATTTCTGCGACGTTTTATGATATTTTCTTAATATGCCTTCATGAACAAAAATGTCAAAAGCTGTTGTGGCATTTGACAGCTGAAATTCTTATTCTAAAAAGTGTAGACTCACAGAGTGTTGATGCCACCTAAATATTATGTCGCTGTCTTTTTTATTTCTATTAATACTAATTTTGAATTTGTAGATGCAGATGTGGCAGAAAGATATCTATTTTTGCATGTAGGTTAGGTTAGGTTAGGTACGAAGATAGTTAAATTAATATTTTAATCATTTTCATCAGTTCATATACTTTACAACTACCTACCTTACAGAAACCTGCTACAATGTTGAGGTACACAACTTATTTTCATCCATAAATATTTCCCATTTGTTCGTAGAATTCACACTCCCTTTCTGATAAAAAATATCATCAGATTCAGAAAATGAATAAAAGTGACAGGCTAGGTGTTTTCATATTTTCTTTGCAAGGACGCAGCACTACCCATGAGCGAAATTTTTATTAGTTGCGGTTGAAATATTTCACCCCAGATTTAGCTATTTAAAAAAAAAAATCAAAACTCCCATTGCCCAATATTCAGACAAAGTTAACGCCCTGGTCATGAGTAGGGCTTTGTTTCATTCCAATGCTGAGTGTTCCGTTTCCTCGTTATTCTATTGCCCCATCCGTTTTCTATGTACCTACTTAGATATTCTATTTAGTTGTGATTTGTATTTTGCTTTGATATTTTTGTTTATTGCCCGACTTTATGATTTTAGCCATCGCTAACGCTGCTTCCATGTATACAAGTGGCTTCGCATAGCCAAAAGAGAACACTACTTTTCAATAAATTGCTTTGTTAGAAACTTGAATTTATAAGAAATAACTGTCACAATAAAACACACCATACATTTGGGTGTCGAGAAATTGACAAATTTCACAACAGAAACAATAAATCGTGCAAATGTTGTAATCTTTATTGTCTTTAATTTATGGAAACCAAAGCAACCCAAGCGATTCGCATTTCGTTCCCTGGCGAGTTTAGCTAAGAGCCATAAACGATTCAGGTTTTGTAAGAGAGGTTTTAAGTATGAAAATAAATGGGCTTCCTTTTGTATATACCCACGCGAAGGAACAGATTACGATCAACAAAATGATACTTCCACAAACAATATCTCACAGTAAAATAATATGGATTACATTATTCTTTTATTGTAATTGTTTTTGATATATTAACTTACAGATTTATTATTTAAAATATTCCTAAGGACTTTGAGAATAATATTGGGTACGTCGTTCATACGCCTACATTTCAATAAAATGTATTTTTTCTGACTTCATTTCCTTTAACTTGACATTACTTAAAGAGATCATAATGAATACAACAAAAACAAAACGCATTAGAATGCCAAGTTAATTTTTAAAGCTATCAATCAGACTTCAGGACATTAAAACTAGTTAAATTCAACAGCCTATGTATATTAATTTATTATATTTCTTAAAAGCCAAAGAGAAAAACAAATGCCCCGGGAAATTCCAATTTAAATTCCCAGAGCCCCAGTTTAGTAAAAATCAACTGAAAACAATAAGAAATTTAAATAAGAAACTTCGCCTGAAATTGAAATATTTACCCTACTACTAGATGTCATATACATCTGAATCGAATGAAGGAAGATAAACACTTTTTCTGTGGCTATATTGAAAATTCCTGATTTCACTTAGGCTAATGGTTGATTCATAATATTTACATTTTCTTCAATTTTTAGATTACACATCAAACGATGTACGGGAAGATTCACATTTTTTCTGGCCGCCTATAGTTTTATTTTTTTACAATATTAGGAACTTTGGAAAAAAATCCAAAGGATAAAATGCACTGGTGAACGCAGAGACTGACTGCATCCACATTTTCATCGCCGTACCAATGTCAAACGTCATCAAGTTCATACACATAAGTGAATATTTGAAATACCGTTCCCTTAGCAAAGCGAAATTCTACTGCTCTCTCGAAAATCACATTTGGAGTGTTTGCCTTTTGCCGATTTCTTTGATTCACCTATACGATACGAATGGAATTTTTGACAAACCTATTTGCCAAACGAATCGAATTGTTCGTACTATGTGGATGGCTTTGGGGACATTTGGGAACTCCTCTGTTGTATACGGCGAACGAAGTTGACTGACAAAACTGTACATCCAATATCAAGAGGAATCCAATGAAGGGATGCAAAATATTTTGTCAGTGCCATTTAGGTACGAGTAGATGTTATTGATCTTTATAATGGGTTTGTTAGTTATTGTTATAATAACTGGTAAATATATCTTTGCTTCTCTAAAAGCATGAATAAAGGCGATCCTTGTCTTTGTGCTGAGAGAGAGAGAGAACAACAATTTCAGCAACGCCAATGCCGAATGCAAACTGTTATCTAAAAAATGTACTTATGATTTTCAAATATCTCTCATGAAAAACATATTTTATAACATTATGGGTTACCCTCAACAACAACAACAGCAATAATCGCGTGTAACACGTGTCTGCAAAATTCAAATCATTATTTACTTTACCTCTTTTAACATGATATATGCGTGGACGAAAATAGCTGCTTGGGATTTAGGAATTTCTCATAATTAATGCAAGCATCCGAGTGAAAAGACCACATAACTTTTCGGGAAAGTTCATTCATTGAACTTTACCCTTGCGTTTACATAATGTAGTCATTGTTTTAGAAAAACAAATTCGAAACCGGTTTAATAACGAGGAAATAGGATCCTTTTAGGGGGAGAGAGAGAGATTTTAGATTATTTTTAGAATTAAATTGCTAGCGGCAAGTTGGCGCTCTTTCACGTGCCGGAAAGTTTGAGGATCACGTTAATACATTGAAACTCACATTTCAAATATTCAGCGTGAGAATAATGGTGGCATGTGTTTCTGATCATGCTTGTATCTAAACGACCGAAAAATATAGCAAAATTTTGAGTACGGAGATTTTTAATAAAAACTTGGGTTTTTGAAAACCGCTTGTTATGCCCCGAAACTAGCAAATTCCCCTTCACATACTAAGAAACAAATTTTCAAAAGCATCAGTTGCATCGCTTTTTAAGCCAGCATGAAAGTTGTTCCACTTTAAAAATGATGAAGCTAAAAGGCGAACAAAACAGATTCTCAAAGGCATTTGTAAAATGAAAGTTCAGTTGTTTTTTAGTGTCATTAAAATATCTTGAGGATACAGCCCTTTAACAATTCCTTCGCAACACATGTCATTTTGAATTAACCTTGTCGATATCAAAATGTCCATAGTCTCAAAATCTATCAAGTGCTTTGTAGGCCTGGTTATTCTATTTTTGTAGATTCGCAAAGTCCAGAAGTGAATCAGTTCATGATGGTATCGCCAACAGTTAAAAAATTTCTCATTTTTCTATTCAAAACTGAAAAGCTCTCCTTTAAGTTCTCACCAAAGGCGGATCTTGTTGGTGACTAAAGTTTTACTTTTCGACCAACACGAAGTCATTAGCCCAACACAATAAAGAACCAGTACAAAGAACAGCGATTTGTAGATTTAAACAAATTCAGTCCAACTGTTGGATGACATCCTGTTGCTGTTCTTTTTGTGCCAAAAAAAAAAACGAAAAGGTGACACAGACGCGAATACAAAATTAGCATAACAATTTGAAATTCAAATTTATGTCCTCGCACCGTTGTATAAATGCTTATTACATTTGCAGGCAACACACCTAACTGTCTTTTAATGGACCAACCGTTTTCGTTTTCATTTTCATTCCAGCACCCGATGGCTATTAAAATTCACTTTTGCCATTCGATTCGAAGCGCACTCTGTTGCTGCCAACAAAGTGTAGTCATCACAAAGCATATAATCTAGTCCACGTTTCGAATAAAAGTTCACTGAGTTGTGGCCCTTAAAACGATTTGTGCCATTGCCGAATTGAATTTCAAATTCGATTGACACTGTGTGTATGTGAAATTCAATTTTTCACAGGTCACAACTAAATCTGAAGGACAATTACACAAGTCAGCAGAAAACCCTTTTTTTACCGAAATGAAAAAAAAAACATGCAAATCAACAAGTACTCCTTCGCCATTTCTCTCTATGACTGCCCTCTGATACCGCACGGAACCGTAAGACAGAGATTTGCTGTGACACTGTACCGAAAAAAGGATTCCAGTCACGTCCGCTCTCACACACATCCATAGAAAACGTTTCACATTCTACTAGAGGGAATATTTACATCCTGTCGTACTCGAATGGAATCGAGGACATTTCGAATCAAGCCACTTACGACACTTGTAAAATATCCTTTAGCAGGATACTTCAACTTTAGCTCTATCATGGTTGTCGTTGTCGTTGTCGTCGGCGGCAACGGGGGCGGCGACGACGGCTCCATCCAGACCGATTTTCTTGATTTCGCACGATTTGCATTAATCCATGGATAAAAAAGTTTAATAGAACAAGGAAGGAAAAGGAGGAGGTTCATTCCAAAAAAGGTCCTTCAGAGTTGAAATGAAAAACTTTGGACGTGCTAAAATATTGGTAAATGGTAAGTTGAGAGTGGAGAGTCGCATGCTATAATTTTGTAGTATTCAATGCTGTTGTTCGTGCTTGATTTTTTAATTCCTCGCCCCAGAGATCGTTCATAACTGTAAGAAGGATGGAGGACAATAGTTACATATATAATAAATCTGAGAGTGTACATTTTGTGTTTTTTCTTGGCTCTTAGTCGTTTTGATACCTCAAATAACTTTGAAGGTATTTTACAGACTTAGACTGATGAGCTGGGTATACAGTTGTTGGAAGGAAGTCACTTGTGTTGACCTATAAGTGAACGAAAAAATATGAAATACACGTAATAAGTTAACGCAACAGTTTCACATAGGTCCCTATAGGCCGTTGTGTGTGAGGTGTTATTTTTTTTTGGAAAGAATGGAAGAGATCTACATTTTTATGCCAAATCCAAGCAGGTGAGTTGAAAAGCTTTATGAGCAGTTTCTCCAACTTTTGAAGCAGTGGAAGAAAAACATTGGCAGTTCCTTGTAGGTGGCCATTTCTTTTTATATTGCTTTTTCGAACGATTTTACACCTTACGGATACAAGAATTACAAGAATTGACATCGCGTAAGAGTGGATCTCGAAGAATTGGGGCTGCAATCGGAAGGACGAACGGAATTCTGGCGGTTTATTTCACGAGTTATAGCCAATCGCTTGTAATTGTAGCCTTGATCATTGGATGGTGCTGGTGGGTGCACTCCAAAATCTCATGCACTCAAAAACTGTAACAATGTTGGAACAGAATGACATTGACTCTCGGTTTTGTAAAGGTAATAGCGCCCCAATAAACAAACAGTATCCCAGCAGCGTTTGAGCAATACAGAAGAATAAGGCGAACTAAACTAAATTTAACTGAAGACATAAAACTGGTTCTAAGCCCTTCAAGTTTACAACTAACACCGTTTCAAATATGCCACAGATTTTGAAACATCCTCATAACGATATTTAGCAATTTTAAGGCGATGACAGTTTGATGATTCACAAGTCCGCGAAGTTAGTTATCTTAGTCGGTCTCTGTCTGGCTTTGTCGAAGGCTTTCTTTTTCCTACCCGTCACTCAGGATGTTTACTAAAAATTAACTCTTTCTGCAAATGAATATCCCTACACATCCTTACTAAAATAAATCGACAAGTTTTTTTTCCGACTGTAAGGTGTTTGCCCGGATCAGATTTAAGAACTGCTCAGCTAAATTAACTCCGCGGTTTAAACTTCACATAGTTGCATTGCAAAATGTCACGATTAAAAAATAGGGTAGGTATATATTATAATCCATTGTCCAGGAGTGAAGAGTTAAGCTTAAGCTTATATCTAAGCAGGCAGTGTCAAAAATACCTACATCTTCTTGCTCCTTGTGTTGGAATGTCCTAAACGTTTTGAAGAGAATATGCTTTTTGCAAAGTTCATCCAAAGTTGAAATTAGCTTCTTTGTAAAACTTGACATTTTGTTTTTTGTAATAACAGAGTAAAGTAAGTTACACTCCTAGTTGACGTATGCAAATGGTAATGGAATTGACTACTTGCATTATTCGCCGTCTCGCATTCCAACTACCTACACAGACAACAAATTTTCCCCTAAAAATTGTCCGCACTAAATATCATTTCCTTTTTACTTATTTTAGTTCTTGCAAGGACGAAGTTCACCAAATTAAAACACTAATTCAACTATACATTCTATTAGTTAAAAATACTTCACACATACTCGTACGTCTGTGGTAGTTAGCAACCAAATCAAATAGAAAATACGGAACATTAAAATAATTAACACGCAACAAAAAAGAAAGACTTCTATTGGTCACCGAAAACACGAACCAAATATACAGTTTTCCACAATGAAAAATGAAAACCTGGACGACGAACAGGAAGCAACGAAAATGCTCCTCTCGATGCACAGACCAGACAGTGTCTCTCTCTATATATTTTTTGTTTTGCTGTGAACTTTTGTTGGAACTTCCGTTTTTTATATCGGGTGTTCTCGTTTTTTTTTGCTTTTTCTCAAGAAACACTGGCAAAACCGGAAGTGAAACGTGCGGAACTCGGAAAGAAAATAAACTTTGTAGCTGGCAATTATTTACCAGTCTCATTTTAGCTATTTCTTTTTATTTTGCTGCTCTTTGGAAAAGTTCGACGCTCCTTTGTTTAAGTTTTAGATGCTAAATCATCTATCATTGAAATTAAGTAATTCGAAGGACAAAGTTTTAGTTTCTTAGACGGGCATTTTTTTTTTTGTTTAGAAACCGTGTTATTCAATAGTTGCACTTAAGTTAAAGATCTACTCTGGCAGTTTGAAAGTTGTGTTTTTTTTTTCTTGCTCCTGTTGACCAATTTTTTTGTCCGTGCAAAGTTTATGCATCAGAGTGTTGAATTAAGTTCTGATGTTAAGAGGAATCGTTAGTTACGAGTAGGAGTGATTTACTTGGTTTAGGTACTTTTTTAGGCAGCACTTTGTCAAAATGTCTGGCAAGAGGGTGACTATAAGAAGGTGATTAATTGTTGTTGACGGAATTCAGTTGGATTAGTCGATGGTAGGTATTGTACCTTGAAGATTGAACTTTTCCTATAGGTGGAATTGAGCTCCTTGTGGGGAGGTTTTGCTGACACAGTCAATGTCAGATAGCTGTTTCCATTAAAACACTAAATAAATTACTACGAAAATCTTTAAAAAAAATAGTCGCACCAACCTTTGTCGCTCATTTTAAGATTAGATAGGCTTCTTCAATAGAAAGGTTTTTAAAAGGTATAGAGCTGTATTTGGTTAAAGAAAACATAAACATATAATTTTGTTAAATAAAGTGCCCTTTTAGCTAAAAAGTGATTTTTTGGTCAAAGACATTTTCGAAGTGGCAGAAATTTAAGTAGCAGTTTGTCATTGTCATTGTAAAGAATCCGTTTTTAATCTTTTATGTTGTCAACAATTGTCTTTGTGCAGAGATGCAATGCTGCGTATATATATATTTTTTTTAATTTTGTGTATGAGCCAGGTCACTATAGAATTTCTGCCACTGGCCGAACTCTAGTGTTGTATAAGTGTACAATGGCAAAGCTTTGACAACTCAAAAACGATTCTACACGAACTCACAAGATTTTTGAGTAAAAGAGCTTTGTGAGGTTTTTTTTTATACACTTTAGGAGGTGCTGAGGTTAGGTGGCTATAAATGGAAGTAAGATTCGTGATATGCATACCTTTACCCAGATATAAACATGAGAAGTCGTTTCCTTCTAGTTCCAGTCACCATCATGCCAACACAGAATACATTCATTTCTATGCTGGTAAAGGTCATTGCAAACTGCAGAGGACGGACAATTGGGTGTACGGACAATGATTTTCAAAAGTGTGTAAAACAAAATTTTAGGTTTGTAGGGTATGTTAAAAAAATATTTAAAAAAAATAATTCCACTTATAAAATGGGTTTGGTTGAGTTTTCAAAGAAGTTAAAGTTATGTTGCCGCACCCTATATATGTGGCTTAAAATTATTGTAGGTTTCAGTGAATTTCTTAAACGCTCAGACTAAACGGAGAATCATACTATCTGTATAGGAGCCGTTATTAGGGTTAAAAACCAGAGATATTCTTTGTCAGATTTTATTAAAACAAAGTAATCTTGTTCTAAAACGCCTACAGCAAGAGGCTATGAAAACAACTTCGTGTGAATATATATATAGTTCAAAGACTCTAAAGGTTAATTTTAACAACTAACACCTACTGCCCTCCTTTCAAAAAGTCAATTTCCCATAAAAATCGAAAATAAAAATACACAAAACAAAAACAAATCAATTCCGAAGAGCAACAAGATCTGCTGCTTGCAATCTACCAAATCGCGTTATAAATCATCGTGGTTGACTCTTCGTTAAACCGCGATTATCCTTTGCAAAGCGAAAAAAAGTCGTGAATAAAAAACAACAAACCCAGAACGACTTTTCATCCTCAGCTGTTGTACTTGCACGTTGTTGGCTGTTATTTCTGCCTGGTATAAGGACGTTCTCCTTGGACCCGATTGTGTTGCGAGTATAGGTTTCCGTGCTTCCTTCTTGGCGCATTGCAAATTTGCAGGAGCATATTTCATATCTGGTAATTTGCTTATTTCCACTCCGTGCTTCATGCCCCGGTAGATATGTATATATGTTCGTTCTGTTGTACGGAAAGCTAAAGGAATGCGCACACTTCATTACTGTACAGCTTCTTCTTCGACGCGCTCCATTCTTGCCAACACCATCGTCGTCCTCGTCAGATGAATTTATTAAATAAGTCGTGAATAAAAAAGCAATCAACATAAAAGACGCGAAGAGAGAAAAGAAAACCAACTCTATAATTCGCATTTTACATTTACTACAGTATACACTCCATCCAGGCAGGACTTCCCTCATCGCATCTATATCCTTCATGCAATTTCTTCCTCACCTAGCATCGTATACCATGGTATACACAAGATCACGTCGTTCTGGTGGGGTAGGTATGTATATTATCCCTAGACTTGAGACACTTGATTTACCAAATTCTTCTCTTAACAAACCCCAGGTGACGACTGCCAAGGACGATGAATTCTGCCGCCGCCACCGCCAAACGATGAAAACGATGCCTGGGCTTTCTGACGAAAAGCGCAATCTTAAAGAAATTGCTAAGGCCTTCCTTCTAACGAGATTTGGCACGCGGTGCGCCAAGGTGTGAGTTTGTTTGTCACCACCTATACATAGGCCGAGCGAGAGTATAACTCTGAGTCGGATGCCTTCCGCCTGGGAAGAAACACTTTGCTCCTTCCATCCAGGATCAAATATGTTCCGCTGGATTAAATTATGGAAATTGCTAATAGAAAATGCTCGCATTCGCAAGCATAAATTAAATTAAGGAAGAATGTGCCATTTAATCCTTCAATTGGGTGGCGGAGGGGGTTGGTGTATCACTTGTATAAACTGCGTCTTGGAATGTCCCCAATGGAATGAAAGCGAAGCTCTCACATAAAGTAATGCATTTTTAAAATGTCATCAGGAACACACATTCGCACTTGACGTGCGGAAAATTGCGAGAGAATGTAGAAAATAAATGAAATGATGACGCACGTGAGGTGTGTTAATTAAGATGAGATGATTTCATTTTAACAGGAAATTACTTTGGGTACGCCTTGGGTGTGCATTCGCTTGCGAGTATACCAGAGGTGCTGTCCTTGACGTAGATATACAAACATGGCACGCTATTTATATTGTCAGCTCTGTGCTTCATGGACGGTTGGGGTTCGACTTGTGAAATTGCGTTCAAATTAAGCCAGGGTTTGTCTCTATGGACGTCGTAAATGCCGTCGCAAATTCTGGTGTTGTTGGGCTGTCTTCGGTTTAAGGTAGAAAGGGGCACCAGATTTTTTTTCAGCAAGCATTTTTTATTTACCTGTATATTTCCTACATGTCTAGGAACTAAGCACACCCTCCTTTTGCAATGTCTTAAACTCATACAAAGCTAGAAACAAGAACAGTCTGGATGTAATGAAATCCATTTTTCTGTAGAAAGAAGCCTTAGTTTACTGATGAGGTATTATTAGTCATTTAGAAGTATCATCAAGCCAATGATATTAACAGGCGACTATTCCTGATACAACAGCCGACCAGAAAAGCTAAAATTGATGCGATCAGGTTTGCCACCGAGAAGAGTGATGAAAAAACAGAGGAATAGCAAACCAAGGATCCCCACCGCAGATGAAGGTTAGGTTAGGTTAGGTTGGGAGGGCAGTTTTGCATCAGATGCAAATTTTCACCCGGAAGCCGTACAGGCCCATTGTGAATACCCTGTTCATACATGTAAGGACATGTGGCTAACAAAACCACTTCGATCTGTTGAGGAATAGTTTTATGTCTGATAGAGGTACCCCAGCCAAGTCGTCCAAACTATCGAAGAACCTTGCTCCCATACAGGATGAGCGGCGTTCTTGTAAAGCTGGGCAGTGGCATAGAAGATGTTCTACGGACTCAATTTCCTCTTCGTCTCTGCAGCTTCTGCAGAAGTCATTTGCAAGAACTCCCAGCCTTTTAGCCATGTTTCCTATGGTGCAGTGTCCGGTTAGAACCCCGACGAGCATCCGGATTTGGCTTCTGTTAAAAGAGACCAGGAGCTTTGATCTTTTGGTGTCAACCACAGGCCACAGACTGCGGGTTACGACGCAACCGATGGTGTTGCTCCATTGTTCCTTAGCCAGTTGCGTGGTGACGCTGTCAATAAAAGTCTTAGCAGTGTTGAAAGGCGGTAGCACCTCTACGTCCGCAAGTTGAGGGTTTAAATCAGAGCCGTATCTGGCCAATTCATCCGCTTTTTCGTTCCCTTCCACCCCAACGTGTCCAGGAACCCAGCAGAGTAGAATTGAGTGATGGCGTATAGCCTTAAGTGCCAAAAGGCAATCTGTAACACATTTCGCATTAACAAGGTTGGAGCCGATTGCTTTGAGTGCTGCTTGACTGTCCACGCAGATGGTAATTTCCATTGCTGGTAGTCCCATCGATAAGATAGTCTGTGCTGCTTTCTTGACCGCATAGATCTCAGCTTGGAAGACGCTCCAGTGATCAGTCAGTCGAAACGACTGGTTAATAGCAAGTCTTTCTGAGAATACGCCGGCTCCTGTACCATTTTCTGTTTTTGAACCATCCGTGTAGACGGATATACCTCTAATGATGGTACTGGGTGAGTTCCAGTCCTGTCTTTTGGGTATAGTGATTCTGAAATTTTTCTCAAAGTCATATCTGGGTTTCTCGTAATCTGTAAGTGACATGAGTCCCTTTCGATCAAAGATTTCAAGTATGCTTGAGTGTCCGCAGTAACGAGGCTTCCAAGTTTTGTTCTCTCTTAATCTGAGAGCGGCTTTGGCTGCCACGTTCTTAGTGAATAGTTCAATGGGTTGCAGGTTCAATAACGTTTCCAGGCCTAGTTGTGGTGTGGATTTAATTGCACCTGTTATACCCAAGCAAGCGATTCTCTGCACCTTGTTCAGGTTCTTAAGATAGGATTTGGTTTTGACCGCCTCCCACCAAACTAATGAACCATAGGTAAGAATGGGTCTCACAATCGCGGTGTACAGCCAGTGCACAATTTGCGGTTGTAAGCCCCAGTTTTTCCCAAAGGTTTTCTTACATGCATAAAAGGCATTAAGTCCTTTCTTCATTCTTTCTTCAGTATTCCGTTTCCAGTTCAATTTGGAGGTGAATACTACACCCAGGTATTTGGCCTCGGTCGAGAGATTAAGGGTGACTCCTTTAAGATTCGGTGGGTCCCATTTTGGTACCTTAAATTTCCTGGTGAACACAATGAGTTCGGTCTTTGCCGGATTAACTGCAAGACCGTTGTGGTCCGTCCAATTAGATAGTTCTGATAACGCAGATTCCATAATATCTCTAATGGTGGAAAGGTATTTTCCTGTTATTAGTACAACTATGTCATCTGCATAAGCGACTATCTTAATACCTCTGCTGACAAGGGATCTAAGAATTTTGTTGATCGAGATATTCCACAGTAGAGGAGATAGGACTCCCCCTTGTGGTGTTCCGCGATTAACTCCTTTCTTAATAGCACAGTCCCCTAGGCTGCTGTTAATAACTCTGCTGTTTAGCATAGTCTTAACCCAGTTTGTCAGAAACTGTGATGAACCTGACTCCTCAAGTGAGGATATAATAGTACTAGTATTCAGGTTGTTGAATGCACCTTCAATGTCCAGAAAGGCCGCCAACGTGAATTCTTTGTCTCTAAGGGATTTCTCGATCGTTCTAGTTACTTCATGTAGGGCTGTCTCCACGGATCTGCCTTTGACATATGCATGTTGTGCACTACACAAAGCACCGGTTGTTTCGAGAGTGTTCCTTAGGTGCAGGTCCAATAACCTTTCCAGTGTTTTCAGAAGAAAAGATGAAAGGCTAATTGGCCTGTAGTCCTTGGGTGTGGAGTGACTAGGTTTCCCTGCTTTGGGAATAAAGACGACCCTCACCTCTTTCCAGCAGTCAGGAACAAGTCCAAGTGTCAAGCAACCCCGAAAGATTGCCTGTAGCCATGGGACGGTCCTTTTACTGCTCTTTTGTAGCATGGCAGGTATAATACCATCCGGTCCCGCCGACTTGTACGGATGGAAGGATTGAAGAGCCCATGCTATTCTATTCGTGCTTGTACATTTCCTGATGACAGCCAGTTCTTCATTCGAAAGTGAGGAGAGGCTTCCATCAGGACTGTGTAGCAGGCTTCCTGGGATTGTGCATCCCGGAAAGTGTGTTCCGAGGAGCAAGTCAAGAGTCTCCTGATTACTAGCTGTCCAGCTATTGTCTTCCTTGCACAGGTACCCTACGGGAGAGGGAATTTTGGCAAGGACTTTCCGGAGCCTTGCCGCTTCTGTGGTGGATTCAATGCTGGAGCAATAGTTTGCCCAGGATACTCGTTTGGCTGCTCTAGTTTTCTTTTTAAATTCGCTGAAGCTGTTGCGATATGCACTCCAGTCTTCATCGGTTTTTGTCAGGAATAATAGCACAAAGTTTTATACGCAAAACTTGGAGTGAAGTCTTAGAACAGATAAGTTCATCGACCGAGCTATAAGAAAAAAAAGAACTTCCTGACCCCAAGAGAAAGAACTCGAAGGCAGACACAGCGGAGATTTATAGAAGTACATAAACAGCTGTCCCATTAAAGACATTGTTGCTGCTACCAGTGAAACAGGATTTCTCATAAGAGTTAGGGTATCTATGAACGAAAGGTAAGCCCGTAGGTGCCAATAATCATGGAAAGAGAAAGGTTTTATACCAAAGTTGACATAATCTGGTGAGAATAAAGAAGACCTAATGCTTCAGCTTAAAAAAAGAACAAATTCCCAAAGTATCTCATTTTGGAAATATATGCTGGAAAAAAAAGCCGAGATCAATAATACGTGAGGTTTGTTGTGGGTGCAGAACTAAGTTGGGATTTTCCTTAAGAATGATAGTCAGCTAAAGCTAACGTAACAGTCAAAGACAGCAACTAAGTTCCTAAGGCATCTTGTATATGTCGCACTATAGAGCATCAGCCTTTACAAAAGATGACACAACCCTAAAGCTATACCATCCGACAATCCACAAAAATAATTAGGTACATATTTCCAACTTCTAACTGCTGAATTGAGAATTTTCTCGCAAGATTTTTTATTTGATTATTTTCAGAGTCTTGCAAACTGTTTTTCTAAGAGAGTATTTTGTCAAACAGAACAAAAATTAAAAAATGCCGTTCAGTTTGCAAGACTCCGAAAATAAAGTTCACTTCGAACTGCTTTTACTGATAATGAATCGTATTGACTGCACTTATCCGAGATAAGCTTAAGATTTTGTTAGAAGAATGTGATAACTTATTGCACTTTACAGTTTGTTGTCCAATCCTTAATGTTGGAAGTTAGTTCATCCTTCTTATTTTTGAACGTGTACTAAGTTCCCATAGGTAACCATGCGTCTGTCTTCCAAGCGGAGATTTTCGCTATCCTTATGGCTATGCGCTATATTGTGACAAACAGGTGGAGGGCTAGAAGCATATGCGTTTGCAGTGATAGCCAAGCTGCTTTAAAAGCGCTGCTTAACCCTCTTACCTCGTCCAAGTTAGTGCTCGAACTCAAGCTTTCTCTGAACTTAGTCGGAAGGCTCAACACCGTTAATCTTGTTTGGGTCCCAGGTCACACTGGTATCCAGGGAAATGAGATTGCTGATGAGCTTGCCAGACGGGGTTCAGAAGAGGCTTTCTCAGGACCTGAACCTGCGTTGGGTCTGCCTGCTTCTATGGTTAGGTCATCCATTGATACTTGGGTTTCTCGTGAACATGAGCGTCGGTGGCGTGACTGTGCCGGGTGTAGGCAGGCCAAACGACTGCGTCCGGACATTTGCAAAAGGTCGGCGTCTTTCCTTCTATCTCTTAGGAGAATCGACTGCAGACTGCTTGTGGGCGTCCTTTCGGGCCACCAAGCTTTTGCCAAACACTTAAATGTGTTGGGCTTGAGCAACACCACTATCTGTCCTGCTTGTGGAGAGGACGATGATACAGCGGAACACTTCCTCTGTAGCTGTCCCGCCTTTGCTCGCATCAGGTGGCGGATCTTTGGGGCTGATGTGGTGAGTGCCGAACATCTAAGCTCTTCATCACTGAAGCTCCTTCTCATCTTTCTTCGAAAGACGGGAAAACTAAGTACAGTAATGTAAGGTGTCTGTTTGGCAGTACAATGGACCTGTAGTTTGTGTCTGAGTGCTCCATCGGATAGTAACAACCTCCGACAAAAAAAAAAAAAAAAAAAAAAAAGTTCCCATAAGAAAGTGGACTCAGTTCCCATCTTACATGGGAACTAAGTCCACTTCATGAAAGTGATTTTACTTCCCACTATGTGGGAACTAAGTCCCTCAGTGGATTTAGTTCCCGGGGACTTATTTCCCCGCACCCTTCAAACCTAAATTGAAGTAGGGGCGGCTCTTAACGACCTGAATAGAGCCATAAGCTTTTGATTTAGAACCGACAGTAAGCGCACGAGGAGTATACTAGGTAACAGAGGTTTCGCCTTCATATGATGAAAGAGTTTGTCCATAAATTGCTGTTCGCTGTTCTATCTCCACTAGTGTCGTAGTTGTCATCACCGCTACTTGTATTTGCGTGCAAGGGCGAGTAAATTATTTCTCATATTATATTCAAATAAGTGACTAAAGTCCACTTCATAAATAAACTGTATAAATTAGTGGTTGCCCTTCTCATACTTTACCCCTTGCGTAAAACTTTAGTCTGGTTTCAAGAGCTCTATGGTATAAGTCTACCCAGTTTGCCTAAATTGCCTGTATTGCTGGGATGTGATTTCGACCATAAAGTGGACCTTATCCATCCGAACATCCTTAAACTATCTGCCCACTAAGCAGAATAAATAAATTGCACACGATAAAGTTGAAGATTTTTCTGGCAATATTTGTTTCAAAGTCCACTCTGCACAGTTTGCTGAGATTTCGTTTTCATTCAAAATTGTCCCGCTGCTAGAGGATACACATTTATTCGTCTCCGCAAATATTTCCATCAGAAGCATAGCCAGATGCCATATGAAAACTAACCACAAGCCATATGCTTCCTTAAATCAAAATTGCATTAGGTAAGAGGAAACTTTCAAAGTCGCCCACGACAGGTCGCCATCACCACATGTACCTCTTGCAGTCGTTCGCCGATGCGATTCCCGAAAACATTTCCGCCTGAGTTAAACAAATTCAATTTACCCCATAGAGTGGGGAAGATTGTGAACTCAAAACCAAACCCAAGCCCATTCTCTCTCTCTCACTCTCTCAGTCTAGAGGCGAATAAAACTTTCCAATAATCTCTGAAAGTTTGAAAACAAATTGAATTCGGAATTCCTTAAACGCAGAACTGGAAGAAGCATAGAGGACCCTTAAGACATTTGTGCTGACATTTGACTTAAGAGAACTTTTGCTAATACCGATGTGTTTATATGAAAATACGTTGATGTTCCATCGGGACGGGGGGCAAGTTAAAAGGATCCCATTACAAATTTGGCATAATAGTTTGATGCACATCACAGGAAACGTTACATTTCCATTTTCAAAAAAAGCCATTGACCTTAGTCGAAATTTGTATAGTTCTATAATTTAAATTCATATCTTACAGTATTTGTTCGCTGAACTGTAAAGAGGCGTGGGGATTCTTAAACTGTATTAGGCTGCAGACACCAAACACATTGCTTAAATCTATAAGTCATTAGAAATTATTTCTCTCCAGATCGAATTATAATGTTTGAACAGGATGATGTTCAGACACTGTGACTGAAAGGAAAAGGTCCATTACTGAAGGAAGCTAGAATGGATGTTTTTTTTTTTTGTTAAACGGTCAAAATTCGAACGCATATTTGACAAGTTTAATACCTATTTTTATTTTTATTTAAGGTAGGTAAATGGCTTTGCCCGTGTAACAACATTAATTTCATGCATAAGAGTATGAGTGACGTAAAGTAGGTAACAGAATATAATAGGAAAACGGGACGTGGTACTTCCGATATAAGAAAGATATAAAAAACTATGACAGCCTTTGTCTTGAAATTTGGAAGCTTGCATGTTGGAGGCGTTACAACAAATGCGGGAATGGAAAAATGGGCGTGGTACCTCCCATAAAAAGGGGAAATAAAAAAAGTTAAATGTTGTTGTCAATGATAAACAAGCCAACCCCACATCGTCATATTCTGAATTTTTTGGGCAAAAAACAAAAGTCTGATCTGATATCAGAAAATTAAATTTAAGGCCAGGAGATAATCTGGACAGCCTCCTCAAAAATGATGGTAAATAAAACTAAGTCTCTAAGATTCAACCCGCTTTAAATTAAATCGGCTACTTTTAGTACATTTTATTGTTTGGTTGTTGGCTCACAAAAACTTGCCATAAATGAAGTGCGCACCAAATCAGGTGGTACATCCTTTCTTGCTCGTGCGAGTACAACTCTCTCCTTTTGTTGCAGTGCAAGATGAATCTATATCCATACTCGTTTATCCCTAAACTTGCCACATCCCAATCGGAGTGCTTCTCATTCTAAAAACCAAACCAATGTCTCTTGAAGATAATTTAATTAATATAACCATCCTAGGGGTGCACTGTGTCTTCCCCATGCCATGGGCGAAAAACCTCATCTTCAAAACGAAATTTTATGCAAATCGAAGTTTTCGAAAATTTCATCAGCCCTTACCCCTAGTGGCAACCGTCTGGGCTCCAAAAACGGTCCGCATAGGTGCATGGGGTATCGGATTTAAATCGCCGGCACGGTTCTCTTTTATGTGAAACACCTCCCTGACGCCATATCGGTCATCGTTTCGAGGAGAGCAAAGTGCCTGACATACGAGCATCTATGTGCAAATTTATATCCCAATGCAATACAGCTTAGCACCATGACACCACCCCTCTTACTCCAGTTATCCTGTCTGCTACAAGGACCATCGCTTTGTTTCAATGAGTGACAAATAGCTTAGAAGTATTTCATGGACAAAAAGGTTGCGAAAATATTTTAGTTTCGATGGGAGGACTTGTGTGAGTAATATATACAGCCAGATAAAATGTCCATCGCCCAGGGAGCTTAGCTTCCTGGGATACTGACATGGCTGATGGGTAGAAGTGTCACAGATTATTTCATTTCATTTGTTGTACCCGAATCTGGACGTTTGCAGACCGGATTTGAAGAATGATTCAAATAACGCACTTATCGAGGTATATATCTCGTCCTTGTCTGGTGCGGTCCTATGTGGTACGAGTACATTGGCTTTCATATAGCACGTGTAACATCTATTCCGGATACTTTTGGATGTTCTGATGAATAGCAGTGATTGTGGTGCCTGCAGACATGGAATGAAATTCGCCTTATAAGGTATAGATTCCATTACCTAGTGTAAGGGAGTGACCACTGTTGGACGTTAATCACAAGTTATTGGCAAAGATTGAAGCTTCTATTTTTTCTTAGGTTAGTGGAATATGCATTGGTCAAAATTTTATATCTTGCTTGGGATAGTAAAGTGTATCTTTGTTGGGTAAGACATCAGCAAACGTTGAAAAACGTACATTATCTGAAAGGGTCCACTTCTGTTTAAGAAAGCCTTGACTATAGGTAAATTTGGACTTCTTTTATAATTTATAATAATACCCAAGAGGTAATATTTTTGTGAAATTTTGTCGTATTTACAAATGGAAATGAAAAGGACCTAAAAATATAAAAATATGTATTTAAGTAGGTTTACATCTTGGTTCACGATGACGACAAAGTTACAATTAAAATCCCCCATATGTCGCTAAAAAAAGATGACCAATAGGCTTTTTTATAGGTTTTCAGACTTGGCAAAAAATAGTGAGTCAAACACCAAAAATAAAAAAAAATACGGAAACTCCCACAACCCAACCCATACGGACCTGTTGCACAAACCATAAAGAAATCGCACTAATTTTTTTTTTCAATTTTTGTCAACTAGAATCCGTGTGACATGCAAAACAAAAAAACAAAAATAAATGCTGCCAACCATGAGGAAATATGATAGTGTTCGGGAATACCACATTTTTACTTTACTGAATTCCATTGGTTAGGTATTATAAAAGGTCAATAATTTGATTTTCGTGGTTAATAAAACTATCTAAAGGACATCTTTTATATACTAAAAACATATTAGAACAAACATGGCTCTGTATTTTTCGTTTAGGGATATCATTAACTTCAATTTCGTGTGTAAATTTATCTTAATTAATGAAAAAAAATTGTTTAAAATGTTTTTATATACATTCTTAATTTTCTCATGAATATTTTAAGCAAATGTATACTTATCCCTTAAAAATAAATTCTATCCATACGTAACGAACGATTTCATGTTAAACGGCTAAAATTCTATCAACGCTGCCAGCAACTTTGCCAACAGTGGAAGTAACTCATATTTTTTGCGAGTGTGTTGGTGAGCCAGAATTTTTGAAGATACGTAGCATTTTTGCCAATAGGAATTTCTATGTGACCACTCCATAAAAATATAGCTTGTAGGCAAGTAACAGGAAATCGACCGGAGTTGGTGGTCTCTCTATGGCACAAACTATTTATTTATTTATTTCCACCGATTCTTTAGAAATAAGAAGCACATTTTCAAATGAGTCCTTTTTTGGAGCTTGCGTTGACGCAATTCCGAATTCAGTTTGTTTTCAAACTTCTAAAGATTATTGAAAAGTTTTGTTCGCCTAGACTAGCTTTGAATTTACAATCTTCCCCACTGTATGGGGTAAATTGAATTTGTTTAACTGAGGCGGAAATGTTTTTGGGAATCGCATCGGTGAAAGACTGCAGGAGGTACCTACATGTGGTTATGGCTACATGTCGTGGGCGTCTTTGAAAGTTGCAATTTTGATTGGAGGAAGCATGTGGCATATGAATAGTTTTGCTATAACATTTCTGTATGCTTCTGGAGGAAATATTTGCGGATATGTATAAATGTGTTTCCTTTTGCAGCAAGTGAATTTTGTATGAGAAGGTAATTCAACGCGCGTTCATTAATTGAAAAAAAAACATGATTTTGCCAAGACGACAGACAGGGAGACAGTTCTAAAATCTTTAGAGCAACGAAGTTTTTCCAGCAATATTTTGCACAAACTTACCACTTCCTCTTGTACACCTATAAAACACGTCCTAGAAAGTTACACTTGCCACCCATGAGAGAACATCTTTGCACCTATCAGCAGATTTGCGTTAGCAACAATTAAGCACTTGGAACTCGGCGGAAAACAGTTCAAAACAATTCAAGAGCACAACCAGATCAAATGAGCCGCTATTGGTTGACCAACTTTTGCGTATTAAATCTAATTTCGGTTTATTTATTTAATTAACTTGACGCCAAAATCAGTGCATTGTGCGTCGGCCACAATCCAATTATTCAACCTTAAAACAATTCCCCATTGTAAAACAGCGAAGTACAAGCCGCATTATGCGCATTTGCCGACATTCCATTGGCCAACGTGTCGGCGTTGGCGTCATGTTAAATTCCAATACAAATTAAAGAGCTTAATGAATTGTTGCGGATTGAACTAGGCGTTTGCATGAATCCGATTAAATTTTGCGGTGTCCTCGTTCAGGATGCAAAACCTATTATTTTCGAGGTAATTTCAATCACAATTAAAATTCATTATGCGCAGACTTTACAGCAGGTATGCACAGAACACGGCATGCAACAGTCTTTGCCTTTTGTTTCCTCTCAATTCCCTTTTCGATTAAGTCATTATCGATAAGAATTCGAAATCAAGAATCTCATTGCAGCGGCATCAATAGTCGATTGCTCCTGCGGGTATACGATGGTCGGCGGTGAATACGGAAAATTCAGACAGAAAAATAAAAAAAAATCAAAAGCGGACGATGGACGATGGAAGGACAAAACGTCTTCAGATATCGATGGCGACGTCATTCTTTATCCTTATTCGAATCGAATTGCATGAGATGAGCTCTGAGCATATTTTTCATTTAATCAGTAGACACTGCCGTCGATGAAGACTGTTGACTGCATCAGAACCAGGAGTATAGCAAGCACATCAGCTTTGGCGACTGGCTCCAGGGATTCTAGACGAATTTAAATATATATAGAGACGCGCAAGCACGTATAAGTATACATCGATGCATTATGCATGTTCATCGCGTAAATAAAGCTGACGTGTACTACTAGGACTGCCAAAGGAACAGTATACTTAGAAGAACCTATAATTCAGGGCATAATTGATGCATAGAAGTTTTGTTAGGGAAACGTTTAAAGTATCTCATTTTGATGTGCATGCCTAAATTGCGCTTTTTGTTTGTGTGTATAGATTTAATTACACTTGCTTAGCTGGGTCTTAACTTTCCCAATGTTTGGTAATGCGCAAAACTATATTATGGCCTTATGTGGGTTCTCACCTGCTAATAGCTGTGACGGTTACTTGCAGCTGTGGAGTGAAAGTTTATCTATGCATAAAGTTTATTTACCTTATCATAGGAACTGCATTGAGAAATTTAAGATAAGAGAGAAAATATCGGGTACAACACTGGGGAGAATAGGCTGTCGTATGAATATAGGGCTCCTCTGTACAAAAGTTATTAACCCACTGCACCCTTGCAAAATAAAAATTAAAATACATTTTAACTAGATACTCTTGAGAGTGCAATAAATAAAAGGAGGACTAAGCAATTACGAGCCAATCTGTCAGACGCACATACCTACCCATTTCTAGTTTCCTTAGTATTTTTAAACCGGATCTGATTTCCATGCAAGAGTACACCTCCACATGCACGCTTTTATTACATAACCCACAGCTGTGTAATCAAATATTCTATTTTGTTAATGAAATCAAATTCCTCTCCAAGGACACGTAATAGAAATCATCATGTTTTACCAAGTTGTAGGTACCTATGTAGAGAGGATAGGTATAAGCTGTGAAATGCACACCAGCAATTCATATACTGCGAAGTAGTCCGGCAGAACCAAACCCCACCTTACCGCCACGACCACCAGTGAGTGAATGACAATCCACTTCATTTCAACACAGCAATCATCTTCAACCACTGCATTGTCCCGAGGACAATACGACCGGCATTAAGTTGTGGTCCGTCACCAGTCTCTTTGATTGTCACCAACTATACTGTACCACTGAGCAGACGGACGCTGCAGCCAGTGGCGGACTAAGGGGGGGGCGGTGGGGGCGGTCCGCCCCGGGTGGCAGACTAATAGGGGGTGCCATCAGTAACAGAAAAATAACTTTGCACACTACAAAAAATAAAAACACAAATAAAACAATAAATTTGTTTCCCAAATACCTACCTATATATATGTGCGCATGAATTTCGTTACTGGCCTATTCTCTTAGTAAAAGTAATATGGAAATAAAATATTTATCGCCCAAGAGCAACAACCAAGCATTTGCCAAGCGTCGCATCGTTGGGATATTCTCATAAAAAATGTAGGTGTGTCAGTCAAGCGACTTGTAGACACTAGATGGAGCGCTCATCACGAGGCTGTTTGAATTTTGTTTGATTGAAGGAAAATTTTGTGAAGATAGTTTCAACTCTTGAACCCCTTTGTGATCCTGAAAAGGAAAATTTAGATACAAGAGGTGCTGCAACCATACTCTTATCTGCTGTATGCGACTTTACGTTTTTATGTTATCTTTCATTCTGGTTCGATATTTTGGAAGAAGTTGATTCAGCACAGAAATACTTGCAAAAATCCGGGCTCACTCTAGAAAAAAGTGTAATAAAACTTAAGGCACTAGCGAGTTTTCTTCGTGAACACCGTGATGAATCCGTGAAAAAGGCCGTAATATACGCAAGAGAACAATGCACCGAGCTAGAAATTTCAATTGAAAGGCGGGGAAGAAGAAAATTATGCCAAGCGAAAAGGCTCAAGATGCTGGTTTGACGTTGGAAGAGGAAACACGAAGAGCCATGTTAGAATGTCAGGATACATTTTATACTGAACTTGTGCATCGATCTAAGGCCATGGAAGATATTGCGTCAGTTTTCTCAGCTCTTCAACCGAAAATATTGCTGTATGGAACGGAAGAAGAACTGCGGGCTGTGGTTCCAATGCTTACCTCGACATTTACAGAACTTACAGACAACAGTATCATATTGTAAATCCAGCGAATTCGGCGTCACATGGTAGCTTCAAAGATAAATTTAAAAGATGCAGAAATTTGGACAGCCTTTGAATTTTTAAGCTTCATTGTTAAGTGGGATTTTTCAGACTCTTTACCGAGTCTGTCATTGGCGATGAGAATTTATTTAACAATTTGCGTCTCAGTGGCATCGTGTGAACGAAGCTTTTCCAAATTAAAATTAATAAAGACTTATCTAAGATCAACGATGAGCCAAAATAGGTTGACTAATTTGGCTATACTTTCAATCGAAACGGAGCACACAAATAATATAGATTTTAATGATATAATCGAAACATTCAGTTCAATAAAAGCTCGTAAGCACCTTTAAATAAAATATTTGTTCGTGTTTTTTTCTTAAATTTTTTAAGGGGTGTAAGCTTGCTTTACCGCCCCGGGTGTCACTGCCTCTTAGTCCGCCACTGGCTGCAGCACTGCATGGATTCATAGTAAATTCCAATGTTTCCCCCATGGGGAACAACGGGCAGAAAACCATCACAAACGATTGCAATTTCCAATTTAATTCACCTGCCCACACAGAGATGTGTCCAATGACGACGGCGACTATACGACGACGACAACGACGTCGTCCATCTTCTTAATGGACTTTCAAAATCGATTCCAGTGCAATGCATTGTCAAATGAGTGCATCGGCACGGTGAATTTCACATTCTTGAACAAGTGAAAGCCAGTAGTGGTAACGACCCTTCACTCAGGATGTCCGACAAGACCGCTGATTATGTTGTTTAAACTCTGCGGCAAGGATGTCGCACCATCAGTTGTATACTAGCAGCGGTGTTGCAAAGATGAAGGACGACAATAACCACTTCTCACACGAAAACATTTATAATCGTTTCTGGCGGATGTAACGGCTTCCTTTCGTCCTTGATTATCCGATTTGTGAGGCCCACACACACTGAACACAAATTCCCTTTCCCTTTGCCGCCTCCCCAAAACAAAAGGAACAACAACCCAAACGGAATAATTCATAAAGCCGCACAGATAATCCTAAGCCAATTTATCAACCACAACTTGGGACTGCATAATGCTGAACAAAGGCGCACCAGGACCAGAACCAGAACCGCAATATACTAGTTATGCGATATGGTCGTTCGGTTATACAGGACAAATATGTGTGTGTCGCTGCATTGCCGCAGCAACATCCACTATCCACACAGTCAGACCCATCTGTGCGCTCGTTTATCGAGCAACCAATCCGACCAAATACAATAATTTTACATCCTTAAAGTTTTCTTCCGTATAAATAGAAATGCACACCAACCAGCACACAACTCAATCTTCGGTGGGGCGATTTTCTATACGAGCGGGTGCCGCTCTCATTCATCTCAATGGTCAGTGGGTATATGTTTGTGTATGGCAAAACTATCCTTTTGTCGAAACGTAAGGATTATCATTTTGTTATTCATTCGGAAAAGGATAACGGGTATTAGTGTTCCGGCGAATACGATGAATCGCAAAGTGCAAAGTTTGCTCATAGATCGCATTTGCCAGAATGAAGTCCTTTCACTATATACAATACAACAACAGTCGGTGTTTTTCTCTTTTCCTCGAAATTCCATAAGACAATTTCTAGCAAGGAATTTGTTTATTTGTACGTATCAAATTCAATTTGGGACTTAAGCCTTCTTATTGTTGGCCAGGCGAGAAGCAGGTGAAGCGTGCTGTTGAGATTAGATGCTGCTATGGAATCTATATAAATGCGGAAGCCGGATACTTCTTGAGGGTGTTGATTTCCATTTGGATTATTCGCATTAGTTTCGAATTACGAACAGAGATCCTTTGAGAGTGGTTTTCAACCGTGTCGGCGTCGTCCTCATTGAGGTGTTTGCTTTGCATTTAAATAATTTTAGATTAACCAAGTTGGCAGGGAGAAATGTTGGGATGGCAAATCGAATGTCATTATAATCCGTTTGCTTTGCCACTATTGGTCTATCATAGTTCTTGTGAAATTTTGTTGAAAGTCGAATCACGAATGGGGGTTTATATCTTCCTTTTATGAGTGGCCCGTATGCATGTTAGAAGGAAAGAAAGGTGGATAGTCAGTGCTTTTGTTAGGTTCAAACAAATGATGAAATAAAAGATCAAAAGAGTCCTTGTCATACGATTGCGATCAGACGATGCTTTATTTAGTTACTATAACTGATCTTAAAAAAAGCCAAAGTAAGAATGGAACTTAGAAAAGTCTTTCTGTACTTTCAAGCCTACAACAATTCGTATTGATTCGCTGCTGGAAACTCGTTCAATATTAGGTACCTTTTCCACCAAAAATTTAACTTAATTATTTTTCTTATGGAACCTGTGTGTGACTTGGCTTCGCTGTGAGAGGGGTTCAGCTTTAAGGCTTACCCCACTGCAGCATCGTCACCAATTGTCCCGTCCCGAGAAACCTTCTCGATTAACCAAACTACGGCCTTGATTTTGTTTAAGAATATTCTCCAATGCGGCACCTGAAAAAGAGAAACAAGATTTTGTGAGTAGAACCAGACCAGAACAACTTGAAAAATACAAATAAATTATACAAACGCCACAACCAAATTGTACCTACAACTCAGTTCAACAGCAGATTTTCCAGAATAAGTAGATCTTTCGGACTGCAACTTGACCTATAAAAAACAAATACATTTCGCAATTGTTTGTTCAAAAAGTGAATACGTAATTTTCCTGACAAACATACTGTCTTACTATTTCCAATGCTGCGCAAAAGTGCCGTCATCAAGGACACTGGACTTACTAAACCAAACCGTAGCACCTTCAAACGACAACATTCGGGGCAATCTTGTAACTCACCGATCCACTCACAGTGAATATTTGAAAACTACTGTAACTGTAACGGTTTTCCATTCACATAAATGCTTTCAATTTATCATCGGAATCACGCGTGGAGAAGAACCAAACGCACGACTGCACCCTTATTGAAAGAGTCCTTCCTTAGCACATACCACCGGCCTCATAGAGCACGGCAGATGTGCATCTCAATTCTCAACACAACATACTTTCCGCGTGAACTCATACATACAATCAAAATCAACATCATTTTAATTTCATAGGGGCACATACTACATACGAGTGCTTCCAGCGACCCTAATTATAAACGAAAAATTCCTTTTCCATCCCCCTGAGTCGAGTGTGTTGAGTCGTCGTCAAGGTATTTTGTGTGTTACTTTTACAGAGTTATGTGTGGGTACTGTGCAACCAAACCACCTACCAATGAAAAATCTTCATCAGTTTTTAAATGCTAACGGAATATCCTTGTGCTTGCGAATTTTTGTGCCAACACTTTGATTTGCATTCCCAATCAATTCCTTTGTTTGAAACACTTTCGGGGGCATGAGCCTGGAGATTGGGATGAATCGTTGAAAATGATTTAATTATCTAAATCTAGGAATTTATAGGTGCGGCGAGGCATTTGGGAGCGCTAAAAAAATTTGCGAAGCGTAGGGTAGCAATAAAAAAAAAGTGCCCTCGCGATAAAATGTTAACAAATTTATGGACACGTTTAAGCTAACAGATATCCTTGTTTATGTTTAAGGGGCGGTACGAGATAATTGGCTGAGTTAGTTATGTACAGATAGGTAAAGTAATGCCTCTGTGATTGTCGTGGGAACAGCATTATGTTGCGATGAGGTGAAACGTGTTTTCATATGCGTCAATTGTACTGAACACAGTTGGGTGAATGATATATATGAGTGAATTGGTTAACATGTCATTAAGTGCAAATAATCAATTGTATCGTATGATCTCTGTGGATTGAGGCTGTCAGGATTAACAACGCGTAAATTTCGTGTAAAACTCGTTCATATGGGTAGGATCAACAGTCAAAAAGTCCTGAAACTGATAGAAACCCTTAACACTGGCTATAGTTTTTCAAAAGTCAGTTGAACTATGTACATAGGTATCTGCTTGCCCAAAGTAAGCTGCGAGCTGTAAGTGAAAGATTTGTCTGAAGACACAACTTTGCGTTGCGTCCTGTCATCGAGAAAGGACTGTTAACATTGACAGGCAATTATAGTCACAATTGCAAATATAGTCACAATTGACAGATATAACTTCCAAGTAGATAAGGACCTCGGGCCTTGGTCTAATGTCATATACCCATTTACGGACGGCTCTTATAGATTGGGCCGAATTTTTGCCACATTCTTCGTAGATACAGACCTATAGTACTTCAGTTTGAGACAAGGCTTATCGTTGGACTTCTTTCTACATATAACATAGAAAGCTGTAGAGCAGTGAGCCTTTTACCTTTTTTGGACTAGAGAGGATTTCTTCTACCATTCTATTAATGGAAGTTCAACTACCTATAACCTATAATTATTTGTGAGTTGCAACCAATTTGCATTTACAACTGCGCGTCATGCTTATTTAGAAATTCTCTGCTTGACTTATTCACCAAATCCAAAACTTGGATATGTAGTAAAATATTAAAACGAACTCGTCCCACGACCAAGTTGAGTTCAATGCAGAGACATAACTTCGTAGATTTCCTGGTCGGATTCTTGATCGTTTTTTTTTTCTATTTTTATCTTCTTTTACCAAAAAGGCTTAATGTTTTTGAAAAGGCATCATTTTCTTTGGGTTTAGGCATGAAAACTTCGATTCGAGTTGGCATCACTGGTTGCAACGGTTCGCAAACTCCATGCTAAAGAGAGCTTGAACAGCAGATCTACTTCTTACCAATCTTGCATAATTCCACAAGCCATGCTGTACCTCATATCAGCAGGCTTTCTTTATCACTATAGCTCTTAGAGGACGGGAGACCCACCTCTGTATAATACCATTGCGTGAAACGGAAATGACACCATTCCGTAGGCTTCGAATATAGCACCCACAAATACCAAAAAGGACGAACATGAATAAAAAGAAAAACACAGAAATAAAATGAAAACATCGTACCTAGTATGGCACGCGACCATATCCGTCCCCGTAAATGAGTCCTTTTCTTCTCCCGGTGTCTTTTTTTTATTGACTGTCTGCCAGCCTGCGCCTACACGGTACACTGGCTCGCAGCAAAGGCAACCCTCATATCATAAAATTGGGGTGTGCTGCAGGAGCAGATGGTTCTGCTTACCGGGTGATATGGTGCGTATAGAGTGTGATGGTAGTCTGACGCACACGATAAGGGCGACAGACAATGGCAATGATTACAAAAAAATTGTTCCCAGTGTCGGTACTCTCGCATCCACTTTCGGTGTCAGTTCAGCTCTTTTCGTTTGGCAAAAAAATCGGTTTTTTCTCTTTACCGGTGATACCCTTTGCCGTCATTGATGAGCTCGGCTTTTATTGCTGGTCAATGGAACTGAAAGTTTTTTTTTTTAAAGATCATCCTTTATTGATAAACGTGGTAATAATGGTGTACGGAGCTGTCAGTGGTAGGTACCCTATATCGATCCTATTTGTGAGATGGAATTTTTGTTTGTCCTTGCCCTTACTGTGGCATATGGGGGTTGCTAGATGGCATTATTTGGTACTTGCTAATTACCTTTACCTATCTGATCCATGATGGAGAGACTCGTATACAGAGATGCCTCATAGCAGATTCTTGTAGGTCGATCTCTTCAAACTGTGTAACGTTCGCTGTATCGGCTCAGTGTTGTCGCACTATTTTTACGGAAATAAAGATGCCTTCTTGGAGATTTTTACACTTGCGATCGGATTTATTTGCTGATAGCAAAGCCAGTTGAAATTTGCAATACTTTTTTTCAGACAGTGGGGGGCGTTTTTTGGCCCATGTCCTGCTTGTCCTTTATATGCCCCTCTGGCGCTCCTTGCTTATGTCGCTAATGTCATGCTTGTCGCGCCTGCCGCAATTGTCGTTTACGTCAATCCCATCAGTGTTGTGCCAGAGTTGTCATCGCGTCTTCAATTAGGTATACCTACGTGTTGTTAAATCAAATTAGGACTGTATTGCAAAATATACCTTTTTTATTTTATAATAAGTACAAATTTCATTTTATATACCTATTTAACTTCAATTATTCAATGTTTGATGTGTGCCATGTTATTTGACACCGACAACTAAATTCATGACATTGACGACTTACACAACACTTACGCGACGCTATTGTCAACATCACAGAGTCTACAAAATAAAAACCACGCATAGTGGAACAACACTGGCCAAGCCTTTTGGCCTGGTAGCGCCTATTCTATAGGAATGTTGCTTAATTTTGACTTCAAAAAAGTGCATATCCTCATAACCGTATTTGAAAGACTGGCCATCCGGTTCAACAAATATTATTCTTTAACCGTTGCTCTTGTTTTCTAAAATAACAAAGTTCGATTTAAATTGTCTTCTGTTACTTATAGCGCCTTAAAGTTGAAAACTACTTTCGTACTTGAACGAATGTATAGTTTGATATGTGTAATTCTTGTTTTTCGCAATCAAAAAAATCCACCAGACTGCAATAAAAGCGCCCTTTGTGTCGTGTATCACAACAATGGCACAGCCAACCGAATAGTTCCGGAATTGTCAGGCAACGAGGCACACCTTTCCCAACCCCTATATAAACCTACTCTCTCTGACATGCATACCAGCGACCAGAGAAGTAGCTCTAGCTATTTCTATTCTAGCACAGTTCAGCCAGCACCAGCATATATGTACGTACACTCACACAATGAATAATGTGCTTCTTCTCAAAACGCACTCCAATTACGCATTCCGGAACGTCACACCACAGAACATCAACTTTCGACTTCTGGCTGCGCCATAGAAACATCTGCCCAATTTTTTTTATTATTTTTATTTTCATTTGCAGTTAGTTCGCGGGTACCTAACGCTTATCTTCTTGCTAAAGGGCCTTCTTCTCTGTGCTATGCCGGTTTGCGCTCACCTTTTGACGAAAAAAATGCTTGTTGCTTTCTACCCCTTCCCGCTCTATTCCTGATCCGTATGCATTGGCTTGGCGTTCTTTTGTGATATTCCCTCTTTGGCGTGTGCATCAGTGTGGTGGCATTATGCGATAAATTTCCTACAACGCCTTTCGTTCTTCGCCGAATATACGTTGCACCATTTAACGCAACCTTCTTGCTGGTATTCGGGATGAGTGGAGTTTGCAGAATTTATATGGATATGGAGTTGTGTTGTATTCGCTCGCTATCCATACACAATGGGGGCTAAGTAATTTATAGCTAAGCTACTATTGTTGTCGGATTAGGTAATGTGTACGGGGATAAACTGTATGGTTTATGGATACCGCCCCGAAATGAGAATGTATGTGTCCTTTTTTTGGGATTATCCTCGAACTGTTGGTGCGCTCGTTCGCGTCGCGTGAGCGAAAAGCTTCAAATTAAATGTGCTTATTACGGTGTAAGTGGATTTGATTGATATAAGGGAGCATTGTAATGAACTTATTTTCTTATCGATGCGATAAACTGTAAACAAGCGTATGAGTGGCAGACGTTAGCTGGTGCCACACCATGTGTCACTGTTCAAATAAAGGTGTTGATTATGTTGCATGCACGTACTTAAAGTGAAAAAAAAACGTTTATGGGTTTCTTTGTTTGCTCTTTGATAGGGTGGTTGGGGAGTTATTGTTCATCGATGTCATGAATTAAAGTATCTATGGGCGGTCGTTATCGGTTGGAAGGTCTTTTTTACTTTTTAAATAAGCAGACTATTTATGGAATTGGCCCAAATTCCTTTGTTATCTATGCTCCACATTTTGTTTGATTAATGTGATTTCATAATATTCAAATGACTGTTAGAGGATTCATTTATATTGTGCGAAGTTGCTCGCAATTTTCGAAAGGGGAAGAAGACTTTTTTTCGCCGACATTTCATTGCAAAATAGAAAAGAAGTGTTTTGGGATCGATACTTTTCTAGGTGAAGTTATTGATTGTTTCATCACCACAAATAATTAGACTTCTATGTAATTGTTTGAATACCCGTAAATAGTTTAGATAAAGTTAAGCTTTCATCTATTTGCTATCCCAGGCACGAGTTGAAAGGTCCACATGGAACACTAGCTAGGTATAGCTTCTTATAAGATTTTTTGTGAGAGCTCTTATTTTTGGTCTTTTAAGCAGAGTTTCGGTGGCCTATATAATGAATTTGGAGACGATGTTTACTCGTGTTGGAGATGATCTCCTAAGGTCCATGATGCAAAGAACGGCGCGGCTTTGTCATAGGCGATGGACAGATATTAGTCTTTTAGTCGATATATCATGCTGAAGACTGCCGGGAACAATAAGCTTAAAGAAGTAATCATCATTTTCCAAGTCCCTCCTGTCCATTATAATTTTTGACACTTCACACCTTTTCGATGTTCTGCCAAAGACTCTTTCTTATCCCCTAAAAGCTATCCCGGTTTGGAAAAAAAAACGAATCGAATTTGGCAATACCTCATGGTTACGTGATAACCATATTCCATAGTCCAGGATAGATTTAATTAACTCAAAATGTTGAACTTTTTCATAAAAAATAAAACCCATTCTGACCTTAAAAATATTTAGTAAGCGAAGGATAAAAATGTAAACCCTTTGAGGTAAAGACTTGTAACTTAGCTTTGACCAGCAAGTTTGCTCCTACTGAATTTAAAGCAGTATTAGCCGTCTTAAAAATACAGAATAGCTCACCATATTGCTTTTTCCATCGGTCAGTGTACTCAAACCTCTTTCACTGCACAGTGCACAGCTGCATAAAGCTTAACTTCAGAAGAGGTGACGAAACGTAGAACAAACTCCAAAACCTTTGACGAAAGCCATTTGTTTATCGGCGTTCAGCTCAAAAACAGCTTGTAAATTTTTTGTAGAATCGCTTTCAGGGCTGGTACCGATTTAAAACTTCTGCTCCGAAGTGTATATAGGTATTCACTTTAGAGCTTATACCTAGCAAGAGAATCGGTGGTTGGTTAATGCATTCTCCTTGCCAAAAGCCGGTGATGTTTGAACAACTTATACAGAGCCTATAATAATATTTTCGATAGGCAATCGCAATGTGGTCGCAGAAGATCGACTTAATGTCATTTGAGTGTTCTTATAGTCGATTTCAACCTTTAGATTAAACAGAAGGCAGTACCTTTACTGTCTTTACAATAACTTTTTTGTTAATAAGTTGCATTTTTTTAAGCCAACATCAACAACTATTAACTTCCTTCCACAAAACAGTGAACCTCCAAAATTTAGTACTAGGTACCTACCTACCTTTTCTACGGCATTAGTTTATTAATATTCATGGAAGCGTTAGATATATGCCCATAATTCCGCTTTCACAGTTATTATGATTACCAGTGTGCTTCCATTAACTATACGTAAATAAAAGTGCGGAAAACTCCGCTCCATCTCATGAATAAATTTCGCAAGAAAATGTGGCCAAAAATATGCATAACTGCGAGTTAATAAAGTTACTTCTGATTAACACGCGATACCACTTAGCAGCATGCAAAGCTAATAAGTCAGCTGCTTCTTATTAAAACTCATTAAGGGCCGTCAAATCTGACAGTCATCATAATGTACCTACAACGTCACTAGGTAAACGTTGGCGACATTATACAAGTTACAAACTACAACGTACAAGCTCGTTGAACATTTTAGTTGTATGTCACATAAGAATATAAAAACACTAACGGTGACCGACATATACCTAATGTTCTCACTCTCATTTTACTATCCCCAAAGGCCCAAACCCCAGCTCATTCATCAAACAACAAGAAAGAGATCCAACCAAGAGTGTCTATATCTATGACTATCAGTGCTGTTGTCGTGCGTTTTCTATACCGCTACCTGAGATAATCAAAATATTCATCATTCGCCACCACCTGGGGGATTTGTTTACCTCAACGCTCAACCAACGAATATGAGTCATATAAGTCAAACACTATCTAAATCGAGAGTGAGCGCTCCACGAATCGATCTCGGGTGGGTCCCGCAGCTCCGTCCCGCTTTAGCGTCGCTATACATCCGCTCTAGAGGCTTTTCATACAACAAAAATGCGAAAGCCTTTGTTTTGATGCTCCGAATGGAATGTCTCACCAGAGATTCATTGGAAATGGTATACGAGTCAGACAGAGTCGTTGGCGTTGCTCGTTGGTCGCTTCGCTCTTGCTAGTTGTTGGTAAATGAATTTCACTTCGGCGGGCATGAATCCGTTTTATCTCGAAAGGGATGATATAAAGATTCGCGCAGGAAGCGAGGACGATATATATGAGATTCCTCTACGGAGCATCATTAGTTGTTGTTGTTGCCATTCGCACTTTGTTTGAAGTCAACAGCATAATTATTAAAACCAATCTCTACCAGCAAAAGTAAAACCCCTCTAGGGCTGTCAGATAGAGCTACTATTATAGCGCGTTTTCGTTTGTACGCCAAGACCGATAATGTCATTGCGGTGGAATTAGTATAGGGGGGTATGGAAAATCTGTTGACACAGAGATATGGCCCGCAACTTGCCACGACCGCCAATATACGCATCTTGTTAGTAAGCTCGGAGCGAAACTTTATGGAAATTGAGGTTGCTCTGCAAATAGTTTCTCACAGCAGCTTATGAGAAAATCGTTTGTAATAATTGGTGTGTTTCGTGGCCTTGAACTTTGAGCTACGATGCGGTAGGTATAACTAGTCAACAAAATATACTCCGTGTTGATGTTGAAGCTTGTGGTGTAGGGAGAACGTAATTTACGATGTTCAGATATGTACATTTATGAAAGAGATATAAGTGTAGCTTGAGGGCGGATTGTAATAGCAACTTTGGGAACACTAAGAGTATATATTGAGTCTAAAACACGTTTTTTCTATAATGAGTTTTAAAAGATTACCTACATACGGCATCCTTTAAAGATCAATTATGCGACCTTGTTCGCTGATCCCGAGCTCTATCTAGAATATTTAAGCCCCACAAAATGTATCCAAAAACTATTTCAAAGTTATAGCTGACCCTTTCGACATTCCCTTCGAGACGTAAATTTCTTTATTCAATTCTTGTAGATAGCAAAAACTTTGTTGCACTTTCATTGATGGCATGATGGCATAATAAAGCTCAGCCTATTGTGTGAAAGGGTGGTAGCTTTAGTAATATATCCCCGCACAGTAGGTATATGCTCTCCGATTGTATTACTCTTAAAAAATAATATATTGTACAGACTACCTTTTCAGCTTTGAGCTATGCTTTAACCCTGTACAAGTTCCTTTTTTAAGCAGCATTTATAAACAGTCTAATGACGTTTATTGTTTTCTATTCCAACTGTAAACTTCTAGACGAATAAGGTGTTTAAGAAACAGTCGTGCGCTTAACAACAAACTCTAAGGACAAGTCTTGCAAACCCTGCTGGATTTGTCTTCAAGTTATGCACAGATCAGGTCTTTAGTAAATCAGAACACTTTTCGTATTCAGAGTAAACATAAACAACTTTAAATAAAGTGTAACACATGTTCTTATGCATATGCAACTGTAACGTATGAGTAGTATTAATATATTCTTTTCTGGATCTTTCGACAAATTGTAGACTTGCTAATTTGTTACAAACAGTATTACAGTTTCCTAAATAATCTGTTTGAAGCCCGAACTAGAAAGACGATAACTGTACTCCTGGTTAAAATATGTTCAGAAATTCGTGACTGAGTATTAAGTGGACAGTACGTATGTGCGGCTGACGTAGGAAATTTACGTTCCCGGCCAATTTAGTTTTTGCGTTCAGGATACATCTATTCCAGACCAATCTATATAGTCGACTTAGGATACCTAACGAGATTTTTGAATGTGCCCACTGTCTGTGAAAGGTGCAATAGATCTGTGAATTTTCTTTCGTTGACTTTTACTTACCGGATGCGAGGTATTCTATGGGCTGGTTACAAGTTTTCCTCTGCATTCTGGATAATGAGTCGCATGTCTTTGTCGGTGGAGAAATAATGAAATCCCTTTTGTTTATTATATCACTAGGTAGATACCTACCTATGTTCCATTGATCTGCGACAAACATCTGGCAATCGCAGCGCACAACAATTATATTTATCCATTACTGAAATCATGGGAAACACAAACACTACTCTTTTGCCATAAATTAAAATCAGAGGCGCTCTTACGACTTTTTGTTTTGCAAATCAAAATACGTTATAGGTATATTTATTAAATACATTTCAATCTGTGCGATATTAAAATTACATTTATTTAATCCCCAATTAAAATATTTTTTTGTCCATTTCATTCCGACAAACAGTGCAAAGTTTTTCATATTTATCTATGGCTTTCACTTTTTGCTCGCAAAATCAGTTGTTTCCATTACATAGCAGAATGTTGGAAAAATCAGATTTATTTTAAAAGAAATCATATTGTTTTAATGTTGTCGCAACAATAAACTAGGTACCTACCTACGTCCTCTCGTTACAGATGCGTGGTTTTAGTTAGAAGCATGCAATCAATATCAATGGGAAAAAGGGATTTTCGAAAACTAACCTGTTAGTAGGTATCTACTAATTGAAATATTATGATTTTTATTGAATATTTTTCGAATGTAATTTAAAAAAAATAAAGAATTCATGAATAAATCACGCGATGTTGTTGTGGAACGAAACTTTTTTTTAGGCTCGCAATTAAAATTCAATATATAACGCAAATGAGATGTAAATTCGGACCAATTAGGATGAGTCCGTGACCTTTTGGGCTGGGAAAAGATGATTGAGGCACACAATATGTGAAGTTTTTACACCTGGTTATCGTAATAGTATCGGTATTTAGTTTTGAATATGAGATTTTTAAGCTATAGCTAAGTGGGTACATAGATGCGCAATTAGGTAAAACGAAAGTAGCTTAAGCTGGTACCTATAAGTGAAATACTTTTGAATGAACATTTTTTGAACGTTTCCATTATTTGATCGTCGTCAAAGTCCCAAGATGCCTAGAGAAATATGCTCCTATAATGAACACAATTGTCTGACTAGAGGCTAGCAAACCTTGCAGTAGTGCCTATAAATCAATGCGCTCTTATATTTGACAGCTCTGAGTGATCCGCGGGTCCTAAGCTCCCCACAGCAGTCTTTCAAGTGATGCATAACGCTGTCAAAGAATATCATTTAGGGCCGTTTGCTCATACGACTCTTAACGATTTAAGTTCTACTTAAATACTTATGGGCTACTTTTTCCAGGCCATAAACTGTCACATAAGAGTTTATGTGGAACTTAGTTCGCTATGAGTCGTATCAGCAAACGGCCCTTACTGACCTAACCGTGAGCTCCATATATCTTCCTATGTGCCTAGGTAGCATGCTTCACATGAAACGATTTCCAAAGTTGAAACCTGTTTAGCGAATTTCCAATAACCAACTTAACCTTAACTTGAAAGCCTTAATAGGTATAAGTTTTACTTTACCAATAAAAAAATCAGTGAATATATGAACTCAACAACATTACAAATCAGTTCTTGATTCTCAATAAATATAAAAATAAAACTCGGGGACTCCTCAATGTCTGCTGCAGCAGATCCTGTAAACATCCCTACGAAAGAGGCAGCTGCTCCTTATTCACCCCAAATTAAAATACCAACTCAGTTATGTGATCTTCGGTGAATTGCCCAATCCATACTCGCATTACTCATTAGTCGAAGTGAAATTTCTTGAATTTCTTCCATCCTCGGAGTCACCGAAGAAGAAAATCCCAAATTCACCCTTAAAACAGTGCCAGGGGTGAACATCCTCCAATATATCAAACACCGAAACAACCCTCTGCCTCTACACAAAACTGAATGTTTGTGTGTGTGAACACTCACTAGGCAAAAGATGCAAGCTGCATGCGCATGCCATACCATAACCATAAGGCGCCAATTAATAAAGCAACCACTCACACTCACCTCACAATAATTCAAATGATCGATCGTGTGTTGCTGTTGTTGTAGTTGTTATGCACCCAGTATACCGTGCAGAACGAGAACAATACAGTGTGGCTGTCAAGCTATCCGACGACGACCAAGCCCATAGAACACACAGTTGTCACAACGGCACACATTATCCGGCTGACTCAAACTCAAACGTAATTCTGCTGCACAGCTGAACGGACGTGTATAGCCGAGTGAGAAACGCGCGTGCGGTTTAAACATTTTCTTTCCTTGATGGATTTTTAAGGTGCATACAAAGCGGGGGTGCAGGGCTAGTAGAAAATTGCGGCTATATTTGGGACATCGGTGATAACTGACTTTTGTATTGGTTTCTTTTATCACCTTATCGGTAGTGAAGTGTACGCGTGATAAGGGGTGTCGCCAGCGATGTTCATAAGCATAACTCATACCAAAACGTGTCAACTAAAAGTTCTTAAACGTCTCGACAATTGGTGTCAGCTTCGTCTATAATAATGCAAATTAAGGTGGAATAACTTTACCAATCCGCGAGTGTCATATTGTTTTGAATTTCGCTTGAGTATACGTACATATTTTTTGTTAATTTAGTTTGCGCGGTGTACGGTGGCAGAAGGTGATTGATCGAATAGGGATTACATTGATATGATCAGAATTCAAAAACATATCTCATTAAGTGCAACGTGAACAAGTTTGCGGACTACAGAAGATACAATTGGATATAATACACCTACTGTAGGAGAGGATATTGAACTTATCTGCAACAAAAAAAGGTAAGAATTTAGAAGGTGTCCACTTTCAGTGATTTTAACTTGAAGTAAAATTGGGCTCACATTGACAGTTTTATTGTGTGTTGTTATTGTAATTGTCAATTGCAAAGACGTTTGTGGATATTGGGTGTAACGATTTTGATGATTAACTACTACTTATGTGGCTGTCATCGTCGACATTTTCAAATGTTAGCGATAGCGTAATCTTTGTGTACGGGTAAAATGCACCCGTCTTTAATTTGAACGTACCTACACTATGGGCCTTGTTGGATTTTCTAGATTAAAAATTCAATTTCAGAAATCCACGGTAGTTGTATTTTTTATGGAAATTTTGGAATTGTGAAATTATGTATAGTTGACGCAACAGATAATTATTGTCCAACAATTATCCAACAATGGAAGGGACTTACATTGTTAGCCGAATCCGAACGACTGAATTGAGAGCTTTCTCAAGACGTAATATGAAAACTCTCGGATGTTTGCCCGACGTTCGCGATGTAGGTATATAGGCTGTATATTTTTCCGAGAATTTAAGTTGAGACCTCTCGCACTGTAATACAGCTCACAAACCACAGAGTGACTTTCACGAAATTCGGTACAGTCCAATTAAACATCTTGGGTTAAAAATTGCAGGATCATTATAATTTTATATCATTCTTCTGTCAAATGTTTGCTTACAGTTTATAAAATACTGCCAAACTTGATGCACCTAACATTTTCGAATGCGGATCTTTATATAAAGACCTTGTTTCAGTTAATGTAATGTAATAATTATAGTTGAATTATTATCTGACACTATAGGCTAATATTAGGACTATTGCTTGAGGCTATCCGTAGTCTTTCATATGACATTTTTTGCCGTCCGGATACCCAGTTTATGTAATACGTCAACTAGATTTAGACTAGGTATATCTACGAACGCTTTGACTAAACAAGAATTGTTTTCGTATTCTCACGGTTTATTTTAAATTTTAACACTTTGAAATGTCAATGAAATGTATTCAGGCAGGATTCATGACTAGATTTTTCGGCTACCCCGTCATAACCGTAAACTGAAAAAAAGTGATACGTGATCAATCTAGGCCAATAAAAACTGAAATACCTACATTAATGTGGTTTTCCATTGGGACAAAAAATCAATCTTTTTTTTGATCTAAATCACTTTTCGCGTTCCATTGGGAAAAAAAATCAATCTTTTTTTCGATTCGGAGCACTTTTCGCAGATCTCGATAATTTTTCAGATTTACACATACTGCCACAAATACCCACAGCTGTTTCACGTCATTGAAAGAAGTTTGCTTTGAAAACAAATGCGCAAAGTTTGATGAAAAGCAAAATAAAGAAATACATAAAAAGCTATTGATATAATGTTGGAGGAATTATTATCTTTATTGTCTTCCTCATCATGTGGAAACTACGATTCACCGAAACTACTCCATTTGTGTCTAGAACAGGGGAAACATATTTCAAGTCGATATCTATTGCAGATTTTTGCAAAAGCGAATGCAATTTGAACAGCTGATTTTGCTGTCAAATACGCACTAATCCATTCACAAAAGCAGATCAATTTCGTTGCACGTTCCATGAACCGCGATAAATCTGAGATCTGAAAAAGATTTTTAGTGGTCCCAATGGAAAACGACATGAGTCAGTCAGCTGTCAGGTCCGTATTGACACGCGATCTAATGTCAGTTTTTAATTGGGGAAGAATGACGTTCACTATTGGTCAAGAGCAATCTACATGTTCGAGATCAGATTGCAATTCGTGACTAAATTGCAATAGCAACAAAATACTTTACTTGAGTTTGAAGTCCTGTTTACTTTTGTATAATAAAGTATAGTAAAAAGAGTGTTAGCAATTTTATTCAATTAGCAATGCAATCATATTGTTTTGTTCGTCATCGTTATTAAATCACCCGATAAAGTATTTCCAGTTGAAACTCAATACGGAAATATTTTGAGGTTTATCAAATGTTTTGTGAAAAACGAAAGGCGTTCGGTGAACAATTTTATTGATGCTATTGCAAATAATACAGACGAGGGGACCGTTGTTTATGTTTATCATATGTAAACAAATCAATAATATTGTTTATCTATGTATTGGACACGATAAATCCGCGATCGGGAGTAACATCCCATAGTATACCGATGTAAGGCCTTCTGCACACTGAACCGAATCTTTTGTTTTAACGATAATTCTTAAAAAACTCCGAATAGTCCTCATTGTGTTTTCTTAAGACAATTGTGTAAATTAAGCAGAATAACATTTTTGCTTGAAAACACATTTTTATTGAAGTTATATTTTTAGGCTTGACACAATGGCAGGCATACTATTCACCTCTTGATGACAAGCAACAAATAAGTCAAATAAGTGTGGAAAAGAAATGTACATCCATATGGATGTAACTAGTTACATACAGAGGTGACATTAATTTGACGCGTGCACTAATAATTTTCTAACAGTCGATTAATCCAAAGCTGTTTATTTCGAAAGAGCTATCGCCTATTGATCTTCTCATTAGGCACACTTCGGCATAATTGGTTTCTCTTAAACACATTTCCACAAAAATCTACCTTGTTTTTGAGATCTACCACATCTTCAGCCTTATGCTGTATAGTTAACTTGATTGCTATCGTTTATGAACGAATTAGCCCACAAAATCTATTATGATCGCATCGCTGTCATTTCAATTAATGACATCTTAATTGCCAATGGCAGGCGTCGGCACAGCTAAGTCATTACACAGCAAAGCAAACAAAAAACTAGTTCAAAGAAATACTATTTAAGGTAAAAAAGAGGCAAGAAGAAAGAGTAGCCACTGGACTTCTACACGTATATGCCAAACTATATAGTCAATGCGGAACAATCGCGTCTAAACCGGGACTTTCATGTCAAGTTCAATGAAAATAAATCAATAGACCCATCTAGCTGTCGATAGCGCTCCAAAAATGGCATTGATCATCAGTTAAAGTGGAAAGAAAAAAATGTAAACAACGAGGAATGTCAAACCTGTCATGACTGATGGCTACTGTGCCAGCTTCTGCAAAGACGTCTTAATGGGAAACTGTAATAACAATTAAACTTCGATACTCAACTCATCGCAATTTGTTTTTGTTTGTTTTCTTCTCAGAAAACCATTTAAATAAACTATTCGCGCTCATGCGGTCGAGTCATCACAATCCCAACAGAACGAACGATGATTCACTTTGTAAAAGGTTCTTTCCGTAGAGCTCGCTTTATCGTAAGTCGATTTGTAATAAATGCTCAGCTCATATGCTTTAGTTTTTTCCGTTCGTAACAGATGAGCCAGCCAGCCAGCCATTCTGATAACAATTCCCAACTTTAAATGCAAAATGAAACCACATATTCAAGAATTTTGCGAAATGACGTAGAGGTACATTGACAGGCGTCGAAAGAAATGCCGGAAATTCCTAATGCCAAACTGGTTTCTTAATTAACAAAGCATATCATTTGGACTAACCACCTGTCTATTTATATCTGGTATATTTTTGCAAACTGATTATGATTGGTATAGTAATAGAGAAGGCACCAAGGGTTTTTATCAAAATCTATTATTTTGCGTTTTCACTTATCAAGTTTATCTTCTGCGTTCAGTGCAAACGGATGATTAAGATTTTTTTTATTGATCAATTTTCTTCTGAACGGCTTCATAATAATTTTGAGAAGGGAATTTACGTATTACATCGGTCTTGTGGTTTCATGTGTTCCATTATACTTATCTACACTTTGGAGAGGTTAGTTTCGTTGTTCGAGCTCCCCGTATACCGCGTGATATGAAGTTGAATCTTATGTGGTTTTCCATTGGGACAAAACATCAATCTTTTGATCCAAATTTTTCTTTCGATTCGGATCACTTCTGGCAGATCTTGGCATTTTTGGAGATTTACACAAATTGCCACAATTACCAATATACTTTGCACAGCTGTTTTACGTCATTTTAAGAAGTTTACTTTCAAAACAAATGAACTTTGCTCATTTGTTTTAAAAGTAAACTTTGCTCATTTGTTTTGAAAGTAAACTTGTGAAAACCAAAATAAATAAATACATAAATAGAAATTGATATAACTTTGAAGGAATTATTATCTTCATCGTCTTCCTCGTCATCTGAAGACTACGCATCACCGAAGCTACTCCATTTGTATCTACCTACTATATCAGTGGCAATTGTTTTCAAGTCGACATTCATAGCTGTTTTTTCCAAAAGCGAATGCAATTTGAACAGCTGATATTGCTGTCAAATAACGCACTAATCCATTCACAAAAGCAGATCAATTTCGTTGAATGTTCCATGAGCCGCGTTAAATCTGAGATCTGAAAAAGATTTTTGGTGGTCCCAATGGAAAACGACATTATTGTTTGATGCAGCAATAATGGCTCTTTGACGCTTCAGTATATTATAACGCTATTTAATGTAATTTCTGAAAATGTTAAACTTGTTGTCAAATTTTTTTGTCTATTGTCAATTTTAGTACGTCAACCATACATCAACTATAAAAAATACAGGTTTCATAAATGTCAACTATGGAAAAACTGTTCAGGTAATCACACCAGACCAATTAAAACTCAAACAAATTACATTAACCATCTGTCAGATTTTTAGTATTCCAGAATTTTTGACATCCTTAGTGTTATGATACGATATGTTTGGCCTTGCATTGGCCTGGTAGTGTTTACCTGAACAGTTTTTCTTTAGTTGACAAATAAGGAAATTTCTAATAATAAGTATTTCCATTGCATGAATTTTGGCCTGCGATTTCTATTTGTATCCTCAAACGTCGCAAGCGACTATAACCACCAGTCTATTTTTGGCTCATATGATACGGTTTGACGCAACATATTTTATGTTTCCACATTTACGTACAACATAAATTCGTATTTAGCTGAATGTCAAATAAATTTCACTTAATTAAAAACAAACCCTGAAAACCATTACATCTAACTATTTGGTGGCATTGAAAAGTCTCCAACCAACATCATCATCGTTGTCTCAACCGTCAATTCGATACTGTACCTACATCTTAATTAGAATTTAATGAGAAATTCCCATGATGGCTAAGACGAGACAAACTTGACGAGTTGTTAATTATTATATTAAAAACAGAAGAAAAAAATGCGGGTGTTATTTTAAATTTCTCCAATTCAAGTTACATCTTTCTTTGCTTCCGGTGGCGAATGGCGGTTGGGCAAACGAGACAATTTGGTAATTTCCGGAAATACTTATTGCTCATGACATTTTGTATCAATTTCTTCCTACAAGAGGTAGACAGTCTTTTTTTAATAAAATACTACGTGCGAATTCCATTCAAATGAGAAGAAGCAAATTACATAAAGATCATCATTAAACAATTCGAAAACAAGCTGTCATGCGTGTACACCAAAGAATGCAATGTGTACGCTTTGTGGTAGAATTATAGTTGTGACAGTGAGTTTGTCATTGATTTTAGTTGATTCGTGGTGCTACCTGTAGTGACTAGAGTAAGGAGTGCCCTTGAACGTGAGTTGTAAGCTAATTCAGTGACAAAATATGCACACCAACGCCTACGGACAGTATAGCTGTCGATTTTGGTTTGCGTTTTTATGAGCTAGATCGGGGGCAATGAAAGGCGGCTAAAATTGTTATGCGACTTCAGATGACATCGTCGCATATTGATTGGCATTAGTCAAGTTGATTGCAATTTTGACAGATGATGAGGAATTTAATACCTCGATAAATGTCGTTCTGTCAGCAACACAGAGTTTCATTAATTTCTGTTTATTTGTGGTAGTAACGCAGTCTTACAGGAACAGGACAGATTTATTATTGGAAATTCTGCCAATGCTGGCGTATTCCTTAGTGATAATAAATAATTGTCTGGGTTCTTCTTAGTAGTGAGTGTTTGAATCATTTTTTAACCGGATTTAAATGGCGAGTAAAGTGTTGAATTTGTTAGTTCGATGAATCAATTGGTTTGGTTGAAGCAGCAGAATTCCCTGTATTGCATTAACATACCACCTTTGAGTTTGCGTTTCTATCAGCCAAAGTAATAAGGTATCTACTTTGATCAGTTTGACACCGTGGCCGTATAAATTTTGTTGACAACCTAATCAAAAATGACAGAAAAAGAAAAAATTATGAAAACGACAAGTAACCGGAGCACCCGCCAATAGTTCAGATCTCAACCGGCACTATGTCAAATGCAGAAAAAACAAAAATAAAATCTGTGCGCCCACGAACATCAAGTAGTCATGGTGTGAGTCGGCGCTTAGTCTAGATATCATCCAAAACTCAGCAGTGCTTAGCTTATACAAACAAAACAAATCCTAAGGAAGGAATTCACCAGAAAACCCGGGTGTATAACCCAGAATCGGGCCCTAAGGACTCGATTCTCGAGAATCATTCCAAATTGAGACGAAAAACAAAACCAGAATAACAACTACCACAATCAAACGCTTGCATACTCTCGGACTGACTTGAAGGAGGAGATTGATTGTTTACTTTACTTCTGCTGAGATAGCGAGTTTGTTTTAAGTCGTATAACAGAAACAAACAAAAACGGACTAATCTCTAAAATT